>OX155664.1:2464035-3073169 GCA_944567765.1 Carterocephalus palaemon
TTTTTAAATTTCACAGTATAATTTATTTAAAGCTTTTATTTAACTTCACTCGTATGTACCTATGTACGAGTATGTATGTCCTGGAATCTTGCAATCAATATTTCACCCACTCCCACTGAAGCTATCGAGCTGAAATTCGGCACACATATTTGGTTCCGATGACAATTGCACGAAAATAAAAATAAAAGTTACAAAAGCTTTATAAAAAACTATTTTAACATTATATTTTTTTCCTTTTTGTTTTCGAGTGGGAAACCTTTTATAGGTACCCGGAGCTCGTGGAAGCGACGCCGGGTTATGTGGGATTTCCATCCACTAAAACCCCCTCGGTGGCCTTCCTTAGCGCTTGTGGAGGGCTCCGGGATCTCTGTTAGAACGCACCGGTGCCCTCCAGCGCTGTGCCCATGACAGGCTCGTCTTCACGAGACATCCAAAAACCGGAAGTTGAAGTTGGCGCGTAAAAATGATTGAAATTGATAGTTACGCTGCTATAACGCTATTGCTATTGCTATGCTGATTGCAAAAGGTACCTCTCGACTCGGCGATACATATACCGTTTTTGAAGAAAATTAAACATTATCCTAACCTCAATGTTGCTGAAACACGTAAGAAACCAAGAGTTGATAACTGAAAATTACGTATAAATTCATGAAAGTAGAAGGGGCTTAGGCGGAACACTGAACACAACATTTTCTCGTGCAATTTTATTTTAGTATTTTTGAAAACTTTCGTATGAAGTCCACATATTGAATTCGCAAATAACACGACGCTTACTATAGGGATGACACCTAATTCAGGCATCCATTCACATTGATCATAATTATATTGGGTTAGGTTCTGGTTAGGAAGCGAGATTCCGTTAATATCTGTGTCTTTCTATAGGTTAGTTGGTCTATAGGTTGGTACACCCAAACCCAGTTACCCAGCGCAACACCGTGCGATATTATTAGCTATCAGCGGCATTGAATATCGCTTAAATCTGAACAGACCTTTACATAAGTAGATAGAGTAGATAGATAAGTAGTTTTTAGACCTGCTTTAGATAACGCACTTAGCAGGCTGAGTTGATGCGACGCCCTGTTATCTCAAAATAGTCGTTATATGTAGACGCCTTTGGATAGCCTAAAAACTTCTGACATTCAGAATGGCCACTAACCACGCCAATCCGTACTGGAGCAGCGTGGAGCGCTCCAAGTCTCCAAGTCTCCAAGCGTTCTCAGTTGTAAGATGAGACCCGTGCCCAGCAGTGGGACGATAACGATTGCAGCCAGTTTCATTTCGATTAACCATCACAACTGCAACATAAAGATAAGTAACACTGCATTCCGATCCATTACTAGCTTTATTAATTAGCATAATCTTTAAAGGTAAGTAATAAGGTAACGAGGGAAAAGTCAGCTTTATCTTAGTTTTACTAAATCCGGCTAAATATTAAATTTCAATCAACAGAAGATAGGAGTAAATTATAATCCGTACAGTCTTAGATATGGTGCCACCCAGCTACGGAAAAAAATCAGTCCTCTCCCTCCGGTATTTGACGGGTGACTGAGTTCTGATTGATTCAAACATTCAATTTATACAAACACGAGATGAGCATTAGCGCGCAATGGAATTACGAGTATGTCCTAAATATTCGAATTTGAAAATCGAATTGTTTGATCCGCTTTGTTTCACGGCCAGTAACAAAGATCTTTTGATTTGTTATTAGAATACAATTTTTCTTCTGAAGTCTTCAAACGTCTTCTGTAATTTTCTCAGACGGGTTATGTCCTATATCTGCAATATTGAAAAATGTTAGGTTTTATAAAAGGCACTATGCAACAAAACATATCACTACATCATCGTTCCAAATAGTAATTTGCTTACCTATGGGTGTATCTTTGTTATGTAAGCCATAGTACCTATTTCCTTTTCTGAGCGAAATAATATAAGTACGCCTCATAAATAATTGCGCGTTTGTAGAACAAAAAGTACATTATCTGCCGTAACAATCACAACAATCCAATTATTCTGGCCAGATAGGATCGGAGCAGCCATTTTAATTATAAAGATGACGAGAGCGATAGTCGCCCAGCCCAGCGATAACAGGGGTTGCTCACAGAAACGACTGTATCCTGAATTATGTTAAATAAAAAAATAGCGGTTTTACTTATTTGCGAGTACTACTACTAATAAAATAAATTAAAATTAAACTGTCGTTTGTTTTTTTTAATATTTTTCGTCGTGAGGAATATTCTTTCACCTAGACTCTATTTCTACTGTGCTTGAAGATGAATGATACTTTATAATATATGTAGGGTTCGGGAGACTAATTAAAAATTTAGAGTTCTCTGTTAGGACTTTTAATTACATATCTAAGATAGATTGACTACGATTAATACAAGACTCATTACACCAGTCGCAAGCGAAATCAAGAAGGAACAGTTCAGTACAGTAGAGGTGCGCGACTCTGAATGATTTTATTCGAATTATTCGACTTAGTAAAGCATTCGACTCATTCGAGTGATTTATAAAAAGTAGTAACTAATTTGACTTGATTCGACACACAGAGTACTAATCGTTTGTGTTAACTTTCATCAGAAACTAGCTACAGATACTATTACGCCTTTCATTCGACTCGGAACTAGTCGAGTCGGACTCGGAACTTCATTTATGTTAGCGAACCGACCGACTCCGCCGCCCGCACGACCGCGACGTGCGTATGTTCGTTCTCAGTTTCGCACCACACGTCTGACGTGTGGTGCGAAACTGAGACGCACCACACGTCAGAGGTAAAGGGACGCAAGTGAACTTTTTACAAAGTAACAAACAAGTGTGATGTTAGGTTTAGTAAAGAAGTTTATTAAAAAATAAGAAATATTTACACAAACAACAAATTCTGTAACTAAGCTGATTATTCAGCAATATGGCGGAAAAATTAAATAAAATTTAAGGTAATATGATTTTTTAATCACGCCGCCGTAAAGTACTTCATCTACAATTTTAGACAATTTTTATTGCAGCTGCAGTTTAATCAAAATTTAGCTATATCTTAACGACCAAAAAGCTGCATTGAAAAAAAAAATCAATGATAGTGAGCGGCGAATGCGCGCGTTGCGAGTAGAAAAGAAACGCTACTATAAGATTAGTTACTATCGTTTTATTCGAATCGTTTAATCGTTTTATTCGAATATGAACATTATTCTATTACTAATTTTCAAGTCGAATGTGTAGATTAGTAGTTGTAGATTATTCGAATAGTGAGATCATTCGCAGTCGCGCACCTCTACAGTACAGTAACTTATATTTTGACAACTGTCGACACAGAGTAATTAATTTATGGTCCGGGCGCGTGGGCGGCAGTCTATTTCATTGGCCAAACAAACCACAGATTAGAGAATGGGTGCGCTACATATATAAATTAAATGAATTTATAAATACACTAGACGTCATTATTTGATTCTTTAAATTTTATTTTATCCCTCTTCTGACTTGGATACACGTTTTGTGCAAATTAATTAATTTTGATGATAAATTTTCAAACATTTATGATTGCAAAATCTAAAAAATTATATTAGGTATAAAAAATTCTTCGGATAATATAGTATTTTAGCCATCATATTAATTTTACTTCATTAAATATGCCATTTTCATATTTAGATACGTAATTGAATTTTTAAAATACATACAATAATATCAAATACCTAATCTTCCCCAAGTCCGACTAAGGTCGACCGTTGAAATAATTAATAGTTATAATTTTAATAATTACGTACCTAAACCCACGTACCTTCTTATTTTATAAAATTAATTAAGGATTAGCATCAATCACGTTGCTAATTTAGCGAAAGATATTTTGACTGTTTCAATTAATTACATTCATCTTTTTATTTTTGGTTAAATTACGTACATAATTAAATATTCATCAATAGTCATTAACCACTTTTTCGTAGATTTCGTAATAATTAAAGTAGCATAGGTATTTTGAAGCGCCTTTAATTTATTAATACTACATTGTGATTTAAATAACAAAAATTCTTTTGAAATTAGGATTTAAATAATAGATTGTATATATTGTATATAGGGATTTAAATATTAGATTACAAACAAATTTAATAAAATTGTGACCTTAAAATTAGCCTCTAGAGGTCACCCACTTCAAGGCCGAAACTGGTGCAGATGCAACACTGGCTAATAATGTCTTAAACCCGTAATCTACGTGCGCTTCATATGGCTGCAACCCGTAGACGTCCCACTGCTGGGCACAGACCTCCTACAGCCACAGCTCAAGTCAACAGCAGACTCCATCACGCTACTACAATGCGGGTTGGTGGAGGGCTTAGTGGCCAACCCAGAGAATGTCAAGCCATCCGTAGGTCTTCGACAAGGCTTAATCATAGTTTTAACATTGAAAACAACCGGGACCAAGCCAATGCAACTTTGCCACCCATATACAAACCGAATGCGCCTGTCGTTGCTTAACTAAGTAGGTGAAACACTTACGATCGACGCGAGCCACTGGGCTATGGACGCTTCATACGACATGTACATATAGGCACATCGACACCTATCGTGGTGCGGTAAATATATGTAGGTACCACTTATCTAGAAACACTGCATTTGCCTATACACAGTACAATACACCAATGATCCTTCACACGATTGCTCCCTACACTTAACAGTGTACCTACTAGTAGAGAAACCAACCATGCTAGTACAAGTCGGTGTTACATACAACACAGTGTTTGCACTTGAGCTTAAGCGATTTTACGAGCGAATGTAAATACATTCGCTGAAATAAGGGGATGGATTTCATATTAAGTATAACATCTGAAGTATGAGCCTCTATCTGACTAGGTATATCTATATTATATACTAATAAAGAGTTTGATTACTAGCCACTCTACTCACTAATACTAATTTCATCGTTGTTTCTCGTAGTTAGAACTTAATACTCTGACTCAATACTCTCTTTTTAGAATATACCTAATTCGTAATGAAAAACATTAATTCTTCGTTCAACCTATCCAGCGGTAGATGTTTAAAAAAGTAAATAGGTACTTACCGAGATAAAAAAAAAATCAAAGAATGGAAATGCTAATAAGCTTCCAAAAAAAAATAATCATTCGAAAAACAATTACACGGTCGACGCTACCATTCAGCCGCCACAAAATGGCGGATATCGCATCTGTTACGTTGTTGCCATTCATTCACTCGCTCGCTCGTTCGCTCGCTCATTGATCGCCTTGCTCTTTTCATAAAACTTATTAACTCATTTATTCATGGCACAAACACAATGGGGTCTTGCATCGGAGGGAGGTAATCCTTCGCGCGTTGAGAATATCACGCTGCGGGCTGATGTGATATGAGGATACGGCCACGTTTTATTCATTCACTTTTGTATTTCGAATGGATTTTTGATTTTTCCCGCCACCATTCAATTGTTCGAAATTCAAAATTAAAAAATGAAAAAATTCTGCCGTTCCTTTTTTTGTTAGCCTGCTGTCTAAATTTTCAAAAACAAATAATGTTGAAAGCCAGAACGTAGGCCATAACTATGATTAGATGTGAAATAATTGCTAATTTCAGTAGGCACAGGACCGGTCGGAGTGGTATCGTTTAGGAGAGGCCTATGTCCAGCAGTGGACCACAAAATGCTGTTGGATGGATAGATGAATTGCCATCCATCCATCCATCAGCATTTCAAAGTCCACTGCTGGACATAGGCCTCCCTTAATCGGTGCCACTCCTCCCGATCCTGTAATAGGCCCAAAATTTTTATTTTCAATTGAGTACAGTCACTGAAGTATCAAGAACATGTGCTCATAATAGCAGACACTCAGATTACAGAAGGAATTTCTCTAATCTAAGAGCAGACACTAAAAGTCTGGACTCTGGATCTATTACGGCACGGCTAATTATTGTGTGCGTTTGTGTTTACTGGTTAGCCACAAAACTAGAGCAGTAAACAGTGGGTGTTATAATTGAAAAGCAAACGCGACGGCCCACTGGGCCCTCAATGAATAGAACTGAGGCCCTTAATATGGGTGTCGGATCTCGCAAACATCTGTCGAAGTAAGTAATATCAAAATACACGATAATACGTGTTCTTTGAAATACAGCAAGTGCGCTTATTTTTTTAAAAGTTTTTATTACCTTCACTCGTATGTATCTATGTATGTCCTGGAATCTTGCAATCAATATTTCACCTACTTCCACTGTAGCTATCGAGTTGAATGAAATTTGGTACACATATTTGGTTCCGATGACAATGCACGAAAATAAAAATAAAAGTTATAAAAAGCTTTTTTTTTAAAAACAGTTTTTAATAATAATTATGTATTTGTAACGTTACATATGCTTCTGTAGCGTCCATAGCCCAATGGCTCTCGTCGATTCAATGTGATCGAAAGAGTTAAGCAACGACGGGCGCGGTCGGTTTGTGGATGGGTGACCGCTAGTGGCAAAAATTTCATGGACGCTACCGTGCTTCGGAGGGCACGTAAAGCCGTCGGTCCCGGTGGTTTTCAATGGTGGAAACAGTCGTCAAGCCTTGTCGAAGACCTTCGGGTGGCTTGAGAACATTCGACACTGGGTTGACCACTAACCCCTCCACCAATCCGCATTGGAGCAGCGTGGTGGAGTATGCTCTAGACCTCCTGCAGCTATGTCTGTGGGGGAGACCCGTGCCCAGCAGTGGGACGTCTATCATATGGGTCGCAGCGATATGCTTCTCAAGCACAACTAAAATGTTCCTCTATCAATCACTTCAACCATACTACCTTCCTTCTTCTCACTGAACCATTCCCTCGGAAGTGTCGCGAAATACTGTCATTGCCGGAGATTGTCAAATATTTTTTTAAATTAAATATTATTACAATGCGTCATTTTAAAATGTGACATTCGACCCGCTAGTACCGAACGAGTGCTATGTAGCTCGATACGGCTATTTATTGTGTGGGAAGTATTGTCATAAGCTGCATCTTTTGCAAAAAAATAAAATGATGTTTTTTTTAATCATCAGTGGTTAACATATTCATTTAAAACTAGTGGACGCCCGCAGCTTCGCTCGCGTTACACATTCACTAACTTCAAAAACGGCATAGCTTCATACTAACTTTGCACCCCCGTTTTACCCCCTTAGGGGATGAATTTTCAAATTTTTCTCCCCGTAAAAACCATCCTTGAACTTCAACGAACATTTTAAAAAAAGAATTGGCCAAATTGGTCCAGGCGTTGTTGAGTTATGCGCTTACCAACACATTTTGCGATTCATTTTTATTATATAGAAGATAGTAACTTTATACAAAGCACAGAGAAAATAATTTAAAAGTAATATGTGAGCGGCCAAACTCCAATGTGAATTATGTCGGTAATGCAGTCACAAATGACCATTATTTTGATGATCATATCCCTGTTTAGAAATTCACCATGTAGATACATGGTTATGTTAGTTATGAATGGAAAGCCCATTAATTAATTTCTATTTCTATATTTCTATTTACATTATAATTAAGTATTTTGTATTGCAAATTGTCGCCGTTTGACTTCTTGTTATTATTCAACACATGGGCAAAACTTGCAATTGTTTCACACAAATAAATCACACATAAACTACAAAGTTGTTATTGTTTACTGAATTGACACTATTTCTTGTAGGAAGCTTAAAAAAAATAAAATTATGAACTTCAGCCAGCGCCATGGAATCTTCACAAAAACGGCGCACCTATCCGGCGCTTCTTATTATTTTATCCATCTCTTCTTTTCTGAAAACTAACCAAACCTTTTGTCCTCAGGTCTGGTTCAAAAACCGCCGGGCGAAATGTCGACAGCAGCTCCAACAGCAAAACAACACGCAGATCTCCAAGTCCACATCCAGTTCTAAGACGATATCGAACAACAGTACCATCAAGAGTTCCTCCTCATCCAAAATCACCACGTCAAAATCCCTCACTTCCACCAACTCGAGTTTATCGAGCTCGCAGAACACTTCAAGCATAACTACGTCATCACCTAACCTTCCAATCACCCCGACGACGTCAGTGAGCCCTCCGATCAACGTTATATGCAAAAAAGAGTCCGCTCCATCAAACTACGAGTCTTCCCCTCTCAACAAAAACAGCTTATCATCGATCTCGCACCACTATTCAAACGACGCGTTGAGACTTAAGGATTCCTCGCCATCAGACGGCCTATCAAACGTCCACAGCTACGGAGTAACACCAAAACAAGAGCTATACAGCAGTCCGAAAAGACTAGACTACTCATCCAAGGTGGACTATTCGGAAAAGTCTTTCGGAAGCAATCTGGTTAAGGACCAATACAGTTCGCGATTAACTGGAAACCTAACTCCTTTAGGGTCCAACTCCTCAATAATGACAACTCCGTCGCCCCCTATTACGCCGCAGAGTCTGAACGGGCCGGGGAATGTATACCACCCAGATACGTACAACAGCTTCCACTGGCCCGGCAGCTCGGACTACATCCGGGGGTACTCCGGGTCTCACCACCACCAGGGATACGGCCAGGGCGCATACAATTCGCCTTACTATCCAAGTCAGGTAACTAAACCTACTTTTATTTATTTACTCTTTCGATTGTCTGCCTGGTTGGTCTAGTGGTCGCAAGCGCGACTGTTCACGTAGTCCTGGGTTCGATGTTCGGGCAAAGTTTTATTGGATTTTAACTTTAAATTCCCTCTTAGCTAGGAAGGAGTTTCGTATATCGTAGCCTAACCGCTTTTGTTATATGTTACCTAAACATATAATATATCTGAGTTGTATTCCTAACCGTGTTAGAAGTTTGTAGATATATATTTAAAAACGTTACATAACTAATATTCCCGTCCAACAACAACCAGTTTTCCACAACGTACTAACCATACAAAATTTTCCAGATGGAGTACTTCAACGGTTCGTCGGTGAACCAGTCGCACGGCGGCCACCACTCCCACAACCTGACCGCGAACGGCAACCAGCTGTACAACCAGGTTTCATTCGGCAACCCATCGCCCCCCGCCGCCTGGCCCTCCCACAACATCCTATCCTCAGGCCCAGAGTCTCCGGAAAACCAAAACTCTCCACACCTGAGTATGCTCCAAGCATCGCAAATCACGAACTTTTCCAACTCCGGTAACAGTTACTTCGCGCCTGAAAAATACGGCATCAACATGGTGTAGTGATTCTAGTCTCTTCTAGCTTATTGTACATAGTAGTGTAAGTACGAGGGCGGTTTATCGGGAACTGCTTGGTCACGGTCAGACGCGTATGATGACGCTAAAAGCCAAAATGGCCTACAGTGTTCGGATTGCATCAACAGCGTCTCAGCGATATTGTCTGCTTACAACTTTATAAGGTTGTATGCTTCGATCTTAATTAAATTCGCATTTTCCCGCCTTTTCAAAGACACCGACATTTTGATACACTTTTCCGCCATCTTGGAGTCAAAATGGAGGTGTATTTGACAGTGCGGGAAAATGCCGATACATGTACATATCATTCTATTGTGATTCGAATTTTTACTGACCAAACAGGGTCTCGCTATATCGCCCGTTTAGATATTAAATTAATTGGAGAAGACGTAATGAATAGGTGTTGAAAAGCAAATTTTTGGGCAAGAATTGAGAACGAACTTGCTAGAAAGAATTTTTCCTTTTACTTTTCGATTTCCGTAGGTAATTTTGAATATGGTTTTCAAAATAATACAGTTGGTTCTTGATTCTTGCTCGAAGTTTGGTTTACAATAAGTACAAGTATTCAAAACTATTTATTTCTAAAATGTTACTTTGAAAACGAATCGTCAACGAAATCAAAATGAACTATACTGGCCTAAACACTGGAAGGACGGCTTAAATCTCCTTGCCATAATAAATATAATTTAAAAAGTGATTCTTATTATTTTAGTTGGATAATATAGATTACGTTAATTATGTCCCTGATTCTTGTACATTCCCTGAGTCATATCACTTATTATATTTAAAGAATACTATATTAAGCTAATGTTAGTGACAACGTTCGCTAAACGCGTAAATTATAGTTTGTATGATTGTAAATATACGCTTAGGGGTTTTGTTTTTAAGAGAATTGTAAATGTGCGTGCTACGATTGTATATGTCACTTATATTGTCTAGTTCGTAAGGTTCCTTGTGTTTACCCTTATGTTAGAGTCATCATTGTGACTACCAGGTTTTTGTTAAGTTCTAGGGCATACATGACACATGTACAGTTATTGTAAAAATAAATTATAATAGTTTAATTATGGAGTACGTTAAATATTCAAATGTTATGATCGCTTCGGCTAATCGCCCTCTATTGGTCAATGAGCGGACGAAATGCCTCTCATTGGTCGACGGAGACTGCTGATCCAAAGGTAAGACCAATAAAATGCGTTTAGTTACATCACAAGAGAAATTTTTAAAAATAGTATAAATGAATCGAATTACGAATGTGATTCAATGAGATTACAAAGAGATTATTAGTTGATTCATATTTTTATTTTCAAATTGTAGAATGAAATGAATTGTAATGAAATTTGTAATTTATAGTACATTTATGCTTGGACATAGCTAAGTTAGTTACTATTAAGTAGGTACATTAAATTGTACCACGTTCGATAAAGAGTCAGTGTATTTTTTTTAAGTTAAGTTGTATTAATTATTAACTGATAGCTATTGAAATATTGAATCCGAATATATGCATATAAAATACATTTATGTGTTTAATTTATTTTTTACATCTGACCATCCATACAAAGTCATGTTAAATGTTAAGTGTTTACCAACTTTTGCAGAATTCCCGATACTATGTCATTTAAATGCGACCTTAGGTACTATCATACAAATTAGCTAATATCTATTAAACAAAGACATACTTAATACATATCATAAAAGGTTGTGTTTCGATATGTAGGAGAATGTAACCTCAAAAACTACAGTACCTACTACTACTTCAAGGCAGGCAACGCACTGTGATACCCCTGGTGTTGCACGTGTCCATAGACGACGGTGACCACTTACCATCAGGTGGTCCGTATGTCTGTTTGTCCGTCTATATTATAAATTAAAAAAAAACGTTCGTTGAACCTATTATGCAATTAATTTCGCTGGGTTCTATTTGGGTAAATAATTTATTCGGGCTTCACCTACATAGTAGGTACCTATCCTATACAATATCACTGTCTAGTAGATACCTTCCAAACAAGATTGATTGTTCATTTACATTCATACAGACTAGTTGACGATAAAGGCGGGCGGGGAAAACGCTGGTTTTCAGTAGGTACTTTATTTTAGTAACTAGTAGCACAAACCACTCTAGACCAACGTATTATCAAGCTGTGATAGCCAAGTTAAGTTTAAGACCTCTTCCTGCAAGTTCCAGTGTTCAAATCCCAGGCATAATAACTTTTCTAGCGCAAAAACACGTAAATTTTAATGTCAAATGACGCCTGCAAATACTGAGATGAGAGTCCTACTCTCTATAATATAGTCATTGATGTCAGCCAATCCGCACTTGGCCAGCGTGGGTTATGACTTGTAGTATTATCGTTGGTGCGTAAATAATCCTATACTATACTCTTAAAAGGATTAATCTTAATTTGTTGAATTAATAGTTGACTTTCATTTCGCCCACCTACGACGAATCGTAATATTAATCGTAATATTGATTGACACTTGATCTATTGTCGATAATGGGTAGTGCGCGCCAGGTAAGTCTGAATAATTGAAAGTATTACTTGTCTCAGAGAATAAATTTTAATCTTACATTTAAAAAACCTCCTTTATATCTGAATTTGAAAGTATTACTTGTCACAGAGAATAAATTTTAATTTTACATTTAAAAAACCTCCTTTATATCTGAATACCTACTTTAAGGCATAATTCTATAATATATGTCTCGCTTTCACGCCAAAACTACTGAAACGATTTAAATGAAATGACACTAACCGGAGACTGTGAAAGGACATAGGCTACTTTTTAATTGGAAAAAAATGAAAGGTTATATTAATCGTGGTAGTTCGTGTTGTTCTAACAATTTTGTAAAGTAGATAAATAGTCTCGATTCATGAAAATTGCTCAAGGTAATCAATTTTAGAATAGCTACCAATAGCCAATAATTGCCTAACTAAGTCAATTCCAATTAGTTTCGATTGCCGCGCAAAGATTAATGGTGCTCGCTTATGGTAATTATGAACTCTATGTAGAGTGTCTCTCAATCATTATCTATTTAAGAATTAAGATCATTCACTTATCATTATAGCTGCAACCTATAGACGTCCCACTGTTGGGCACGGGTCTCCCCTACATGCACTGCTGTGGGAGGTTTAGAGCATACTCCATCACGCTGCTCCAATGTGGAGTGGAGGGGTTAGTGGCCAACCCAGTGACGAGTCGTTCTCGCCACCCGAAGGTCTTCGACAAGGCGTAACGACTGTTTCCACCATTGAAAGCAACCGGGACCGACGGCTTAACGTGCCCTCCGAAGCACGATAGCGCCCATGAAATTGTCGTCGCCTAACTCTTTCGATTACATTGAATCGATCCGAGCCATTTGGCTATGGACACTACAATTATATTATAAATACTGTTAATCTAAAATCAATGTAATTAACGTGAGTTAATTATTAGGTAGTTTAGATTGAATCTAAATTTGCGATAGCGCCTCCCTTGAGAGGGTGAAGGAAATCATTTTAAACGAGCTGCATGCTTGATAATTCTCCATAATGTAGGTACTTAAGGGGCCTCTGCCCAGCAGTGGGACTGTATAAAGGAGATGATGATGTTCGGTGGCACTGGTGGGTGACAGCCCAGTGGCTATCGAACTCGCCTCTCACTCGAGCGGTCCGGGTTCATACCCCAGCGGCACGCACCAATGACTTTCTAAGTTATGTGCGATTTAAGGAAATAAATGTCACTTGCTATAACGGTGAAGGACACATCTGAGGAAACCTGCATGCCTGAGAGGCAGATATTCTTCATAATGTTCTCGAAGGCATGTGAAGTCTGCCAGTCCGCACTTGGCCAGCGTGGTGGACTAAGGCCTAATCCCTCCCATTCTGAGAGGAGACCCGTGCCCAACAGTGGGACGTCTATGGGTTGCAGCGAAGCGAAGCGACCCACTGGGCTATCAACGCAACGCTACATAGAGTCGCCCCAACACTTTGTTAAAAAGTAACGTAAAACCGCCGCTAGTCTCCGTGTCGTGTCTCGGCCGGGCATCGAACACGTAACCCGATAGTTCGTTCACCGAAGCCCCGCAAGCCGCCCCTAATTCTATCACTATTTTATACTGCATATTTTATTTACAGCGAATTAGATATTTTGTTTGGATATTCCATTGTTTCGCTGCGCTGTGGCTATCGCGACAGCTTAGCTAGAGGTCCTGGGTTCGACCTACTCGGCCTACACTAGGGCATAGGATAAGAATATTGTAAATTCTTCCTAAAGCCGATGACCAGATAGATAGTCTATCGTGACTTAAAGCTTAGCTTAGTGGTAGGTAATTATTGTAAATTAGCCATAGGGCAGGTTAGGCACCTGTGTAGGATTAGCTATTCATTCAAGGATCACTAGCTCATCCTTTGCCTTATATTAATCAGTTTAGAATAGCATTATATCTCTTCTCTTTAAGTAGTTTGTGTAGTTACCTAGACTTTCGTTAAGCGTGTGTAATCACCTCATAGCGAAATAATTTATTTGAATTTGAATTTGAATTCGATACCCGGAGGCTAATACTATTCGCTGCGACCCATAGACGTCCCACTGCTGGGCACGGGCCTCCCCCACAGACACAGCTACGGAGGTCTAGAGCTTACTCCACCACGCTGCTCCAATGCGGATTGGTGGAGGGGTTAGTGGCCAACCCAGTGTCGAACGTTCTTAAGCCACCTGAAGGTCTTCCACAAGGCTTCACGACTGTTTACAGCATTGAAAACAACCGAGACCGACGACTTTACGTAACCTCCGAAGCACGGTAGCGTCCATGAAATTTTTGCCACTAACGGTCACCCATGCACAAACTGACCGCGCCCGTCGTTGCTTAACTCTTTCGATCACATTGTATCGACGTGAGACAGTGGGCTATAAACGCTACGCTACTATAGGTTTTCCTAACTTGCAATGCCCGATAGCAGCTCGGAGTCTGGATTTGTGCCCGGTGGCAATAGGTAAAATGTGGGTAAAACTGTGTACTAAAACTACATCACACCTCTGCCTGCCCCTCTGAGGAAAAACGAGCGTGTATTAGGATAGGACTCACTGAAAATCAGTGCTGTTTTTCAGTTTATATGCCTGAAATACGTGACTAAGTGACTGCTTGGAAAAACACTAACTAGATGGATATGGGTCGGAAGAATTGGACAACAATTAGAACTATCTGGTAATGCAGTTTCGACCTTATCATGCACCATACAGCAGGTAATATTATCTCGCATCAACTCAAATTAAGTGCGTTTTAATAATTTAAATATTATTTACACATGAACTCTAAAATAATACTGCTGCGCTGCTATGTTCTCGAATGATTAAAAACATACATATACTCATACTTAGGTACCTTTGCAGAAATGGGTGAACCAACCAACCTAGGTAAGTCTCAAAGCGAGAATTCATTACACGTCTCCCAAATGTGACACACAAATCTGAAACACAAACCGCCAACGCCGGGCCAACACGACACCCGGCAAACATTGTAAACAAAGTAAAACGTTGTATATTGATATAAAAAGTGCGCCATCTTCCCGGGACTCGGTTAGTTCTCTTAAAATTAGCTGTTTAGACGCCGCGGTAAATTGTGCCGCCATACATAACTACACGCGTATAGTATACCGAGCGCAAACTTTACTTGTACGCTGTAGATATTCCCGGGAAAATGTATTTTTATTTCAACGAGACAACCCTTGATCGTAACCTATCTACTCTGTGCAATTTAAATTCGACTCTACTGTGTTAAACTTACAGTTGAATTTCCAGTGAATTACAAACTGCTTACGACCTTGTCGCACGGATACAATGACACCGCTGGTACGCGGTAGCGTTCGCAGCTGTACATAGAGATGTATCGTTTTCTCTTTCGTTCTCTAGAGCAAATGGTATAGCGCCGTCCCGCTCGGCCGCAGAGTTAAGCCGCTTATCTCGGGCCCGCACAACCCGCCTCCTAGCGACTGCGTAAAGTGACTATTCCGCAACTTTTTCCAGTTTGTCGTTGGAAATTTATTCGATTTTTGAATTAGGGTATATTGTTTACAGCGGCCGGTATTTTATTTCCATACATATTTCGGTTTTAGATGATCTATTGGTATATTGAACGGGAATTTTGATCGTTTAACGAAAAGTCCTGATTATTAACTAAGCATAGGTACTGTACCAGTACTTAACGACTAAAACGTTCAGTCCATAGTTTTTTCGAATTGAATTTTGTTGTATGGTCATACAGACCTTTATCTTGTCACCGAACAGGTGGCTGTTACGGAGAAACCTTACTAATATAAGTCATTCCCATAGTTAAATATTTTTCCAACAAATACTGTCATAATAAATAAATTAACAATAAAATTTGTCATTGGATTATGTAGTTGTGTCCTTGTCACACATACGTAAGTAGTTATTTATATAGCTATTTTTAGTTCCTACTCGGGGTTTATTAGACTGCAGCTTCGCTCGCGTAGAATTAGACCCATCAACGACGTCTGCCCGCGTTCAGGTTGCCCACTTGACTTCAAAAACGGTAAAGTTTCATACTAAATTTGCACCCCCGTTTTACCCCCTTAGGGGGTGAATTTTCAAAAATCCTTTCTGAGTGCTCCCCTACGTTATAAAAGGAACCCCTGTGCAAAATTTCAAGTTTCTAACCCTTATAGTTTAGGCCCTGCGTTGATATGTCAGACAGTTAGTCAGTCAGTCAGTCAGTCAGTCAGTCAGTCAGTCAGTCAGTCAGTCAGTCAGTCAGTCAGTCAGTCAGTCAGTCAGTCAGTCAGTCACCTTCTCCTTTTATATATATATAGATGTAAATATGTGTGTCTATTGTGTATAAAGGTTTTCTTTCTTTCTTTCTTTCAGATTTTGTGATATCCACGGATGTCCGTTTGCTATTCTCAATTTATCAGCGAACTCAGCGAACTATAGGTACGGAACGTGAAATCGCGAACAATCTCAGAATAGCCTCCTCTGATATACATTACACGCGAGCTGCTCTCGCTCACACACATAGGACCCACGAACATACGAGTATACTGGTTATACAATAGCTGCCTAGTCACAGTGCTGTGTTTACCGCCAGTATTTCTGCATTGACGATACCAGCTAGCCAAATCAATGCAAAATCATCTTTTTACCCTTCATCATCACAACCCTTTCTTTGTCCCACTTTTGGGCACGGGTCTCCTCTCAGAATGGGAGGTGGACGCGCCAAAGTTCTTCGATAATATGGACTGAGGGGAATAGCGGGTTATGGAATCAAGTGAGATTTCGGTAGTGAAGGAATACACACACAAAACACTCACCTTAACGCCAGCGCCTTCGGGGTACTCGGGGGCACGGGTCAGCCAATGGTAGCTCCACGTGGTTTCACTGCACACCGATCCACTTCACGGCGTAAGGCGTCCAACTCCGGGAAAATTAGCGGTCGAACACGGTCACTGCTTGGATGAAGCAGCTTCCACACGGCGGAAACGTATTTAGGACAGCGTTTAGAAGGTGACGAACAGAATCCGTCCCAGCGCGGGTTTGCCAGAGGGGTGCGGGCGAGAACGAATGAAGCGCCCTCTAGCGGCGAGTACACACTGCGCGTGAGCACGCTTGAGGCGTACGATACAGCGGACGGCGTAAATGCGACTAACTGACTGACCGCGTTCGAGACGAGCCCGAATCGCGGCGAGGTATCGTGTTTGCATGTGTAGGGATGGGAAAGGATTAGGATTGAACGTTTTGGCGTAACCATTTCCACCCCGCCTTAATGGGTCACCATTAAAAACACAATCATAAGACGAAACCTAAATATCTACAATTGCTCTAATAGCAAAGGAAGGTAGAGTTACAGCGAAGCGTTATATACTATGGGACAAAACTTAGAACTAAGAACTCTACAAGCGCTGTACACGCGCGGGAAATAGTATGTATGAATGTAGAGTCTGCGTAAAAGAATAAACGACTGCGATATTAAAACTAAATGAAACTGCGTTATGTTAAACTAAGCTATACTTAAAACTAATTTACAGAACGGTGAAGTTACTATTGCGTTGGAAGCGGACACAAGCGAACGACGGGTCGGAGGTAAGTTCCTTTCGAGGTTCTCACGCTACAGACGCGAACGATTCCGTCCTTAGAAGGATGAACTTTATCTACAATAGCTAACGGCCAGGCTAGAGGCGGTGCATTATCATTACTCACTACCACGACTGTTCCCGGGGTGATAGGAACGGACGGAGTGTTCCATTTCTGTCTAACCTGTAATCCGTGTAAGTATTCAGTCCTCCATCGCTTCCAAAACGATTGAACTAACTTGTCTAGAAGCGAATGCCTATGAATCAAACTGACAGGATCAGATTTGACTTCTGGCGCGGGTAAAGAAAGCAGCGGTGCAGTATGTAAGAAGTGGCTAGGCGTTAAAGCTTCGGGCTCAGCGGGATCAGAACTCAGTACGGTCAGCGGTCGCGAGTTAAGTAGGCACTCCACCTGAGTGAGAACAGTGTAGAGTTCCTCGTACGATAAAAGTTGTTGACCTATGACTCGGAAGAGGATGGACTTTACCACCTTCAACTGTGATTCCCAACTCCCTCCCATGTGTGGGGATAGGGGGCTTATAAATTTCCAGGTTATACGACTCTCCGCAAACTCTTCTTCAAGTTTCGAACGGTACTCGTCATTGAGAAACTTGTAGAGATCGCGTAAGTAAGAATTAGTGCCTCTATAGTTCGTCCCGTTATCTGAAATGCATTCCAGACAAGGACCTCGGCGAGAGAGGAATCTTTTCAAGGCAGCCAGGAAGCTAGGCGTACTAAGATCTGTCGCGAGTTCTAAGTGCACAGCACGAGTAGTGAGGCACGTAAATATACAAATGTACGCCTTCCCGCTGCGTACACCACGACGGCGTATAGGTGTATAAGCGAGAGGACCGGCGTAGTCACAGCCCGTATGCGTGAATGCCTTGACCACCTGATTCGTGCGACAGTCAGGTAAGTCAGCCATTAGCGGGTAAGTTGGACGTGGTCTCGACTTGAAGCAAGTATTGCATTTGTGGACTCGTTGTCTCACAATACGGCGTGCGGACAGGATCCAGAATTTTTGTCGAAGTAGTGACATTAATAATTCAGGTCCGGCGTGTAAATTTTTAAGATGATAGTAATCAATGATCATGTTCACTACAGGATCACTGCGCGGTAGAATAACTGGATGCTTATGAGCATAATCCAGTGCGGAATTGCCAAGTCGACCTCCAACGAGAATCAAACCATTGTCAATAAAAGGTCTCAAACGATTGAAAACCTGCGTGCATGGTTTATTATTTTTAATGTTATTATATTCCACTGCAAAGTGTTGGATTTGCAGGGCGCGGAGAACAATATTTTCAGCGTAATTAAAATCTTCGGTGATAACTGCGGTAGTGGAACGGCGTGGTAATAATTTTACAAATCTACAAACATATACAACGATACGAAGAAGTTTACTCCATGAGGATATACTAAGCGCAAGGTCGTATATGACATGAACCTTTGCAGAAGAGCACACGGCGTGTGAGAGAACCTTCTGCTCTGGTATGTCTGTTATAATCTGGCCGTCGAGTGATTTAAGAGGCCACTGCGACGGATCCAGAGAGGCCCACGGTGGCCCATGGAGCCACAGAGGGTGCGTAATTAATTTCTGTGGTGTAATACCACGAGAAAGTATGTCAGCTGGGTTATCAGTGCCTGCGACATGAAAGAAATGATCAGCGGGGATGTTGTCGGTTATCTGGACTACGCGGTTTGCTACAAATATTTGCCACCTGTGTGGTGAACTTTTAATCCAGTATAAAGCAACTTTAGAATCCATAAATGCGTAAGTCTTGATTGGGAGATGACGAGAATAATTATCAAGAACCGTGCGAAGCAGCTTGGACATCAGGAGCGCTCCACAGAGTTCCAGGCGGGCTATCGTCAATGGCTTCGTCGGGGCGACTTTGGACTTCGCACATACCAGACGGACGGTACAGCCTGACGAGGATCTTACGTGAGCGTATACTACAGCTCCGTAAGCCAACTCACTCGCATCTGAGAACGCAAGAAGAGTGACTTCACACTTGCCGGAAACTCCAACATGGCGAGGGATGCGAAGATTGTTTAGTGCTGGTAATTCAGCACAAAACTGTGTCCACATGTTGATTATAGACAGCGGGGGTTTGTCATCCCAATCAAGATTAAGTTGCCAAAGTTGTTTTATTAACAGCTTAGCATATACGACTGCGGGTGCTGCGAATCCCATCACGTCCCACAGACGGGCGACCGTTGATAGTATAGTGCGCTTAGTGCACGTCACATCTGCGGGAGCGGTGATTTTAAAATAAAACGAATCGTCTTCCGTGGACCAATGCAAGCCTAATATCTTGTGTTGCACAGCCTTATCGAACTCTATCTCAGTAGGCACCTTGTGCGAAGCGGGTAGGTTATCTAAGACGGTTTGGCTATTGCTATTCCACTTGACGAGATCCCATTGGGCGCCCTTGAATAAATTGATCAGCTGTTGAGAGGCGGAGATCGCTTCACGTTCACTAGGAACAGAGAAGGCGAGATCGTCCATGTAAAGCGCGGTAGACGCAATGTCGCGCGCGAGAGGGTACTTAGCGCCATCATCGCTGATCAGCTGTTTGACCGTGCGCAGTGCATGGTAAGGGCTGCTAGTAAGCCCGAAACAGACTCTTCGGAAGGTATATAATAGCAAGGGATCCTGAGGACGGAAGCGATATAAAAAGCATTGGAAGCGGCGGTCAGCTTCGCGTACAATAATTTGAAGAAATTGCTGACGGCAATCGGCGGTCATGGCAACAGCGTGTAAGCGGAAATTCAAAATAATTTCAAATAGATCGCCTTGTAAATTAGGACCGGAATGTAAAATGTCATTAAGAGAACGGCGGCTACCAGAAGAGGGCGCGCTTGCATCTAAACAAATGCGTAATTTGGTAGAAGACTTATCTTCGCGCAGCACCCCATGATGCGGGATAACGAATACAGGTGTAGGGTCATGAGGGTCTAGCGGCGGCGCAAGCGACACGTACTCCTTGGCGAGGTAATCCTTAATGACGTCATCATATGCCAGCCTCAGCTTAGGTGAAGCTTCTAGCTTTCTTTCTAGACACATGAAGCGTTTGCGAGCGTTTTCGTAAGAATCGCCGAGAGTGTACACATCGTCTTTGAACGGCAGAGCGACTGTGTATCTACCACTAACGGGATCGCGGGTTGTTGTAGATTTGTAAAATAATTCACACTCAATCTCATCTGGAGACTGAGCGGGCGGAGCGGAGGGAACCTCTTCGAGTTCCCAGAATCGCCTGACTAATGTGTCAATAGCGACAGGTTGCTGAGCATGACAACATGTCAACACCTGTTGAGCGGTAAGAGTAGGTATGGCGGGCACTGAGCCCATTAGCACATAACCTAAGACTGTGCGCAATGCACGCGGTGCCAACGAGTCGCGAGCGCGATCTACGTCGGGCAATAATAAATGCGGAAAGAGTGAGGCTCCGATCAAAATATCAATTTTATTTGGAATCCCGAAACTCTCATCGGCGAGCGGCAACCCTAATAGGTGTGGCAGGACAGACTTGTCTACCACCGCGGTGGGCAACGAATCAGTTATTTGGTCGACGACTAGCGGTGAGATATCAAAATGAATATTGTCGTCGAATCGCGAGTAGAATGTAATATTGACAGCGTTAGTATTAATTAATTTTTCCGCCCCACCGAACCCTTTAACAATAGTAAGTTCGGTGTTGTGATGCTTAAGTATACCTAATCTATTGCAACAGTCCTGCGTTATGAAATGGCTTTGAGAAGCTGAATCTAAAAGCATGCGTATAACTTGTCTATCGCCCTTATGATCGTAAGCGATGACTTGTGCGGTTGATAGCAATACTGTGTTATTCTTATGTTCATACGAAGCCGTAGCGCATAGCACGTTATCTGGGCGCGCGTCCGGAGACGGACTCACGTTCACTCGCTGCGGCGTGGCCGGGCGTACTGCTGTCTCGCTCGCGGCGCGGGCGGCAGCTGGCGAGCCGCTCGAACTCGAACCGATAAGCTGCGCGTGCGACGTCACATTCTTGCGCGGCGGAGATAGCAAACGAACATGCGCGCGCGCAGCGCGTTTAAAATGTAACAGCGTATGGTGATTTTGCCCACATGTCCTACAGTGGGATTGCGATGAGCAATTGGACACGCGGTGTCCCAAACTGAGACAGTTAACACATGCGTTACGGTCTTTCACACATGTAAAACGGTCATGTGGTGAAAGCTTGTGAAAATCGACACATTTGAATAAATGTTGATGATTAATATTTTTACAAAGACAGCGTTTTGAATTATCTACGGCGGTTGTGCTCAAATAGGTTTGATACTTAGGAGGCGTTGCAATATTATTATTTTTATTTAAATTAGGTCGAGTGCTCCCGTTCTGCCTGGGGCGTGGGTTAGCAATACGAGTTGATACCAAGCTACACGGGGCGCGCTCATAGGCCTTACAGCGGTTTTTTATAAAATCGACTAAATTATCAAAAGAAGGTATTTCGGAACTACAATTGATTTCGAAATCGCGGGCGGTATCTAAATCAATTTTCTTTAATGCGATGTGAACTAATACCATATCAAATAGATTTTCTAATTTAAGGTTTTGTAAAGCACGCACTGTACTTACAAATGTATCGATAAATAATTCAAAGTTTACTGCGGAAGCGGATTGAAAAGGTTTAAATTCGAACAACTGATTTAAGTATAAAGATACAAGCATGCGTTTGTCATCATACTTGTTGATAAGCGTTTGAAATATTAAGTTATAATTTTCTGCACACGGATTAATACAAGACACTTGTGACAGCGCTTTACCGGATAATTTACCTAACAAATAATATAAACGTTCGTCATCTGTCAACTGCGGGTTAGTATGTACTATTGTATTAAAGCTGGAATAGAATAATGGCCAGTCGCGAATTTCACCTGAGAATGAACATATTTCAATAGCGGGTAATTTCGGTCTAGTGGCGACAACTGCGGTATCGGACTGCGAATGATATTGTGACGTCGAAGGAGAAATGTCATTCAATGTTCTTTTAATGCGACTATACAAAGATTCAAAAGATAACAAACAACTGTACTGAGGCTTATCGTTTGGATTAATTACTAATAAACGCGAATTATAATCATCTAAAACTTGTTTAAATTCGTCTCGTAACAAGTCAATCTGCGAACTCTCATCGAGAAACATTTCCCTCTTAGCGTCGCTCTTATGTACTTCCAACGATAAGTCGTAGGTCTTTTGAACTATTTCAAACAATGCGTCACGTTTAGCCTGTAACATCTGCAGTCGTGAATCAAAAGGTTTAGTTTCCTCCTTATTAGCAGGCTCATCTTTCTTAGGTGGCATCTTGACAGATTAAATGAATATATAAATCAAATGAAAGTAGTTATAAAACGGCGTTAGTAACAACGAATAGCGTAACTGCGTATAGATAGGTATGTATAATGAGCTGCTAGGAGTTGTTTACTTGATTTTACGATTCGAGAATTGATATTTCTGACCGAGCGGTATAAAGAGGGTAGGTATGAATTCTGCGGCCGGTGCGTTGCCGTGTGCAAATAAATGAATGTTATAAAATGTAATTATGCTTAACTATGAAACTGCGAATCGAAGGACCAGGATTATAAATCCGAATAAAATTATTATTTTAGATAGAATGGTAACTAATCCGACTTAAAGGTACCAAATTTAGAGATGAATAAAATTATTATTTCAGATATAATGGTTACTAATTCGATTTAAAGGTACCAAATATAAAGATGAATAAGATTTTTATTTTAAATATAATGGTTACAAAATCGGCTCGAAGGTACCACAAATAGAGATGGACGCGCCAAAGTTCTTCGATAATATGGACTGAGGGGAATAGCGGGTTATGGAATCAAGTGAGATTTCGGTAGTGAAGGAATACACACACAAAACACTCACCTTAACGCCAGCGCCTTCGGGGTACTCGGGGGCACGGGTCAGCCAATGGTAGCTCCACGTGGTTTCACTGCACACCGATCCACTTCACGGCGTAAGGCGTCCAACTCCGGGAAAATTAGCGGTCGAACACGGTCACTGCTTGGATGAAGCAGCTTCCACACGGCGGAAACGTATTTAGGACAGCGTTTAGAAGGTGACGAACAGAATCCGTCCCAGCGCGGGTTTGCCAGAGGGGTGCGGGCGAGAACGAATGAAGCGCCCTCTAGCGGCGAGTACACACTGCGCGTGAGCACGCTTGAGGCGTACGATACAGCGGACGGCGTAAATGCGACTAACTGACTGACCGCGTTCGAGACGAGCCCGAATCGCGGCGAGGTATCGTGTTTGCATGTGTAGGGATGGGAAAGGATTAGGATTGAACGTTTTGGCGTAACCAGGAGGGGTTAGGCCTTAGTCCACCACGCTGGCCAAGTGCGGATTGGCAGACTTCACATGCCTTCGAGAACATTATGAAGAACTAAAACAAGTGTCATATTATTTCTTAAATCGCACTGAACTTAGAAAAGTCATTGATGCGTGCCTCTTGGGTTTGAACCCGGACCGCTCGAGTGGCGAGTTCGATAGCCATGGGCTGTCTTACCCTTACTTGCATCGATATAATGTGAAAAAAGGGTAGCTTATATATTCCATTAATTTTATTTATCTGGTTAAGGTAAAAGTAAGTCAAGATGGCCATGAGACCTTGCAGATCGCTTTTGGGTGTGGGGTGGTGGGGGCCCAGACCTATCTCTGCATTTCAATACGCTGGGTCGCCCTGAAAACCAGCTGCCGTGGTTCGCTGCGACCATATTATCTGAGTGTGGCCCTATTTCGGCAGATTATATACTTCCCTGTGAGGGAGGGAGGTGCTGCGTGCATGAAGGTATACACCACCGTACGTTTTTGTTCGCGGATTATTGCAAAGTACATTAATCCTTGATTTGCTTGAAAACAATTATTGCCCAGTAGAAATGGTTAAACCTGTCATCCTGCCATGGCCGCCCAAGCACCCGTAACAGACGAGTCACAAAAGTCTCGTTTCAAGTCGATCATGGAAGCCTTGTGGACTTCATGGTCGCCTCTAGAAAAGTGTACCTTGAACTACACACCTTTTTAGCCGTAAAAACATTGCTTTAAATAACTTTTTACTAAGGTTATACTTAAGGTATGTTCTAGTATGTTGTGTGGCGTTAGTGTGGTGCTATTTATTTATTTATTTAAATCTGAATGGACAATCTTATCGTACAAAGGCTAAAGCATTCTCAAAGGTTTACCTTTGGGAAGTCGGAATAGCATCATTGCTATCCCGTGTGGACACGAAGCAATGAGCCTCAGAAGCTATACAGCTTCTGAAGCTACAACCCAAAGACATCTTGAAGACAGACATTTTGAAGTGGGCGAAAATCACGTTCAACGATTCCGTTACTACATACTACATAGTTACCTACATACCTACATACACATACAAACATACCAAGTATATAAAAGCGTGTTAAAAATGCAGTGATATTCTAATGAAGAGTAGAACCTATCTATATAAATATCGCTGCATTTTTAACACGCTTGCAGGGATAGTTAAATTATAAAACTATCCAAAATACTTTTTTTCCCCGCAGCTAGCTTCTATTCCTGCAGCTAACAGGTACCCAAATGTTAATAATTCGGTACTTATAATTATCAATAAAAACACTCTTGTTTTATACCTTTAACAAATCGTTTTTGAAAACATTCACAACTTAGCTTTCACTTGACTTCAATCATGTCACTTAGGTACTTACCTGCCTGTAATCTTTTGAAATTAATTAAAAAATAATCATAACTTTTTTAATCTTTAATTTACTAACAGAAAGCCTTCGAGAGAAATAAATGTATAAGTTAAACAGTTTAAAATACATACCAATAAAAACATCTAAAATAAGGTTCAAGGCAAGACACGTATTTACGTAGCGAAGAAAAAAAAATTATTGACTTGCGCAACTCGCGACGAAACCGCATTTAAGCTTTAATAAATCAGTCCTTGAATTGAGTGCAAGAGCGCAAAGTTGGTATTATGGCGTATTTTAATAAACTTGGCTGCATGTGGCCACTCCTCTCGAGAGTAATTCAAACAAATGTTGTGCCATTATTAAAATTTCAACGCTTGGGCTACGCGCTACGCACTCCTTCCCGCCAAACACTAATACTCTATGGTCGAGGACTGGCAGCCTTTTTTTTTTGAACAAATGACGCGCTAAATTTTTTTGGGGATTTTGTTTGTTTTTTGAGAATTTTGTTTAGAATGAACAAATAATTTAATTGAATAAGCATATTATTAAGCAATTATATTTTTTTTATTTTATGGATACAGGATAGCAAACGAGCTTGCAGCACCACCCATCCGCTGCCGCCCATGACAACTGTGACTGACTTTGAATAAGACTCAATTAGGGACTGGGATGGTTAGTCCAATTAGTTGAGAAAGTTAATTAGAACATTAGTTGGTCAGTTCGTTAAGTATTTGTATAATAAAATTAGATAGAGATTAGATTTGTTTAAAAAAATACAAAAATATGAATATGTACTAGCAAATAGGCAACCAATAGGGTTAAGCATTTAGCTGCCAAGCATAGTATGTCCTGGTCTACGAGTGGAGTCTTATGGATAAGATAGCAAACGAGCTTGCAGCACCACCCATCCGCTGGCGCCCATGACTACTATGACTGACTTTGAACAAGACTCAAATAGGGACTGAGATCCAGTCCAGTTAGCTGAGAGAGTTAATTAGAACATTAGTTAGGCAGTTCGTTAGTGGGTATGAGGACTGAGGACTGTTAGTCCTGTTAGTTTAGTGTGATAGTAATAGTCTGTAGGATGCAGATGTATAAAAGTGAAAGACTGTAACGCAAGTATAGCAGAAATATCAATTTCGCGCTAAGCGCAAACATTTGAGACGCTACATCAATCGAAAACTCATAAGCATCAGATGAATTGGGAAAATGAATAATAAATCCGTACCACAGACAATAGGGGCATTAGGTGCACCATAGACAAGTAGTGATTACAATTTGCAAGGGGTGGACTGCGCTCAACCACAGTATAAAAAGAACAGTGGATGTATGTACAATTATTTTTCACTGGAATCATTTCGTTAAATACTTGCTGTTAAAATAAACCGATTTCCTCATAGATGTGCTTAGTGAATGAATGATTTTACACTATGTATTTACAAATTATTGTTAATTAATAAATAGTAGTAATTAATTATTAAATTACTTTAATAAAGTAATTTAAAGGTTTGTAACTTTAGTCGGTAGGTATAAGTATCTAGTGAGAACATTACTGTCCTAGCTGCTCAAATCGCGGGTTCACCCGTCCGCCCTGAAAACTAGCGGTCATGGTTCACTGCGGCCATTGCTGACTGTGATTTTAAGCCAGTTTTTGTTACGTTACACTACAAAAATTAGCGAAATAATTGAATATTGTATTCAATTCTAATGTTACTAATGAAAGCAGCACCACCATGCAAGAAATCCCTCCAGTGCCTTTAAAAAAATACCTTTGATCTGCAACGCTTACATCAAGTATTCTCAAGTTCATCATATTATTAGTCATTATTAGATTGGATAAAGTTTACCAAATTTAAACGTCTCAAAGTGTCAATTCTTAATTATTAGTTTTAAATTCTGGTCATAAACTACATTTGTATTCTTATGCAAGCTGTAACTACCTGTAAGTGAAATTATATGTATTTATAAACTTAAGGCTAAATCATAGTTATTTAATTTTGTTAGTTGTTAATTTTGTTGGTGGTCATGTATTCGATAAATAAATCACAGAGGGAGCCAATTTAACCTACTGTTTCTCCCCGACTGTGTCCCGAAACCCAATCCGCAAGCACGTCAACTATATTATTTATGGATTCTTTAACATGTAAGGACCGTCGAGGGTGGTAGCGGACATTTGGCGAAGGAAGTGTTCCTTCTGCCTCGCTGCGCCGCTGAGGGCATTCGTTTTTTCTACCCCATAAGTAGGCATTACACGAGGCGTGCTTGATAATTTGTATTGTAAGGTGCATTTGATTATTGTAATGGATATGGTGTGATTTGGAGTAGGTTCATTATCATGTTTTAATGGATCATGATTCGAATCACATATATGTTTTATTAATTGATATTTAATTATATTTTACTAGTGTAGCCCGCAGCTTCGCTCGCGTGGAATTAGACAACAATAGTTTCGTTTACACCTAGTAATGTTATATAGCCTATGTCACTCAATTTCTGATGCTGAAAGAATTTTTGAAATCGGTCCAGTAGTTTTTTTGTGAAAACATTACAAACAAATGTTTCCTCTTTATAATATTAGTATAGACAAGCTTTAGCCGCGGCTCCGCACGTGTCAAATCGTCCTCCGTGCAGAATTACCTCTAACATCCAGGGATGGTTTAAAATCTTACCTTTAGCGCTTATATTATAGCGGAAAGCTACACCAAAGATTACCTAACATAATTACTAATCAAAATATTGCTTCACCCGCAGTTGCGCAGTAAAAATGTATCAAGTGTTTTGTCAATTTCACGGGAACCGTGTAATTTCCGGGATAAAAATCAGCCTATCCTTCAAGTCGTACACTACATCTATCCATAAAATCACATCCATCACTCAGCTGAGAAGGAGAAGAATGACAAATAAAACCAACGAACACACTATCTCATTTATATATTAACTGTAAGAATTTTACGATAAAAGTTTACTTTACTTCTCAAAGTTGTGTGGCAGTTGAGTCTCTTGCAACAGTCCTGATATTAGACTGCGCTCGCAACCCATTTAATACTCCGTAGTCCATACCTACCACTCATTAACAAATCACCATAAAACGAGTTACAAAAAGTTTTCTAGTTGTATATTACCTATTGCTGTAAAATATGATAATATCCAATGAAACCAAAAATAGTTCAGACAAACCTGACAAAAATAAAAATCATCCTATAGATATGTACCTACTAACTAACATAAGTATTCCTATTCAGCCAGGTGTTAAAACAATTAAATGTAAATGTATATAATTTCAATATTTTATACTCAATTAAAACACCTAATATTCAAAGCCCTTTAATGGAAGGATCTTTGGTAATATGGCTGTGTGTTTCATGTTGACATTACTAGTATTTTATAAAAAAAATACTATCTTTGTAGCATGCAATTATAGCGACGTTTACTTGAGATTAAACACCATTTAATAACTTTTATTGCTTGTTCATGTCGCGTTTATTTACAGGGCATTGTAAACTTAAGGATTACAGGTTTTGTCCATTTACGATGGCGCGAAACTGTTTATAAGTTAATGTTAAATTAAAAAAGAAGTCGATAGGTAATACATTTGTGTTACAGTCATGCTTCTCTCTCTATTTATAGCAGTTCCACAGTATAAAAATATTGTCTGTGGTTGTTCTATTATTTAGTAGCGATAACAGTGTAATAGTACGGCGCAAAAGCCTTAACTAAGGGCACAGTACATTGATTAGGGCCTAGGTCTAAAAACGAATGGAAAATCTAATTTTAAGACATCTTTCCCTCATATATGTCATAAAACCACGCATAATCCGACATATTAGAAAATACATCGATTCTAAATCGCTAATAAATAATTGTAAGTTTGTAAGTGAGGTTTTTTCCAAACTGTGAAGATCCATCTAAGTCGTCCAGCCGCGTGTAATAACTAAGTAGTCCTTAATAAGGCAGCCCACAGTTAGATCAAAGTCTCAGACAGGCCGTTGCGAATTCAAGCGGTACTAATGCTATAAATTCTTTCCCGCCCTTCACTGATATGGCGCCAAATCGAATCGCTCTTGTTACGGAGCGCCTTTGAATTTACAAAATTCAATTTCATTACACTCGCCGGTGAAAAAATGTAATATTCATGGTCATGTTTGAGTGGCTACGTAATTATTTACGATATAGATTTATATTTGTTGTTTTTGCCGCTAAAAACTTTTAAGGTTATAAAAATAAATATTTGTTAAATACTTCTCTTTGTACTAAATAATGCTTAACTTAGATAAGTAGAATATTTTTGTTTAATCAAAGGATTTTTTTAAATACCATTAAAATGAAATACTATTTAACTTACCTATAGCTTTCTATAGGTACCTTAAAACTAAGTTTTTAAATATGTGACACGCTGAATTTTTTTATCATACTTCCTAATGCAACGGAAGTTGCCTAATTTTGTTAGTCACCAAAATATTTGAGGTGCACAGTTTGTTAAAAAAAATTACTTAATCCTTTTTATTAGAGAAACTTGTACATTTGGTATATACTATTACAATAAAAATATCATACCTACACGAATTCTAATTTCAAAATTCGCGTCCATAACAATTTCCATTGTCCATAGACAAATGACTAAATGACGTTTCCTTGTAACGTTAGGGAGGTGCCAATTCAGCTTCTTTGATAATTTTCAAACGATTTATCGAATTAAATCGCAAATTTCTTTGATGTGGGTACCTATTGAGCGAATTGAATATTCGATTACATGGAACCTGACTTTTCAATTTGGCCTCCCTTTTATCTACGAACAAGCTTAATGTTCTCGATATTGCCGAGCGATGTTTTATAGGCTATTTTTCTTATTGTATCGAAGATACTCGTACTATACGAGTAGAGATACCTACCTTCTAGAGTCTAGACGAATCACATTTTTAACTGACTTACAATGCAATTAAATGTCTGCTTGATAACGGAGAATAAACTCTTTCTAAATCTTTTTTTATGTAGGTACTAGTGAACGCCCGCAGCTTCGCTCGCGTGGAATTAAACATTCACTAACTTCAAAAATGGCAAAGTTTCATACTAACTTTGCACCCCCGTATTACCCCCTTAGGGGGTGAATTTTCAAAAATCCTTTCTTAGTGCTCCTCTACGTTATAAAAGGAACCCCAGTGCAAATTTTCAAGTTTCTAACCCTTATAGTTTAGGCCCTGCGTTGATATGTCAGTCAGTCAGTCAGTCAGTCAGTCAGTCACCTTCTCCTTTTATATAATATATAGATGTACCTACATTAAGCTACACGCTCACAAATAATGTAGAAAAAATAAAAATAATTTACTTGTTGTTGTTGTATGTTACTTTTGAAGTAACATTTTTGAGTTGGGGTCATTTGCATTCCTAATAATAGTAGATCGGGTAGTAGGGGAAAGTGCCCAAATATGGAATAGTAACCCAAATATGGAATTTAACCTGTATTGCGGTAGGACATAAAACATAATTCCATATTAGGGGTACTATTCCATATTTCGTTAGTTTCCTGTAATATCCAAGATACTTATAATATGTATTAACTTCCTTAGAGAGTGGTGTCGTAAAAAAGTAAGGTGCATTACATCGGAGCCCTAACTACGGTGAACTTAAGCCGGCAGAACACAGGGGAGCCCTTGGGGAGCCTCTGCCCCTCAGTACCTACCTAATCTCCGTTCCGTACACAATATTGATATAGACCACCTACATCAACAATAAAGCTACGTTACTGTTGTACTGTTAAATATTCTGTGGTTACAGCATCTATATTACAGTTAATGCAACTTCTGTGTGTAGGTTCTCTTTGAGGCTTGTGATTACTAGAGAAAACGTCTTGATATGCAATTTTTTGAATAATAACATAGGTTAACATCAAGCCTTTGTTTTTCCGAAAGGGTGGGCAGAGGAATGCAGGACACCCATTTTTCATCAGTTAGGTTAGATGATAGGTGACTATTTCCTTAAATACATCCGGCAAAAATCGAAATTCCGTGTTATTACTGGGTTTCGAAGTTTCCGACCCGTGAATTGAACCCAGGACCTCCTGCTCAACTCGCACTTGATGCAAGACCAATTTAGATATTTGTTTAAGTAATAGATGATAACGATGCCTCACAGCCGATTTGGTCTACAGATACATAACTCTTTGGGACCTAAACATAATTGGTGAAGAGTGGGTGTTCGAAACACAATTCTCTTCCTAACCTTTCGGGGAAATACTGGCAATACACACTGCATAAAGACTTCTCTTGCATTGCACCTCACTCAATGGTTGGGGCAACATAATATACTTGCACATCATTTGTAATGACGACGTTACGATCATAAATGTAATTATTCAAGGCACGGTTCTCCGTTAATATTAATTAACTATTAACGTAACCTAACGTAACCTACGTTTAGTGAAATTGTAATATGCAAATACCTACTTACATAAGTAGGTACTAGGGTTTAGAACCAGGAATTCCCTGAACCAAAAGTACCGGGAATTTCCGGTACTGGAAAAAAATTAGAACCGGGACTGGTGGATTCTAGTCCTAGTTCATACGGTACTGCGGGACTTTTAAGTTTCAGGTAGTTTAAGTTACAAAATTACTGCTAATTTATAAAATAACATCCAGAGTGTTAAGATCAATATTAAACAGTAGGTAACTATGTTAAAGTACTAAAATATTATTTTTATCCCTAAAGATAAGCCAAAATAAGAAATATTTTTGCTTATCTTCAAGTAGATCTCCCAGACTTTAATTTCCTAGAACATAACTTATCAAACGATCAATGAAGTGTGAAGAAACCATTTTTTATTATTATTATTAAAAAGAAGCCTCATTATTACTGAATTAGAAATTGAACTTTCATGCTTTAGTATAGAATCATAAATGATTTGTATTAAGTGATTTATGTACTTAACGTAGGTGTGTTATTTTATATCTTTATTCACCAATATTAATAAGAAAGCTGCCTACGAGTACATGCATCCAAGTATGCATCAGAATCAATATCCATGTTTTTGAGCAAGAATATTTGAAAAATTTAAAAGATTTATTCTGGTAACGAAATTTCAAAAAGTGCCGAGAATTCCCGCTAACGAAATTGCCGGTTCCACCAAAGGTTACCGGTTCTGGAAACCCTAGTAAGTAAGTACCCTAGTAAACTCTACGTCCAATGAGAGGAGTCGTATCGCTTAAATTCCGTGTAATAAATAATCAAAGTTTACATCAAGCAAGGACTTCTACGTCAAATCACTTTGCAGTCATGCTTTGATATAGGTATCTTAATTCTTAATGCGCGATTCTGATTCACGCGGCAAACAGCCTTGGGGATGCGCGCGCGTTTGCCGTTCCACAGATACCGTTAATACAGATTTTTAAGTTTGACTATTTTATAAATAGGTTGCTACGCAATTTTAGAGTTAGTTTATACACTAAAATAATCTGTAAATAACACAAGTCATCAAGTCATGAGTATTGCAAAAAATCAATCCTCACTCGAATGGATAAAAAACTGGGGCGACAGCACCTTAACTGCACACAGAAAATCAAAATATAAGTACTTAAATTAAAAAAAAGGAAAGTTAATATTTAAGGTGCAATGAGCGGCCTAATCGCTAATTCGCTAAGGAGCGATTTCTTCCAGAAAACCTCACTGCATGATTTACACTACCTAATACTTACTGTTTACTTTAGGGCACTAATGAGTTACAGCTATAATTGCGCAGTGTCCTGCAATCTGCTCTTACGTAATAACTGCCTTTATGCAGGTGCCTTATACATATTTGCACGAAGAATTTGAGAAGTCAATCGCCGCCTAACTGAGACTAATTCGATCAGGATTTCTCTTACCCCTCTATTTGTTTATATTCAATTCGGCCAGCATGACGCGAGGTCAGGGTTGCCACTCGATAGCCGTTGCAACCGCTCGCGCTCCCCGACTATTAGCCGCGAATCCTCTTGATTTATTCGATTTTCGAACGATGCGACGCGCGACGCGCCCGTTTTATTACACGTGTGCGATGCAAAAGGGATGGTATACAGTGAGTTGACAAAAGCAGGCTTAGGTAGGTATATTTTTTTAACTGTTTTTATGTGTTTTAGTGTATAAATGTTTTTCAAAAATATTTCCACACGAAAAATTGTGGTGGTTTAAATTTGACACACGAAAGCAAAAAATTTAACCATGTGCACTAATATTAATTAAGAATTCTATTTTATTACATTAAAAATATATTGAAATTAGATAGGTACTATTATTTGACATTACCATGAAACTACGCGTTAAGTTATATTATTTCTAATAAATTATTAATCTATACTAATATTATAAAGAGGAAAGATATGTTTGTAAAAAAAACGTAATAGTTCCCTACAAGTAGTAATTGTCCAATCCTTCCAAGTCAGTCATAGATACGTTGCTATCCTTGACAACTATGTAATTGTAACTGGAATTCACCCATCCAAACGAAACAAACACGTTAGAAATGGTACTAGAGCATAAAGTTATAACTACATATTAAAAAATGGTATACTAGAAAGGTACGGGTAGGAACTATTGTGGCGGGCGGTGGGACGGCCCCGGGCGAAATCTAAATAGGACCCTTTGTTGAAACGCTTTGACTTTTGCTAAAACACTTTTGTCGCAAGTACCATTTTTTATATTATATCTCTGTATCAAATGAGTTAATGATCTTATAGAGCTTAATTTTGTGAACGGTAAAGTTTTATTTAAAAAAAAAAAGTATTCACACAAACATGCAACGTCAAAGATTTACGAAGGTGTCAGACTCATATGTATAGTCGATTGACGTGAAGTGATTTGAAATACTTATTTTGTATCGTGCGATTGGTTATTGTACCAATGATTTTATATCGCTGCTACCCATAGACGTCCCACTGCTGGGCACGGGTCTCCCCCACAGACACTGCTGCGGGAGGTCTAGAGCATCCACCACGCTGCTCCAATGCGGATTGGTGGAGGATACTTACTAGAATTCAGTTCTAAAAACAGTGCTCGTAAACAAATTAACATGGCGTTATGTTCGTTGCTAGTAAACAAAAACGTACCAATTGGCACGTATTCGAGGCTTCACATTTACAGTGCCTATGACAGATCTGCTTCTTTTTAACATACCTATCTACTTTTATTAGCTTGGTATGTAGGTATGTATGAAACGGAATCACCCACTTCAAAACGTCGGATTAATTTGGAACGTTGCACACTTATCAAGGACCGATGAATGAAATAATTTGAAAAGAAAAGAAATTCTACATTTTAGTTCGATCATCTACACTAGCATGTTTTTTAGTTTTTTTATAGTACGATGTTGTTAATACATAGTTATTTACCTTCTACATATATTCACGGCTTAATACATATTTTTATAACTCGTGGACGTCGGTGCCTTTGCTAACGTCTGTAAATCTGGTCCAATACCTGCAGATAAAAAATAAATTTATATCAATCACAGTTCAATATCAATATGAATTGTGCTGAAAATCGGCAATTTGGCTGAGTGCTGCCCTTTTTCCGATGCAGCGAATTATCGATTTTTGTTTTCTTTACCTGTACCCACTGAGTTAAATATACCTGTACCTACCTACCTACTTTTTTTTTTGTTTTTACTTGTTTGGCAAAATAAATAAATTATTATTCTTATTCTTATTATATTGTAAATGAGTACCGAGTAAGCTAAGCAATAGCTAAGGTCGACGTGTTTATTGAAACATTCTTAGATAGAATTACATGGGAATAGGTCTCTTGCCACTACTGAATATGCCGTATTAACACGATGCTTCAGTCAGTGCGGATCTTAACTTCTAATGACAGGTCATTGTCGACTGGAATACGTGCAAAGGAAGTACCTACCTATCGAGGTAGATCGGTTATCAAAACAAGTAAAATCTTTCAAACTGACCTTACAATCTATTTGGATTGGAAAGTTTTACAATACGACAATATTAATAATTCAAATAAGTAGCCCATTCAAAGTCAGCCTCTTTAATGAAATCGTTTCAAAATGGCGTTCGAATAGGACACTGTAATTGGAGCACTCAATTTGCGCGCCACTTCCCGCCGCCGCGCCGCCACGCGCCGGCACGCGCGCTATCAATTGTCTCTGCACGCTATCTACTCTATAATCGAATGTTTTGTCTATGCTACCCTCCAAACAAAACAATGGCCAGCACGCGGCCCACATTGAACGGCGATTCGAAATATTCATCACTTAATATTTTACCAGTTTATGTCTACAAGCCAAGAGATCTTGGGGTCCCGAGTTTGAATCCATATGTTGCAATTGCGTGAATTTTTACTTACTCAATAGGAGGATATGTACACCTACAACAGTGGCCATTATTGTGTCCAATGATGTTTATATATCAGCCTTTAGAGTCAAACTCCCACGCAATGGCACTAACTCGTAGCTAGTTAATTTTATTAGTATTTTATTTCTAAAATATATAAATATAAGTATTAATATAGATACAATAGTTTAGTATTAGGTGCATTCTTACAGAGTGCCTCGAGTCCTTCTATTGCACCAAGGTAAATGAGCGGGTTTTACAAAAAATGTAGGTACTTAGACTACAAATTGTGTCGTAAACCTACATCTACTTACTAAAATCGTAACATTTTTGTCCAGCAATTAGTTTTCTACGTGCGTTGACTTAAAAAGATGGCAAAGGACCGTTGACGTAAATCCGGTGTCGGCTTCGAAAAATAAAATTCTCGTTCGCCAAAAAAAAAACAAAGAATGAAGTCGATGGATTAAAGAGCACGCTCCATTGCCGATTATAATTTTCGCCTGGTCTGAATTGTTATCTTTTTTAGACTTTTTTATCGAGCCTTTGATAATGATCCAGCCAGGTGTGGAGCACAAAATACTGTTTAATTGGGACGTCTTGGTTACAACCCTTGACGGAATGTCTGAACAGTGTTACCAACAATGGTATATATTCTATGGTGAGTAAGAAAGGAACCCCCTACCAGTGGGGGGTTACACGGTTAGAATTGGACTAGATGTTTTATAATAAGAAACATTTAATCATGTTTCATTCATTGTTTCTTTGTTACGTACTTTGTGCATTAGACCTGAATAATAAAATAAACTTTTTGTACAGACACAAGCTACTTGAAGATAGAACAATTTTATACCGACGTAATAAACTTAAATGTTGTAAAATCCGTTAGTGATTCTTGTATAGTTAAAGTTATTGAACACAGACAGAGCTAACTGGAGCTTTGTGGTTTCATGTTGTAGGTACACAATCAAATGCATTGGATAAATCTGAAAATATGCCCAGTGCATCCCTTGAATTGATAATATCTGTAAATAATTCGACTCCCGCGTCAGTTGTTGAACGGCCTTTTGTGAAATCAATCAAATGTTTGTTAAGTAGGAGTTTATTACTTGTAAAGTAACTAAGAAGTTGCTCAAGAATTAATCAAATAAGCTTCAAATACTACAATACAAGAAGATGAATACTTTCTCAAATATCTTACTACAAACCGGTCAAATGGAAATCGGCCTGTAGTTAGTTGGATCTGTACTATTTCCAGACTTTTACAAAGGTATTAAACACTTTGCTTTGCTTAATTAGATCAGAAAACTCGACTATTATGCTATTACATCTATAATTTTACTTATGAGTAAAACCGATATAACCCAAAGGTCTGTGGTGTTCTTAATTTCTAATGATTTAAATATTTTTAGAATTTCATTCTCGTCTGTAGATCGGAAGGAAAAATAGTCTTTGCATGCGTTTACATTATTCTTGACCAACGATTCAGCGACGTCGGGAGAGGATCACAGTGATTTAGTTGTTAAAACTGGAACGTCAGCAATTTGCTTTTCCAAGGATGATGCGTCCTGTTCATCGGATTTAATAAGAATAAGAAGAATTAGCAATGAAAACCTCACTGATATCATCGCGTTTTCTAACTCTTCCATTTTTCGCATTAATAATATTCCAAGTCATTTTAATTTTATTACAACTATTTCTAATCTTGTTTCTAATGTGCATTGACTTGGCGGTGGAACATACTACCTTAAACATATAGAATAATTTCTTACATAGTCGCAAAAGGCTTTACTTGTCTATATGACTTCTCGTGTAAAAGGTCATACCTATAACTTTTGCCTACTTCTAAAGACTACTTCGTAGTCGCCTAATCATTGAATTACTTCCAATTCTCTCAATTCTAACAGGTATCCAAACTATTTCCTGTCCAGATATATTTGAACTGCTTCAGGAAACAACGTCCGCTGCTTTGTACAAAAAAACATTAAAAATTCTGTTCCGTTCCAGACGATTAATATCCAAAGAAACTGTATCTAATTCAATTACAAAAAAAAACGCATTTCAAATAAATAATCCAGATCTATAAAAACACAAAGGTGACCTTCCAATCGGCCAGGAAACGTCCACAGATAAAAAATATAACCCCATATTTCACAATTAAAATCGGCTACTGGTCATGCCCGAAAGTATACATAATAAATTTATTCCTTAAAAAGGTTTCACTGAAAAGAGCAGGATGCCGTCACAAAGGTGGGAGAGCCTCGAGCACGGTGAATGAAAAAAAGAAAAAAAAACAAAGTTGTTTATTGTTATTTTGCCGCCAACGCCTGGGGAGTTTAAATTTAGAACCCTAACTTCAAGGAGCACGATAATGGCGGCCAAGCAACATCTACCTAACCAGTTTCACTGCAGGACCTGCATTGGAATAAATGATTTGAATATATTAATATGACTTAGCTTTTATCCAAAGCGTACGTACATTAAATAACGCCATATTATCCAGAAGAGTCGGGTTGTATTGAAGAACGAATTTATTCGTCGGATTCCAGAGTACCTACATCTAGTATTTTCTTATTATTGTTTGAGATGATTTTCACTGGCATCTACTAAGATTAAACTAAAACTAGCCACTTACAACAATTTAATGAATATTTGGGAAACGTATATTTGGGAAACGATAACTTATGTAGGTACATAACCATTATAAATTGATATAAATTAGCTCAGGCTAAAGGCCAATATTTTAAACGTACGGAATTTTCTATGTATAATTATTTAATTTACAAACGAAATTCTTCTATTCCAATACCACTTCATTGAAATTTTCATTCGTAAAGGTTGTTGGTACTCTAGTGCTATGAGGAACTCTGGAAAATGACGTATTTTAATTTAATTTTAATGCAGGCATATAACTCACAGAAATACAAGGATTAATCTTGTAATTCTAGGGTTGCTACAATTAACAACGGAGAGTACAAACAAACATTTTCCCCCCAAACAAATACACCTGTGCATACATGCAGATAAAAAATATTACGATTCATTCACAGTGAACGGAATTGCATTCACGAACGGACAAAGGATATCTCCGGACTACGGACCTTCATTCGTTCCCACAATTTTTTCCTAAACACCTTTTGATGACCATGCCACGGTAGCAGATTGTGTATGAAAAATGTGAATGGGATGGCGGAAATCGACAAATTAACATCTATTGACGACTGCACAGATAATAAAACTATAACTTATTTGTTAACTCGTTATTTGTGCAGTTTTTCGGACGTCCACAAAAACTTGTTTACGAATAAATAGACATGGCTACTGGAGATACCAAAGAGTATAATTACATTTTAAGATAGGTACATGACTCAACAAAGCTCTAAATTCATAGTTGAAGTTACCGGCTTACTCACGTGTGATATAAGTCGGAAAAAGGCCGACTAGTGGTGTACGCCGTGCCCGCCGCGAGCGCGTTCACTCCTGAAGATGATCATCGTAATAGATCGAAACTAGTCGGCCTATTTCCGACTTAAATCACACGTGAGTAAGCCGGTAACTTCAACTATGAATATAGACACTCACGAATCGTTCAGTAATAAAGCTCTAAATAATATGGGTCATCTCTATCTCTAGGTAATCAAATCCACACAATATTTATAGGGAACGGCCGAACAAAAAATATGTAATAAAGAGTTCTAAGTATAAAGAGTACGTTTTGAGTTTAACTATAGAGTAGTTAAAATCAAAACTCAGAACTTTTTTTGTTGGTCTGAGACTCTAAACTGCTTGGTTCGACTAAACATGCAAACCATTCGTTCGATGCAAACCATGTAGGTAGGTACTAAGCGCAAAAAGTAAGTGTAAGTAAACTCTTCTAAGCAAATTGACATAAAAATATGCGATTTCCTATGCTATCGATTTTAACATGCTTTTTATATACATTATGTTTCATAAAAACTAATTACAATAAATTCTAATAACAAATTCAAACACCTATAGTACCTAACTTTAGGAATCTCTAGTAGATAGAGCAGCGTCCAGTCACTAATTTTATGCTCGTTTTTTGGTAAGTTTTCCGTTTTCCACCTTCCATAATGTTGTATGAACAAATATAACCCGCACTTGATTGATTATTTATTATCTTATCATTAAATATTCTACAGTGTACAAAAACATTGTATACTATGTGAAGATTAGAATCCTCTTAACTCGCGAAGGTACCTACTTTACTTGCAATTTATACCAGTAAGGCTTAGTCTCTGTTTATTATAGTTTATCCCCAATAAGTCTACGATTATTTTTATTTTTAAAACCATTAAAGTCGGGTGAGTTAAATCTGTTTACATAAGTTAATATAAGTTGTGAAATTTAAACGATGCTAAGTATACAAATTATTTAAACAGATGATAAGTTGTATAGTGTGGTAATGAAAGGCCTCAGAGCAATGATACCTTTATATAGCATGATAGGCAAATTGGTAATAAAGGTAAGTACTTACATTAAATAACACACCAGTATTTATATCTAGTTCGCATTATAATACCAACTAATCTCAAAACAGGTTCGTCCCAAACGAAGCGTAGGTAATAAAATAATGAATTTTCAATAATGATTTTTGTTGAAAAACTGAATCGCACTAAGCCACTGTCACAGCGCAACAAAACTTCAGAACGAGTGTCACGTGAAGTCTCGTCTCAACAGAAATATGACACACTTGTCAAATCTTTTTTTATTTTATTTTTTCTCATCGTTTTGATCGCACGGAGCGAGATATTCGGCCAGCGTTGTCAAATTAGACGCCGTGTGTTCGATTTTAACACTTTGACACTGGCAGCTAATCCCCAACAATTATTTTTCTTTTTTCGATGGTCTCGAGTGTCATGACCGCCACGAAATAATCCTTTTAAACGCGCGCTCTAAGTAACTCGCTTCGTATTACTTCGTCTCGATTGTGAGCTAAAAAACTGTAATAGGAAACGGGGAATGCTGGGCTAATTTAGAGCGTATGAGTCCTTTTTATTGAGAAAACTGAGAATCGATTTGAGAAAGGTTTTTTTTACCTCACGACATATTGGACTCTATGATACTTATATTGTACCTAAGGTACATAGGCTTGATAGGAAGTTAGTAACCCTTCATTTTTAAAACGTATTAATATATCTATGTAATGTAGTAACCATTTAGATTGCTCTTACGGCGCGTTTCGCGATGGGAATGTATTTTAGCATTGTTAGCCTTTAAGGTGACATGAACAATTAAAACCATATATAAACACCTTTTAAAGCCACGCAAGTTTATGGAGTTTATGGAGTCACTCAAAACTCTTGCCGCCCGCAACCCCAGAAGTCCCTTAGTCGCCTCCTACGACTGACAGGAAACTGTAGGGTCCTGTACCTGTACTCTGGTCCGCGGTACATAGAATAAAACTAGCCTGTACCTATATAAAGTAGTAAAGGTAGGTAAACGATTTGCAGTGAAATCTGAAATGTTTACTCTATTAGAAACTGATGAATAAATGAATAATGCAATACAATTTGCATGCATTTACTCTTTTCTCGTACAGTATCTAAATATCTATTCATTGTATGTTCTCGTAGTAGTTTGAATGAGTTATCCTCCTCTGTATCCTTACAGTTATCCTTAACTCATTATTATCTTATTATTTTTATTATCTTACTCTTTTATCGGCCATGAGGATATACATGTCCTCATGGTCATATACTCTAAATTAAAAGGAAATAAAATGCCAGACTCTTGAGAAAATAATAAAAGGAATCCCTGTGCAAAATTTCAAGTTTCTAACCCTTATAGTTTAGGTCCTGCGTTGATATGTCAGTCAGTCAGTTAGTCAGTCAGTCAGTCAGTCAGTCTGTCAGTCTGTCAGTCTGTCAGTCTGTCAGTCAGTCAGTCACCTTCTCCTTTTATATATATAGATTAGCAAAATATTAGTAAACCAAAGAATTTAATAATAATTTAAAAATAATAATATCGTAAATTTTCAAAAAAATAAACCTATAGTGAGGTGGAATAACGTCCATAGCCGCGTCGATCGTATATGATCGACGGAGTTAAGCAACGATTGGCGCAGTCGGTTTGTGGATGGGTGACCGCTAGTTGCAAAATTTTATGAGAGAAACAATTATAGTCTATCCCCTTCTTTTTATTGCATAAAAAGTACCTGATTTCTCCATAACTTCTTATTTTAAATATAATTTGTAATTCTTTATTTGCCGTATAGCTGTAATCGTCTACGAATTAGGTACTTCTCTGACACAATTCTATTTAATTATTTGTAATCTGTTTTCATCTTAATTTTAAGTTTTTTATCTCTCTCCACCTACCGCAACTTTTCCACACTCAACCACGGTTTGACTGGTAGAAAATGCCATAAGGCATTAAGTCCGCCCATTATATATCTCTTTAGAGGTGTCAAAAAAGTTGTATAAATTAATTAATTAATTAATTAATTCTATAAAATTATTCAGTCAACGCATAGAAAAGCGTTTAAATCTACAGGAGGAACCAAAAACCTCTTTCGTAAAATATGATGCTGCAATATGACCACGAAGACTATCCTCGTGGTCATATTGGTATGACAAACTAGACCACAATTTAGTGCAAAATAACTGCACTAAATTATTTGAATAGACCCTACCTCAATATCCATAAAGATGAAAGTTTACTCATAGTATAATCAAATCTATGCTGTTTGCGCAACATTTTTAGAATAAAAATGTAAACTGCGCAGTCATACTCATGTCTTTTCAAATATCCATTTTCAACCTTGCAACGGAATGGGAATAACGAATTATTTGATAGGTAGATCTGAATAAACGTATTGATAAGTTGTACACGGAATCGCTAGACAACTTCGCGACATGTCCACCCATATCAAACAGAATAGGGCTCCCCAAGTGGTTCATTGTATTACTTATTGCCAAATCATTGATCAACGATAAAATACAGTCTCCTGGATCATTCACACGCACCCCGCGACAGGTGGCAGCACTTGCGCGCAAAGATGACACTGACGTTCGAATTTTGAATCGACACACCTTTTGAATTTGTCAAATGGAATTCTTGATAGAAATATTTGGAGGCGTACTTTTTTTTCCAATTTATAATTTAGAAACGTCGATTCAGTGTGGCCATCTAAAATGCGTTTGTCGTGTAATCCTCTGGGGATATGGATTATTAATTTTTTTGTTGCCACAATTATTTTTTAAACTGTGTCCTCGGCTGCGTGGGATATGCCCGTCAAGCATCAAATTATTCGATGCATTTCAATTTTTTATCTTGTCCGTATTCAGGTAGGTATGATGGAGATATTTTTTATTGATCAATATCTGTACAAAAACAATGTGTTTATTAGAACTCGTCATCTTTCTATAATCACTTTAAAGGAGGTATCAGCGGTAACAGTAACAAACCAGTGGCTATCGAACCCGCCTCTCACTTGGTGACTCGATCGGTCCAGGTTCAAATCCACTCGCGGCACGCACCAATGACTTTTGTAAGTTACGTGCGTTTTAAGAAATTCATTGCCACCTGCTGCAATGGTGAAGGAAACATTGTAACGAAACCTTCATGTTTGAGAGGACTTTAATGTTCTCGAAGGTATGTGAAGTCTGCCAATTCGCACTTGGCCAGCGTGGTGGACTAAGGCCTAACCTAACCCCCGATACCCCTAACACTGAAACCCGCTCGGTGGCCTACTCCGGCGCTACAGGAGGGCTCCGGGATCTCTTGTAGAACGCGCCGGTGCCCTCCGGCGCTGCGCCCAAGACGGGCTCTTCCCGGTTTACACAACGTGTGCAGTCACAAACAGCATCGTGTTTCCCGGGGTCACATGATAGACGATTCGAGCTCCCATTCGCACCGCCACCGCCCGCAACCCCAGAAGTCCCCTTTTAGTCGCCTTTTACGACAGGCAGGGGCTTCAGTAGCACTATTCTGGTCCCGAGCTATAGGGACAGGTACACGACAGCTACACTCTAAGATCGGATTACACAAAATATTATAATGTCTGTAGGGATTGACTGTTTTTCAATATCGCTTAATTTTTGCTGAATTGACCAGCGAGATCTTGCATAGGTTAAAGTTTTTTTGTTGACTTAAAAAATAACTGTTATCTATGGTAGATAATAATAAAATATTTATTAAAAGATTGAACCATTAGAAAAAGTTTTTTAAAAAAAAGCTTTTTATATATTTTTTTTATTTTCGTGCGTTGTCATCGGAACCAAATATATGTGCCAAATTTCAGCTCGATAGCTTCAGTGGAAGTGGGTGAAATATTTATTGCATGATTCCAGGACATACATACATAGATACATACGTGTGAAGTTAAATAAAAGCTTTTAAAAATTGCAATAATCAACAATACCTTTATTGCACTTATTTGACTTATTATTTAACAGTTCGGGGGTCGCCTAGTAATTATTCATTAGTAATGAATGTGGTTACTTTTTGTGTTAGTTAGATCCTAAATTCCCAAGTCAACCTTTAAAACGCCACACCCCTGCTGCGGTATGAATTGCGAGTGGCGGTCACACACAGTTATCAACATAATTTAATAAACATCTATGACCCTTGCAAACACTTAACTACGAAATATTTACGTATCTCCCTCGGCCGGGTTCTAAACGGGACCAGCGCCACCAGTGACCCACTATCGCGCCACGTAGTCGTTACATACCATCACCACACCGAAGATTTTATGTAGTCTTATTTTATTTTATTTATTTATTAGTTTATGTACACAAACACTATGTAAAGCAAAATAGAATAGAAATAACCAAATTTTTGTACAAAGGTGCTGCTTATTCCTAAAAGAAATCTCTTCCAGCAGACCCAAGGGGATGGAAAGAATAAATCCAGTGTGTACAAAATGCAAAAGAAAATTCTTTTAAAATTAAATTTACTAAAACTAAAAGCAAATAAAAAAAATAGACTTCAATCTTAATTTGACCTAATCGCCTCACATAATAAGCTACGATTTTCGGCTCAAACGAACGTACTTTGCAGTGGTTCTGCCTTTCTCTGTGCTCATACTTACATGAATCGTTAAAGAATAGCTGAATGCTCGTTCGCTCCGCCATACAAAAGACATAAAAAGCAATAGTTAAGCAACCTATTACCCGATACGTCGCGTGGGGCTTCGCTGCCCAGCGTGGCTTCGTCTACCATCGATCGAGGCCGCCTCTACGTCTAACCTAACTCAATTAGCACGCGCCGTTTCGGCTTGCATAGCTGACGGCCCAGTCACAGAACAGATAAGAGGTTTTATCTGTTCTGTGGGCCCAGTGGCTATATAATACCTCACACTCGAGGTCTGGAATGAATGAATGCATTTATTTGTTCAAGTATGTGTACATATTAGTTGTTATAAAAGTAGGCTTGGAACTACATACTATACTGGATATACCAGTGTACAAATGTTTAATATTAATTAAGCTACGTTCTTTATCTTATGAAATAACTTTACATCTTTACTTTACTTTACATCATCATTAGATCAATTTACACAACAAAGCATTCGTATGTATTTAATTTAAAATGTCAAATAGAGAAAATTAATGTACTAATAAGAAAAATTTTATGTCAAAATTATGTTTAAATTTCTTTATCATTGGAAAACACTTTTATGTCATAAAATTGCTTTTCTTGCAAAATTTGCAACATATTCTTTTTAAACATTTTTAGGCTTAAGTCATAGAGACGCTCGGGCAAGTGATTATAAACTCTTATAGCCATATATTATGCATTCGTTTTAAATATCTTTTGCCTCCTTTTTGTTCAAAATATAATCAAATCAACTTCAAATATTTCTAGGAAATTCAAATGCTAAAGAGAGACCTCGGTCTCACACATACTAGGAGCCATCTTGACTTCCTTGGGAATGCCATGAAGCCATGGACCTCATGGCTACTGCGGAAGCCGGTAGTGGTCTAACTAGACCTGGCTAGATGGCTGAGGAACTCCTCAGCCATCAGATATTGAAGCTGATTCAGAATGGTCAAACAAGGCATACCAAGTAATGTTAGATGTAAGTTTTGAAATAAATAAATAAAACTTCAAATTTAAGCCGCACGCACCAATTACTTTGATAAGGTCATTTAAAAAAAAATCACCAAGAAAACGCCGTACACTTCCCTATCACACCAAGCCAGTTTCGAAAGTTTGTCAAGCCACCTGAAGGGTCTGTTTCAATTGCAAAAAATATTGTGATATTCGCTTTCCTAAAAAATGAGAAAGAAAAACTTTTAAGTACTGCATGACTGCAACAATAGCTCCAGTCTGCTTCCTACCATATGAACTGAGACAGATTTTGAACAAGACTCATAAGAGTCTCGATCCAAGACTGACGCAGATGCGTTGCTACCTTTGAGGACTAAGATAGATTGAGGTTTGTCAAAGGTCGTATAGGTGACATCGAGATGCATGCTCTTTTGCTATTCTATCGTATTAAATGTGAACACGTATCTTGCATCAAAGAATCGATAGATGCTTTAGTCATTCTGACTTCTGAGGGTGGTACGTGCGAGAATCTGAATAGATAAAATATTATCGATCAAATCCCTTGTGACACTTGTCAAATATCAAAATATTTTACGCGCGCTTTTGATACCTACGAATAGGGCTGCCAGTTGCTATCGTCTATCGTTGAGATGCTGATAAAAAAGATTCGAGTTACGAAAGTTACGAATGAGTGTTCTCGCTAAATAACTTAACATGTAAATACAGTAGAGTTTCGATTACCCGGACCTCAGCTATACGGATTCGCGATTATCCGGACCACCAGGACCGGGACCAGGACCGGGACCGACAAGTTTATTTATTTAAATTTTATTGAACCACAGTAAAAATATCAAGGCGTGATAAAGTTCGCAAGTTTTTAAGCGAGGACCTTTGCCTACTCCTTCGGGGAAACAGGTGTGATGTTATGTGAAAACCCAATAATTTTTGTACTGTCACATTGTTCATATTAACTGGGTGTTCATACCACTCATACGGGGCGGCGACCGGAATAAAACATTTTTGATCGTAGGTTTCATAGTTGAGACCGAGTCAATGCGGTGACAGTCCGGGTTCAAACCCTGCTATACCTAACGGTGAAGGACACATCGTGATGAAACCTGCATGCCTGAGGTTCTTCATAATGTTATCGAAGGCATGTGAAGTCTGCCGATCCGCACTTGGCCAGCGTGGTGGACTAAGGCCTCATCCCTCCCATTCTGAGAGGAGACCCGTGCCCAACAGTGGGACAAAGAAAGGGTTGTAATGATGATGATGATATTGAGACCTATCACCTCATGCGGTTATTCAAATAAACAAAATTAGTAAGAATTTTACGCGCCAATATTATGCCTTGTAATGATTTTTATTGCTAATTAAACATAACGAAACAAAGAAGTATTTAAAAAACAATTACTTAATCACAAAATAAATATTCTTTTCACTTTAAATGAAAACCAGGCCAACCCTAACCTCTGCTCTACTTCTGTATCGAAATTCGGCTGCTTTTTATTCTCTTTAAACGAAACCGTAGCTTAAGTTGTTTATTTTGGTCAGAATAATGGCATTGTTTGTGGACATCTAGTATCTTGATCAATAAGTATGTGTTGGTAGTGTTTGTCACAGTTTTTGTGCGTGACTGTGCGCTTTCGTACACTTTTGAGGATTCTGAATAGGAATTCCATACAGTAGGTAAAACTAGGATGGACATTCCTCACTGTAGTTGCAAATGATTTAATTAAATTCTCATTTAAGGTTAAGACATTTTTTCTCAATGAGAATATTACAATTCACTTGTATGAGAAATGTTTAGCTAAATTAAGTTAAGCTTATAAGTCAAAAGTTTTTTTTAAATTCATCTATTAAGTCCATCCATTAGCCATTTATTGTGGAATATTAGTAAGGTAACAAATAATGTACATACCTACTTATAAAATAAAAAAATCTTTTGCTACACTCCCGTCACTATGGGCATGTCCATTGCTTTGAAATCTAACACATAAATCATCATCACAAAACATCTAACACACTATAGATAGTAAAAAAGTTCTTGGGTACTACTTTATACTTTAATTCTTACCTCATGTCTCTTAGAAGATTATTAATATTTTTGAATTTTGAAGATTTTTTTCTTAATTTGAACTCATGGTCCCCCTAGTACGAGCCGCCCGGGAGAGTTGACTGGGCGGCTGATATCTACCGAGATAAGCGGAATATTATTCGGGATGTTTCTCAGTTGTTTGTAAGTAAGAATTACTAGGAATAATGACCTACCAGTGTTTATACAGAAGCGCGGTGGCATCCCTGATTGTGAGAGCATGCCTTTTTGTGAGGTAGATATCTACTACTACGGACTAAGTACACTACCAAAACTACCTTTCTGCTACGGTACTACCGCTAGCCTTTTTTTATAAAATATTATTATATTATTATGTTTAAAATATTATATATTGTGTTTAAATAGGAAGACTAGATAGGTAACTATGTACTTGGTTGGTATGAGGCTGTGGTACAATTACTACCATTTAATCTGGATGTCACTTACACTGCATGAAGATTTTGCATCGGAAACACACGGACACTTAAGGCCGTACCATAGTAGAAAATATATTTGTGTATTCTTTTTTTTTGTATTCAGATTACAGATACTATGGATAAAAAAATCTTCATAATTTGCCTGATAGAGGCAGTGAGAGACATCTATTAGTGGGATTACTGAAGTTATGAGTATCTTCGCGTTCAGCGCCATCTCATAGTGAGTAGACAAATATAATTTAGTGATGCCAATTGTTTCAACCATGGAACATTATTTTGAAATAAGATTAGCGTTAAGCGTTATATTTTAGAGGTGCAATTTTGTTTTAGTTATGTTATTAATTTATATACTACAGCTTTTATATACAATATTCATTTTGTATTTTTTTAAATTCTGGGTATAAATATTATCTTTGACATACTCAAGTCAGCTGCGATTGGCTATGTCCAGTCCAATCCACAGAGTACATTTTATGGTCCAATCCAACCAATTAACGACTGAATGGCAATGGCAACACTAAATCAAAATCAGACATGGCGCGTGTAACTAGACTGCCTCAAAATATGTTTAATTTTTTCATTTATTTCTCAATAACATTATGTTGTTTTACGAGTTTAACGAGTGCCAATGTCGAACTGGACGAAGAAAACTGGAGACAAATCCTCGATGGCGAATGGATGGTTGAATTGTGAGTATTTGTTGTGTTCATACCGGTGCGGTGCGCTAATGGTCTTCTAAACGTGTCAATTTTTCTGTAAATTCGCAAATTTTGTTGCAATGAATACCACAGAACCCTTGATTACCGAGTATTAATGTTTTAATTTCAACCGAATCGTTTAAATGTATGATTAATTATTATGGCTATTTTCTTGTTTTAAAATGTTTGTCTGGGTTGAAGAGCTTGAAAGTTCATTAACCAACACAAGGCCGTTGAGGTCAAGTAGCTCCGTTTGGATAACAGTACGGCATTCCCACGTATTGTGCACTTTTTTACATAATTACTTGGCAATGCAGATAAATGCCACCTACGTCTCACCAATCTCATTAGAATTACTTAAAGGCGAAAAGTTTGTCTGCGCATCTGTGACTCATGCTCTGCAAGGTTTGGTGTGAATGAATTTCGGAAAATACATACAGGCTTTGTCAGTTGACTATTATTATAATTAATAATTAAATAATTGTTAATTTAATTGTTAGTAATTGGGTCAGGCAGTGGTTGGAAACCATCACGAAGAGTGGTAATCACACCAGCAATGGTTACCCTCGGAGCAAAAGACTTTTAGCATGTTTTAGTAGCATAGACTTTTAGCATGTTAGTGTCCATAACATTTGTAATACCTATGCTCTCAGAAGCACAGAAATACTAAGGCATATTTGTAGATGGTAATCACCCGTCCCACAGTTAGTCGAGATTTGTATAACTCAACATTATTGTTCAGTTCATTAGCATCGAGCTGTGTGTGCACAAGCTCTTCAAAAATTTCAAAAACACATTTTAGATATATTTACAGAAAAGCAAAACACCAAAAATCAATGCCAGAGTATAGATAGCCAATGACATCATAGCTATTCATTATAACCTCTGGAGGCCATACATAATAAGTGTTGTGTATATAAGCTAACAGTACTAAACCAGTTTTGAATATGTCCGCAAACTATTTTCAATGTTTACAGTATGTATTTATTTGCTTTAATGACTTTGGTGATTTCCTGATACTGTGGGAAATCGTCCAAGTTAGTTGCAGGGTTTTGTACAGCCTTCTATTGTAAATCTAATATAGGGAACAATTTATCTCTTAACAGAATGCTGACTTCAATAAACTTGACAATGTTGACCTATTTTTTGACAATATTTGTAAGTTTAAAAGCACGTTTATAGCCTCTTCTTAAGTCCTTACATTTCACCATTGACATTATACACATTATTTAACTTTTGAAAATAACAGTATTACTTATTTAAATTTATGATGATGATGTGATAGCCCAGTGGCTAAAATTCAATCCCTCACTTTGAATGGTTCAAGTCATATATTTATTGTAAACATGGTAACAAAACCAGAGAGTTCTCCATAAAGACTGGATTCGCTGCGACCCATAGACGTCCCACTGCTGGGCACGGGTCTCCCCCACAGACACTTCTACGGGAGGTCTAGAGCATACTCCACCACGCTGCTCCAATGCGGATTGGTGGAGGGGTTAGTGGCCAACCCGGTGTCGAATGTTCTTAAGCCACCCGAAGGTCTTCGACAAGGCTTGACGATTGTTTCCACCATTGAAAACAAGCGGGACCGACGGCTTTACCTGCCCTCCGAAGCACGGTAGCGTCCATGAAATTTTGCCACTAGCGGTCACCCATCCACAAACCGACCGCGCCCGTCGTCGCTTAACTCTTTCGATCACATTGAATCGAGGCAAGCCATTGGGCTATGGACGCTACTAATAAGACTGGATTGCTATGAGGTAATACCTACAATTAACTCTATTGTCATCAGCTACGCTCCTTGGTGCCCCGCCTGCAGCGCGCTCAATCCGGCATGGAAAGAGTTGTCGAAGCGCGCTGCGGTCAAGAAGATGGCGGTCCGCACCGCGGCCGTCGACGTGACCAAGTCGCCGGGGCTCAGCGGGCGGTTCGTGGTGACCGCGCTGCCCACCATATACCAGTGAGTGTTGTACAGCTGTGACAGCCCAGTGGCCCACACACGGCCATTTGACCCCAAATTAGACGCGAACCTATACCAGAGACTGCCACAATGCCAGAGACTGATATACATTCATAGATATTTTTTGAAATATATACTTAAACTAGTGGACGCCCGCAGCTTCGCTCGCGTGGAATTAGACATTCACTAACTTCAAAAACGGCAAAGTTTCATACTAACTTTGAACCCCCGTTTTACCCCCCTAGGGGGTGAATTTTCAAAAATCCTTTCTTAGTGCTCCCCTACGTTATAAAAGGAACCCCTGTGCAAAATTTCAAGTTTCTAACCCTTATAGTTTAGGCCCTGCGTTGATATGTCAGTCAGTCAGTCAGTCAGTCAGTCAGTCAGTCAGTCAGTCAGTCAGTCAGTCAGTCAGTCAGTCAGTCACCTTCTCCTTTTATATATATAGATATATAATATTGACATCCAGACACAACAAACACAAGTGTTTGTCACACGAATATTTCACTACCGATTGCGCCAACGGGCCCGAAGTAGAGGTGCGCGACTCTGAATGATTTCATTCGAATTATTCGACTTAGTAAAGCATTCGACTCATTCGAGTGATCTATAAAAAGTAGTAACTAATTTGACTTGATTCGACACACAGAGTACTAATCGTGTAGTTGTGTTAACTTTCATCAGAAACTAGCTACAGATACTATTACGCCTTTCATTCGACTCGGAACTAGTCGAGTCGGACTCGGAACTTCATTTATGTTAGCGAACCGACCGACTCCGCCGCCCGCACGACCGCGACGTGCGTATGTTCGTTCTCAGTTTCGCACCACACGTCAGAGGTAAAGGGACGCAAGTGAACTTTTTACAAAGTAACAAACAAGTGTGATGTTAGGTTTAGTAAAGAAGTTTATTAAAAAATAAGAAATATTTACACAAACAACAAATTCTGTAACTAAGCTGATTATTCAGCAATATGGCGGAAAAATTAAATAAAATTTAATGTAATATGATTTTTTAATCACGCCGTAAAGTACTTCATCTACAATTTTAGACAATTTTTATTGCAGTTGCAGTTTAATCAAAATTTAGCTTTACCTTAACGACCAAAAAGCTGCATTGAAAAAAAAAATCAATGATAAGTATGGTATTTATGCGTGATTTAAAAATCACTTATGTGTTTAACTACCAACAAAAAATTGCTTTGTATTTTAATCTTACCATTTCAAAAATGCAATAGACATTTTTGGATAGAAATATGTAGTTTTTATTTCCGTTATATATCCCGTCAGCCGTCAGATGATTTAGAATGATTTTTTCCCATTCTCAACGTACCCAAATCTAATATGACGGGAAATCCGTTATGTTGGCAAAGCTGTACCTACATTCGAGTATTATTCATTCCAAACCAAACTGACTGAGTGAGGCGAGTGAGCGGCGAATGCGCGCGTTGCGAGTAGAAAAGAAACGCTACTATAAGATTAGTTACTATCGTTTTATTCGAATCGTTTAATCGTTTTATTCGAATATGAACATTATTCTATTACTAATTTTCAAGTCGAATGTGTAGATTAGTAGTTGTAGATTATTCGAATAGTGAGATCATTCGCAGTCGCGCACCTCTAGCCCGAAGTGTAAAACGGGACCCTATTACTAAGACTGCTGTGCGTCTGTCACCAGTCTGTATCTCATTGACTATGATAGTTAGACAGTTGAAATTTTAACAGATGATGTATTTCTGTTGCTGCTATAACAACAAATACTAAAAAATAGAAAGATTTAGATCACATATGATCGACGCGAGCCATTGGACTATGAACGAACCCAATCTAGAATTAACCTAAAAATCCAAAGGTATTCAACTGACCAATTATTTCTTAGAGTCATATTACAAGTTTGAAATCTAAAATACTAAATTAATGTCTAATAATTCATACACCCCTTTCACTATCGTCGAATTTTATTGTCTATAAATAAATTGATGTGAGTTTCTCAAACAAAGATTCGTCATTGTTTTGTTTACCAATTGGCTCCCATTGAAAGATGAGTATTAAAGTTGATGGAATTGATTGGAGTTCATTGTTGTCTTGTTAAACACTTGAATTGTTTGACAAACAGGCAAATGTAATTTATTGGAAACATTTTGTAGTTGGTATGCTATTTGTAGAAGCTGAGAAGATTTTTACCAGGGCAGAGTTTTGAACTGAGGAAAGCTGAAAGGAATGTATAATATTTTTATTCTTCTTTATAACATTCAATTCTTTTGAGCTTTCAATTCTATAAAAGCAAATAAAGATGATCTGATTTGGTTTTGGCAGTACATCAACATAGTATTTGATTTTGGCAGTACATCCAGTACAAAACATAGTCTTCCCGTGACATTTCTAATGGGGTACATAACGTATGTACGTAATAGTAACTTCCCACTGTTGGGCACGGGTCTCCTCCTGAGGGTCTAGGTTAGAGCATACTTCACCACGCTGCTCAGCCAGAGCTCAATTGAACATAAAGTATTTAAATTTTTACTATAAAAAAATCTACATCCGTCGTGTTGCTCGTATTGTTTGCAGCGTGAAAGACGGCGAGTTCCGCCAGTACAAGGGCCCGCGCGACGCGGACTCGATGGAGTCGTTCGTGGAGCGCGCGCGCTGGCAGCAGACCGAGCCGCTGCCGGCGTGGAAGTCGCCGCACTCCTTCCAGATGGGCATCGTGGCCCACTTCTTCAAGCTGAGCCAGCTGTTGAGGGTAAATAGATAAAGACGGCGAGTTCCGCCAGTACAAGGGCCCGCGCGACGCGGACTCGATGGAGTCGTTCGTGGAGCGCGCGCGCTGGCAGCAGACCGAGCCGCTGCCGGCGTGGAAGTCGCCGCACTCCTTCCAGATGGGCATCGTGGCCCACTTCTTCAAGCTGAGCCAGCTGTTGAGGGTAAATAGATAAAGACGGCGAGTTCCGCCAGTACAAGGGCCCGCGCGACGCGGACTCGATGGAGTCGTTCGTGGAACGCGCGCGCTGGCAGCAGACCGAGCCGCTGCCGGCGTGGAAGTCGCCGCACTCCTTCCAGATGGGCATCGTGGCCCACTTCTTCAAGCTGAGCCAGCTGTTGAGGGTAAATAGATAAAGACGGCGAGTTCCGCCAGTACAAGGGCCCGCGCGACGCGGACTCGATGGAGTCGTTCGTGGAGCGCGCGCGCTGGCAGCAGACCGAGCCGCTGCCGGCGTGGAAGTCGCCGCACTCCTTCCAGATGGGCATCGTGGCCCACTTCTTCAAGCTGAGCCAGCTGTTGAGGGTAAATAGATAAAGACGGCGAGTTCCGCCAGTACAAGCGCCCGCGCGACACGAGGTGGACTGACGACCTGAAGAAGACAGCGGGAAACCGTTGGATTCAGAGGGCGCAGGATCGGGAGGAGTGGCGACGATTGAGGGAGGCCTACGTCCAGCAGTGGACCCAAAAAGGCTGATGGATGGATGGATGGATGGATGGATAAACGCTACACACTCACCAAGTGACATTTAAGTAGTTTAATGTCACTTGCTGTAACAGTGAAGGACACATTGTGAGGAAACCTACATGCCTGAGAGTTCTTCTAATTTTCTCGAAGGCATGTGAAGTCTGCCAATCCGCACTTGGCCAGCGTGGTGGACTAAGGCCTAATCCCTCCCGTTCTGAGAGGAGACCCGTGCCAAACAGTGGGACAAAGAAAGAGTTGTGTTGATGATGTCACACTCGCCCCCGCGGTAGACTTTTGTCCGTTTTGTGCGTGGCGTACACAGAACGCAACACAATTTATCATCGATTTATAACAAAGTATAAACGGTAAGTATAACGTAATACAAATATATATCTACCCCGGTCGGGATTCGAACCTGGGACCCGCGGTTTGACAGTCAGGGTCACTCACCACCACGCCATTGAGGCGTCGTAAGAGGTAAGTACCGCGTTGGAAAAAGCTAATGTTAAATTACATTGCATGGAGGCGGTGGTAGATTAGTATAACATTTTGTCGCACCATATTTATGATATTGGAAGTGGTCATTCTGACATTTAGTCGCTACATTTCTTTAAAATAATAGGTTACCATGTTAATTGTTCCATTTCGAAACGCGGAAAGAGTGGAATTTCTCCACCCTGAATTAAGTGTAAGGTTAGTTAAGTTAGTGTGTCGAGTGTAGAGTTCCGTCAATACAAGGTTGCGCGAAGCATCAATGAATGATGATGAATATTGTATCAGTGTGAATGTCTTCAAGTTTTGTCGACTTTTCATGATTTCAGAGCGTCCACACCATGCTGATGGAGACATACGGGCTACCTACCTGGGGGTCATACCTCATGTTCGCCGTCGCCACCATATTCATTGGAGCGCTGCTTGGTCTTGTAAGTGCATTTCATTTGCTTATCACTTTTTATCTTTTTTTTTTTATGGATAAAAGATAGCAAACGAGCTTGCAGCACCACCCATCCGTTGCCGCCCATGACAACTGTGACTGACTTTGAACAAGACTCAATTAGGGACTGGGATGGTTAGTCCAATTAGTATATCTATACTGATATTATAAAGAGGAAACATTTGTTTGTAATTTTTTCACACAAACACTAATGGATTGATTTCAAAAATTCTTTCACCATTATAAAGCTGCATTTTCACTGAGTGACATAGGCTATATAATATTACTAGGTGTAAACGAAACTATTGTTATGTATATATACTATACCACGCGAGCGAAGCTGCGGGCGTCCACTAGTCTGTCAAATAATTGTCTTGCCAGTTACCGATGGATCCGAGATGTTGTCATTACCTTTGCTAGAGCTAAGCTTGTTATTTCACGGATTCGCAGCGATTAAATTTATCCCAAAAGTTCCCACTGCTGGGCACGGATCTCCTCCACAGACACAGCTGCGGCAGGTCTAGAGCATACTGGAGTATGCTTCCCTACGCTGTTCCTATGCCATCCGCATTCGGGTTAATGGCGAACCTTGTGTCAAATGTTCTCAAAGCCACCCGGTGTTCGACAAGGCTTAACAACTGTTTTTACCATTAAAAACAACCGGGACCGACGGATTAACGTGCCCTCCAAAGCACGGTAGCGCCCATGAAAGTTTGCCACTAGACTAGCACTCACCCATCCACAAAACGACCGCGTCCGTCGTTGCTTAACTCTGTCGATCACATAGATTCGACGCGAGCCACTGGACCTATGGACGCTACACTGTGTGAATGTGTAAGTCTAATAGTATAAATATGCTATTCCAGCTGGCGACTGTTAATTCTGTAATGAGGCGGAGGAATCACTCATCCATATCCTCTGCGACTGCCCTGCAGTAACTCATGACACAAGTCGCAAACTGGGCGGAGGCCTAGTCACACCTTGTACAATCAAGGAACTTGACCCCAAAGGCATCCTGGGATTTATCCGAGTGATTGGCCTGTGTCAAAGTCAAAGTAAAATAATTTATTTTGCTATGAGGTGATTAGACACGCTTAACGAAAGTCTAGGTGTAGGTGTCTAGGTCTATGCTATTCTAACTGATCTATATAAGGCAAAGGATTAGCTATTGATCATTGAATGAATAGCTAATCCTACACAGGTGCCTAACCTAACCTGCCTTATGGCTAATTTACAATAATTACCTACCACTAAGCTAAGCTCTAAGTCACGATAGACAATCTATCTGGTAATCGGCTTTAGGAAGAATTTACAATATTCTTATCCTATGCCCTAGTGTAGTCTTTGGGATCAGGTTTGAACTTCTGGGGGCTAGCCACAATAGATCTCTTTAGGTCGCAGTGGCTTATGGGCATAATTGCCTTAATTCCTACAAATCTATATTATAAAAATGAATCGCAAAATGTGTTGGTAAGCGCATAACTCAACAACGCCTGGACCAATTTGGCCAATTCTTTTTTTTTAATGTTCGTTGAAGTTCAAGGATGGTTTTTACGGCGAGAAAAATTTGAAAATTCAATTCAATTCAATTCCTAAGGGGGTAAAACGGGCGTGGAAAGTTAGTATGAAGCTTTGCCGTTTTTGAAGTTAGTGAATGTGTAACGCGAGCGAAGCTGCGGGCGTCCACTAGTAATAAATAATAATATTCCAGCTGCTGGTATGCGTGATCGACCTACTGTACCCCCCGCGCCGGTCGGAGCGCGTGGCCATAAGCCGGGCGGAGGCCCACGAGCGGCTGCAAGCGGAGCGGGACGCCAAGCGCGAGGAGGATGAACAGGTAACGGACTTGAGTTGATAAACACAATCAGTTTTTAAAACAGAATTATAACAGAATGAAAACAGAGATAGCGACTGAGAAAATTTCTATTGTATTTAATTATCTTAAAGAGTAGAGTACACGTCACTTCAATAATCATGTCATAATTAGATCAGACAATCGGAAGACACTTCGTGCCATACATAGTCGGACGTCCGATCCGACTATCCGATCGTATGTGTATTTAGTATTCAAGCAAATGTAAATGTATGGCACGAGTTCCTTCAGATTGTCTGATCAGACTATCGGAGAGAAAAATATGACGTGTATTACCAGCATAAATGTTATACTAAAATAATAATTTAACACTTGTCAAAATATAGCATATGTACTGGCATCAAAGTTAAACTCTGACCTTGAATGCGCGCAAGTCATTAAGTATCCCCTCCGAATTTCGTTCAGAGCTAAACTTTCGTGCCGACAGCTGTAGAGTAGTAAAGTAGTAAGTAATAGTAACTAAACTTATAAATTGTTTAGGAGCTGATTAACGATGATCTGATCGACGACGCGGACCTACACGACAGCGATGCTGAGAAGAACTCGCCAAGCGACGTGAGTCCACGACCCTTTCATCGTCCCACTGTTGGGCATAGTCCCCCGATTTTTTATTTGACCGATACGACTTGATTTTCGTGTACGAAACATTTTCGTATACGCATTACGTATCGAGTGAATTACATTTATTGCTACATTCCCTAGTCCTCATACCGACTAATGAACTGACCAACTAATGTTCTAATTAACTCTCAGCTAACTGGACTGTAGCGTCCATAGCCCAATGGCTCGCGTCGATTCAATTTGATCGAAAGAGTTAAGCAACGACGGGCGCGGTCGGTTAGTGGATGGGTGACCGCTAGTGGCAAAATTTCATGGACGCTATCGTGCTTCGGAGGGCACGTAAAGCCGTCGGTCCCGGTTGTTTTCAATGCTGGAAACATTCGTTAAGCCTTGTCGAAGACCTTCGGGTGGCTTGAGAACATTCGATACTGGGTTGGCCACTAACCCCTCCACCAATCCGCATTGGAGCAGCGTGGTGGAGTATGCTCTAGACCTCCCGCAGCTGCGTCTGTGGGGGAGACCCGTGCCCAGCAGTGGGACGTCTATGGGTCGCAGCGATCAAAATTTAGGGTAAAACGTAATCGATTCCACCAATCCGCATTGGAGCAGCATGGTGGAGTATGCTCTAGACCTCACGCAGCTGTGTCTGTGGGGGAGACCCGTGCCCAGCAGTGGGACATCAATGAGTTGGAACTACCTAGCAAAATGAGATGTAAAATATGTTTTTGTCTTTACCAGACATCGGAAGACGAGAAGGACAAGGCGCCGCCGGCAGAGGGCGCGGGCGACACGCCCGCCGACAAGCAGGAGGTTCGCAAGCGCAGGCCGCGCAAGGCCGACTAGGCCTACTAGGCCGACTAGGCCGACTAGGCCGCCTAGGCCGACTAGGCCGGCTAGGCCGACTAGGCCGACTAGGCCGCCTAGGCCGCCTAGGCCGACTAGGCCGACTAGGCCGCCTAGGCCGCCTAGGCCGCCGCGTGCTCCGGTCGCGGACCAGTTGCTACCGGGACCCGCTTGGGAACGTCGATGTATCGAGTCGGAACGTGGTAGTTATGTTATCTTTATAGAATTCAGTGTTTGAAAGAGGGAGAGAGTGTTTTGACGTGACAACGTCTTATAAATTGGTTTGCCGGGTGACACTTCAAGAAACTGCGTTACGCTCCGCTCACGTTATGCGCTCACAATGAGAGCGAGTGAGAGGCACGCGTCCCTTCCACTCGGGCATGGTTAGCCCGCCTAAGAGCGAGAGAGACGATACGATACGAGACGATACTACTATACGAATGAATATTCACATTAAAATTATTTTACCACTCAAAGTCGTTGTCACGTAAAACTTTCGCCCGTATACCGACTTTACAGGCAACCAATATTTTTTTTATGTAAATTGTAGTTTAAACGAACGGACGGTATATCTGGTGGTAAATGGTCATCGTGGTCACCGTGGTCATGTTATTTAACAGTATTCTATCTTCACAAACACACCTTTGCCTACCCCTTCGGTTAAATAGATAAATACATAATTCGCGGGCTTCAAGCCAGAGGGGCGTATAATTTGCCTACAACTGTCGAGCCAAATGGAAGTGAGTGCAATATTGTGAGTTTTTTAATACTTACAACGAAAATGATCATTTCACGTTATTAGGAAAGTACTTTCGTAGACACATGCACATTATCATATAAAGAGATACATTGAAAAAAAAACTTATTAAGTGTTTTTTGTCTCCTGAAAAGTAGGGGTATTGCTTATACGCCCCTCTGGCTTGAAGCCCGCGAAGAAAAACGCGAGCTGAAAGATAGCACCTTCCGTACTTATTAATTCCGTGACCATTTATTTTAGCGCAGATGTCAACATTGCGAAATTACCCATCGCTTACTGATTGTAAGTTACGTGATAGGAACGATAGTGTGAAGGCACGGCAGGATTTCGCAATCGTTCAAGCTATTCATTGCCAAAATCCAGCTTTGCTGCAACCCATAGACGTCCCACTGCTGGGCACGGGTCTCCCACAGACACTGCTGCGGGAGGTCTAGAGCATACTCCACCACGCTGCTCCAATGCGGATTGGTGGAAATCCAGCTTACCTGTCACTTTATGAGCGTCGGATTCTAATGTCGAATAATGTGCTATAGCGAACACTGAATTTCATATACATAACACAATTATCTGCCTCGATATATCAACAACAGGTGAAATATAGTGGCTTGCTTATGCGACAGTTAAGTTGATTGTTCTATATTACAGTTAATAAATCGGTTGGGTCGGTCGGTTATATAGTCGGGCTAATCTACCGATTTTTATCGTTTTCACCAATAGGTATTGTCCAAATTTAAAAAGGACGGATAAAATTCATGTCTCGGGTCAACTGGAAGTAATTTCATATTAGAAATAAGTAGTAACATTGTACCATTTTTTTCCTTTGTTATTGTTACCTACTCTATTTAATACTGAAAAGTGTGTGCATAAATTATTAAATAAAAATACCGCTAGCCGAATAGTACTAGCCCTGCGAAGCCGGGAAGCCTATGAAACATATAAATAAACTCACGCCTCTACCATTCAGGTATGAGGTAGGCAGAGGCCGATATTTGTGTCCGGATTAACCTAACTGTCCCAAGAAGAAGTTTCACTTTATTTCACTTTATACCAACGTCCCGTTGTTTGGCAAAGCGCGTTCAACCACGATTGTGGTCAATTATATTAATTTGCATTTAATACGCAAGAAGTCGGTGAATCATACAAAAAGGGGGGAATTAACTATATAGATCTTGTGATAATTTATAATAGAGAAAACATCACATGTAACCCTAATCTCACAAACTAGGACACAAGGTTTTGAATACTTAAATAATGTAAATTAATTATGGATTTATCATATATTAAATCCTGCTTTTGTATTCCATAAGTTTTTCATTCAGTTGAAACTGTTGTTGTATGACTTGAATTGTATTTTTGTTATACAACAAAGCTATTTTATTGTGTTCAAATACGATTTGATACACACAACGCGTTAGGTTTTGATAATTTTTACAAAAGACTTGTTAGGCATTTGAGGTTGTATATTATTTTATTACTAATTGAAATTTTGCATACTAATGAGAGTCTACACGTGAGGATTTATATGCACCAAAATTTAGTTTTAAATTCATTTACTTTTATATAAAAAGTGCGCTTTGCACTTTGAAGTATTATCATTTTATTTAAAGTTAGATATTTGCACGTTTGATTAAAGGGCTTTGTGGAGATTTGCACAAAATCTGACCAAATAATGTACATCTGCGTTTAAATTTGAGTTATACTCAAATTTATTTAAATTGCGAGTGGCAAGTTATGGCAAAATTATGAGTGGCAAGAGTCTAACTTTTCACAGTACTTATTCCAACAGATTCAATGTTTTATAATGTCTGAGAAAATTAAAAATTATCAAACACAAAGTTTATAATTAAAGAAAGATATTTCAACACAGTAGGTGAAAGTTTTGAGGAAAGTTATTTGGACGTAAAAATTGATAATGTCATAATATTCAAGTCAGGAATGGTTAACGAATGAACCCTTATATTAGACCCATAACATAATTTATTGAATCTCCCATTAGGTTGCGAAATTCACATTATTGAAAGACAATAATAAATTAGTATCAAGTTATAATAATTCCTTGTTTTTCAGTTGAAAGAATCATCCAAGAATTAGCAGTGGTCGATATTGTCAGTTCCACGTCATTCCTATTGTAAAGCCTGATACGTACTTAAATACGTATAATAAATGTGTTGTTGATTTTATGTATGTTTTAATACTCATCGTTTGGCCGTAGCAATGGGCCTCAAACAAATGGACAGATTATTGTATTGTATTGCTATACTACTACAATACTTGTGTGAGCCAAGCCAATTTATTTATAACGTTTGATCAAAAATTGGCGGTCATCTGTTAATTTTAATAAATTGATTTGAACCCAAAATTGTGTAGATTTCCATCAATGAAGTTTTAGAATTAAACGCTTTTTTTAAAATATATTAATAATTATTTAATTATAGGCGATAAAATTCATACACCTTTTTAATGAAATAGTAACAATTTAATAAATTTACTTTGTAAGTGCTGCATTTAAGAGTATAAATATGTATGTATTTTAATGTTATTTTTGCTTATGGGAGTGTGCTGCCATAATTGTGTATCCAAAATTTGCCTTGTACAAAGACTCGTTTTAAGTGTTGCGTCTGTATTAACTAATGACCTAGCATCGTGCCCAATAAATTGATTTTATAATATCGTTTTTTTTAAAATACCTTTTAAATACATACATATATCCTGCCTGTAGCGTCCATAGATCAATGGCTTGCCTCGATTCAATGTGATCGAAAGTGTTAAGCAACGACGGGCGCGGTCGGTTTGTGGATGGGTGACCGCTAGTGGCAAAAATTTCATGGGCGCTACCGTGCTTCGGAGGGCACGTAAAGCCGTCGGTCCCGGTTGTTTTCAATGCTGAAAACAGTCGTTAAGCCTTGTCGAAGACCTTCGGGTGGCTTGAGAACATTCGACACTGGGTTGACCACTAACCCCTCCATCAATCCGCATTGGAGCAGCGTGGTGGAGTATGCTCTAGACCTCCCGCAGAAGTGTCTGTGGGGGAGACCCGTGCCCAGCAGTGGGACGTCTATGGGTCGCAGCGATATCCTGCCATATCTAACTGATGTCGTCATCCTTTCATGTCCTACTGTTGGGTACGAGACTGTCGCCTCGCTGGCCAAGCGATTGGCCATTGGTATGGTAGACTTCACACGCTTAGTAATAGACAGAAATTGATCCAAATGAAAATTTTCCAAAACCATTTATTCCGTCAAGTGGTCATTGAAGGTACTCTTTATATAAGAAACTGTCGTCGGAAATAGATAACACTCGACATATGCCGTGGCCACGGTTACTGACAGCTAACACGGTAGGTTTTCAGTACGACCCTTTGTTTCTTTAAAGTTGCCTAACCGTTTATACATTGCAAAATCTGTACAGTTCCTGGGGGATCAAAGGAAGGCATTTTGCAAATAAAATTCAACATATAATTCAATTTTTTTTATTAAGATATTTACATAAAAAAAATCAAATATTGAGATAATTTTACGTTTATTTCAATTAAATATTAGTCAATAATTTAGATGTACATACAAATTATAAAATGGGTACGTCGGGTGAGTAAAGTACAGGATATAGGTGACTACACGCGGCTTAGTACAATGGATAATAGCCCATAAGTTAAAGAACTGAAAGTATAGTTCAGTTAAGCACGAGCGGTATAATTGTATACAATCTGGTGATGAATTCAAGCGAGTTAAAAGTAATGGTTTATGACGACGATAGTGTAAGAATGTATGTACTGTACTGGTATCATTCCTAAGTATAATTCTGACAGCACTTTAGTTGCGTGTTAGATTTTGTCTCGAACGAATTAGTGTTCGTACGATCACGACTAAAATCATCGGCTTCCTAGAGTTATTAAAAAGCTGTTGATTTCTTCATAGACAGTTCATGGAGAACATTTTATTTTCTCTATGTGATATATGTAGTTAAATATTAAATTTAAATAAAAATGTAAATAAATCTAATAATGAGTTTAAACTTATTGTGATTGAATTATTGTTTTAAGATTAAGTACTGCATATCAATTCGGCAACCAAAATAGGCAGAAAGCTACATTAAAAGTTTTTTGAATTCACGCGGGAATGTTGTGACGAAGAAAGTTCTGAAAGAGTTCATATGTCGGGATGGAAAACATGAATTTACATCTAAATAGACAAAAAGGACACTTCGACTTTTAAAGTCCGAAATATAGCAACAATGGAAACGAATACGACGTTCATGCACGCACGTACGTACGTTATAATGCAAAATTTTTCGTATATCAATTTTAGCAAAATCTACGCCTAAATTGATAAAACATCCACACGGGATGTATAGATAACGATATTCTTAAACTAGGCCAATCTCAACAAATTTCGATTTTCCCATAATTATTAGGTTATTATGCCAATTGTTTCCAACCACACGTGGCCAAAATCGCACGTACAAATATAAAAATTATCCACAATACATCTTGGTACGTATAAATAGGTCGTCGTTGTACTGGAATAGTAAGTATGGTAGTATTTTAGCTACTCCTGTATAGGACGCGTGGATAATATGTTTCATAATAATTAACACTGCGTAGTAGGAATAATTAACTAAATACCGGAATGCCATGTCTGAATGTGTCCAGTGTATATTGCCAAATTAAATGCGATATATTTAACGTTCCCATTTATAATTACGACACATATTTTACACACTATATAAAAAAGCATATACAATCAGTTCTTTCTGGTACACTTTTTTTTTAAATAATATAAAAACGCTAATTCAACTAATTAATTAATTAATACATTTTCCGTCAGGTCGGCACGCCTACGTACAAAATTACGATGACAATTCTTTGGATGCGCAAACGCGTTATTATCGTTTCAAAATACATGAATAAAACGCCTTACTTAATACTCATACAGCTCATTGCAACAAGGCCGCCCAGGCTAACATTTCCCAAGCCTAACGCCGCTTTTACAATTTAATAAAAAAAAACTACATAATCCATAAAAAATCTCATTTCACTAAACAAAAGTCCTAACTTAATAACTAACATTAAAAGACAAAAATCATAGTCTCAATACGTTACGGTCACAAAAAACATAAAAAAAGACTAGATCGTTATAAGTTAAATTAAACTAAATTAAAAAAAAATAGTTATAATTACACTATTCACTATCGCTTAAGTTTCTATAATAATTACATATAATCACAAAATGTAGTGAGATTTTTGTTATTTATTAAAGAAGATTTTTTTTTAAATACTCATTCCTTATCCTAAACACAGTAGCGTCGGGGACGATGCGGTGATATTGGTAGAGCACATAGTATTACCAGCAAATTCGCACTTAACCAATCCAACATAAATTAGTTTTGACGTATCGTCCATTTCAGTACAAGCTCACATCTTTTGAATAAATATGGTCCGAGTGACAATAACATCGAATAGTTTATTTAAAACGGAATTATACAATTTATACTCTCCAGAATCCAACATGAGACGTATTAAATCAGCCGAAGTTGAAGAAACAGAAAAACAAAATATACCACATTAACCTGAAGTACAACGAAATGATAAGTCATCCATATAGGTCATCCTCAAGAGGTAAGGAATATCTATGTACATTTACACAATACCAAAGATAAAATTCTGTACCGCCATGATTAGTCATTAATCGTACATGTTTACTCTCAAGATTGCCTGATTATATTGATATGAACATTAACGAACCAATGTTTTAAAACTTGTACTGAGATGAACTAATTTAAAAATTAAAAAAATACATTGCAACCAATATTTGGTTATAAATACTATTTTGGCCTTACTCGTTTAAATATAAACTAGAGAATGGCAGTGAAATCTTGGGTTTCGGCCCCAGAACCGTTGTGACATGTTTAATGCAAACATTTAGTTTAAAAGAAACACTATCGTGTGAATTAAACAATATCAATCAGTATTTTATAGTAAAATTTTATAAACAAGATCACTTGTCAATTTTATATGAATTCGAAGAGTATAAAATCAGGAGTTGAATCATTAGAACGCGAGTGTGCCGAAAATGTTACTTTATTTTTGGTACTAAGTTGCAAGCCATAGACGTCTCACTGCTGGGCACAGATCTCCTCCCACAGACTGTTTTTTTTTTTCGTACTATTTGATCGGAATTGAATGAAATTGGTTAATGTTACCCACTTCTAGTTACCAAAACCAATTTCTCAAGCAACAAGTTTATTATACAATTTATACTCTTCAGAATTCAACAAGATACTGTCTAAATATTTTGTTTATGATATTTGTATTTTGTCTAAATGTGAAAATAAGTTACAATGAACAAAAAAATATATAAATTTCACAATAACACAGATAAACTTAACCTAAGGAACGGACGCCATATTAAAAATATATTTATATTACGTATAATTATTTATACAAAGATTCGGCGGTCACAAAAAGGGAGAGTTGACGTCCACAGAGTATTAAAATTATAATAAAAACTAATCGATTAAAAAGCGAATAAATACATTTTGGTTATCGTGCTTAATTGCTAAGGTATAGCGGAGCTATACTAGACTGTATTTGTAGCCATTAACGGCTTCAGGATTTGGAATATAGTTTTGTATTAAGTGATTTTACAAAATGTATTATAAATACAGAGCCAATTCCAATTTCATTGCTATTTTATAGCTCGAACGTTGGTTTAAATAACACGCAATGTAACGAACAGAATTACATTTAAAATTACTCGAATTATATTTGATTTACTAATTCATTTTATTATTTAACGATTCTTCATTGTACAACGTATAGAATCTTTAAGAACAAACAGATGTGTAGTTATTAAGTATAATATGTTGAGTTATACAAGATGTATTCTAATTGACCTACAAGCCACATTGGGTTTATCATATACATTATTAATTCAATTATACACCTAAAAATCTATCCAATATTATTATCTTATTCTGGAAGGTATTTTATATCAAGTATAAAGCAAAAAATTAGTTATTTCGCTATTAATATTATAATAAATATATTGCAAATATTATTTTTCATTTTGTTAAATATACATATTTTAGGAACCAAATGCATTATACAAATAATAAATGATTTATTATGCGTTGTACCTACGTACAATCCGGTGAGTGTTTCATTTATAAAAAATTATTACATTTGTTTTCAAAACAAATAAAAAAAATAAAAATAAAAGTTTTTGACCGTTTCGATAAAAACCTGAAAAGTCGATCTGTTAATACGATGATAATCATTATAAAAGTGATAACGTATCATAGAGCGTTCCTCCTGGTGTTTATAAATATGTTGATTAATTAAATTCAAACAACGTTTTGTTTAATAATGCAAACCTGAATTTTCGAAACACTTCTTTATAAATGAAACACATTATCTATTGAAATAATTCTGATAACAATTGCCTACATCGTACATAATATATCAAAGCAACAGCAAATGTATTTAGTGTATGATTATTATCAAGCTAATTGCTGTTTTTGTAAATATACAAAAATCATTAATATTCACTAATTATCATACTTCCTTTTTAAAACGATATTACTGTTTAGATAAAAATGTGGCGTCTATATCGAACGCCATTAAAAATGGTTCTATGATGTATAATAAACATCAATCGTATATAAAAATGTTTGGTAACATTGCTCGAGGCACTTCACATGGCGGTGAGTATATTACTTGTTGGTTTTGAGTCTGTAAAATTATTAAAATAATTTCAAAATACATGCAAATGTCACTTTCAGTAAAAATCCATATGTTTGAGTGAAAATTGATTAGTCAAAATTAATTCATTTTATATTATTAAAGTAAACTGATGAAGAAAACGGCAGGATAATAACTAATATAACTCACACAGAACCGCGTGGGATATACGATATACGTGATTAAATGCTTGGTCAATATTGGGTTTTCTAACTTGAAATTCTCACTTACCGTCTCAGTGTGGTTTTGTGTCCACATCACATTACATTGTACTGTTTGGACCTAAACATAACTGGTGAAAAGTGTATGGTGAAAATCACTACACAACTCTCCCTAGGTCTTTGAAAAAACAATCGTTATCTATACTTCTATACTAATATTATAAAGAGGAAAGATTTGCTTGTAATGTTTTTCACTCAATAACTACTGGACCGATTTCAAAAATTCTTTCACCACTAGAAAGCTGCATCTTCACTGAGTGACATGGGCTATATAATATTACTAGGTGTAAACGAAACTATCGTTATGTCTAATTCCACGCGAACGAAGCTGCGGGCGTCCACTAGTGTTACGTTGAATTAAATGCTTAATTTCATGGCATATTCAGACGGCCATGTGAAGAGCTCGATATAACATCATGTTCGTTTGCACTTATTACGAAATTGAATATAAACCTAGCTAGCGGAGACTCGGTCGCTGAGACGATCGTTAAACGTGCAAATTTGTACGTTTTAATTGTAACGTGCACGCATAAAATACATACAGATGGGATATTTATTTTGTTAGCCAACACAATTTACTGCCCAATTAACGCAAATATTTGTACCAATATAGATAGATATATCTATATATTGGAGAAAAGGAAAAAAAAACTATATACTAAGAGATACAAAATAACCTTGAACGGGTTATTCGAAATCATTTAAACGAAGATAGAAGCAAAACTTATTTTTCACGTTTGAATAGCTTAAGCAGGTTTACAACCGCCCCAGCGACAGAGAATCAAAACGACTTAACATACAATATATTTTGGTGGCACCTCAAACGAAGTATACGTAATTACGCAAACATACTTTATGTCAGATTACCTATTGTAGTATTTGTCAAATAAACAAAACAACAACAGAATATACTGGCAAGTACAAAGTACATAATATGAAGAAAGCTGTAAACATTGATTGTATAGTCAAGTATACATTAAACACAAACGTTATCCTACTATAAAAGTCATGTGAAGTGCCACCATACAGCTCCTGTATCCTAAACGACATGCCAATAATTACAATGTCTATATATAGACATAGCAGTTAAACACTTTTTTCAATAATAATCCAATAGCTCGAATGTTGACTCAAAGCTGTTCCTAATATTCCAGTCTTCATTGAGTAAAAGTATCGTCGAGAACACAGAAGTCGGAATACGAGTATGTACGTACACTCCGTTTTTCTTGAATTGCCTTATTTGGTAAACAATATTGCCAATACTTTTTTTAAATTGAAATATTGGTTTTATTTTGTATCGGAATTATTTTTAAATTAAAACATTACGTTATATGTAATATTGTTTACTATATTGGACATTACTAAAAAAACAGAGTACACAAACGCATCCAAGCACGTTACTGGTTACGTACACGGGGGCTCAGAAAAGTACTTTCTTGCGTACGTACACGAAAACTTATACGCTTAATTGCGTACACTTAGTACACGCTTAGGTTCCTGCGTACGTACAGGCGAACTTATACGCGCAATACGTACGTATACACGCGTACGTATACACGGTCGTTTATGCAAACGAGCACGCGTGCTGGCATTAGTGCAGGTCGCGTCAACAGAAGCACGCGTAGAGCCGCGACACGTCGATACCCCAGTACGCGTCTGTTCGGCTGCTGAAATTAATTTAATGAGTATTTATTTGTACTTCGTATGCCACTCGGTGGCTAAGTACATAGGCTCATTACATTCTTTGTTACCATCCTATTACCTGTACTTAATGACAAATGTAAATAAAGAAATAAATAAAACTTCACAATATTGATTAACTTAATAATATTTTTGATCACATTTTTTTGTTTTTTGAGGCGCTTCTAGCGTGCTAACTGACCTGAACGAGTGTACGTGCGTGTAATGGGTGACCGCTAGTTGGAAAATTTCACGGGCGGTTTCATGTTTTAAATCGTTAAGCCTTGTCGACTACATGCAATCTACTATTTCCGAACCGTACAACCAGTTTGTCTAAACCTTCGATTATAGAAGAAAAAAATTGGGATATTTCATGTTAGCTCAAATCATGTGACCACTAAAACGACTCGTAATTCAATGAGCTTTCATTTTTCGCTATTCTTAGTTGTTCGCAGAAATACCAGTCGAATTTCAAATACCCGGCGATCACTAGAACAAGTCAAAAGCTTAACAGTTACTATAATATTTTGACGGCCCCGTGGCGCAATCGGTAGTGGCCCTACCTGTTGCGCCAGGGGTCGTGGGTTCGAATCCACTTGTGTTTATTCTGTGTCTGGATGTCAATATTATCTATTCAAGTATGTATTTAAAAATATCTATGTATGTATATCAGTCTCTGGCACACATAGTACATGTATGTATATCAGTCTCTGGCACACATAGTACAGGTTCGCCCCTAATTTGGGATCAGATGGGCGCGTGTGAATGTCCATAGTATTTATATATTTATTACATCCGGTTACACTTCTTTAGAGGTCGCCTCATCTTAGTCCTCAAGGGTAGCAACACATCTGTGACTGACTTAGAACGAGACTCCTACTAACAAGCACTAACTGGATTATTACTAACACCAACTAACAGGACTAACTATCACTAACAGTCCCTAGTCCTCATACCTACTAACGAACTGACCGACTAATGTTCTAAATAACTCAACTAATTGGACTAACCATCCCAGTCCCTAATTGAGTCTTGTTCAAAGTCAGTCACAGTTGTCATGGGTGGCAGCGGATGGGTGGTGCTGCAAGCTCGTTTGCTATTCTGTATCCATAAAAAAAAAATGCACTCCGGGAGTGCCGGCAGAAGTGAAAAACAGTAGGCCCAGGCATACATTTTCGCCGCGCCGTAGAGGGGATAGCTGTCTACTCTGCATCCGTCTTACGCTTTTTCGATTAGGTCACGTGTCCTGACGCGAGTTTAAGATTTTATACCCATTACAGAAAAAGTGCTCAACGCCGCTAAAGAAGTTTTCACTTCAAAAAAAAAATCTATGACACGTACCATCAGGGGTCGGCGGGGTGCGGCGGCGAGGCGCCGCAACTCGAGTCCTCCGAGTGCAGCGCGGACCCGCCCTCGCAGCCCACGTGCTGGGGACGTTATAAACCATAGAAATAAACTGTAATTGGCATACGTACCTGCCTTTTCTCCTTATGTACAAAACTGTCTGTCAACCAAATGTATGTACTGCTGTTGGTGTGTAATTAAATAAATAAATAAATAAATAAATAAAACCGATTCGTCAGACAAACATACGAGATCACTTCACAGACAGCGACGTCAGAGCGATAAATAAAATAATCGGTTTGATAAATCTTATTTAAATTAGCGGCATGAAATCGTGGAAATATTGATTTCATCAAAAATTTTTACATGCAAACAATCATCGAAGGTCATGAATTGATTTTATGACATTAATTAATTGCATTATCTAAACGTGAAGCTAAACCAATGACGCGAATAAACTTTCGAATCCAAATCACTATTATAGTAGACATACTAAACCATATCATATTAACGATACGGACCACGGTCTAAGATAAACATTAATTATTATTTTGTAGCAAATTTAAGTCCCGATAACATTGAAGGCTTGCGTGGGGGCACAGCTCCACCCTTTGAGACATGTTAATGAGTTGTGATATATTCAGATCGTTGCAAATATATAAAGCGGCAGACACACTGTATGGGCTACCCAAACATGCCGACGCGCTGGATGGCAATAGCGGCATCATGTTCGTGAGTAGCTTTTATTATTAAAACTTATTATTAAACAATATTCAAACTGTCATTTTACTATTTCATGGACGCTACAGTGCTTCGGAGGGCACGTAAAGCCCGTCAGTCCCGGTTGTTTTCAATGGTGGAAACAGTCGTTAAGCCTTGTCGAAGACCTTCGGGTGGCTTGAGAACATTCGACACTGGGTTAGCCACTAACCCCTTCACCAATCCGCATTGGAGCAGCGTGGTGGAGTATGCTCTAGACCTCGCAGCTGCGTCTGTGGGGGAGGCCCGTGCCCAGCAGTGGGACGTCTATGGGTCGCAGCGAACACAGGGTCTTTTTGTTTTTTTTTTTGTTTTACGAGGGGGAAACCTTTTAAAGGTACCCGGACATCGTGGGAGCGACGCCGGGTTATGTGGGATTTCCACCCACTAAAACCCCCTCGGTGGCCTTCCTCGGCGCTTGTGGAGGGCTCCGGGATCTCTATTAGAACGCACCGGTGCACACAGGGTCTACCACTCACCTTGAGCACGTCGTGCAGCGAGCTCATGCTGCCCAGGCTGAGGGGGGTGAGGGACCGCTCCAGCAGGAGGGACCCGCTGCCTTGAGACCCGCCGCCTATCGACCTGTTCGCCGAGCGACGGTTCAGAGTTTAAGCACAGAACTGACATTCATTTCGTCAAATAAAAAACGTAATTGGCACTATCGGTAGTGACCACCTGTTGCGCCAGGGGTCGTGGGTTCGAATCCAACTCACGACATAAATAAATAAATAAATATTCGTGTGACGAACACTTGTGTTTGTTCTGTGTCTGTCTGGATGTCAATATTATCTATTTAAGTATGTATTTAAAATATCTATGTATGTATATCAGTCCCTGGCACCCATAGTACAGGTTTGCGCCTAATTTGGGGTCAGGTGGCTGTGTCTAAGAATGTCCAATATATTTATTTATTTATTATTTATAATATAATGCTGGGGCCATATTATCGCGCAAACATTCTTGTCGCGTTGTAGCGATTAAATTATCGTAGAAATGTAGCCACTCATGTCGCGACAAATCCCTTTGTGTTCGTCCTGTTACGAAGGCACAGGGAAGCTAGCGCCATCTAGCGCCGCTGGTGGAACCACTCAGTGAACGCATAGACAACGTGATATCCCGACTCGATACTAGATGGCGTTAGTGGGCCTGTATTCTCGCGTGTTCGGGAACACGCGGTATCTTTCCAGAATCGTCTAGTACTCGCGACGGCACGTATAAATAGTCGCGGGGAGCGCCGCGAGTTCAGTTCAGTTCGAGCTTTCGAGGCGACTTCGAAGTGAAAACTAGTGATACCGGAGTGAAACAAGTGAAACCTACGACTTGGCTTACGACCTAGGACATCGTTAGTGCTTTGTGTTTGGACCTAGTGCATTGTGTTGGACCTAGTGTTTAGTGTTTGACCTAGTGCTTTGTGTTAGTGCTAGTGAATAAAGTCTTCATTGAGTCAGCAGGTCTTTCTCTCCAAATCCTTCGAACCCTAACACGTAACAACTGGTGTCAGAAGTGGGATTTGGAGATGCCATTGACTCCGAGAGAGGACTTACAGGAGGGCGTCAGGACAAGGGCACAACGAGCTGCGGAGGGCACAACTTTGGCCCAAGCCCCGCTCACTGGCTCCGCCCACCGGGTCACGCCCACTAAGGCCACGCCTACCAGACAGGCCACGCCCACCAGACAAGCCACGCCCACCAGCGGCACCGTAGCTTCTACAGCCCCTCAAGTGGCTCTTCAATTAGGAAGTTTAATTGAATTAATGGAGCTGCAAAGGGCTGAAATTAAGGCAATGAAGGAGTCACACGAACGCAGGCTCGGCGATTTGCAAGAGTCACAAGAACGCAAGCTCGGTGCCTTGCAAGAGTCACAGGAACGCAAGCTGACTACGATTCAAGAGTTTCAAAAGGCTGAAATCAGAGCGATTCGAGAATCACAAGAGCAACAAAAAGACCTCCAAGAAAAAGCGCTTCTGGCTATAAATGATGTTAGTGACACGGTGATTAAGCTTCGGAAAGATGTCGACATGGTGGAAGAACGAGTTACCGGGTTAGGATTGGATGTTGAAAATTTGAAAACTGGCCTCACTGAACTACAGAAGAAAGTAGTGCGGCTTGAAACCATGGGAGTTGCGATGTCTAGTGGAACTACCGCAATGGTGCAAGGACCAAGAGTAAAAGTATACGACGGCACTACTTCTTGGTACGCTTATCGTAGGCAGTTCCAGATTGTTGCTACTGCCAACGGATGGACGGAAGAACAATGCCTGACTGCTCTCACTGTTGCGCTCAGAGGGCAAGCTTTGTCGGTCCTGGAAGCACTGCCACATACAGGAAATGGGTTCCAAGACCTGATGGAGGCACTTGAATCCAGATACGGGGAGCGACACCTGGAGCACGTGTTCCGTGCCCAACTGCGTGACAGAGTCCAACGCTCAGGAGAAGGACTACAGCAATGGGCGTTGGAAATAGAAAAACTCGTCAGGAAGGCACACCCAGGAGCCGACACCAAGATGGTGGACACGAATATTGTTCAAGCATTTGTCGATGGAATCAAAGACCTGGAGGTCAGAGCTGCAGTGAGGCTTCGTCACCATACCTCGCTAAAGGAAGCATTGGCGCATGCTTTGGAGGTCGAGGCTGTTCGCCATGACATACGGCAGACCCATAAGATCCGCGAGGTCTCTGAGGAAGTCAAGGAGGTTAAGGCTCCTACGAAGAAAAGATATGGAGTCATGTGCTACAAGTGTGGCGAGAGGGGCCATCTTCAGCTCAACTGCCCGCAGAAGGAGGCCCAGATGGCAAGGATGAAAAGGATTGAGAAACAAATAGAGGAGCTGAAGAAGCAAAGGGCTTCGTCTCCTGCCCGGGATCAGGGAAAGAAAAAGTCAAACAAATGCGTGTTGATCGAAGACACACCAACCAAGACATGCAGCAACAACTATGGATTAGTGACTGAGCTACTCGATGACTGCAAGAGTAACCTGACTTATTCGCAGAGCATGAAAGCAAAGAAGTTTTTACAACGCTACGCGAATATCTTCTCCAGTCAAGAAGGTGACCTTGGAAGAACGTCGATGGTTCAGCACAGGATAGATACCGGAAGCGAGAGACCAATTCGTCAACGAGCAAGACGAATACCAATCGCAAAGGAAAAAGAAGTTGAAGGCCTTTTGGAGGACATGAGAAAGAATAAGATCATTGAACCGTCTGCAAGTCCGTGGTGCTCACCTGTTGTATTAGTGAATAAGAAAGATGGTAGCACGAGATTTTGTGTGGACTATAGGCGTCTCAATGATGTCACTAAGAAGGACAGTTACCCGTTACCTCGAATCGACGACACTTTGGATACCTTGAGTGGCATGAAATGGTTCTCGACCCTAGACCTGAAATCTGGATACTGGCAGGTGGAAATTCATCCAAAGGACAAGGAGAAGACAGCTTTCTCGACCGGAAAAGGTTTATGGCAATTTAACGTCATGCCCTTCGGATTGTGCAACGCACCTGCCACATTTGAGCGACTCATGGAGTGTGTACTGGCAGGCTTAGTTGGAGAGGCTTGCTTAGTCTACTTAGATGACGTCATAATTGTCGGCCGTGACTTCGAGGACCATTTGCGAAACTTGGAGCGAGTTTTCGCAAAAATAGAGGGAGCCAAATTAAAGCTGAACCTGAAAAAGTGTCGTTTATTCAGGAGTAAGGTCAATTATCTCGGCCATGTTATCTCCAGTGATGGAATCCAGACAGACCCGGAGAAACTGGAAGCAGTTCAAAAATGGCCTACCCCTAAGGACAAAACCGAAGTGCGGGCATTCCTCGGCCTATGCTCATACTACAGGCGTTTTGTTCAGGGATTCTCAGAGATAGCCAAGCCATTACACCGGCTGACAGAAGATAAACGACAATTTAGTTGGGATGGGACTTGTGAAGATTCTTTTCAGAAACTGAAGAAACATCTATGTGAAACACCAATCCTGGGGTATCCACAAACTGAAGGTCGGTTTATAGTCGACACGGATGCAAGCAACACGGCCATCGGAGGGGTGTTATCTCAAAAACAGGGTGAAAGAGAAGTTGTTATTGCATATTTCAGCAAATCTTTATCCAGGCCAGAGAGAAACTACTGTGTGACAAGAAGAGAACTCTTGGCGGTTGTAAAGACGCTACAACATTTCAACAAATATCTCATCGGCAGACCGTTTCTACTGCGAACTGATCATGCAGCCTTGAAGTGGCTACTGCAATTCAAGAACCCAGAAGGTCAAGTAGCTCGATGGATTGAACAGCTCCAGGAGTATGACTTCGAGACGGAACACCGCAGCGGAAAGACGCATGGGAATGCTGACGCACTCTCACGAAGGCCGTGTTCGGAAGACTGCAAACATTGTGTTAAGCAGGAATCTCATGAAGTAACATTAAAATTAACGAGAACAGGTCCTTTGGGTCTCTGGGAGAACGATGCTATGAGGGAGGCTCAAGAAAGAGATGAAGACCTTCGGCACATCATCACATGGAAGAAACGGGGTGACGTAAAACCAATCTGGAGCGAGGTTGCACCCACTGGCGCTGTCACTAAGGCGTACTGGGCGCAATGGGACAGTCTGATACTTCAAAACGGAATACTCTACCGGAAATGGGAGAAGACTAACGGCAGGGAGTTCCATCTTCAGATAATTGTCCCAAGAACGAGAGTACCAGATGTTCTCCGTGAAATACATGATGGCGTATCAGGAGGTCATCTAGGTGTCAAGAGGACGTTAACAAAAGTGCGAGAACGATTCTACTGGTTGCATTGTCGAGATGATGTACAGGATTGGTGCCGCAAATGTACTACCTGCGCTGCTGTAAAAGGACCACAGACCAGGAGCCGTGGGAACCTGCGGTTGTATAACGTCGGTGCACCGTGGGAACGAATAGCAGTTGACGTAGCTGGGCCATTTCCTGTAACGGAATCGGGAAACAAGTATTTTATGGTCGTCATGGACTACTTCACCAAATGGCCCGAAGTGTTCGCCATACCAAACCAAGAAGCTACAACAGTCGCTTCTAAGTTAGTCGAAGAAGTGATATGTCGCTTTGGTGTGCCTCTAGAAATCCATTCTGATCAGGGCAGGAACTTCGAATCGCAAGTATTCCAGGAAGTGTGCAAAATTTTGGGCATGCATAAGACGAGGACCACCGCGTACCATCCACAGTCTGATGGAATGGTTGAGAGGTTTAACCAGACTCTGGAGAGGCATTTGGCAAAAGTGGTAGACGACAAACAAAAGGATTGGGACAAGTATATACCACTCTTCCTTCTGTCGTACCGAACCGCCGAGCATGAGAGCATTAAAGCTACCCCGGCGTATGTCAATTACGGTAGAGAACTACGAATACCAGTAGATCTATTGACAGGAGGGTCACCGGAGGGACCAGAGACCGTACAAGACTATGTTTGCAATTTAAGGGAAAAAATGCGCTATATACACGCCTTGGTACGGGAAAATGGGTTACAGTCAAGTGAGGGCATGAAAACCAGATACGACCGGAAATCGAACACGAGCGGCTTCGAGGAAGGGTCACTGGTGTGGCTGCATAACCCAACTCGCCGGAAAGGAAAATCTCCAAAGTTGCAGACCAAGTGGGACGGTCCATACAAAGTGGTTACCCGACTGAATGATGTGACTTATAGGATTCAAAAGCAACCAAGAGGAGCATTCAAAGTGGTACACATAGACCGTCTGGCGCGTTACCATGGCAGTAACAACGATGCTCGGGACGAGCATCGCTAAGAGGGGAGTGGTGTTACGAAGGCACAGGGAAGCTAGCGCCATCTAGCGCCGCTGGTGGAACCACTCAGTGAACGCATAGACAACGTGATATCCCGACTCGATACTAGATGGCGTTAGTGGGCCTGTATTCTCGCGTGTTCGGGAACACGCGGTATCTTTCCAGAATCGTCTAGTACTCGCGACGGCACGTATAAATAGTCGCGGGGAGCGCCGCGAGTTCAGTTCAGTTCGAGCTTTCGAGGCGACTTCGAAGTGAAAACTAGTGATACCGGAGTGAAACAAGTGAAACCTACGACTTGGCTTACGACCTAGGACATCGTTAGTGCTTTGTGTTTGGACCTAGTGCATTGTGTTGGACCTAGTGTTTAGTGTTTGACCTAGTGCTTTGTGTTAGTGCTAGTGAATAAAGTCTTCATTGAGTCAGCAGGTCTTTCTCTCCAAATCCTTCGAACCCTAACACGTAACAGTCCGAATACATCGCGATTCGACGAACTACTGGCCACATTTAACACGATTATTTGAATATTCGCCGAATCCCGAAAATGTGCCGTAGCACATAAAAACAGAATTGACATTTACTTCATCAAATAAAAATCATAACTGAATTAATTATTAACTTTCTAGTACTTATTTAAATAAAATATTTTATTACTAAAGCCCGTATTAAAATCAAAACAGAATTATGGTGGTCAATTGTGTGAAACTTGTTCATTACATACATACATACATTCGATAAAACAATATGTGCCTTTATGGTGACATAAATAATTAAATAAATAAAATACCTGGATTTACCTGAAAGATATATAGGTTTAATTAAGTACTACACTAAAACAAACAGTTTAGTAACACATAGTAAACTACGAGTAACTTACCGCGATTGCTAAGCAATAAGTAAGGTGATATAGTCTGAAATGTAATTCTAATTGAGATAAAAAATGTACACAAAGGTGTTGCCAACTCAAAATGATAACCTAATTTATGTAGTTTTTCAAAAAGTGATGAACAGTGATAAAATTTAAATAAAATTACGTATAGGTAACTTAAACCCGTAAATGAGAATATTGTACGATATTTTCATCTTTAAACAGACGTAAAATACGATCAAAAAATGAAAATAAAACGGATTTTTTTAAGAATCTGGCAATTAGGCCGAAACTTTAAACATTTGGCTTTACATTCATAACTTTGTAAGAAAATATATTTCCCTCCTAAGAAAATATAGTTCATGAATATTAAAATAAAACTCAAAGGAAAAAACAAAAAGGAGTGATTATTTGTGATAAATTTTAACCCCTATGGGCATTATGCAAAAGTGAACGATTTTCACTCCATCACTTCACTGATATCTCTTTAACAGTGACATTTCTGTTTACATTTTTCATCTCGAATTACATTGCAGACTATAAATTAAACAACGCAAAAACAATAACGTCGGTTGTTTCAAAATATATCAATGCAGACGAAAATAATTTAAAAAGAATTGGACATACTTGTCCAAGTAAAGCATTCTAAGGTTGAAAAGAATTGGACATACGTGTCCAAGTAAAGTATTCTAAGGTTGTAATATTTCAATCTATCAGTCTATATACTTTTATGATCGCAATATAACACAATTTATAGTTTTTTTTTAATTACAACTTTCCATTTCTGTTTAAACAATTTATATTAGGCCAAATACTACTTTGATTATAATACTGCTACACTACAATTTAGTATGCAAATATAATAAATACAGGTACAAAAATAACATTCGGATTTTACGAAATTATAAAAAATACACATACATACGAGTATAAGTAAATATTAAAAATATCTAAATCTAAATAGCAGAACAGAAAATATTAAGAACATTAATATTAACCGTATTAATTTAATTAATGCTTTCGACAAAACAATATCCTACTGTAAAAAAAAAAGTATATATTTTTAATAGAAGATTAATTCTACGAGTACATTATACAATGCGTTACAGAAATACCTTTGCCTGTTCCGAGAATTTGTGAAAGTGAAGGAATAAAACATTAAATAACATATTGCATAATAAAATCGCGTTGAATAAGTGCTGAAGCATAGATATTATTAAAATATATAATATAAAGATTAATAATTTAAATATGTATATTATTTGTGCTGCTATATTATTATAATAATAGGTTAATAGAAAACTCTGTACCCTTTTTTTAAATAACGCGCGGAACGTGTCATAAATATAGTTTATATGTACATTTAATATTTAATTTAAAAAAAAAACGTCATCTATAAGTGTCTATACTCTCTACGAGATTATATTATGATAGATGACGCTTTTGTAATTACTAAAGCGTCATCTATCAAAAGACGATAACGACTATAAATTACATTCGAATTTCGAACACTCAGCGACCATTAGATAAAATAAATCAAGCAACAAACAAAATACACAGATTTTATATGCCATATGGTGGCTGAAATATGAAATATACCTTGGTCTGTTCCATCAGTAAGATGCAAACAAGAAACAAAACAAAAAACATACTTAATAAATGCGTGCTCGATATAAAAAAACTCTACTATAGGTTTTAGTCAATTATGATTCTGTACATAACTTAATACAATTTATATAGAGTATACTTTTACCTTCGGGTGGCTTGAGAACATTAGACACTGGGTTGGCCACTAACCCCTCCACCAATCCGCATTGGAGCAGCGTGGTGGAGTATGCTCTAGACCTCCCGCAGCTATGTCTGTGGGGGTGACCCGTTCCCACCAGTGGGACGTCTATGGGTCACACAGCGATACTTTTCTTGAATTTCGAATCAAATTGTTACGCCGGTCAACCACATGCGCTCAAACATTCGTACTTCGTGCGAATGTGTAGTACCCATTCTTTCGCAAACTCGTGTATTTCACAATACTCTTTAATTTAATTTGGCCATACTGGCCATTATAACGTCACCAAATATGTATGTTTTCCCCCTTATTGATAACTAATTAATAAACCAATTTTAGCTATAGCGTTCTGTTTTCTATAAATCAAACTCAATTGAGAATTCAAAAAGTAAGTGACAAATCACTTTATAGCTATAATAGGCTTATTAATTTGTTATGAACAAGGGGGGTAGTGTGGTGGTGGGGGGTATCTATGGAGGAATTCGAAAAGAAAGTGACAAATCACTTTATAGCTTTAATAGGCTTATTAATTTGTTATGAACAAGGGGGGTAGTGTGGTGGTGGGGGGTATCTATGGAGTTCCATACCGGTCCATACGATGAGGGGGGTCGGGAGGGGCGTCGGGGGGGCCCTCTCGCGGTCGCGCGGTGCCGCTGCGCCACGATCCTAAAAAAAAATTAATTAATTTATTTATTTATTTAATATAGGCATACCAACTAAGTACATAGAGTATTTTACATTAATTAGTGATACAATGGTGTTTACTATTTTATGCACTTAAATTAAAGGTTTGCACAACATTTATATAATGAAACATTGTAATCAGACAACAATTTTAGTACAGCAATACATATAAAAAATAAAGATTAAGATATTAACTTTAAATTTTAAATTTAATTTATTATTATTAATCAAGTTTACATGTTTTATTTTAGTCTGTGAAATTCCATAGATATAGATTTACCCTAATATTCATAAAAATCGCGTCGCAACTAATTAGCAATGCTTTTCGGTGACTCGGGATCCAAGACAAACCGTGTGTGCTTTTATGTACATATAACCTATATACAATTTAAGAAATATTTGTACTTGTTTTTAAATAAATTAAAAAAAATGAATTGGTTGTTCTTCTTCAAACGTTCGTAGCGTATCGTCAGTTATCGTGTAAGATTTGACCTATGGGCTATGGCCCCATAACTCAACTTACCGTTGTATGAGCCGGTGGGATGCGATATGGTGAGAGGCGACGCTCGCTTACTGCTTTCCCGACTGCCGTACATTGATTGCTGGGGACAAAGGCAGAGTTTATTATTTTTTTATACCGAAAGCAAACGAGCATGTCAATCCATCCATGACATTCGTGATAGGGTCCAAACGAGAATGAGAACTAAGATTGTCGGCTCTACAAATTGTAATTAGAAACCACACCCCTTCCAACACAAAATTGTTTTATCGCGTGTATTTTAGAAAATTTCTTCAAAAAAATTTCTTCCGAAAATTTATTAAAAAAAATTATATCAATCAATCTCGGTATTTAGGACAAACAGAGTCTGGCTTTGTGGATACCACCATTACTTTATCACCTTTAAAATATTTTTTTTAAAAATGCGGCCGATCGTGTTAACCTGCCCTCCACCAATTCGCATTGGAGCGGTGTGGTTGACTGTGCTCTAGACCTCCCGCAGTCTGATTGTGCGAGAGAATCGTGCCCGATAGTGGGACGTCTATGGGCCGCAGTGTTAAGCTTCACGGGTATCGGTCGGCAGTTGGATGCGAGACCGCTAGCGGCAATATTTAGATGTGTTTCGGAGAACATGTGAAGCCGTCGGTCCCGGTTGTTTTCAATGCTGGAGACAGCCGTAAGCCTCGTCGAAGACCTTCGGGTGGCTTGAGAACATTCGACACTGGGTTGGCCACTAACCCCTCCACCAATCCGCATTGGAGCGTGGTGGAGTATGTTCTAGAACTCCCGCAGCAGTGTCTGTGACCCGTGCCCAGCAGTGGGACGTCTATTGGTCGCAGCAAATCGAAGCTTATGGCAGACTCATTAAAAATATTTGATCCCTCTCAAGTGACATCACTCTAGACCAGGGGTTCCCAAACTTATTTTGTCTACTGCCCACTTTGAGAATAAATTATTTTTTAGCGCCCCCTTCTTTTTACCTACTTAAAAACCACTAAAATTTCAAATTAAATTAATTAATTATTGTGAGGTATATTAGCGGAGATTAAACATTAATTCTAAACGAGACTTTTACTATAACTCGCAAGAGTTAACTTGAAACCTGAGCGCAGTAGGACGGTCCCATTTTTTTCTGGGTCTCTTACCGGCCCCCTTTAGGTCTGCAGCGCCCACAAGGGGGCGTTATCGCCCACTTTGGGAAAGGCTGCTCTAGACAGACTCAATTAGGTTTCACATGGTATATGATCCATATTTAGGTATATCCGATGTTTAGACACATATATATACAGTTTTACTTCTATTCTTTTAATATTACTTGTATTGTTAAACATATTTTGATTAAAAATAACAAACTGTTACTTATTTTTTACTCGTACTTGTTACTTATTTAACATTTAATTATTATATTCTTACATTTGGTTTTGTACATGAAATAGGTTCGTATAGTTGTGTTAAGTTGATTGATGTAATAGGTTGTTTTAAGTAGTTTTTTTTTTTTTTTACTTAGAGTCGCTTATCGACCAAACTATCACTTCGACAGGGCCGCACTGAAAATCAGCGTCATGACTTTTAAGGAATCATGACATAATGCTGAGTGCGGTCCAATTTTGCATTAAAACAAATAACCTACACCTACTGTATCTTAATAATTTTTCTGTACAATTCTGTGTTTTATGCAAAATAAAATATATTCTTCTTCTTATTCTTCTTCTAATTATTTACCTGAGGCTCGTCCGCCGTCTCCAAGGTAGTGGGCAGGTCTAGCAGCCGCTGCGATCGTATCCCGTCGCCGGGGCCCATGTGGGACACGTGCGTGAAGTGCGTCGGCGCCGATATCAGCTTCGACCGCCGCTCGGACCTGTTGCGTCAGTCATGTCAATAAAAAAAAAGCATAACATCAACCTAACCTAACCTTGCAACGATTGACTGTGAAAACCAGCTGCCGTGGTTCCAAAGTGCAGGCTGAGACGGGAATACAATTGATTGAGACTAAACAGGACTACAGTCTCAATCAATTTAATGGCCGTCTTTTTTTAAATGTATATACATATTTGAGACAAAATAAAGATTTTCTTTCTTCCTTTTATTTTTTAAAAGCTTTTTTTTAACTTCTCTCGTATGTGTATATGTATGTATGTATGTATGTCCTGAGATCTTGCAATCAATATTTCTCCCACTTCCTCTGAAGCTATCGAGCTGAAATTTGGCACACATATTAGCTTCCGATGTGCACGAAAATAAAATAAAAATAAAAAGTTATAAAAAGCTTTTTTTTTTTTAATCTTTAAGTACCTAATTTTATTTTATTTTATTGTAACTATGAAAGTTAAAAAGACAAAACAACGTACAGCCTCGAATGAGCCTCGATCGCCTGGCTGGATTGTTCGCGTACTGAGAAACGCCGCTTGGTAGACCCGTACGGCACTATAGCCTCTATGTTTAGTGGACCCTCTGCAAGCAACAAAAGATAAGTTATACAATACAATACAAAAACAATTTATTGTACACCAAAAAAGAGGACCCAAAAAAAGTACCTACCTATAGAAATAATGCGAAATTCAGTTTTGAATATTAGATTAGATAGATAATAAAGAATAGAAAGCAATGCATGCTGCATGTAACACCCCTCCACTGCCGCCAATGGAACCTGTCTGAGACTGCATGCAGGTTTCGTCATAATGTTTCCTTCACCGTTATAGCAAATGACATTTAAATTATTAAATCGCACATAACTTAGAAAAGTCATTGGTGCGTGCCGCTGGGGTTTGAGCCCGGACCGCTCGAGTGAGAGGCGAGTTCAATAGCCACTGGGCTGTCACCGCGAAAAACAGAGATTAAAAATGATAGCTCGTTTTGAATTGAGCGTCCTTTTGGTGGTGACACGATATATTTTTTAATTTTTTCCCCCCACACTGTCCTTACAGAAAAATCCAATTCGACAGGGAGGGCACTTAACATAATCGACACGTTTAAAATACACATTCAATACAATTCACTATAATAATACCTAATATATACTTATATCTAACTACTAATTACCACCACCTAGTTAAAACAAATAAAAATAAAAAATAACGCACATCATATTTCATAACAAGAAACATTTTTTTTTAAATATTAGTAACATATTAAAATAAATGTAATGTCACTTTTTCGAACTCACTCAATTTGCATGAAAATTAATCAAGCCTCTTGTGTACTTTATTTAAAACTAGTGGACGCCCGCAGCTTCGCTCGCGTAGAATTACACCCATTAACGACGTCTACCCGTCTAACGACTTCAAAAACGGCAAAGTTTCATACTAACTTTGCACCCCCGTTTTACACCCTTAGGGGGTGAATTTTCAAAAATCCTTTCTTAGTGCTCCCCTACGTTATAAAAGGAACCCCTGTGCAAAATTTCAAGTTTCTAGCCCTTATAGTTTAGGCCCTGCGTTGATATGTCAGTCAGTCAGTCAGTCAGTCAGTCAGTCAGTCAGTCAGTCACCTTCTCCTTTTATATATATAGATATTAATAGCTCGCGTCATAGGCGATATGTCCGTATTCGTGCCTCTAGGGTTACGAGTACTTACGGTGGTGCTTGGGGCGCAGGTAGACCAGGAAGGGCTGCGTGTCGCTGGAGAAGGGGAAGCCGTTGCCGCCGCCGCCGCCCACGCTCCAGATCCACCCGTTCTCGTCCAACGGACGCGCATTCGCTGAAACAATATTGTATTCATCATAAAGAGTACAGGCAAAAGAAAAAACTTGAAGAGTTGACAAACTCAAGTGGCAATGGGCAGGCGCGTGAAAAATTCTAATCAAATCAAATTTATTTCTATCATAATTTGGTATATTATAAAGAGGAAACATGTATGTATGTATTTGTAATATTTTCACACAAAAACTACTGGACGGATTTCAAAAATTCTTTCACCATTAGAAAGCTGCATCTTCACTGAGTGACATAGGCTATATAATATTACTAGGTAAAAACGAAACTATTGTTATGTCTAATTCTATGCGAGCAAAGCTGCGGGCATCCACTAGTCATCATAATTTTGTATACAACATTAAAGATTAACATTACGTATCTGAAAGTCTAGTCTAAACTTTCGTGCCTCGAGGTATACTCTCGGAATGCCCTCTCATTCCCTCGCCTCACAGTTTTTTTTAAATAATATAGACGGACAAACAGATATACGGGCCACCGGATGGTAAGTGGTCACCGTCGTCTATGGACACGTGCGACACCAGGGGTATCACAGGTGCGTTGCCTGCCTTGAAGGAAACGTTTCACAGTTGGACAGTGAAAGGGTTTTAAGGGTTTCGGTGGTACTCACGTAAGTTGATAGTCTGCACCCACTCGCCGGACTCTATGTCGTATATGTCGACATGCGACGCCGTGAATATAAGCAGGTGCGTGTCATTCACAGCTGAAAACATAACACTTATAATCACTTAAATTATAGATAACGATGAATTAGTTGCGAATTTGAAGAGAAATCAACTAAACTACTGGACTAAAATTTGTACACGAAAAGTGGTTACAATAAAATTCAATTTAAGCAAAATTAAGATAAAAAATATAGCAATTACGGATAGTTAAATTACATATAGATATATATTAACTGTATATGCGTGGTATTTTATATCGTTTTTTTTTATGGATACAAGATAGCAAACGAGCTCGCAGCACCACCCATCCGCTGCCGCCCATGACAACTGTGACTGACTTTGAACAAGACTCAATTAGGGACTGGGATCGTTAGTCCAACTAGTTCAGAGAGTTAATTAGAACATTAGTTGGTCAGTTCGTTAGTAGGTATTAGGACTGGGAACTGTTAGTGATAGTTACTCCTGTTAGTTGGTGTTAGTAATAGTCCAGTTAGTACTTGTTAGTACGAGTCTCGTTCTAAGTTCTAAGTCAGTCACAGATGTGTTGCTACCCTTGAGAACTAAGATGGTCGCATTTAAAGAAGTGTAACCGAAAACCACACCTTTCCAACCGGACCATAGTTGCTTTAAAAACAATTATTACACGGCAGAAATGGTACTAGGTACCGTGGCGGGCGGTGGTACTGCCCCGGGCGAACTCTATATGGAACCAATTAGGTTTCATATAAAACCTGTTTGGTTCCCTATAGGCTCTACCACCTACAAATATATTGTCTACTTACTATATATTGTGTACTTACTATATTGTGTATTGTGTTACCTACTTTTAAGTGTCAATTGTTTGATTGTATCATATTTTTGTATGTTGTAGTGTGATTTATACAATAAACGTTCTTCTTCTTCTTCTTCATATACAGGGTGATTTGAAATAGGTGTAAAAGTTTTAAAGGGGTGAATGTATAGCTCATTTCCTGTCAAATAATGTATTATACACCCTATCCAAAAGTCAACGGTTCTGGAGTTATTAATTTTTTAAATATTTTTCAATAAAATCCCGATTTTCTAGGGAAAAATTCGATGATTTTATTTCTGACTTATTTGTACACAAATTTTAATGAAATAATTATTGTTTAATCATTGCTTTATTAAATTTCATTAATAGTCATCACTTAGAGGCTAAAACTTTTAAATTAGGTTCTCTGAAAGTCGTGAGAGTAAAAAATAAGCAGCGTTCAACAGAGGCGACATACGATACTGAAGGAATCATAGACCACTTTGTTGGAGACCCGACTACTCGCATCTACTTTTATGAGTTTCTACATTTTGGTATTTCCTGGTACTTGATTTTATTAGTACCATGTCTTTTTTTCTGAATTTGAATTTGAATTCAAATAAAAATGAAAGTATGACGTCTTATTGTTTACTCTCACGACTTTCAGAGAACCTAATTTAAAAGTTTTAGCCTCAAAGTGATGACTATTAATGAAAGGACAATCCCATCTTACTAGGGGGTTTGGGCCCACCCAAAAAGTTGTTATGTCCCAATGATTTTTATTTTATTTTGTAGCTTAATAATTATCTTTTTAAAATATTTAATCTGTATTAGATTAGTGGTTAGAGAGCCTGGCCTTCTGTTTGGGATCACTAGTTTGAGCTCTGGCGTTATAGAAAATTAAATAACACTTGATTTAATGGAAACAGGAAATCTACTGAGTTCAGACTATACCTGAGTTCTGAGTTTCATCTAATGCTCATAATGGCGTGTGAAATTCTACCAATTCACTCGACTGGGCCAGTACGGTAGACTGTGGCCTTATCCTTCGTGTTATAGGAGAAGACTCGTGCATAAGGGTATATTAAAATAAAAACAAGATAAAGACATGAATGTTTATTCGTCATAAAATATATTATCCAAAAACTATCTACGAAGATTAGGCGTTAGACGCAGAGAACAATTGATACATCTGCGTGAGAGTGGCCGATCTATGCGATCTCGACCCGGTGTAGACATTTTCGATATGTTAAGAGTCCAATGCTCACATAACTAGTTTAACACTATAGCGTCCAATCGCTCACTTAAAACTAAAAGAAGAGTAATATCTCACTGCTCACTCGCGATGAACGAAAAAACTCAACTTAATTACATTAAATCGTAACGTGGAAATAGGTAAGTAAATACAGAGGAATATAATTAAACTCAACGCAAAACATACAAAGGACACGAAACGATCATGCAATTTGGCAAGCAAGTTGACACTTTGACAGATAGTGCCATAGATCCGTGTCAATAATGATATTTGGTCTAGCAACATCAATAATGCTTTTGTCAATGGATTATTTATTTTTGTTTATCGATTACTGAAAAAAGCAACATAGCAATATTTTTATTGGAAAAAGTGATAGGTTTAAGATTTTATAATAAGTATATTAATATTTCAATTTCATTTCTCACCGTTGCAAACGCCCCAACTCAGAGACACTATCGGTTACTTTAATCGCTCCTTAGTAAAGAATCACCATACAAATTCTGTACTAAGGAGCGATTAAAGTAACCGTAAATGACTGAGATGGGGCGTACCGCGTAAGAGTCGTAAAAAGGTATTCAAGCTAGACTCCGAAACTATTTTGAATTTAAGAAATGCGTAAATGTATCGACATCGTAATCGATTTTTATTATTTGTTCGAAATATTCTTTGTACTAGAATAATCTGTCTCCTGGCAACATTGAAGTTCTGTTTGGATCTGTGGTTTCGTAGGCGGATATTGTGGATTCAGTAAAACAAATATTTATTAAATGTTTCAATGCTAGGGTGAAATAAATGCTAATATATAAATAAATAAATGTTTAAAAATACAACTTATTTTTTAAAATAAATATTGTTGTGACACGACTCCATAAGGTGGGCCCGTCCATGGGCAATGTCCTTTAATAAAGCAATTATTAAACAATAATTATTTCATTAAAATTTGTGTAGAAATAAGTCACAAATAAAATCATCGAATTTTTTCCTAGAAAATCGGGATATTTTTGAAAAATATTTAAAAAACTAATAACTCCAGAACCATTGACTTTTGGATAGGATAATACATTATTTGACAGGAAATGAGCTATACATTCACCCCTTTAAAACTTTTACACCTATTTCAAATCACCCTGTATACCAGTGTAAAGTCGAGAATGTTCTCGTCGCGAGTTCACTGACCGTGGTGCAGCGGGTGCGCCGTGTACATGAGCTCCGCGTCGCGCGCCCGCAGCCCGCTCCTGTCCACGTAGAGCGCGAGGGCCGCGAACACCAGCAGCCAGTCCTGGCCGGCGCGCAGCGGCTTGGCGCACAGCGCGCGCGCGCCCGAGTGGGACAGGAACACGCTCACTTGGTTCTCGGGGTGGACTAGGGCTGCGAATGTATTGTAAAGTCAATGTTCAACTGACCGTGGTGCAGCGGGTGCGCCGTGTACATGAGCTCCGCGTCGCGCGCCCGCAGCCCGCTCCCGTCCACGTAGAGCGCGAGCGCCGCGAACACCAGCAGCCAGTCCTGGCCGGCGCGCAGCGGCTTGGCGCACAGCGCGCGCGCGCCCGAGTGGGACAGGAACACGCTCACTTGGTTCTCGGGGTGGACTAGGGCTGCGAATGGACAAACAATTCGTGTAACAGCCCGTTCACACTAGTCGTAAGTCGCATATGACTAAAAGTCGAATGCACTGGTCACCATAAACTTTATATGGAGCTGTTCACATTAGATGAGACGCGATTTTTAGTCTAATACGACTCAAAAAACCATCCAACGGGCCAGCGCCCGTTGTAAGACTAAAAATCGCGTCGAATCGTGCTCGCATAGGTGCCTGCTTGTTGCTGTTCACACTAGTCGTGCATCTAATCGACTCGAGCGCTTAATTTTCTTCGTAAGTAGTAGAGCACAACAAGTTCTTCGTCGGCGTCCATCTCGCGAGTTCGCTACGTACCGAATAGCGCGAAACTACGACCTATACGACTCGCGACGCAGTGTGAACAGGTACATCAGACTTTCGACTTTTAGTAATATGCGACTTACGACTAGTGTGAACGGGCTGTAAGGATGCAGCTTAGGTAACAAGTAAAACAACCGAAATCCGGATCATGACTGTTTATTAAATACTTGAGTTGGTTAATATATCCTACAACTAACACATACATACTACACACACTACATTCGTTCTAGACCAGTGTTGGCCAAACTTTTTTAGGCCATGACAAAAACAGGCCCGTTGACGCAATCGGTAGTGAACCTGCCTGTTGCGCCAAAGGTCGTGGGTTCGAATCCCACTCAGGACAAATATTCGTGTGACGAACACTTGTATTTGCTCTGTGTCTGGATGTCCATATTATCTATTTAAGTATGTATTTAAAATATCTGTATGTTTATCAGTCCCTGACACCCATATCACACGCTCGCGCCTACTTTGGGGTCAGATGGCCGTGTGTGAGAATGTCCAAGATATTTATTTATTTAAACTACTGAACCGATTTCTAAAAATTCTTTCAACATTAGAAAGCTGCATCTTCACTGAGTGACATAGGCTATATAATGTTGTAGGTGTAAACGAAACTATTGTTATGTCTAATTCCACGCGAGCGAAGCTGCGGGCATCCACTAGTAATTAATAAAGTAATGGATAGTTTTAGAGGATATAGATTCTACACACGCGATTCTACAATTCGTTCTAGACCAGTGTTGGCCAACCTTTTTTAGGCCATGGCAAAAACTACTGAACCAATTTCTAAAAATTCTTTCACCATTAGAAAGCTGCATCTTCACTGAGTGACATAGACTATATAATGTTGTAGGTGTAAACGAAACTATTGTTATGTCTAATTCCACGCGAGCGAAGCTGCGGGCATCCACTAGTAATTAATAAAGTAATGGATAGTTTTAGAGGATATAGATTCTACACACGCGATTCTACAATTCGTTCTAGACCAGTGTTGGCCAACCTTTTTTAGGCCATGGCAAAAACTATTGAACCGATTTCAAAAATTCTTTCAACATTAGAAAGCTGCATATAGGCATATAATATTACTTGGTGTAAACGAAACTATTGTTATATCTAATTCTAAGCGGCGTGCGGGCGTCCAATAGTAATAAATATTTTAGAAAGTCCAGAATTCATACCTCAAATCAGACACTGCAGATAAAGTTAATTTCAAGTCATTAAAATATCAATGTAGACGGCGGAGTAAGGCAATGACAAGGCGATGTGTAACTTTGCAAAAACGGTTTATTTTTCTAAAATCACAAAGTACAAGTGCGGTAGAAAATTCAATAGCGGCGCGCGCGCGGTGGTATGGCACAGCTACACTAGGCGCGACCGCGGCGGCGTCAGCGGGGAACGTATTTAGAGAACGGTTCTTTTAATATACGAGGGCAAGCATAGCAACTTTTGATTAAATAATAATCGGCCACATACACGATGACTTGAAAGCTAAAGTTCATTTCAAGAAAATTGTTTCACCTCTAGAACAGCTGAATTACAAAAGTTGTAAAAGAAAAATAACAACCAGTAAAGAAAAAAATATTATACTATAGAATAAAAATAAAGAAAATAATAAAAACATAAAAACAAAGCCTATTAGCTATTTAGAAATGTGTATGCGCTCTCGGATTTTATCGCCTATACATCCATTATTTTAGGAGGCTCAACGCGCGATAAAACCAAAATTATTTGTTTCGGTCGCGCGATGCTGTGGCCGCCTCCATACTGGCTAGTACATTTGTTTCTCTCTCAAACCGCGCCGCAAACCGCGCCGCAGGTCGCGTCGCCGGTAGCTGTGGCATACTTCATAGATTGTCTACTATTTGTTTTCGCCGCTCACCTCTTGCCGCTCCTCACGTCGCGCCGCAATCCGCGCCGCTCTGGCCTGTGGTCCGGCGGTTAGAAGGCGATCGTGCGACTAATTAACCGGCGGTCATGGACCCGCCATGCGGCCGCGGGCTAGTCCCGGCCGCTGCGCCCTCGGCCCCCGCGCGCCCCCCTCCGCTAGCTGACGAAACGCGTCGTTAACAGTCAAGTCAAGGCGACCCCTGAAGGCCGACCGCTCCCTAGAGAGCTGTTGGACCTTCTTCCCCCCGACCATCTGGGGGGAATTAGCGACTAACGGCTAGTGGACGATCGACTGGCTCCCACGCTCAACAGCGGGGAAGTCACCGACGGGGTTTACCCCTGGAGCAATTGCCCGGATAGAGGGGATCTCCCCTAACTCCGAATGCCCTCAGCGCAGGAGCGCCTGCAGCGCCGCGTGAGAGGAGGAAAGGTCTGTCTGTCAACTGTTCATTCGATGGTCAAGCACGAATGTACTCACAGAGCGCGGGCCGGTCGGGGGCGGCGCGCAGCGAGTGCGCGGCGAAGCCCCCCCGGTAGCCCAGCACCAGCGTGCCGCCCAGCAGCTGCACGGAGAGCACGGCGGCCGCCGCGCGCAGCTCCGCCACGCGCACCCGCCTCGCCGCCGTGCGCGTTATCTCGTACACGCATACTCACAGAGCGCGGGCCGGTCGGGGGCGGCGCGCAGCGAGTGCGCGGCGAAGCCCCCCCGGTAGCCCAGCACCAGCGTGCCGCCCAGCAGCTGCACGGAGAGCACGGCGGCCGCCGCGCGCAGCTCCGCCACGCGTACCCGCCTCGCCGCCGTGCGCGTTATCTCGTACACGCATACTCACAGAGCGCGGGCCGGTCGGGGGCGGCGCGCAGCGAGTGCGCGGCGAAGCCCCCCCGGTAGCCCAGCACCAGCGTGCCGCCCAGCAGCTGCACGGAGAGCACGGCGGCCGCCGCGCGCAGCTCCGCCACGCGCACCCGCCTCGCCGCCGTGCGCGTTATCTCGTACACGCATACTCACAGAGCGCGGGCCGGTCGGGGGCGGCGCGCAGCGAGTGCGCGGCGAAGCCCCCCCGGTAGCCCAGCACCAGCGTGCCGCCCAGCAGCTGCACGGAGAGCACGGCGGCCGCCGCGCGCAGCTCCGCCACGCGCACCCGCCTCGCCGCCGTGCGCGTTATCTCGTACACGCATACTCACAGAGCGCGGGCCGGTCGGGGGCGGCGCGCAGCGAGTGCGCGGCGAAGCCCCCCCGGTAGCCCAGCACCAGCGTGCCGCCCAGCAGCTGCACGGAGAGCACGGCGGCCGCCGCGCGCAGCTCCGCCACGCGCACCCGCCTCGCCGCCGTGCGCGTTATCTCGTACACGCATACTCACAGAGCGCGGGCCGGTCGGGGGCGGCGCGCAGCGAGTGCGCGGCGAAGCCCCCCCGGTAGCCCAGCACCAGCGTGCCGCCCAGCAGCTGCACGGAGAGCACGGCGGCCGCCGCGCGCAGCTCCGCCACGCGCACCCGCCTCGCCGCCGTGCGCGTTATCTCGTACACGCATACTCACAGAGCGCGGGCCGGTCGGGGGCGGCGCGCAGCGAGTGCGCGGCGAAGCCCCCCCGGTAGCCCAGCACCAGCGTGCCGCCCAGCAGCTGCACGGAGAGCACGGCGGCCGCCGCGCGCAGCTCCGCCACGCGCACCCGCCTCGCCGCCGTGCGCGTTATCTCGTACACGCATACTCACAGAGCGCGGGCCGGTCGGGGGCGGCGCGCAGCGAGTGCGCGGCGAAGCCCCCCCGGTAGCCCAGCACCAGCGTGCCGCCCAGCAGCTGCACGGAGAGCACGGCGGCCGCCGCGCGCAGCTCCGCCACGCGCACCCGCCTCGCCGCCGTGCGCGTTATCTCGTACACGCATACTCACAGAGCGCGGGCCGGTCGGGGGCGGCGCGCAGCGAGTGCGCGGCGAAGCCCCCCCGGTAGCCCAGCACCAGCGTGCCGCCCAGCAGCTGCACGGAGAGCACGGCGGCCGCCGCGCGCAGCTCCGCCACGCGCACCCGCCTCGCCGCCGTGCGCGTTATCTCGTACACGCATACTCACAGAGCGCGGGCCGGTCGGGGGCGGCGCGCAGCGAGTGCGCGGCGAAGCCCCCCCGGTAGCCCAGCACCAGCGTGCCGCCCAGCAGCTGCACGGAGAGCACGGCGGCCGCCGCGCGCAGCTCCGCCACGCGCACCCGCCTCGCCGCCGTGCGCGTTATCTCGTACACGCATACTCACAGAGCGCGGGCCGGTCGGGGGCGGCGCGCAGCGAGTGCGCGGCGAAGCCCCCCCGGTAGCCCAGCACCAGCGTGCCGCCCAGCAGCTGCACGGAGAGCACGGCGGCCGCCGCGCGCAGCTCCGCCACGCGCACCCGCCTCGCCGCCGTGCGCGTTATCTCGTACACGCATACTCACAGAGCGCGGGCCGGTCGGGGGCGGCGCGCAGCGAGTGCGCGGCGAAGCCCCCCCGGTAGCCCAGCACCAGCGTGCCGCCCAGCAGCTGCACGGAGAGCACGGCGGCCGCCGCGCGCAGCTCCGCCACGCGCACCCGCCTCGCCGCCGTGCGCGTTATCTCGTACACGCATACTCACAGAGCGCGGGCCGGTCGGGGGCGGCGCGCAGCGAGTGCGCGGCGAAGCCCCCCCGGTAGCCCAGCACCAGCGTGCCGCCCAGCAGCTGCACGGAGAGCACGGCGGCCGCCGCGCGCAGCTCCGCCACGCGCACCCGCCTCGCCGCCGTGCGCGTTATCTCGTACACGCATACTCACAGAGCGCGGGCCGGTCGGGGGCGGCGCGCAGCGAGTGCGCGGCGAAGCCCCCCCGGTAGCCCAGCACCAGCGTGCCGCCCAGCAGCTGCACGGAGAGCACGGCGGCCGCCGCGCGCAGCTCCGCCACGCGCACCCGCCTCGCCGCCGTGCGCGTTATCTCGTACACGCATACTCACAGAGCGCGGGCCGGTCGGGGGCGGCGCGCAGCGAGTGCGCGGCGAAGCCCCCCCGGTAGCCCAGCACCAGCGTGCCGCCCAGCAGCTGCACGGAGAGCACGGCGGCCGCCGCGCGCAGCTCCGCCACGCGCACCCGCCTCGCCGCCGTGCGCGTTATCTCGTACACGCATACTCACAGAGCGCGGGCCGGTCGGGGGCGGCGCGCAGCGAGTGCGCGGCGAAGCCCCCCCGGTAGCCCAGCACCAGCGTGCCGCCCAGCAGCTGCACGGAGAGCACGGCGGCCGCCGCGCGCAGCTCCGCCACGCGCACCCGCCTCGCCGCCGTGCGCGTTATCTCGTACACGCATACTCACAGAGCGCGGGCCGGTCGGGGGCGGCGCGCAGCGAGTGCGCGGCGAAGCCCCCCCGGTAGCCCAGCACCAGCGTGCCGCCCAGCAGCTGCACGGAGAGCACGGCGGCCGCCGCGCGCAGCTCCGCCACGCGCACCCGCCTCGCCGCCGTGCGCGTTATCTCGTACACGCATACTCACAGAGCGCGGGCCGGTCGGGGGCGGCGCGCAGCGAGTGCGCGGCGAAGCCCCCCCGGTAGCCCAGCACCAGCGTGCCGCCCAGCAGCTGCACGGAGAGCACGGCGGCCGCCGCGCGCAGCTCCGCCACGCGCACCCGCCTCGCCGCCGTGCGCGTTATCTCGTACACGCATACTCACAGAGCGCGGGCCGGTCGGGGGCGGCGCGCAGCGAGTGCGCGGCGAAGCCCCCCCGGTAGCCCAGCACCAGCGTGCCGCCCAGCAGCTGCACGGAGAGCACGGCGGCCGCCGCGCGCAGCTCCGCCACGCGCACCCGCCTCGCCGCCGTGCGCGTTATCTCGTACACGCATACTCACAGAGCGCGGGCCGGTCGGGGGCGGCGCGCAGCGAGTGCGCGGCGAAGCCCCCCCGGTAGCCCAGCACCAGCGTGCCGCCCAGCAGCTGCACGGAGAGCACGGCGGCCGCCGCGCGCAGCTCCGCCACGCGCACCCGCCTCGCCGCCGTGCGCGTTATCTCGTACACGCATACTCACAGAGCGCGGGCCGGTCGGGGGCGGCGCGCAGCGAGTGCGCGGCGAAGCCCCCCCGGTAGCCCAGCACCAGCGTGCCGCCCAGCAGCTGCACGGAGAGCACGGCGGCCGCCGCGCGCAGCTCCGCCACGCGCACCCGCCTCGCCGCCGTGCGCGTTATCTCGTACACGCATACTCACAGAGCGCGGGCCGGTCGGGGGCGGCGCGCAGCGAGTGCGCGGCGAAGCCCCCCCGGTAGCCCAGCACCAGCGTGCCGCCCAGCAGCTGCACGGAGAGCACGGCGGCCGCCGCGCGCAGCTCCGCCACGCGCACCCGCCTCGCCGCCGTGCGCGTTATCTCGTACACGCATACTCACAGAGCGCGGGCCGGTCGGGGGCGGCGCGCAGCGAGTGCGCGGCGAAGCCCCCCCGGTAGCCCAGCACCAGCGTGCCGCCCAGCAGCTGCACGGAGAGCACGGCGGCCGCCGCGCGCAGCTCCGCCACGCGCACCCGCCTCGCCGCCGTGCGCGTTATCTCGTACACGCATACTCACAGAGCGCGGGCCGGTCGGGGGCGGCGCGCAGCGAGTGCGCGGCGAAGCCCCCCCGGTAGCCCAGCACCAGCGTGCCGCCCAGCAGCTGCACGGAGAGCACGGCGGCCGCCGCGCGCAGCTCCGCCACGCGCACCCGCCTCGCCGCCGTGCGCGTTATCTCGTACACGCATACTCACAGAGCGCGGGCCGGTCGGGGGCGGCGCGCAGCGAGTGCGCGGCGAAGCCCCCCCGGTAGCCCAGCACCAGCGTGCCGCCCAGCAGCTGCACGGAGAGCACGGCGGCCGCCGCGCGCAGCTCCGCCACGCGCACCCGCCTCGCCGCCGTGCGCGTTATCTCGTACACGCATACTCACAGAGCGCGGGCCGGTCGGGGGCGGCGCGCAGCGAGTGCGCGGCGAAGCCCCCCCGGTAGCCCAGCACCAGCGTGCCGCCCAGCAGCTGCACGGAGAGCACGGCGGCCGCCGCGCGCAGCTCCGCCACGCGCACCCGCCTCGCCGCCGTGCGCGTTATCTCGTACACGCATACTCACAGAGCGCGGGCCGGTCGGGGGCGGCGCGCAGCGAGTGCGCGGCGAAGCCCCCCCGGTAGCCCAGCACCAGCGTGCCGCCCAGCAGCTGCACGGAGAGCACGGCGGCCGCCGCGCGCAGCTCCGCCACGCGCACCCGCCTCGCCGCCGTGCGCGTTATCTCGTACACGCATACTCACAGAGCGCGGGCCGGTCGGGGGCGGCGCGCAGCGAGTGCGCGGCGAAGCCCCCCCGGTAGCCCAGCACCAGCGTGCCGCCCAGCAGCTGCACGGAGAGCACGGCGGCCGCCGCGCGCAGCTCCGCCACGCGCACCCGCCTCGCCGCCGTGCGCGTTATCTCGTACACGCATACTCACAGAGCGCGGGCCGGTCGGGGGCGGCGCGCAGCGAGTGCGCGGCGAAGCCCCCCCGGTAGCCCAGCACCAGCGTGCCGCCCAGCAGCTGCACGGAGAGCACGGCGGCCGCCGCGCGCAGCTCCGCCACGCGCACCCGCCTCGCCGCCGTGCGCGTTATCTCGTACACGCATACTCACAGAGCGCGGGCCGGTCGGGGGCGGCGCGCAGCGAGTGCGCGGCGAAGCCCCCCCGGTAGCCCAGCACCAGCGTGCCGCCCAGCAGCTGCACGGAGAGCACGGCGGCCGCCGCGCGCAGCTCCGCCACGCGCACCCGCCTCGCCGCCGTGCGCGTTATCTCGTACACGCATACGGCCCACGAATTCTGCAACATAAATCTATATATATAAAAGGAGAAGGTGACTGACTGACTGACTGACATATCAACGCAGGGCCTAAACTGTAAGGGTTAGAAACTTGAAATTTTGCACAGGGGTTCCTTTTATAACGTAGGGGAGCACTAAGAAAGGATTTTTGAAAATTCACCCCCTAAGGGGGTAAAAAGTTAGTATGAAACTTTGCCGTTTTTGAAGTCAAGTGGGGAGCCCGAACGCGGGCAGGCGTCGTTAATGGGTCAAAATCTACACGAGCGAAGCTGCGGGCGTCTACTAGTACAATAGAAAGAAAGAAAGAAAGAAGAAAGAACATTTATTTATTTCGTATGAACTGCATTACAAAAATAAATGAATAAACGAATTCAAATTAAATAAAAAACAAAAAATGCAGTCAAATCTGTACGAAAAGGGGCCGCACTCTGCACTGGCCGCAGTATACTGCGACCGCTGGTTTTCAGGGTGACCCCGTGATTCGTGTTGTCCTGCTGGTGGAGTAACTACTTTAACACTTAAATACCTACCCAAACAACCGAAAACATTTAAATAACACAAACAAAAAAAAACTAAGCTAATACATTATAACCTAAGCTAATACAATACGTTTGAAAACGCCAACACGCCTGGATTTTGTACTGTATACAACCCCTACATACTTACCTACTATAATATCAAGTAACAACATATAGAATAAGCAATCATTAAAATAAATCAGTAACTACTCATCATTTTTTTTTTTTTATGGATACAGGATAGCAAACGAGCTTGCAGCACCACCCATCCACTGCCGCCCATGACAACCGCGACTGACTTTGAACAAGACTCAATTAGGGACTGGGATGGTTAGTCCAATTAGTTAGGAAAGTTAATTAGAACATTAGATGGTCAGTTCGTTAGTAGGTATGAGGATTGGGGACTGTTAGTGATAGTTAGTCCTGTTAGTTAGTGTTAGTAATAGTCCAGTTAGTACTTGTTAGTAGGAGTCTCGTTTTAAGTCAGTCACAAATGTGTTGCTACCCTTGAGGACTAAGGGCCGATTTCACCAACGTCGTGTAAATCTTATGCCCGGAATAAGTTGTTATTTACTCGCGAGTAAGCCCATTTTACGTTTCACCAACATTTAACCTAGGGATAAAATCTCTATACTAGAGTTAAATCATACACCGCCGATTTCGGCCGAGTAAGCTGCTAATCGCAGATTAATAGTGTCACAACATTATCTATAACTGATGATTATTTATTTCCTCGCCCAAGGTGGTTTAAGGAAAGGGCTAATTATTTTGAAGACTATGACGACCACGATTTCGTGTTAAGATTTCGTCTATCAAAGAAGGCAGCATTGAATTTACTGGCAAAAATCGAGCATCATTTGGAGTATCCAACAGACAGGTGAGTGTTCTAAATTATATCCATTGATTAGGTATTTAACACATAATTATTGGCTACATTAAGGTTCTATGCAACAAACAACACCCAAATGAGCATTGGTGACTATGGCGGAATGAGTGCACCAACATCACACCGAATTATCCACCAAATCAGTACAGCAATAGCATCTCTGCACAAGGACTACGGTTTCCAGCAACATACCAGGAAATAAACATACCAGGAATAAGGCCCAGCGTAACGCGAGATGCTATCATTAATGACTATTTTCGAAGCTTATTGTAATAAAACAACTGAATTAATTATTAATATTTTTTTTAATTCGCTATAAATAAACTCCAAAAGTAATAATCTGGTTTTAATTTATTCCTGTTTCAATTCTGTCTGTTTAATTTCGCTCTGAATATCCATTTGAATGTCAAATAATTCTTAGCTTCTTCTCTTTCTTTAGCTGCATGCTCCATTTGAGTTGTGAGAGCGTTCCCTTTTATTTCATTTAACTTTTCTAGTGAAGAAGTAGAGAGCTGTGGCCGTCTTTTGGACATACATTCAAGCCGTTCTCCTGCAGTAGGCCTTTTTCCTTCTGTACTACATTGTAACAGCTTGGAAATGGGCGTTTTTAAATTTTTGGGAGTGTAATCATCCCAATCCTGAAACAAGATAAATGCTCTACTATTTTTCCAACCATAATAACATTATTTTAGGATGTACTACAGTTAAAAGATGATTTGCTCCAACTATTATGTTGGAACCAACACAACTGGAACTATGTTTTCATTCTAAAAGCAAACATACAATATTAGGTGGACAAATATCTGTTGATACTTGCTGAAAAGTGTAAATTTAACCAACAAATTATTTATTATCTATTTAGATATTGGTATGTACCAATAAACAATCTTCAATGACATGTACAGCAGAAGGGGCAAGAATCAGTTGAATATTTATTTTGTACCTCAGGGCCAGCAACTGTATCTGTGACTGTAAAAACATATAACACCACATTTTTAATACTGTTCTAAGGATTATGCAAGCCCACAGAACATGGTGTTATAAGGCAGAGTATTTTCTGTTGTGGTGGGTCTTCAATCACTGACCTTGGAGGTCCACCACCTGAAAAAAATCATCACAACTTTTAATTTTTATGATATATTTTTTTAATATAATATGATTACAGGAATATATAAAAAGTTGTAAAAATTATCAGGAAACAAAGAAAAATACCTGTTTGAATTAATTGCATCCTTCTAAAAGATGCTTCTTTTTTTGTAGTTTTCTATAAGTTTTCCCACTGGGCTTTCAAATTATCGGCAGTACGATGAGAAAGCATTGTCTGCGAATTATATTTGCTTGAAATTGTTATCCATTCTCCAAGCTTTTGCTTCATTGATACTCCATCCGTCCTTTTATTTTCTATCACATGAAAATGCTCAGTAACGAGATCAACCAGCAATGACTTTTATGATGCCATCCAATCAACAGATCGCTTTCGCTTTTCATTTGCCATTGTTTATAATCAACGATTTGTATAAAACAATTTTATATATCTGTTTACACGGAATAAAACTAGTTCAAAAGTTCCAAAACACAACAAAACCAAACTTTATTTATACGTTTATATACGTTTACTTAGATATGTTTATCTAAAAAGCCGCGCACCGCGCACGGGATCACTCACTGTCAACTCAAATGTCAAGTTAACGTATTATCCGAACAAATAAAAGAATACACAGCGCTATTGTGCAAGTATGAGCCAAACTGTCTATTTTACTTGGGTACATTACACATACATTCAATTCATTCATTCAACGGCGTAGAGTAACTATGCGAGATTAAGATATCTCTAGATTACCGTGGTGGAACGAAATTGAAGTTAACCATCGAATAAATCGACAGAGTACAGTTATACTGGGATAGCTACTCTAGTGTAATTTCAATGTTGGTGAAATCGGGCCTAAGATGGTCGCCTCTAAAGAAGTGTAACCGGAAACCACACCTTTCCAACCGGACCATAATTGCTTTAAAAACAATTACTACACGGCAGAAATGGTACTAAGTACCGTGGCGGGTGGTGGTACTGCCCCAGGCGAACTCTATATGGAACCAATAAATACAATAGAAAGAAAGAAAGAAAAAAGAAAATTTATTTATTTCGTACGAACTGCATTACAAATATAAATGAAAAAAGGAATTCAAATTAAATAAAAAAGAAAAAATGCAGTCAAATCTATACGAAAAGGGGCCGCCCTCTGCACTGGCCGCCCTCTGCACTGGCCGCAGTATACTACGACCGCTGGTTTTCAGGGCGACCCCGTGATTCGTGTAGTCCTGCTGGTGGCGTAACTACTTTAATACTTAAATACCTACAGTTCGGCAGGCCCGTTGACGCAATGGGTAGTGAACCTGTCTGTTGCACCAGGGGTCGTGGGTTCGAATCCAACTCAGGACAAATATTCGTGTGACGAACACTTGTATTTGTTCTATGTCTGGATGTTAATATTATTTATTTATGTATGTATTTAAAAATATCTATGTATGTATATCAGTCTTTGACACCCATATCACAGGCTCGCGTCTACTTCGGGGTCAGATGGCCGTGTGTGAGAATGTCTAAGATATTTATTATTTATTATTATTTATTTACCTACCAAAACAACCATAAACTATTAAATAACCCAAACAAAAAATATATATATAACTAAGCTAATACATTATAACCTAAGCTAATACAATACGTTTGAAAACGCCAACACGCCTGGATTTTCATGAATGGGTAGGCCGTGTGTAACGCACTGAATATTCGCCTGTTATATCTAAGTCTCATGCAATGGTACAATGTAGTACACAATTTTTAAAATATACCGCCTTAGCTTCTCTCTGCTTAGCCCAAAGGTTGACTGGCAGAAAATGCTCTTAGCATTAAGTCCGCCTTTTGCACCATATTTAGGTATAATAAAGCATTTATAAATAAATAAACAAATAAATGGTGGTGATCATATTATCATATACCGGGCAAAGTATAAACTCCGAATGTACACATTAGTGTAAACATAATATACCTCATTAGTATAGTGTTCGTAACCACGACTGCTAAGCTAGAGGACATGGGTTCGATCCTCTCCGTACCGACTGTTAAGTCGGCGGCTTGTCTGTGAACTTTATGCACGTGCTCAGTATAATAGAGCAAGATCCCAGGGCCCCCAAACGTTACTTATTTTCTCATAAACAATATTAATGGGATAAGCTAGTGTTAGTACATACTTTGAGCGTGTGCATACCCGCTAGCTTGGGTAGACGGCCAATTCATTGGTCATCAGATGCTGAAGATCGATAATCACAGTACCTACTTTTCAAGTCTCATGGATGATTTTTACATAATGTTTTAGATAATTTGGTTACAAATTTATAATGACTACTGCCAGACACTGTCCGTCGGCGCTTACCCTTACCAGACGCTTTAAAGATCCAGAAAAAAATATGTTTTTTTACTTATATTCTCAAGCTTGATTTTTATGCACGACACTTAGGGAACTATTTCAACAATGTTGATCAGCAACCAGACCAATTGGAGGGGTCAAACATCCCCCCAGACACACAAAGTGTCGCTATAATAAAGTAAAGTAAACTATAAGTGTGTCTGTCTCTTTCTCTCGTGTGTGTGTCTCTCTCTCACCTGCCGCTTGCACACGACGGCGAAGCCGTACGTGTTGGCCGCGAGCTCGCCGACGCACACGTCGAGCGCGCCCTTCGCCTCGGGCAGCTTGACGCACTCCGCCTCCGGGCACTCGAGGGCACGGATCGGCACTAGGCGCACGTGGCGGCCGCGACCCGCTATCACCACTGCGGACAATGGTGGACAAGTTTAGTGGATCATATGGAGTGTATGTACTCTTTGTACCTAGTACTGGAAGTGTATTTTTTCATCGCCAGACGAGTATTATTATTTAATACCACTGGTTGCATTTGAGTGACTCAAAATCCGATATTGCCGCTGTGTATCAAGAAATCGTAGCGTCCATAGCCCAATGGCTCGCGTTGATTCAAATGTGATCGAAAGAGTTAACCAACGATGGGCACGGTCGGTTTGTGGATGGGTGACCGCTAGTGGCAAAAATTTCATGGACGCGGAGGGCACGTAAAGCCGTCGGTCCCGGTTGTTTTCAATGCTGGAAAAAGTAGTTAAGCCTTGTCAAAGGCCCACGGGTGGCTTGAGAACATTCGACACTAGGTTGGCCACTAACCCCTCCACCAATCCGCATTGGAGCAGCGTGGTGGAGTATGCTCCAGACCTCCCGCAGCTGCGTCTGTGGGGGAGACCCGTGCCCAGCAGTGGGACGTCTATGGGTCGCAGCCATCAAAAAATCGAGAGCAAGCTCTAAGTCCCACTCATAGAGATGGAAGGAAGAGGAGTAGGTCTATACACATTTTTCATACAAAACTGGTGTTCCGATTTGCGGGGTTAAAGAGAGCGGGGTGCACTAATTAAATCCGCCTACTTTCTAAATCCATCTAGCGGTCAAGCAAAGAATTAACTAGTAATCTCCGCCTACTTTCTAAATCCATCTAGCGGTCAAGAAAAGAACTAGCTAGTAATCAATATTGGTAGCAATTGTCGTAGTTTCGCTATCCCTCACAAGGTGCTCAGTCACCGTGTCTTTTTTTTTTCTCCTTTTGGCAATAGCGTTTACATTTTGCCAATGACATAAATTAAAAGATTGGGAAACTAAGTTAAAAAAGGATACGGAATACGGGAATGGATCAGATAAGTAGAAAGAGGTTTGAAACTGATAATAAAAATTTCATATATGTATATACATAAGTATACACTTACACACCAAATATTTAAACTTTAATATGGGATGAAAGATAACGATATTTTATAAAATTTACATGGATACTTATTTCACCTTGTCTTTGTTGTTGAAATATTTCAAGTTTACATGTTGACAGTTGAGTTTCACACTTATTTGAGGTTATGTTTTTGATTAATATGAAGTAGGTATGGCAATAGGGATGTTCGATCCTATCCGATACTTGTGTGGATCGATACAAAGTAATACGATCCACCCGATTTTTGTATCGATTCAATGGTTTTCGATATATGAGTGGATCGATACAAGTACAATGAGGATCGGATCGAAAAATCGGACCAATTTGTATTAAATTCTATTTAAGATAAAAAAACTTTAACCATAATATTTATTCGTAACATTGATACAGAATTCGTCAACTACAAAAAACAGGTTCATATTATTACTGTAATAAAAATATTTCTCTGGCGGTAGATTTTGTTACTTCAATTGTTATTGCATCTTAAATTTCAATATACCTTCAATTTCGGAATGATTACTTGTAACGATAGATCATTTAATTTCGCTCTCTTGAATCGCCAACAAGATAAACTAATTGAAATATCTAAATCTATGGCTCCTCCAAAAAAATCAACTGTTTGATAGTTTTTCACAAAAACGGCGGAAAGTGCAAATTGTATGTTACGCGAGTACACCGTGAGAAGTCGGTCCCGTTTAAATTTTAATAAATTTTGCCCGCAGCTTCACCTGCATGAACTTTTACTTTTTATATTATTAAGATTAATTTAGGTTCACTTATAAGTGAAAAATAACATTGGACTACTTAAGATATTTTTTTATTTATTTATGGAGAACTTTTGAGGAAGGATTAATGAGGTGGAGTGTTTTGTTCCTTAAATGGAATGAATGTAGTTATTTACCATTATTTAATTTACTGTTAGGTCATTACCTACGTATCTGTAAACGTGTTTTTATTATTTTGAGTGTATTATTTGATACTGTAAAAGACAACATGTTTTATTTTTAAATATACTTGATAGCTTCATACGATACTGGATCGATCCAAAAAAACGTATCGAATCAATGGGATCGATACAGTGTATTACGATCCAGAATATCGATACAAAGCACCTAAATCGAACATCCCTTTATGGCAAGAAAAAAAAGAAGAATGTAATTGTTTTATTGAATTGAAGTAATTAGATTGATGTGATGTTCGTATGATTATAGTTAACTCATCATCCACCACCACCGTCGACTCCGACGTGGAATGACCCTGAACCGTGGAACCGAGCATCCCGGCTGGGTCAGATATTTATCTCACATAAATATCTGGGTCACTCATATTAAGTTGTGTGGTTTTCAGTGTTTCTGCCATCCGCATCACAGGCCTAGGCCTAGCGTGGGGGAGTGCGTGTAGTTATTTAAGGCTGTCATCCCTTTAACTCAACAAACTCATCAATGCATTTCATGTGTTAGGAGTGTTAAATAAAAATACTTTCTTTATCAGATATATTTTATTTACTATTGCTGGTCCTAACAGTTATCTTACAGTTAAAATATATCAGTTTTCTGTGCTGGCTGCTTGCATGTAGTAAGGCAATATAATTCTGTCAAGTTGAATAGTCATCACGTCTTGAGGTTTGTACTGATAAAACAGTCGGGATGATAACACACCATCACAAACTTCTTGTTCAATAGTTGAAGCCGGTGCTTGTGGAGGTTGATGGTGCAGAATATGATGTTGATCAGCTAACATCCAACAAGGTTGATATGTGGCTGTTACTCTGAGGAATAATGTTACATAATTATATTATGTTGCATATCTCTATCCACACTCTTGGAGTTTGAATGTGTAAGGTGTTAGTATTGGCAGGCAACACTTGTACACATGTAAAGAGTTGTTTTTAGAATATTAGAATGTCTAAAATAACGCCATAACAGAATGTCTTCGGTTGTGACGTACATCTCTTCTAGACATGAACAGTAATAGATCCTAATGTCATGTACATCAACCTAAAATATTGTAAATTGTAGTATAGTGTTTCTAATATATATTATTATGAAGTGAGTGTTTTTTAAATAGCCCCTCTCCTCCTGAGTCCAGACATCAAATAGAACCCCCCAACACACACAATATGTTTGTAGAAGATAGCAATACACTAAGGTACCCCTATAAAGAGTAATAAGGTTGTTAACATAGGATACATTGACATTTACATAATATGTATTTTCTAAAATGTATTTCAAGAATCATGAAGAAACTACAATTGATTTAAGAAAACTTCTATTTTTAAAATGAGTCAGAATTAAAAGCTATTGAAATAATCACACTTACTTGATTTAATACAATCTGTACTGCAATATGTAACATTATAAATAATATTTCTTTCCCGCTAGTTTGTGTCAGTGAATGGCAAGCATGGCAGGAGGCTTTTACAAGTGATCGACCACCATGATTCACATACACATTTTTGAACAAAAATAGGGGATTATAAATCTGCTCTGTTCTAAGCATTGCTTATTAATAGCCAACAATGATGGGGATGTGATCTGCTGTATCAATCTGTGAACAATTGTTGATATAATTAGTATAAATAATATGCCTTACGTTAAAGTTTTCAGATTGATAGATTTTTGAACCCTGTCTTCTGAATGGCTTTTTCCTTAAATATCACAGTTTCTATCTACAGTATCTACCCATTAGCATACAATAAATATCTTATTTGGTACCAAAACCATTTGAAGTGGAAATAGAAGTTCAATTTCCACTTCAAATGGTTTTGGTTCATGTACATAAGCTGGATCTTATGATGAGTCAAAAAATCTTGAAATCTTGCTAAATTGGTTTTGTTTTGCTTGGTTTGTTTGAGGAGCATTAGAACAATTCAAAGAATAGTGTTTACAACAAATGTGCTAAGTGATATGTTTGACAATTATAAATAATAAGTATGTACAATGTATTGTGTAGGTACAAGAGATTAATTGAGACACTACTTATCTACCACAGGCAATCACAATGTTATTTAAAATCCATGATTAAACCAAATTCTACACACTGGATAAGTGACTAACAGACTTCACATGTCCCTAAGGACATTACAGTCTAAAGCACTTATGTCTGGTTTCTAAATTATCCTAAGAAAGTGTTGAGCTTTAACCGCTCCGAACAGTGGATTTTAATAAGACTCCTCACTGGACACTGTAGGATGAATAAATACATACATACAATAGGAAGTGCCAGCACTGGCGCCTGTAGGTTCTGTAATGAGGCAGGGAAATCATTCATATCCACTGCGACTGCCCTGCAGTCACTCATAACACAGAAGTCGCAAACTGTGCGGAAGCTTGGCTTACCTTGTACAATCAAGTAACTTGACCCCAAAGGCAAGTGATTGGCCTTTGCACCTTTGAACTTTTGGGGGGCTAGCTACAATAGGTCTTTTTAGGTCGCTAGCTAGTCTAGCTAGTCTTTTTAGGGGAGCTAAACACAACAGGTGAAAAGTGGGTGTACCTCACAGCTTTGCCTAACTTTTCGGAGAAACACAGGCGAGTTCTTTGATATGCTTGTTATATTCATATCACGAGAAACAACAATTAGTTAGATAGGTTATAATCTTTACGAATTAGTTACACATCAGGGTTAGATAGTTCCTTATTTTATTATAGGTTGAAAATAGAAAGTCTAATACGTAATAACTTAGTTGCAGTTATTTTATTTCATTTCTAAATTAGATTTTCAAGTGATACAAACTAAGCTAAGATGGTCAGATATGGGGGCATCCGATATAAGTAAATCCGGGAACAACAAGTAGTTTCTGGTGTCAACACAATCACTAATACTATGCATCCATTTGAATATCCGATTGATTTTGTCCGTAATAAATTAAAACACTGATAGTAATATCCAAGGTTTGCGAATCATGATCCTTCAATTCCTATGTTCGATTCATTTTTTACGCGAGCAGCGAGTAGTTATATTGTTGTAATAATAAAACTTTTCATGCCGTTTTCTACATTAATTACTTGCAAAATCAATATGAAAACTGATAAATATTAATTAGACTTTTATGTTAAATATTTCTTAACTAGACCAGCCAAAAAAATGCTCTGCTTTTCTTATAAAATTATTACCAACTAATCAATACTAGGTGGCGTACGAGTACTTGTAAAAGTTGGCATTTTTAAAAATCAATTTGGAGTACAATTAGCATGAAAGTATTAAATGTAGTAGTTTAAGTAGTAAATTTACTGTATAAAGATAATATTAGACACCGAAAAACACATTAACATCAAGTAATTTACTATTAATAATTACGAAACATCTTATAACAAATAAGCGACATCTATTGCAGAGTAGAAAAATATGGAAAAACAATGGGGATATTTAAAATTTTAGTGTTTTTAAATACTTACAAGTGAAATGTAATCCCGTCGATTGCTTTAGATCAGAGTTCCCCAAACTTTTTTGTGTCGTAGACCCCTTGCCATGTTTTTCCGTGTTGGGTAGACCCTCTACTTACCTGATATTGATTTCTTGTAAATTTCTAACTGTATGTAGTGAAGTTTAGTGTTAAAAACTTAAAGTAAAAACACATGTTAATTCATACATTTATTAATTGAATTTAAATTAAAACTACTCAAAATAAAATTTTGTATCTATTATCTATATAATAAAAATGAATCGCAAAATGTGTTGGTAAGCGCATAACTCAACAACGCCTGGACCGATTTGGACAATTCTTTTTTTTAAATGTTCGTTGAAGTTCAAGGATGGTTTTTACGGCGAGAAAAATTTGAAAATTCATCCCCTAAGGGGGTAAAACGGGGGTGCAAAGTTAGTATGAAGCTGTGTAACGCGAGCGAAGCTGCGGGCGTCCACTAGTGTAAAATATACGTAGCATTAAATAAACATAAAATAAACTATAAATGAAATAACATAAGCAATAAGTCAACATTTTTAGTGAGAAGGATGAACCTGATGCTTTAATAATAAATTATTGTGGACCCCCATTTTCATTTCATGGACCCCCAAATTTTTTTTCGCTGACGTAGACCCCTTGCAGGTTGTCATAGACCCCTAGGGGTCGATATAGACCACTTTGGGAATCACTGCTTTAGATGATCGCCAGGAATAACTTTTACATCCCAGAACACAACACTTCATCTTCACAGAAGAAATAACGCAATAAAACTGTAGAAAATGCCGGATCGCAGACGTCCTAATGACACAAGTGTAACATTAAGACTAACCAAGCCCCGCCCACCGCACTGACGTCAGAGGACACATCTCAATGAATCAGAACACGGTTACTTAGACCATCTCCTCTCTCCTTTCTTCCTTCATGGTCCCACTATATCTAAGCATCTCTCACCCAGCAACTGCTCGGCGGGCACGTATCGCAGCTTGAGCACGGGCGCGTGCTGCCGCCGCGGCAGGATCTCGGCCCGCTCCAGGTCCAGCAGAGCGAGCCCGAAGTCCCCGCCGACGCACACGCGACCTCGCTCCACGACGCAAGCGGAGCACAGGCCGCGTAGAGCGGCTAAGCATCTCTCACCCAGCAACTGCTCGGCGGGCACGTATCGCAGCTTGAGCACGGGCGCGTGCTGCCGCCGCGGCAGGATCTCGGCCCGCTCCAGGTCCAGCAGGGCGAGCCCGAAGTCTCCGCCGACGCACACGCGACCTCGCTCCACGACGCAAGCGGAGCACAGGCCGCGTAGAGCGGCTAGGGAAACACCCTCTGCCGCTACCACGGCTGCGTACGCCTGCGAGAATACATTGAAAATAGTTTTATGTATACCTATTGGTAGCTGGATTATATCCGGCTCGAGGGACCATAAAAAAGGTTTGTTGCAGCGGGTGTTTATTGGTTTAGTTATATGGTTTATGCTCTAACTATGGCTAAGAAGGTTTACACTGTGTAGGGATAGAAAGTACCTTAAATATTGTATATATCTATTTATTAATTTATTTGAACTTTATTTAATTTATGAAGTAACTAGTGGACGCCCGCAGCTTCGCTCGCGTGGAATTAGACATAACAATAGTTTCGTTTACACCTTGTAATATTATATAGCCTATGTCACTCAGTGTAGATGAAGCTTTCTAATGGTGAAAGAATTTTTGAAATCGGTCCAGTAGTTTTTGTGTGAAAACATTACAAACAAATCTTTCCTCTTTATAATATTATAGTATAGTATACATTACATATATAGTATAAGTCTAGATTTTTTATTTATTATGTACTGTGTCGTGTCGCAGCTACTATTTTCAAATAAAAAAGAAAGAAAGAAATAATCTCTTATTTACCACAATCGTTCATGCACATAGGTCTACACTCAGCGTAGCTGCAGTTGCTCAAATTGCAACACTGATTTTCAGTGCAGCCTGTAAATAAAATATATAACCAATGCAGGTGCGGTCAACTCACACATTTGTCGGGCAGATTGTTCCGCTTCAGTATCCGGTGCAGCTCGCTGAGCGCGACCACCCACTTGGTCTTCTCCGACTCGGACTCCGCCAGCATCAGCGTGTGGTACCGCTTGCCGTCCTCCAGCTGCGACGTCGATATCTGACGGGGGTGGTTCGTTTGTTAGTGTGGTTTAGTTAGGCGGTACCACTACGAGTAATCCAGGGGACAGATTTTTGAATTTGACCATTTCAGCATGCAAATTTGGTAAATATTTAATGGACTATGTCCACTTTGTATAAACATTTGGCTATCAGTGAACACCACATTTCAACATAAATATTATATAGGCTTAATTCCTTTACTCAGTTTAAAAAAGAAAATAATAATTGTTTTGTAGCCAGATGTTTACTATACTGGTTATTTGACATAAATATTTTGTAGGTATTTTAAATAAAACGCACAATCTCCTTGACATATTTTTTATTAATCTGACTCATATGTTATTAATATATTGTCCAAGAACTGGGCTGGTGCATGTATATCATCTCTGTACCTTGCCCAGCTCAGAAACCAAATAACAGTCATTACATGAGCACAGCAACCTACCGTTCTTCGGCCCACAATGCAGTTGCAACAATATTGTTTTATAGCATCTCTGCCATGTATTTCATTTACATACAATATATAAATATAATACACCTTTCTATTTATGTGACGACTTTGGATTTTTGCTCGCAATAATCTGCAATTTGTTGCTATTGAAAATCCTTCAAGTAGGTTGCTGGCGGCCTCCCTGCACACTTCTATTATGTATGACCGAGCCTGTTTCAATTGGTAAGTACCACATGCAATTAATATTAGCTCATTGTACTCTAATCTAGGAAAGGATACACTGTTTATGTTAACATCAATTGTAAGAAACTGTGTCCGCCTTCTATTAAAATTATTTGTTGTAACAAAATCAGCCAGATCATTGTTTGTATACAAATTCAATCTTATTATGTCAAGAATTTGATCTGCATCTACTCTGTCTGTTACCCTCTGGTGAAACTTATTTATCAACGCTGCAGCAACACGGAAATCTGTCATACCGTGTTTGGAAGCTCTATTAAAAAATTCGTGTCGTAACAACATAAAAGAATGTTTAAAAATTCCATTAACAGCTTCCACCACCCATCTACATATTGTGACAGTTCGTGATTTGTTAACTGCAAGCGTTGACAACTGAACTTCACCGTCTTCCCGAGATGCAGGTGTGTGTACAGTATAACTTAATTGTTGCAACATAGGCACACAGTCTCTAAATCCCCTATCCAGAATGAAAACATCACTTGTCTGAAAGAACTGCCTTAATGGTTTGGATTCATCACTAAATTCATTTATTATAATACTGGCATCTGATGTTGTCGCTGGATAAGGGCCTAACACATCTACAATGTATCCATCGGAACATACTATGACAAATGGCTTAACTAAATTCCTATACTTGTGCAGGGAGTAAGTATCCTTTTGATACATATAATTCGAACTTTTTTGTACGTATAAGTAAGTGCCATCCATAATGACAATTGGTTGTCTATTTTCCCCGCCAAATAATCCATTTGGGATTAATAAATTCCTGGATGATATTTCATCTCTCGTTATATTATTAAAATCTAAGTTTCTTGATACAAAGCATTCTGTTAACATTTTGCGAGCATTATTCATCAGCCTCATTAATGTTGTGCGTGGCATATTCATTAGTGCAGAAATTCTTTCGTCGCTGTCACCTGTTCTCAATTTTAATAAATAGGCAGCAAGCGCTATTTCACCTTTTTTATTATGAGCCAATGTGGGTATCTCTAAGGAGAGCTGCCTAAATTGTTCCTTTGTTAGGCCGATCCAATAATGTAATAAATCATCAGACATCAGATCAATATTTGTAAAATCTAATATTAGTTTTTTTTCATTAACAAATGTCGCAAAATCTTCAATATGGTTAGCAGTGAAACTATGAATGGGGTCAGGTACACTAGCTAAGCGTTGCCAGTCATCATTATATAAATGATATCTGCATATTCTACATGTGTTAGGCACATAAAACTTAAGATCTGTGAAAAGTTTTACCCTTAGCCATTTCGGAACAGTAAGTCTTTCAGCTGAATTACATTCTGGAAAAAATCATCTTGCTTGATGGCCTGATGCTCTTGTTAGATGAGGCAAATATATTGTTTGAGGGCTTGTTGATGCTGTTGAACTAGTTGATGCTCGATCACTTCGTTGCCAACAAGGATGACAAATCTTATCAGATGATTGTAACTAAAACAAAGAATTTTATTATAATAAGAGACTTTACATTATATGTTTTAAGTATCAGCTGTTGAACATCATCTTAGTAGTGCAGAACAGATCTGATTTCAATGAATTAAAATACTTACTTGTTGGGGTAATATCCGGTTCATTATTGTATTTCTAATACGCGCCTCCCTTTCCGTGTCAGTACACAGTGTGTGCCATCGAGTACGTGCAAGTGAACATCCACAATTAACGCAAAGCATTCTTCGGTGCCCACTACTTGAGGGCTGTTCATTACTTAATTCTCGATTGGTAATATTTAAAGCCATTACCCAGCAAGAATGACATATCATATCACCATGTCCAATCTGTAACCGAAAGAATACAATTAATACCTAATTGAAGTTATCAAGACAGTAATTATAACTATTTTATCTGTAAATATATAAAAAACTTACCACTTGGGGAGCGACCCACTGTGCTATAATAGATCTAACCTCAATAAGGTCAAGGCAATGACTTCTTTGCGTGATGTCAGTACCAGAGTTCAAACAATGCACGGTTTCCTCTGAAGACAAAGTATTTGCCTCCTCCGAGTCCTCCGTGTCGATCGTGTCCGTGCGCAAGTGATGCACAATATCCTTATTCAAGCCGGGGTCAACGATAGGATTAGTTTCGGGGTCCGTAAGCGTGCCGGGGTCAACGAGAGAAGCAGGGTCCAAATCCATATTCGTAAGCCAAAGGTCGTAATATTATAACAATGATAAAAAACACAGACGAATGTATCCACGATGCGAAAAACAAAGCGAATGCGACTTTAAAGTTGAACTACACAGATCAACTCAATCAACTGATTGACAGTTGGGGATGCAAACAATGTTGATGCGATTCGAGCATGTTTGCAAATATCGATATATTGTTCATTATCATGAATTATTATAATAGCAACGTACATAAAATAATATGTTATTCTAGTAAAAATAATACGTTATTCATAGTTTATTGCTTTTTATACATGTATCCCACTTAAGTTTTGTCGTGAGAATTAAAACATCGAAATAACATCGATATATTGTTTTAATTATCGTTATTCGAATAATGTTGCAATTCTACTGACATTGACATGACATTCTAGGATCTTTCTTACCCATCAGTGGTTAGTCCTGCCCTACATTTCAGCTAGCTAACTCGACGAGGTGTAATGTCGGTTCTACGTCGAAATAACGAGGGTTCGTTTATCTTCAGATTTAATCATAACAAGTGTAGTGTTTGTGATCTAATTTAAGGAAACTATCAGTCAGAAGCGAAACTAATAAAGAAAACAACTACAAAAGTACCTAATAAGATTTTATTTTCATATCAAGCCCGAAATCAATTTAGTCAAATACGTCCGCACCGCACCGAGTCCCTACAACGCAGTGAAGTCTGCATCAATTCCCACTGAAGCCACAGTACACCGACGTGAACATAGCTGCTTACGATTCGGGATCAGCTCCTTCACCGGCAATCTTCTTACATATTCTAGTAAATATGACGTTGTCTCGAGCACACGGGTGGTGGGGTTAACAGTCACGTATTAGCCACGGGCGAGAACGGACGTTTACTTACGAACTGGTGCTGGTAACGTGCCAATTAACGTACCCTTTGTGACACGGAGTACTACAACAAGTAATGAAGATGTCTGACTGGATTCAGGCACAGGACCGGACAGAGTGGTGTCGTTTAGGAGAGGCCCATGTCCAGCAGTGGACCTCAAAAGGCTGATGGATGGATGGATGGATGTAATGCTCACCCTAAATATACAAGGTATATCCCGTTTGCTCGCGTGTATGACGTCCGACTCCTTGACCGAGGTGACGCTGAACTCCGAATCTCGCATGTCCAAGACTTGGCTCACGCACACGGATGGCAATGCATTTCTGGAATTACAAAATAATTATATTTTGTATCAAGCCAATAAACTAAGGGCTATTGCAAAGATATTCTCTTCTTGAGCGATAAGACCGCTAAATGGCCATTATTATTATTAACTTATTATTTCTAACTAGCTTTTACCCGCGGCTCCGCCCGCGTGGTCAAAGGGAATTTACAATGACTTGTTTATCATACATGACACATTTGTGGTGGATGAATAGTGATTCAGAACTTGCAAATGAATTTTACTAACGCCATCTATTAACAACATCCGGAACTAAATATCTAGCAAATAACAAAACATCGATATCTTCCCATGGGGATGTTTTACCGCGGTAAAAAGTAGCCTACGTCACTCTCCACCCTCCTCACTATCTCCACACACAAAAACCATACCATATAATAGCTTCGTTGCGACGTGAAAGCCGGACAAACAAACAAACACACTTTCACATTTATAATATTATAGTATGGATGGATTACTACTTTTTTATGTGAACTTCTTCAGTTGCCATGTCTTAACGGACGTCAGCGACCATCATTGCCATTTCGTTTCTACTTTTAGCCATCTTTGAAAGTGTGGCTGCGTTCTTTATATTAGTCCAAGTCTTTATATTGTCAAGCCAGGTGATCCTCCTTATTCCCCTTCCCCTTTTCTCATTTATTTTCCCCTCTAATATATGCTTTAAAAAATTATACTTGGCATTTCTATATAAGTGACCAAAAAAGGTGAACAATAAAAAGGATTTCTAATCATCTATTGAATATCAATTCTAACCAAAACATTTGTAAAAAGTACAATTGATATAAATAATTAATAAAACAGATAGGGTTCTAAACTGACCTTCAGACAAGTAAATGCTCACCTATCTTGTGATATATCGTACAGGAACAGTTTGAAATCGCACACGACGACAAATTGTCTCATCCAGCCCTTTTTGACGCCGCCTGGCTTCGGTACCTGGAAACATACGAACATTTAGGAATTGATACGAAATTCTTCCGAAACTCCGGCATTCGGTCTCTGTTGGTATCGCCTATCGAAAGACTTAAAAAAGGCTAGTGTGTAAGAGTCCTAAATTAATTTTGTTTACAGACCGCCCAAGCGCTCGTGTTTGCACGGCTTGAGACATTATCAACCGATCTCTTGATTGGTATTAAGCTGCACCAGAATTGGATTTTGGAAATTGGGATTGGTGAGCGCTTGCGATAATATTTGTTGAGCGCTTCCTTGGTCACGTTAAGCCGTGGGTCCTGGTTGGTATCGTAGGACGACACACGTTAAGCCACTCCAAGGGCCTTGGGACGGTCTAAACACTTCAAACTATAATCCGTACCTTGACGTAGCCCTCGTAGGCGGAGCCCTGACAGGGTCACTACCGATCGGGCCTGTCAAATATTTCTTGAGCGCTTCCTTGGTCACGTTACGCCGTCGGTCCTGGTTGGTATCGTAGGACTACACACGTTAAGCCACTCGCCTTCGGGCGGTCTGCTGCGACCCATAGACGTCCTACTGCTGGGCACGGGTCTCCCCCACAGACACTGCTGCGGGAGGTCTAGAGCATACTCCACCTCGCTGCTCCAATGCGGATTGGTGGAGGGGTTAGTGGCCAACCCAGTGTCGAATGTTCTAAAGCCACCCGAAGGTCTTCGACAAGGCTTGACGACTGTTTCCACCATTGAAAACAACCGGGACCGACGGCTTTACGTGCCCTCCGAAGCACGGTAGCGTCCATGAAATTTTGCCACTAGCGGTCACCCATCCACAAACCGACCGCGCCCGTCGTTGCTTAACTCTTTCGATCACATTGAATCGATGCGAGCCATTGGGCTATGGACGCTACTACTTCAGACTATAATCCGCACCTTGACGTAGCCCTCGTAGGCGGTGCCCTGGCCGCGCGCCGGGTCGATCCCCGGCGGGCGGCGCTCGCGCTCCGGCGGCAGCGGGCAGCGCGGCGCCACGCGCGCGACGCACCGCGTGTGCACCGCCAGCCCGCACCGCTCGCACACCACGCCCTGACTATAGTCCGCACCTTGACGTAGCCCTCGTAGGCGGTGCCCTGGCCGCGCGCCGGGTCGATCCCCGGCGGGCGGCGCTCGCGCTCCGGCGGCAGCGGGCAGCGCGGCGCCACGCGCGCGACGCACCGCGTGTGCACCGCCAGCCCGCACCGCTCGCACACCACGCCCTGACTATAGTCCGCACCTTGACGTAGCCCTCGTAGGCGGTGCCCTGGCCGCGCGCCGGGTCGATCCCCGGCGGGCGGCGCTCGCGCTCCGGCGGCAGCGGGCAGCGCGGCGCCACGCGCGCGACGCACCGCGTGTGCACCGCCAGCCCGCACCGCTCGCACACCACGCCCTGACTATAGTCCGCACCTTGACGTAGCCCTCGTAGGCGGTGCCCTGGCCGCGCGCCGGGTCGATCCCCGGCGGGCGGCGCTCGCGCTCCGGCGGCAGCGGGCAGCGCGGCGCCACGCGCGCGACGCACCGCGTGTGCACCGCCAGCCCGCACCGCTCGCACACCACGCCCTGACTATAGTCCGCACCTTGACGTAGCCCTCGTAGGCGGTGCCCTGGCCGCGCGCCGGGTCGATCCCCGGCGGGCGGCGCTCGCGCTCCGGCGGCAGCGGGCAGCGCGGCGCCACGCGCGCGACGCACCGCGTGTGCACCGCCAGCCCGCACCGCTCGCACACCACGCCCTGACTATAGTCCGCACCTTGACGTAGCCCTCGTAGGCGGTGCCCTGGCCGCGCGCCGGGTCGATCCCCGGCGGGCGGCGCTCGCGCTCCGGCGGCAGCGGGCAGCGCGGCGCCACGCGCGCGACGCACCGCGTGTGCACCGCCAGCCCGCACCGCTCGCACACCACGCCCTGACTATAGTCCGCACCTTGACGTAGCCCTCGTAGGCGGTGCCCTGGCCGCGCGCCGGGTCGATCCCCGGCGGGCGGCGCTCGCGCTCCGGCGGCAGCGGGCAGCGCGGCGCCACGCGCGCGACGCACCGCGTGTGCACCGCCAGCCCGCACCGCTCGCACACCACGCCCTGACTATAGTCCGCACCTTGACGTAGCCCTCGTAGGCGGTGCCCTGGCCGCGCGCCGGGTCGATCCCCGGCGGGCGGCGCTCGCGCTCCGGCGGCAGCGGGCAGCGCGGCGCCACGCGCGCGACGCACCGCGTGTGCACCGCCAGCCCGCACCGCTCGCACACCACGCCCTGACGCGTTAGACCCATCTGGGGATTTATGGGAAATTATTATAATAAATAAATAAATAAATATCTCGGACATTCTCACACACGGCCATCTGACCCCAAAGTAGGCGCGAGCCTGTGTTATGGGTGTCAGAGACTGATACACATACATAGATATTTTTAAATACATACTTAAATAGATAATATTGACATCCAGACACAGAACAAATACAAGTGTTCGTCACACGAATATTTGTCCTGAGTGGGATTCGAACCCACGACCTTTGGCGCAACAGACAGGGTCACTACCGATTGCGCCAACGGGCCTGTCAAAATAATCCATACTAATATAATTGATAGAAACATAGACATATTCTTCGATTCAATAAAAAATCTTAAAGTTAAAATCTTAAATTGCTTTTAGATAGATATATAATAATATGTTTTAATTATACTTAGTTTTACGTCGTACATACAAATGTTTTTCACACCTGTAATTGGCATACAGTACTCCCAAATTAATAATGCGCATGCAAATCTTCGCTAATTGTCGTATTCCCGGATACACCCAAATCATTGAATCGGAGAAAGCCCTCAACAATGCACTTGCATTTTGCAACTTGTTCGAAAGAAACAGGAGTCAAAGTCATATGTCAAATCATGTGAAAAAATTGAAAACAATTCGGTTGGTCGGCGGCTGTCGCCGGTCAGTCAAAGGTCCGTTAGTCGTCTTTATATACTGGTGAATTTTAAAGAGCTGCTATTACACACCCTTCTTGGTTTTGTTTTCAAAGGTGAATTTAATTTCAACTTTAATTATCTTACTCAAATTGAAATAGTTTATTTTGTAAAATAACATACTAACTGTTGGCGATGGAAATAAATAAAACCACCGAATCGTTTTGTTACTTCAGCGTTAATGTTACATAAATGTGTCGACTCAGAAGGTGACTATCATAAAGAAATAAACGCGGAACGTTATCAAACTTGGCTACGCAATCAATTGATTCCCAACTTGCCTCCTAATAGTGTGTTGGTAATTGACAACGCCCCATATCATAATAAGCTGTCTGTGAAACCACCAAACTCAAACACACCTAAAGCACAAATGATAGCTTGGTTACAACAACACAACATTCCGCATGACCCAAAGAAACTGAAACCCGATTTGTATGAAATTATTAAAAGTCATAAAGAAAAATATACAGAATTCGCCATAGACCGTATAATGGAGGAACATGGGCATAAAATTATACGATTGCCACCATATCATCCCGATTTTAACCCCATTGAAAATATTTGGTCCCAAATAAAGCATCACGTAGCCAAAAAAAATATTGCAATGACTGTCAAGTCAGTTAAAGATGCTATATTAGAAAAAATCAATAATATAGGATCAGAAGAATGGAAAAAAGTTTGTGATCACGCTGTTAAATGCGAAGATGAATATAGAAAATTTGACCCAAGAATCGATAGTTTTTCCAATGAAATGATTATTTACACGGGTGATAGCAGTGGGGAAAGTGTAAATGAACAAGAGCATAATAATAATAATAATAATAATAAATATCTTGGACATTCTCACACACGGCCATCTGACCCCAAAGTAGGCGCGAGCCTGTGTTATGGGTGTCAGAGACTGATATACATACATAGATATTTTTAAATACATACTTAAATAGATAATATTGACATAATGAAAGTTCTGATGAATCTAGGATGTCAGGAATAGAGATCCTCCTTGATTCTGATTAATTATTTGTAATTTTAATATTATTCTGGAATGATCAGTGCTGTAAATACTTTTGAACTGAGATTATAATGATTAGATTTTAATGTAAACCTGTGTTTGAAAACCATTTTTAAGAAAATGCACTTAACCACTCTATACACATATCGTCTTCCGACGCTCGGGGAATACGACCTTTGCCGAACAGTAACGAAGATTTCTATGCGCATTATTAATTTGGGAGTACTGTACGTACCTGCCTTTTCTCCATATGTACAAAACTGTCTGTCAACCAAATGTATGTACTGCTGTTGGTGTGTAATTAAATAAATAAATAAAATAAATAATTAATAAATAATCTTTTATTTCAGGCAACAAGGCTCATAACATAAATACCTTTAAGACTAACATACATATAAAATTATAACTTAACTAGCAAGCGTGTTTCTGCCATATACAGGGTGTCCCAGGAAATAGTGTCAAGCGGTAGCCTAGAGATAGAGCACCCCTAGGGCTACCCGAATCACCCCCATGTATGTTCTGCAACTTTTCGTAGTTTTCGAGTTATGATTTTTTTTGTATTTTTTTTTGATACCTTGGTTTATTTGACATTATTGGTCACAGAGGGATAAATTGTTGAGATACAAGCTTGATTTTTTTTTCTGAAATAGGTGAATAGTACTTATTGCAGATACAAAAACAATTGTGGGCCCATATGCTACTATTAAGCCATAAAAAAATGTTGAACTCTAAGTTTGTTAAAATTTTAAAATTAAGGATCTCTTTTAGGACGATTTAAAAAAAAACTTATTCTAAAAATGTTTCCAAAATCTCTTTCAAAAACTCCCCAATTTCATTAGCTATTTGCCATGTAAATTTCATAGAGCTATCTCTACGGCTTCATCCTTGAAAGAATGTTTTAAACACGGTAAGTCGAAAAAACTTAATTTAAAGATCGGGCTAAATAAAACTAAAAATTAATTATCATTGATTGTTCATTATTAAATTACAAAATGTCTCCCTTCCTGCGCAATGGCAATTCTACATCGCCTTTCTACAACGTTTAAAATGAGATTCGTCTGTTCACAAAATCGTATTAAAAAAATAAAGACTTTTTTAAGGCGATGTAGGATTGCCATTGCGCAGGAAGGGAGACATTTTGTAATTTAATAATGAACAATCAATGATAATTAATTTTTAGTTTTATTTAGCCCGATCTTTTAACTAAGATTTTTCGACTTACTGTCACAAAGTAAATATTAGGAACAGAGATTAAGCTTCTTAAGAACGTGCAAATCGGTTGCACTCCTACAAGCACGCGGGACATCTGTGCGTGGCCACTGGCCGCTTGTCGCGTACGCGGCGAGACTGGAAAAAACCGGTTGACGCTGTCACATCAAGTTGAAAATCTCAGGGTAATCGCTACGCACATTGTTGGTTTTGTTAGTTGCAAGTTTGAATATCTAATATAAAAACGTGGTATTAATAATAATGGTTGTATATTGTACTGTGTGTATGAATAATGCTAGAAAAAATAAAAATATATCATACTTTAACTATCCCAAGGAGTGCAATAGGTAAGTAAATATTTGATTATTATTTTTTCAAGTAAGTACCTTTATTTTACGGAATTATCCTTTTTTTAATAAGAAATGTGTTACTACACGGTGTGTTTTTACCTTTTTATTATTATTACAAGCTTTTACTAAACATTTGTAGGTATGTGGGTGGGTTGGTACGTACTATGTGTTTTAAATTTAAGTATTGCAAGTGAGATTTGAACCACATCCAGATGTCTTATTGAACTGAAATTTTTCCTGCGTAACTTCGGTGACAGTACAATAATATGATAGATTATAACCTGACGCTGCAGCTAGGATTTGATATGCCATGTGAGTGTTTCCTGATACATTACTTGAAAAAACTATATATTAGATTTAGAATTTTCCATAAGTACCAAAAAAAAAGAAATAATAAAATATTAAAAAAATAAAAATTATAAAAATAAAATTATTAGAGTAAGAAATTTGTAAAGTATGTTATTTTCTATTTTCTATTCTGTATTGGTTCTTATTGTAGTATTCTTTTTATATTCTGAATAATAAAACTATTTAACAAATGATTTCTTTAATTTCTCTTAACCTGTTGTGACAACCCTACCAAAATAGGTAACAATTTTGCATGTTCTTAAGAAGCTTAGCCTCTGTTCCTAATATCTACTTTGTGTTACTGTGTTTAAAACATTCTTTCAAGGATGAAGCCGTAGAGATAGCTCAATCAAATTTACATGGCAAATAGCTGATGAAATTGGGAAGTTTTTGAAAGAGATTTTGGAAACATTTTTAGAATAAGTTTTTTTTTTAAATCGTCCTAAAAGATATCCTTAATTTTAAAATTTTAACAAACTTAGAGTTCAACATTTTTTTATGGCTTAATAGTAGCATATGGGCCCACAATTGTTTTTGTATCTGCAATAAGTACTATTCACCTATTTCAGAAAAAAAAAATCAAGCTTGTATCTCAACAATTTATCCCTCTGTGACCAATAATGTCAAATAAACCAAGGTATCAAAAAAAATACAAAAAAAATCATAACTCGAAAACTACGAAAAGTTGCGGAACATACATGGGGGTGAGTCGGGTAGCCCTAGGGGTGCTCTATCTCTAGGCTACCGCTTGACACTATTTCCTGGGACACCCTGTATAATGTCAAAGTGACGCGACGCTTCACGTCAATGAACGACGCGACGGTTAAAAATAAAAATACTAAAATAGTGTTTAAAAACATTATTCAGTGGACCAAATTGTGAATCTAAACCATTCTCGAATCCCCTTGAACACACACAAAAAATTTCATCAACATCTATCCAGCTGTTTAGGAGGAGGTCACTGTCAACACACGTACACAAGAAATATATAGTAAGAAAGAAACACGACACCCTTCGGCCACAGCTCTGGACTCCTAATTACTTGCACCATCTTTAGAATACTCACCATGAGCGATGTGCAGTGGTTGCACTTGGTGGGGCTGCTGAATGTCCTCACGAGGAACTGGTGCAGCTTCTGCTTGCCGGGAACCGAGGGGCCGAGGGTTGGGTCCTGGAGCGAATACTGGAATCGATGGAAAACATGGTAGAGTGTGTACATAGAGTGGACATGCTTTTATAAAAAAACATTAACGTTCTTTTCACACTGCGATAACAATGGCGCTGACATTAATACTGTAACGCGTTGGCGACTTTATGCCGTACTCAAGCCTGGCCGCATACACACGTTTCCGTATTCGTTTTCCTAATGGGCAAGTAGGTGAGGCCAATCGAGGGTAATATTGTGAGTAATTTTGCGTGTCGCATATTTTGAGTCGCAAGATTTTCGATCTATTGATATTGACAGCTTTTGTATGAATACAAATTTTATGCGACTCACAAAATTACCCTCGTTGGGTCTCACCCCTTTATGCGAGCGAGGCCGCGGGAAAAGCTAGTGCTAAAATAAAAAGTTAATGTAATTAATTGTATCAGGCGTTACTTCGCGGAACTCCATTATTACAAACCAAGCATTAATCTACTTTACAACAATCCGCGAACAAAAATGTATGGTGGTGTATGTATACCTGCTGCGTGCATGAAGGTATACATACACCACCATACATGTTTATTCGCGGATTGTTGCAAAGTAGATTAATGTTTGGTTTGATGAAATTATTGTTATTATTATTTTTTTTTGGATAAATTGTTTAACTGTAAATTGTATATTGTTATGTAGGGTCAGGTGGGGTAAGGGAAACATACTTCATTTTGTATATTTTATGTTGAGCTCTAACCACTGTATTAAATGTCGTGTAATCATCTTGACAAACACAAGTTACACTTCTTTTAGTCGGCTTTCTAGTATCGAATGATTTTTTAAACTAGCTATAATGCATGAAGCTGAAAAATTATAAAACTAAAGGCTGGTTCTGTTGTTCCACTTTCCCGGTTTTTGGGGTAAGGGAAACGCTTAAATTAAATCTAAAAGTATTAATGCTAGAACAGACTACTCCTGCACAATAAATTAAAGAAAAGAACATCAATCAAATGAAAACTATAGTGCATTGAAATACGGTTTAAAATAGAAAATATTTACATTTATCGAAATTCGGGGTAAGGGGAACATATGGGTTTGAGACAGGGGTTCACAACTTTAAATGAAAGCCGGGTTTTTATTATATTTTAGTTTATTAACTGTAAAATTACAAGTCTCTTATATTTCAGTATAGGGTAAGTTGTCAAAATGAAAGGTGAATGAAACCAAAAATCAGCCTGAGGAAGGCAGCATATTACCTGAAAGTAATCAGAAGTGTAATCAAGCAAATTTGTTAATAAGATATAACCTTAATAAATACTTAATTATTTATACCTAATTTTGCGATTGTAATATACATACCTATAAATGTTCCTTGGGAAAAGTTGTTCAGTTTCATGCCCTAGGAACCCTTATAGTTTCGTCAAGTACGTCCATCCGTCCGTCTGTCTGTATGCCCCGCTTCAATAACTCTCTCATTTTTTCACGTATGCTCATGAAATTTGGTATGAAGACAGATAATAAAAACACAAAACTAGAAATGCTATAAAAAATATTTAAAACAATTTGGGCCCTCTCCTATACAACTAAAAGAGGGTTTTTTTAAATATACATTATTTTCCGTGGACACCTGATAAATGGTCCAGTGCTCCTCGGGTTAAAATGTTGATGACTCCTGACATTGGGAAAGGGAAACATATGTTCCACTTGACCCGGCTATGGTAGTTCCCCTTTCCCCGGTAATGAATTTTGACGTGACAACGTCTTATAAATTGGTTTGCCGGGTGACACTTCAAGAAACTGCGTTACGCTCCGCTCACGTTATGCGCTCACAATGACAGCGAGTGAGAGGCACGCGTCCCTTCCACTCGGGCATGGTTAGTCCGCCTAAGAGCGAGAGAGACGATACGATACGAGACGATACTACTATACGAATGAATATTCACATTAAAATTATTTTACCACTCAAAGTCGTTGTCACGTAAAACTTTCGCTCGTATACCGACTTTACAGGCAACCATTAATTTATGTTATGTTTTGAATCACATTGAATTTACTTATTTATAGCGTAGTTTACTCAAATTCAAATACATAACATGAAAATAAAACGTATAAAGGAATACTTACCGATATTGGAAGTCTTCAGACATAACGTTTCGTCACACAAAACATCACACAATTATTACGCGTCCAACTCGTAGTTTTGTAGCACGCCAGCTGACTTTTTGTTTTTGTCAAAGTCGCGCACTGATTAGACCTAGCGCCATCCTTGTTTTTGTTTTGGAACTAAATACTAATGACTGCTTTTTCGACCGACAAATCACAGAGCTACAGTCTATTGTTCTAGATTTACAAACCACTGTTTTCCTTTCCCCGTAGTCCCCCTTACCTTATATTATTTCATAGAAAAATTGCATGCCCGAAGCGGGTAAACTGTACCTACTTACTATAAGGAATATCACCTCAATGTAAACAGTTTTTAAGCAATAAATATTGATTGATTGATTGATTGATTGATTGATTGTAAATGTGAATGTGTTAAAATAAAACTCACGGTGGACATCTCGCTGGGCGAGCTCTTGGTCGACGCGGGCGAGGCGGCGCGCGGCTCCAACTCGTCCTGACTCTCCGCCGAACCGCTCATTGCCGTCGACTGCTGCGATCCGTACATCAGCTGCCAGTAAACATTGAATAAGAATAAGAATAAGAATTTATTTATTTTGCCACACAACAAGTAAAAAATTAAGAATTAATAAAATAAAAGTACAAAGTCAAAGTCAAAGTCAAAGTCAAATAATTTATTTCGCTATGAGGTGATTAGACACGCTTAACGAAAGTCTAGGTACCTAACTTAAAACTACTTAAACTACTAACTGATCTATATAAGGCAAAGGATTAGCTATTGATTATTGAATGAATAGCTAATCCTACACAGGTGCCTAACTTGCCTTAGGATAAATTTACAATAATTACCTACCACTAAGCTAAGCTCTAAGTCACGATAGACTATCTAACAGTAAATCTTACAGGTAATAAAAAAGAAAGAAAATTGGATAACTAGCTGCATGGCAAAAAAAGGTCAGTGCTCAGCCAAATTGCTGAGTTTCAGCACAGCCCTAATTGCTTGTATTAATGTGGTAAGGTTAGGTTCCGGTTAGGCTAACGCCACAGTACACAGAGCTTCGCTCATTGTTAAGAGTCAAGCTAACAAACATACTATCGCAGCATTAGTTGGTCAGTTTGTTAGTAAGTATGATATTGCATTATTTATGAACGAAATTAACACAACAGATAGCGTGAGGTTTACTTTTAATGATGATTACGAATTTACTAATATTGGTAACGAGAAAAAAATATATATAAAAAAAAACACAATAGAAAGCACAAAACAAAAACTTTTTTCTCCCAGATTTTAATACACATTTTTTTTAATCCTTATGCAAACAAGAATGAATCGAGGATATTTTACACAAGCGTCTAATAATAAATTTGGAAGGGTTAAAAACTTTGTCTCGTTAAAAAAAAGCAAACCAAAAACGTTTACCTTCGCATTGCAACAATGGTTGTCGTTTCTGTAGGCGTATCGCGGCGACATCTAGCGGGGAGAGGGAGCGGTGAGTTGGCGCTGTCGCGTTATGTGCAATGCCTACGTAGTTATCACAGCCTAATAAGTATTATTTACTACCGTCGGCCATCGGACACGTCTAGAAAGAGCAATCGTGCCTGGTCCACGGCATGGAGCTTGCACCCAACTACCAAACACTCTTTGGTTACTGTGTACGTGTACGTTGTGTCACATTTAAGTGATGCATTATTAGTAAACAACTATCGAACACTTGGTAAAAATGTAATTTTAAAAATGCAACATCCCTGCAAAATTCTCGACCTTGTTCAGAAGATTGTAAAATCATTTACAATTACCATTTAGTATACAAACATTACATTATTTCGTTAAGTTTATAAATTCAGTAATTTATTTAAACGTTAATTCCATCGGCTACATATAGCAAATGGTTGTTTGATAAAATAAATGGAGAATTCGGTATCCTTAAAAAAATTGTGTTCGATATTATACGCTAAACATCAATTCAAATTTTTTTTTTAAATTCTTGCGACAAGACATTGCTCATAACGCGAACATAGGAGACGACGGCAAATGAAATGATAAAGCAAAAATTATATTACATACCAAAAAAAATAACACAAACAGTTAATTCCTGTGATGAAAGCAGTTAATTATGAAAGCATGTTCATGTTACAACATGAACTTAATATTATTAACATAAAGATAAACTCATAAATTGACACTTAATTATTACTATAAATAATGAATTACTAAAACAATGAATTGAATTTAAAATATTTTAAACAGGTGAATATTTACATGTTACACGCCATAATTAAACATAAGAATACAGTTGAAATATAAAAAAAATTTGATCAACAATAAAAATTATTTTTAAATTCTTTTTAATACCCAGGACTGTCCTCTATAGAAAATGGGTATTTATAAAGATTTATTTCCTTTATTGAATACATTTTCAACCCATGTATCCAAATTACAAATCGTGTATACATAATAATCCATGAAATCAAAATTTACAATTATTAAATTGAATGATTAAATTGTTTGGGAAAAAAGATTGCATACAATATATATAGCAAGAAAAACCGACCTTCTGTTCGTTGTTCATAGAGGCCACGTTGTCGTAATGGCGCTCCGTGGGCGTATCCTTCAGAAACTGGTCCAGATAGCTCATCTGCGAAGACGGCCGGTCCAAGACTGAAAGTACCCGCAGAAGAACATATTAATATATTTTTTAATATTTTCATTTGCATAATTGTGGTGCGGGGCTATTGCGTCAGTGAGGCAATAACGTCTTAAGACCTGCTTTTATATCTTCTTAATTTGGCCCAATTCGAGTACGGGTAGAGTTAGAAAAGTCTCAGAATGAAAAAATAGCAGCTGGGAAAATTATAACATAAAAACTGTACGCGGACACAGAACAATATTAAGCAAGTACTGTGTAACTCATAGTAATTACTAATTAATTACTATGAGTTACACAGCACAAAGTAAATCTTCCTGATTTAGGGAGGAATATATCCAGTAATAATCTCTGCAGGAAGATGGATGGATTGAAACACATATTATTATAAGTAAACTGTCCCTGACGCAATACTCCCGCTGTACATTGAATCGCAATCAAATAAATAAACAGAGTGATAAAAAACATAAACCAATCCCAACCGAAACCACGATCACAAAACGATACCATACGTTCTATTTTATATAATTAGGAAATACCAAGGTTTGCGGGGTACAGTCGGGTGCTTAAATAGGCAAAAAAAATATGTATAAAAATAAACAATGTTATAAGACTACTATGTGAACATACATACTACGATCATTAAAAAATTACAACATGTGATACAGGACATGAAAGGAATATTTCGACAACACGTGAAATAATAAACTTCAAAAGCCCATCAGTACAACAGATGGCGCGACGCTCGCTCAAGAGACTAGACTAGACTAGACTAGACTAGACTAGACAAGAACTATTCAAACCCCCGGCTATACCTAATATAAACATTTTAGTTGACGAAATCGGGACTAATAAACACATGCACAGACTTACTACGCAAATACTTTGCATTAATTTTAACTATCATGTTTCAAATATTATATTGTAAACAATATACATATGTACTTGTTTTTTAGCAAAACTAAGTATCACGAGTATATTCATTAGATGTTAATCTAAGCAAAGACTTGTCAGTTCCATTTACTACGCAGGTAACGCAAATGCTTTTATAAGGAGAGCAGCTTTGTTAAAACTTTAAAAAAAATTTTTACAGAGCATTCGCTACAAAACACTATGATAATATAAAAAATATTATTGAATGTGAAACGTATTTGCGTAGTAAGAAAACAAAATGGACGTTTACAAGAGACTGTACAAACTAAGCCCACCTCAACGCGAGCCAACAGTAACACAACGCTGTACAGAGTGGATACGCTATGTATTCCTATTACATCTTATATTCATGTCCTATAAGAAGTACGATCGACTCTCATTCCAAATGAAAGTATTTAAATATACTGTGGCATTATTTTTTGTATACTATATATAAATGGCTAAAATATTTTATTAGCTAACATATCTATGTTGTGCGAATGTTGTCTCGTAAGTCTAGGAATCTATACAAAAAAATATTAAGGTAGTTTACAATAAAACAGATTAGTCAATACCTAGGTGAGGATACAAACAAGTGTTAAAGAAAAAAAAAACATATTGCTTAGCGAGTTATGTGGTGTTCATGAATGGACTTAAAAGTACCTTGTTAAAAAACAAAATAAGACCTACCTATGATAAATGTGGAAAGTTGTGAAATTAAATTGAATTTTGATTCCAGTCAAAAGCATTATCCAAAACCAAAAAAAAAGGAATAACTTTGTCACTTGGAAATATTGGAATACCATATTTTTCGTATAAATACCAAAAATACTTTGACCTGAAATTGTGTTTTTATATAAAAAATCAGGAAATATCGGAAAAAAAAATTTATTTGTCGCATCCATGCCACCTCAAGAAAGCTCAAGCAAAAGCGAAGCGATTTACAATGAAAAAATTAATTCCAAAATTTAAATCTTTAATTTTTCACCAGTAGATATCGCTGATTTGGAATCCAATACAAGTTTTGGTTAAAGTATCTTATAAAATATGAATAACAAGATATGATAAAATAAATTGTAAAACCTGAATATAATAACCTTGTTATTTACGTATTTATCATTTAAAATTTATAAAAATAACACTTTTTTTAAACTACCCACCTGTTTAAACATGCCAAGGTAATAAAAATAAAATATAATCTAACATCTAAACGGACCCTCAAACCAGCGATAACTTGTGTTTAAAAAAGTTAATTTTTCCTTTACACTTGCTTGCACTTACAATGCAACGATTCCGTCTGGAACTATCTATTGATATATCTAAGTAACGCAGCACAAAGACAAGAAAATCCATGAAAAAACCTTGTATTTAAAAGACAATGCATGTCGTTACCCTGACGCATCAAATCAGTTGTTAGATAAAAAAATCAATACGATACGGTCGATAGAACGTTTAAAAACATCGCTTCTAAACCATTTTTTATAAAAAAATTAAAAGTTAAAAATCAGATAATTATAAACAACTGATCGTCCGAGTTACTTAATCTTTCCTTTGAAATTGCTAAAATTATAAAAATGTTAATTATATTTTGAAATGTTCATAGTTAAATGATGACCTTCTGATGATGATGAAACCTCTCTTAGCGCGCCATAGAAACCCACGCATCCGAAAAGAAAAATCAGAAGTGGGATAAATCTGCGTGCTTATGTAATCAGTAATGCACGCGCCATAGAATTCTGAAGTAGCAACATGCATTGTCATTAAGGACGTAACAAATACACAATCACATACGAGAATCTACTTCTAATAGGATGTTGTTTATGGACAAACTCAACCGTCTCAAGTACAAAAACCAACGAACCGTTCTCTTCTTTGCCGCTCCAGTAGCTCGATTTGGCCGATCCCTGCCTGGCTGCTTGCGCATAACTTACACTCTTTATAACCAATCGATAAGGCTCAAATTTACTTAACATTTCAAGTCAAATGGATTTTGTATAACTGGTGAGCTTTATGAAAACATTAATTTAGCAAAATTTCAATTCAATCTAGCTTAGCTAATCTTTAAAGTAGGGAGCACCAAATGAATAAATGAATAAAATCAAATAACAAGACAATAAAACAGACTTTAATAAAGATGCATAATACATTGTACTGTTGACGATTTATGTAAAATCACAAACAAATGTCGCACGATTGAAGTGGAACCTCTAAACTAAAAACACTTTTATTGGGCTTTATAAATTTTCTTTAAACTTAACACATTTGTATTCAATTTTTCAAAAACACATAAACACTGCGAAAATATAAAAAAATATTTCGTCATTTAATAAAAACGTGTTTTAAGTTAATTTCTAGTTTATTCCAGTTTAATTTTCTGTAAGTCATGCAGCTATTTCGTTGGAATCTCGACAAAGTCAATATATTACGAAAAGTGTCATTTTAATTTAAACGTCAAGGAGGCACAGCATTTCTCTAAAGCACTAATTTAATTGGCAAAATTCTCGCTTGCGTGATAATATGGTGTCGGTATATTATGATTTACAGGTCAGATTCATATTCAGATTCATTTATTTTTCATTATACGGTATTTGTATACGTTTAATGAACGTCATAACAATTTTTTTTAAGTCCACAAATCCCCATGTTTGGTGACGCTTAAAGGCCAATATCCAAGAGTTCAATAAAAAAGGAATCCACAAGGATGTAAAATACTATTATTATAACATTACAAATTATAGAGATTCCACTTTTAACGTACCCGTTACATTCGGAGACAAAGATTACAAATTCACAATGTTTAAGATAAGATTTTGGAACAAAAAGTAAATGCAAGGTAAAAGTACCGAACGTAGCTTTATTTGCCAAATATGATAACTTTTTAAGACTACAATATAAATAGTTTTGGCTCATAGATGTAGTTTTAAAAAGCTAAAAACTTAAGTTAATAAATAGAAGAAAAAAACCGAGATTCTATACCGATCTACACGAAACATATGTAGTTATCCTGCGTAGTGCTGTCATAATTTTTACAAACCGAATATTCTTAAAAAAGAATTATTCTTAGAAAGAGTGTACAGATAATATTTTCACATAAATACAAACAATGGCACATTCGATTAAATTTTTGAAAAAAGGATATTAAGGACATACGTATTACGTATGTTACTCCAAAATGCATTTTAAAGTAATGCCATTTAATAAAACACGATTCCAATCAACAAAAAATTGCACATCAAACAAAGTAAAAAAAAAATTATGTACAAAAGCATACATAAAAAGTAAATACATACGAAAGTAATAAAAAAAATTCGAGAACAATGACTAGTTCGCGCGTTTTAACACGTAAAATTATAGAAAACGTTTTATACTCTGTAAAAATCTTTGGTAGAATACAATGATTTAGACTAGATTAATAAAGGTCGAAGCTGTCGACGCAATGCACCTTTGGTGAAATAATAAAAACTATATATTCATTTTAAATATAAGTACCTACATTAAAATAAAAATACCGGTGTTCATAATATAATAACAATCTGATTTAAAAAACGAGTCTGTTATTGTTGATTATTTCAATTTGAAATTGTTAATGAAAAACTGAACTAAAAATCGAACTAGTTGATAAATGTTGTAAGAAACATTTTATGAGTGTCAAGTTGATCTAGATATAATTCATATTTAATTTATTTACAATATATATATAATACGGCGCGAGTACTACTGACAAACTCGATTACACCACAATGTGATTTTTTCTCAGTCGTATATCTGATGATACACAAGTATTGCAACACCCCATAGACACGAGGTCACGCCTAAAAACAGAGGTAAATAAGGCCTGATGAACGCACGAACTGTCATTTGAAAAAAAAAAACAGCAGCACAACGCAGAATAAATATAAAAACAAAACACAATTAAAAATGTTAAAATAAACAAAAAGTTTAACGCGTCATACGCGTAAAATATAAATGCCACAGTAATACACAATCGTTTCACGTCAATGCGACCGCAATAGCGTGCGCACAACGTCAATGGGCCCAATACATTCCATTTTTTAAACGGACAAATTTGGAACGTTTTTTTTTTTTATACAGCACAATGGCACAGATTGATCCGAATCACAGTCCAATTACGATAATTCACAGTCAATGGATGCACATATTATAACGTATACGTATAAGGCGGTGCGGCGAAGATTATTTTCGTTTTTTTCGTCGCGGTCGACGTTGGACTTTGTGGTGGGATCCGATATTCCATTTGGCATTGGGTCGTGGACGTTTCGTGTGTGTATTGGATGGGATTGTGCGGTAACATGTAACGAAAACAAAAAGAAAAGGTGCACTAAATAAACATATATTACTTCGCTATATATACTGTGCTGTAAAACTAAATTATATTTATATAATAATAATAATAGTGTCGATATAAATGCACACGGTTATAATGCCCAGCGTATTGTCAAAAAAGCTATGGGATTAAAATATAATAATGAACTTGAATGCCCTAGCAGACAAGTTACAATACACCAGTAAAATATTATCAGGATGTCCTAAAACTGATTCCTACATTTTAGGATTGAGAATTTAAATTTATAATTTAGTATAGACAATTAGTTCAATAGGTAAACAAATAAAATTAGGACATCCTGCAAAACCACAAAATACATCCAAAAACAAAAGTCAAGTTATATAGAGTATGTACTGCAATATAAATATTTGGAATATGTAATTATAATGTTGTACAGTGTGTGACAATGCCCCAAGCAGTCTTAATGGCACGTCGGTCGTACAAAATGACTTATCCACATAATAACAGAGATACTCAAAATCTATGTTTTAGTGAAGCTACGTGCATCATAACGTAACCAGGATAGAAAGACGTATTAATTTTTAGTGTGTGTGAAGCAAAGAAATTGGAGATACTAATAAAAGCCCAACAATTGACAATTTCAATTCAGTAACATCGCTTGATCCTGTTCTATCTTATGGCATAATAAGTACGTGGAAGTGAGAAAAATGAATCTCTTTCAGTTTTATTTATGGCATTTCACCAATTTGAATGTTATTTTGGAAATAATAGACACGTCCAAATTCGGTAGATGTTACTTCAAATGTGTCTACGTTCAAGTCACAAAAGTATGTATGTGTGTATGTACTGAAATGTCATTAAATCTTGTGACAATGTGTGTGGTAAACTACGATTTGTTTGGTGTGGAGTCAACGCAGTAATACCTGTAGCAGTGGTGTAGATTAGTACGGTTTATGTTTGTTATGTTATGTTATGTTTTCATGTGGTCTACACTGAAAATCAGCGCTGTTGGTTCGGTACCATTCCAACAGCTTAATGCTGAGTGCAGACAATTTGTAGTGTAACACTGCAACATATTATATACATATCTAAGTATAGTATAAATTTATTGTGTACCTACTTTTAAGTGTATATTGTTTGTTTGTCATATTTGTGTATGTTGTAGCGTGATTTCTGCAATAAACGATCTTCTTCTTATGGAGTTAGCAAAGTGCATGGTACCTAATGTATTTGTAAATGGTGGTAGTGTAGTATGGTGGTAGTGTAGTATGGTGGTTGTGTAGTGTGGTTGTGGTGTAGTGTGGTAGTGTGGTGGTAGAGTGGTGGTGGGATAGTGTGGTGGTGGTGTAGTGTGGTGGTGGTGGTGTAGTGTGGTGGTGGTGTAGTGTGGTGGTGGGATAGTGTGGTGGTGGTAGTGTAGTATGGTGGTGGTGTAGAGTGGTGGTGGGATAGTGTGGCGGTGGGGTAGTGTGGTGGTGGGATAATGTGGTGGTGGGATAGTGTAGTGTGGTGGTGGTGTAGTGTGGTGGTGGGATAGTGTGGTGTTGGTGTAGTGTGGTGGTGGGATAGTGTGGTGGTGGTGTAGTGTGGTGTTGGTGTAGTGTGGTGGTGGGATAGTGTGGTGGTGGTGTAGTGTGGTGGTAGTGTGGTGGTGGGATAGTGTGGTGGTGGTGTAGTGTGGTAGTGTGGTGGTAGTGTGGTGGTGGGATAGTGTGGTGGTGGGATAGTGTGGTGGTGGGATAGTCTGGTGGTGGTGTAGTGTGGTGGTGGTGGTACTCACAGGAGTGCGCGGCGGGGTGGTGCGGCGCGTCGAGCTGCGCCTGCATGTCCCTGATGTGCTGCTCCTTGCGCTTCATGTCGTGCGCGAGCGCGTCGAGCCGCTGACGGGTTTCTACCAGCTCCCTGGTGTAAACATTTCAAAATGTTAGAGACGAACTAATTTAAAAATACCATTGACTTATTATTACTATGGACTAACTATGGACGTAGGGTTTCATAATAAAATCGCGATAAAAATGTCCCAGTTTCACAAACATGTGTGTGTCGTGCAATAGTGCAAAATAATTTTGCAAAAATCGTGCAAATCGTCTTTATGTATTTTGTAGGTCATTTTTCTGTTCCAGAAAGTTTTTTAGCGCGGACCCTATTTCCATAGTAGTAAGTCAATGAAAAATACCGTTACTTTATTTTTGCATACTAAGTCCAAATATGTCTCGATTTTAAATTACGGTAAAAACAATTAAACCCAAAAGATGCGTCATAACGTCATTGTTATGGCAGAACGAGGTAGATCGTTGCCTCCAAGTTTTATTTTTAATTGTATTACATGGCATTTACTCAATCTCTCATTGATTACACCATGTAATTTGTCATACAACAGCGTACATACTTGATAAGCAGATTTATGAGACAGATTTTCTTTCGAAGGATCCTTAGAAATGTGCCGATTTTCAGTTTGTTCATATTTCAATTTGTAGAAATGCCACAAGTAAGAACACATCAGTTTAACTCGGAACCAGAACAGTGCTGCAATGGTGCCTGGCTGTTCCAAGAAGCGACTAAAAGGGGGCTTCTGGCGTTGCGGGCAGCATGAGTTGCCACTTTCTCAAGTCACCCCAGACACCGAGAGGGTTGACGGTATGTGTGGTGGCACAAAATCGACACACAAAGTTGAAACGCAAGGACTGAGCTTATTGCGAGCCCTACGACACCTTTTATGTTTAAACTAGTGGACGCCCGCAGCTTCGCTCGCGAAGAATTAGACCTATTAACGACGTCTACCCGCTTTCGGGTTGTCCACTTGACTTCAAAAATAGCAGTTTCATACTAACTTTGCACCCTCATTTTACCCCCTTAGGGGATGAATTTTCAAAAATCCTTTCTTAGTGCTCCCCTACGTTATAAAAGGAATCCCTGTGCAAAATTTCAAGTTTCTAACCCTTATAGTTTAGGCCCTGCGTTGATATGTCAGTCAGTCAGTCAGTCAGTCACCTTCTCCTTTTATATATGTTTAAATTTCCCTGTATAACTATTTTAAGTAATCCATACTAATATTATAAATGTGAAAGTGTGTTTGTTTGTTTGTTTGTCCGGCTTTCACGTCGCAACGTAGCTATTAAATGGTATGGTTTTTGTGTGTGGTGATAGTGAGGAGGATGGAGAGTGACGTAGGCTACTTTTTACCTCAGTAAAACATCCCCATTTGAAGATATCGATGTTTTTTTATTTGTAAGTCAGTTTACGTACACTTTATCTGCGGTCAGCATTACCTCAGGTAAGTATCTTTTAATTGTGGAACTGTTACTATTCATCCACCAAAAATGTGTCATGTATGATAAACAACTCATTGTTAATTCCCTTTGACCACGCGGGCGAAGCCGCGGATAAAAGCTAGTAATAAATAAATAAATACCCTGGAGGTGACCGGCGCGTTCCACCGAAGATCCCGCAGCAGTACCTACCTCTGGCTGGCGAGCAGCTCGGCGCGCGTCCGCGACAGCTCCTCGGCCACCGCCTGCTTGGCCTGGATCTCCGAGTGCAGCGACGACTGCAGCGTGAGGATCTCCATCTTGTCCAGCTTCTGCGAGCGCCGGTTGCGCCAGCCGCCCGCCGCGCCGCCCGCGCCGCCCGCGCCGCCGCCCGCGCCGCCGCCCGCGCCCGCGCCCGGCGACAGCGGCGCCGGCCCGCGACCGCCGCTCGCTGACACAATACACACACGTTGAATTTTTCACTATCCATACTAATATTATAAAAGCGAAAGTAACTCTGTCTGTCTGTCTGTGTCGCTTTCACGCCAAAACTACTGAACCGATTTAAATGAAATTGGTACACAGATATTCTAGAACCTGAGAAAGGACATAGGCTACTTTTTAATTGGAAAAAAGTGTTGTAAGTGGTTGAAAAGGGCGTTGAAAGGTTCTATGAAAGTTTTGTCATTTTCAGAACTAGAAGCATAAAATTTACATTATAGGCTGTTGATTAGATGTAAATAAATATGGCATTCAAAGTTTGTAAAAATTTTGTAAGGGTGTAAAATAAAAATATATTATTATATCTAATTCCACGCGGAAGAAGCTGCGGGTGTCCACTAGTTATATTATATACTAGTGGACACCCGCATAGTATTAGACCTATTAACGACGTCTGCCCGCGTTCGGGTTGCCCACTTGACTTCAAAAACGGCAGTTTCATACAAACTCTGCACCCCCGTTCTACCCTTACGACTTGACCCTTCGAGTTCGAGGCGAGTTCGATAGACACTGGGCTGTCACTGGGCCGTGAAATACTGCACAATCGCAAATACTGATAAACACGAGTAAACTCACCGTGTTTTATGTAATCCAACTCCTCCGTCATTTTCGTCGCAAGCGCTTGCAGGTATCCACGCGCTTCCTTTTCGTCGGAGACCCACCGAATTATATCTGCTATCTGCAATACAAAATACCATATTTAACATCTATATCCAGCATCACAATTCGTTCACTGTCTCACTGTTGGGCATCTATACTAATATTATAAAAGAGGAAAGATTTGTTTGTAATATTTTCACACAAAAACTACTGGACCGATTTCAAAAATTCTTTCGCCATTAGGAAGCTGCATCTTCACTGAGTGACATAGGCTATATAAATATTACTAGGTGTAAACGAAACTATTGTTATATCTAATTCCACGCGAGCGAAGTTGCGGGCGTCCACTAGTATTTTATATGCGCTACGATACACACAAACTGATGTAATTTGTACACCTTTTAGTCACTCTTCACGTCCGTGCGTGACATTCGACGAACGAAATGCACCATTTGCGAATCGTCACTAACAGAAATAATAATGATCTTGGTCACAGATGTGCAAACAATACAACCACAACACAATAACTACGAGTACATATTTATTATACCGTAATCTGATACGACTAGGAAATTGTCGCAGTATTAGCTTTGCGGTCAGACTTTTTCACCACGCAGTTCTAATGTAGCTGCTAATTTTTAAATCCACCACGCTGGTCAAGTGCTAATAAACTCGGCCAGGCCTCACACGTCTTGGAGCATAGAGATAGGAGACTTTCTGATTTCCTTACGACTTTTCTTTCACATATATTTCCGTTGCAAATGGTAATATTTACTTTACTTTTAACTTCAAACACAAGAGATTGTGCCGTTTCACTACTCTATTAAAAGCTACTGCTCGTCATTTAGAATTTATGGCATTGCAGGTATTTGAGTCACTAAGACATTAAGTCAGGCATTAAGTCCGCCCATTTCATATCCCTTTAGAAGTGTCAATAAAGTTGAATAAATAAATAAAATAAAATAAAAAAAATAGACCTGCGCGAGACAATTGATTTTGTATTGTGTCTGAGATTAATTGCTTTATCTTTCATGCAACTGATACAATATATTACCTGTATGAGAGATGAGTATTTTTTAATTAATAAAAGAGCTATATGGACCAGCCTAAGCTGGGACTCAAATTCATAACCACCGGTTACATCTTAACAAGCCTATGTCTGACAGTATACCTAAAGGCTGATATATTATGTATGATGGACATAAAACACAATCGGGAACGAACCTGAGCCTCCCAATGGTGCACGGTGTCCCGCTTGGCTCGGGACTCCTCCAATTCGACTTCCAGCTGGCGCCGTTCAGCCTGCCACCGCCGTCCGTTCTCCGCCATCTGCAAACGAATACGTAACGTCATATATCCGGCTCGAAGGACCATTCACACAAGAAATTTCCATACTTTTTAGCGCTATTACCATTTTACTTAGCACTAGAGTTGCTCTTTTTTTAAACAAATATTATCTCTGCGAAATAAATATCTGCCCTAGCACTCACCACCTCGCCCTGGATTTGGCATTGTCATAGTAAAAAACACAGTAAAAAAAACTTATTTTCATGGTCACGAGTGTTACTTATGTTAAAAAAATCAGGTCAAAATCATGTAATTATTTTTTATCATTTTTCTTTGTCTAGTTAGTTTTTTGTTAGTCTCGTTTCAACAGTCGCCACAGAAGCGTAGCCCCTTGAGAACTAAGATGGTCGCTTCTATACAATATTAACCCAAAACCGAGTGTGCCCTCTACAACAAGTGGCAACACCGCTGCCACTGGCCACGTACCGCGTCCAGGTCCTTGGCGAGTTTCCGGTTCTCGTTGATCAGCATCTGCTTATCCTCGCCGTCCGTTAACTGCTCTAACCGTCGGTTCTCCAGCTTGTCTTTGGACGATTGCAGCTGAAAGATAAGTTTAAATGCCATGTTTAAGTCGGGGTCACCACTTCAGCCATCGACATATACAGCCTTATTACAAAACGTGGTCTAAATATTGGTTTAAACCACGCCTAAGAAGTCTAGGTTTATCTTTAGTACCATTGCTTAAACCTGAGTTTATTACAAAACGCAAAATGATCGTGGACTTTTTAGTACATTGGTTTAGACCTTGCTTCAAATAAAACCCACAGATTATACACGAAAATCATTTATTCAGTCAAAAATCATTCGATTGCAACGTTCCATTACACAACAACGGTATTATTATTTTTTACAACCACTTTAATGAAAATATTTATAATTAAAATTAAGAACTTAAATAACTTAAATCAGATTTCTAATAAATTATTACATATTATTGAATCAATTCCAATGACTGCCGCTGGTGTGGGAATTATTGCATACTAAAAACAAGTATTTATGAGCAATCTGACCACAAGTACCTATAAAGGAATGCATTTTTCGCGCGTAATACAAATTACAAGTACAAAATTCTTTGGAAGTGGGTGAAATATTGATTGCAAGATTCCAGGACATACATACATACGAGTGAAGTTAAATAAAAGCTTTTTTAATGGATCTACAAAAAAAAAGGAGACGAGAAAACCGGAGTTCCGAAGAGAAAGTTGTAAATGTGTTAAAATAAATACTTCAGATTGATTCTCTATCAGATGTGGCACAAATGAATGTGGAAGACACTGAGTAAGTAATCATTACATGTGGAAGAAGCAAGACCGAGTACTAGTACTGAGGCAAGTCAAGTGGCGGAAAAAAATGCAGAGCCCAAAGAAATGCTATCTGAGACGTTGGATCCAGGTAATATAATTTTCAAAATAGCTATTGTTTTGAGTCAAGTTCACTTTCTACGTAGTTTATTTAACACATGATGCCTGTGATCTTGCCTCTAAGACATTGGGATTCTCAGTATAACATGGCATATAATTTATTTGCCAGATAAATATTTGTGTTCAAATCTTAAAAGTATGTTAACAACTGGCACAATACATCATCTTTGTACAAGGAAATAAATGAATAAGAAGTCAATTTGTATTAATTTTTATATTATATAATTATATTTATAATAATTGATATAAAGTGTTATTATGTATTAACTTTTTTATTTAAGAACTAGCTGACCCGGCAAACGTTGTTTTGCCATATAAATAAAAAAAAAATATTTAGGGGTGGACCCCCTAACATTTAGGGGGATGAAAAATAGATGTTGGCCGATTCTCATAGATACCGGATAAGCACAAAAAATTTCATCAAAATCGGTCAAGTGTACTACCACCTAAGATTTTATTATTTTTTGTATGTACTTATTGTATGTTGTATGTTGTTTTGGTGTACAATAAAGGAACTTGTCTGTCTGTCTGTCTGTCAAGCCGTTTCGGAGGAGTATGGCAACGAAAACTGTGACACGAGAATTTTATATATTAGATGTATACTGAAAACACAGAGAGAGACACATGAGAAAATATAAAAATATTTCTCAAACTATGTAAGTAACAAACATTTAAATGCTATTGCATCTCCAAAGCATACAGCAAGCACATTTTTTATTTCATTCGAAATAAAAATTACATTTTAGTACAAAATATAAGCAAAACACTAATTATTATCTTTGAAATTACAAAATGCACAAATGTTTTATCAGAGTAGTGTTTTACCTTATCATTATTATTTTTTCAGGTACTCAGAATAACTTGAAAAGAAAAACAGTAACAAAAACAATGTATACTAGAAAATAAATTTTAAATAACTTAAAATGGGCTTGTATAAATTCTCTTCTCCTTATATTGCCACGGATTGTATTCGCTACAACTGGCAAAGCTATTTCTCCGGAGGAACTTGGCTGATTGCTCTCAGGCTCATCAGGGAAAAGGTCTTCCTGCATCTCAATGGCAATATTGTGTAGAACTGCGTATGCAACTATAGTTTATTGTTTGTTTTGCAGTTTCTATGTCACAAGACATAGACCCTTAGTAAACAGCGGTACCTTTGTTTCAATAAACCAAAATATCTCTCGACTGTATTACGGACTGTATATGGGCTCTATTGTATCTTCGCTCTTGAGGTTTTCTAGGATTTAAAACTGGTGTAAACAGATATGGAGTGCACTGCCACCTTGTTACAATGTCCATGATTTTTAGGTTCGCATCACAGATCACCTGCATCAAAGATATTAGGGCTATTAATTTTATGGATTGTTTAGCATTATTACACATTACAATTACATACAATATAATAACATCTTGTATGATATACATACAGAATGTTATTATATTGTATGTAATTTGTATTTTCTTACTGACAGTAAATAGACAGTTAACTTTCTAACTCATTATTAATGCTAACAAATTAAACATACCTGCACATTGATAGAAGGAAATCCTTTTCTGTTAATATATAACTGTCCACCATCAGTCTTTTTTGTGTGCAGTCTATTGCACCAATAAATGTGGGGAAGTTTGCAATACATACTCCTAAACTTTCTCATTGTTTCTTCTTGTTTATCCAACCAAGGTACCAAGGCATTTTAACATATCTGTGAGATATCTTTGCAAGTGCTCCTGCTACCTTTGACCACACTTTTCTTACATATCGCTGAGAAACCCCATGCAAATCAGCTGCATAATCTTGAATCTATAATAATAGCAATAATATTAATAAACTTTATTCACCACAATAAACAATGATAATAGTAGAAAAAATAGCAGTAAAGAAGTATATATTCAAAGTACCACTGTACTGCCCACGATCGAAAAGGGAAGACTCACCGTACATTAATACATTATTAATAATGTTTAGTAGATTATAATGTACTAAGACTATATTTCTAAGATTTTATTAAAGGTACTTACTTCGTTGCGAGCATAGCATCGTATTGCAATCATCACTTGTATTTCAGGGGACAGTGAGCCTCCCCGAGGGTCGAGAGTCAAGTCTAATCTCACCAAATCCACTATTTTCATAGCAAACCTCTTAGAAAATCTATATTTAGATTTGAAATCTTCATCACTTAATTCGTTAAATAGATTTACTCTATACGGTTTACATGACCTCTGTTGGATCGCTCTGTGATGCTTATTTAATAAAGTATCCTCAATATCTGCTAAATCTATGGACTCAAACATGTTAAATTCCATTTTTCGCTATTATCAAAATATAAACGACGTTAACCTCGAAGTTTTTTTTCAAAAGTGACATTTGCTGTTTGAGATAGACCATCGCTAAACTAGGGGTCTCGCAGGTTTATCTTTTTGACCATAGATAGACCATCGTTTAGCGTTAAGTCACGTTTTGTAATAAGAATTGTGTTTAGACCTTGATCTAAATGGGGTTTAGACCTGACCTAAACTTAGACCACGTTTTGTAATAAGGCTGATAGAGTGCAAAAAGGAGTTGATGTTTATGTGGTGTACTAAATCCAAGTTCATCTTTTGATTAGTCTCGCGCCAGTAAGTGACGTCTAACAGATTCTAAAAATCAAAGTGAATGTGCCATTTGCGAACACAGAATATGATGAACGCAACATATATACATATCTGTGGAAACGCATCGCCAATGCAGTAGCCAGCAGGAGAGTGAAAATCTACCACTGCAACATTATCATAGGGCCACAACTACTATGACAAGAATTTACGACTAACAAGAACATTATAAGTAAAGTTAAGATTTTAACAATTGAAATAATTGAAGCCTTGTCAAAGACTATCAGGTGACTTGTAAGCATTCGACACTGGGTATGCTTTATATCTCCCGCAGCTGTCTGTGGGGTAGGACTCGTGTCCAACATGGGAAGTCTATGGGTTGTAGAGTGGCATGTCACATTTTAGGTCGGTGCTTACAACTCTTGGTGACGTCACAATATCTTACCTTACGATTCGTGAGTGTCTATATTCATAGTTGAAGTTACCGGCTTACTCACGTGTGATTTAAATCGGAAATAGGCCGACTAGTATCGATCTATTATGATAATTATTGTATACCCACTATACATAATAGGATTGTTTGGCAATAAAGAATATTTCGAGTTGATTTATCGTTTTTCAGTACAAAATGTATGGAAAATGTTTTTAGCGTTTTCTGACATTTCTAGTACTCATACCTTAAATGGTCAAATAGAGTATTTTGATCCCCATACGAAGTAGGATCGATAGGCATAAAAAAAAATCTTTTTGGATTTTAGCACTATTTTCGCTGACCGTACATTTTCTCAAAAATCTGTGAATGCAGTTCAGAATATCTTAAAAAGTTATGGATGGTTTCCTAGGAACGTTTTCCAGTAACAATAACGGTTAAGGTACCTGCCCTTACTGACCCGTCACAAAGATCCACCCTGTATATATTTGTACTACCACTCTAATATTTTATAATTTTTGTATGTACTTGTTGTATGTTGTATCTTTATCCTTTTGGTGTACAATAAAGGAACTTGTCTGTCTGTCTGTCTGTCTGATCATCTTCAGGAGTGAACGCGCTCGCGGCGGCCACGGCGCACACTGCGGGCCAGCGCGCGCGCAGCTCGCTCTGTCATGACATCACTGTCGCTGTCCGCTGAGTTGCTGTCCTCTTCGCACAAATATGGCTATACTAGCTTTTACCCGCGGCTCCGTCCGCGTGGTCAAAGGGAATTAACAATGAGTTGTTTATTATGACACATTTGTATAGTGTATAATTTGTTAGCGAAATTCAGAACTTGCAAATGAATTTTCCATCTATTAACAACATCCGGAACTAAATATCTAGCAAATAACAAAACATCGATATCTTTCCATGGGGATGTTTTACCGCAGTAAAAAGTAGCCTACGTCACTCTCCACCCACCTCACTATCTCCACACACAAAAACCATACCATATAATAGCTTCGTTGCGACGTGAAAGCCGGACAAACAAACAAACACACTTTCCCATTTATAATATTAGTATGGATTCGCAGCCATCTTACCTCCCGGTTGAGCATCGAGCGCAGCGCGTCCCCCTCGTGCAGCTGGTCGCGCAGCGCCGCTATCTCGGCGGCGTAGCGCGCCTGCTGTTGCGCCAAAGACTCCGAGTATTGTGCCTGACGAAAAATTTGGAGTACTTTACTAATTAATCACTTTACAATACAATACAATACAAATACTCTTTATTTGTTTGTACACCAAAGAAGAACATGTTACATGTACAAATAACAATTAGGGTATACAAAAAAGGCGGCCTTATCGCTTGTAAGCGATCTCTTCCAGGCAACCTTTGGGTAAAGGAACATTATATAGTAGTAAGAAGAGTACTTTACCTATTTTTTTACCTACCTATTTAATTACTATACTTTACATAATTAATTACCTTGCAATTTATGTTATACTTAGTGTTACAGGCTATGAGGTATATGTTTGCAGATGTGTTGCTAATCTGTGATTGGCTTGGAACAAACGGGTATGTGTTGCGTGTACGCAACCTTAGATGGGTCTGGTAACCAGTTTCTGTCGCAGAAGCAGTACCATATAAGCCAAGGGAGCCAACCAATATATGAATAATCCAAATTAGAATACTATTACATAGGCTAGGTTGGGTGTAGTCTATTTTAGTTCCAGCTTAAGCTGCAACCCATTGTCGTCCCACTGCTGGGCACGAGTCTCCCCCACAAAAATCTGCGGGGGGTCTAGAGCATACTCCACCACGCAGCTCCTGCTTTGTTATTTTACCCAAAACTAAATCTTCGTGTAAAGTCACCAAAACGCAGAAGCTGGGATAATAACTGTGATAAGTTTTTTTTTTCTTTTTCCACCTACCGCAACTTTTCCCCACTCAACCAGGGTTTGACTGGTAGAAAATGGCATAAGGCATTAAGTCCGCCCATTGTATATCTCTTTAGAGGTGTCAATAAAGTTAAATCTATATATATATATAAGGAGAAGGTGATGGACTGATGGACTGACTGACTGACTGACTGACTGACTGACATATCAACGCAGGGCCTAAACTATAAGTGCTAGAAACTTGAAATTTTGCACAGGGGTTCCTTTTATAACGTAGGGGAGCACTAAGAAAGGATTTTTGAAAATTCACCCCCTAAGGGGCTAAAACGGGGGTGCAAAGTTAGTATGAAACTTTGCCGTTTTTAATGTTATTCGAATGAAATTCAGTACCTATGAAGGTTTTTTATTGAGTTTCGAATATCATCTCTTAAGGGGGGGTAAAAGGGGGGTGCAAAGTTAGTAGGTATAAAAGTTTTTCATATATACCTACATTATTTCAATGAAATTTTATATTTAGGTTATGTTACGTCTAATTCCACGCGAGCGAAGCTGCGGGCGTCCACTAGTAAATAAATAAATAAGTAACCAACAACCTACAGTCAACCTGGGTAACATTGGCCCACTTTTCGGAATTAAAATGCAATAAATGTTTAAATTAGTGCGGAAGACTCATCCAAGAAGACTTTTTGATGGCTTTGAGAGCCACTGATTCTTTAAACCTAGCAATATAATGATAGTTTCTTAGAAAAAAGAAATGAAAAAGTAATAAAACCGATGGGTCAAAGTTACAATTAGAGTTGGGGTAAAATTGACCCAGGCCTGGCTTGGTGCATGTTTTTTATGATTTCTCGCAAAATAAGTGAACTAGGTAGCATTGACCACTAAATACTAGCAGAAAAATATATAGTCTACATCCTAAGTCAATATTTTTTGTACCTTAGTTAAGGTTTGTAAGGAAAATTTAGGTATGAAATAAAGTATTGCCCTATGAAGCATAGCTTTTTATTAAATCTTTTATTATTTGGTATTGATAGGAAAAATAGGAAATCAGGCTGTTATGGAACTTCAAAATATCTAAATAATTGTTAAAAAATAAAATTTTAACCGAAAAGTAACTACTTAATTATCAAAAAATGCTGTAGTCATCCTTTCTAATCATCCCATTCCATCGCCAAAAATCATCATTTATCTCAAAATAACTGCCTTTTCGAGTTATTTACGATTCATCTAAGACTTATGATTATTGTTAATTGATAATAGCACTATTTCTGGTCGATTCGTTAGCCAAATCCAACAATCTGTAGCCTTTGTCATTAAAGAGATTCGTCCTGAGGCATAATATCTTTTTCTATATGGAAAAAAAGATTTTTTCACGATATCGAATGTACTACATACATATTTATATCAAATTCGACACATTTTCCAAAATCTGGCAACATATTAGTATGATAGTAAAATATTAGTGTAACCTTATCCCGGGCCAATGTTACCCTGATATAGTAACTCCAAAGTAGTTTTGAAATATTTTAGATGTTTCTAGAAAAAATACTGTATTATATATTGCAAAAAATTTATTAAATGATAGGCAGACAAGTTGGTAACACAATACATTGCAACTTACCATTCAAAACCTAATAAGAACAGCGCTGAATGCTACTTTTTAACACTGAGAAAAGTACCGTCTATAATGCACTCACGAAAAAGGCAACTTTTGAATTTTGTCATTGACAAATGACACATTTCGGCGGGTGAAATACGTTTACGAAGATACCTTGTATCTTTTATTTGTAAAATTATCTTTTTATCAATTAAGGCAATCTGTAAAAAATAATAATAATCAGAAATATAATTTTGGGCCAAAGTTATAACTACGGCCAAAGTTACCCAGATTGACTGTACCTCGAGCGCCTCCACCTCGGCCTGCAGCCGCGCCACGTCCGCCGCGGCGCCGCCCGCACCGCCCGCGCCGCCCGCACCGCCCGCCGCTTCCACCCTCTGGTTGCGCAGCGTCTCTTCACGCAGCTTGCGCTCCTGTCGGTGGTACGTCTCAATCAACATTTTGTACGCTAGTTATATAGACAGGGCAGCTGGGGCAGTGAATCAAACTTTAACTTAAAGGACACGTTTATCTTTCCATACAACTTGGGCCATGAGATGTACCTCGGGTAAAAAAATTGATTTTTGGAGAAAAAAATGCGTTATTTTATTAAAACAATAAATTAGATTTTTTACTGCATTTGTACCACCTAAAATTAACTTTAAAAGATAATTTATGTATTGCAACACTGCAAGTTATGGCAATCTAATTCAATCTATCATAACATTGCGTTTCGGTTGTTACTAAATCTGTAATTACTCTATACCCATATATAAAATATACAATAAGCGCATTGTATTAATAAATTACCTTAAGAAACAGAATCATAGTATCCTATATTGATTTAAATATTCTATTAATTACCATTAAAGGCTAATTTTTTCTTGAAATCGTTTTTATACTAGTTATAATTTGTAAATTGAATACAGGTTAATAAACCTATAATGTGTGACTTACGTCTGTCACTAAAACTGAAGTTGGCAAATGACATAAACAGTGCAGAGTAGTTACTACGTAGTATCCCTTTTTAGTTTGTGGTTACTACTATGTGAAGTTTTGTGGTACGAAATGTTGTATTTTTTATTATTTTATTACAAACTAACTATAAGGATTCTAAAAATAATTGATCGACCATTAGTTTTAGTATATTGTAAGGAATTTTTACCAATACTTTGTACCTCGGTACATCGTTTGGCCCAAAATTGATCGTCTCCTTTTACGTACTTGAATTTATTATAATAATCAAAAATTACAAAATTACTTAAAATATAAAAAGTGTGCGACTACGGTCGATGTTTGTACCGAGGTGAGGTGGTGGCCGCCCGGTGGAACCTCGCGGTTCCCAGGCTCGTTTCCGCGAAGCGTCATAGGATATCTTGCCTATACAAGGCTGGAACGCGGCGATGTCTGCTTTAATATTTATTAACAGTATGTATTACTGTAACACGCTGTACATTTTGTTTGTGGTTCAATGAAGGTAAATAAATCCATGCTAATATTATAAATGAGGAGGTAACTCTGTGTGTCAGTCTATCCGTCTGTTTATCTGTCTCGCTTTCACGCCAAAACTACAGAACCGATTTAAATGAAATTTAGTACACAGATAGTCTAGAGCCTGAGAGAGGACAAAAGACTTTTTAATTGGTAAAAAATGTTGTAAAGGGTTGAAAAGGGGGATGAAAGGTTGTATGAAAGTACATACTGTAATTTTCACTGAAGCATAAAATTTATATTTAGGCTGTTGATTAGATATAAATAAAATTGGCATTCAAAGTTTGTAAAAGTGTTACCCTTAAATGGTATAAAATAAACATGGGATAACACATTTACGTATTCATTACAAATTTGACAGGCCCGTTGGCGCAATCGGTAGGGACCCTGTCTGTTGCGCCAGAAGTCGTGGGTTCGAATCCCACACAGGACAAATATTCGTGTGACTTTGACTTGTATTTGTTCTGTGTCTGGATGTTAATATTATTTATTTAAGTATGTATTTAAAAATATCTATCTATGTATATATCAGTCTCTGACACTCATATCACAGGCTCGCGCCTACTTTGGGGTCAGATGGCCGTGTGTGAGAATGTCCAAGATATTTATTTATTATTATTATTATTATTTGTGGAGCTAAAGTTAATTCCACGCGAGCGAAGCAAGGGCTTCCACCAGTGATCCAATAGAACCACATACCTTGCTGGCCTCAGAGATAGCAGTGTCAAGTCGAGCTTCAAGCTCCCTCCGGCCCTTGTCCGACCGCCGGATGTCCTGCCGAAGGGCGTCGATCTTCTGCATGGCCACTTCTAACTCCTCCTCCTTGTCACGCACCTGAACACGCAATACGACAGATTTTGTATTACTGAATGATTCGTGAGTGTCTATATTCATTGTTGAAGCTAACCGGCTTAATCGTGTTGAATAAAGTTGGAAAAAGGCCAACTAGTTTCGGTCAGTCACGATTACCTTGACCAACTTCAGGAGTGTCGTCAGTTCACTCTTCTTAATATGCCATAAGATAGAACAGGATTAAGGGATGTTACTGAATTCAAATTTTGAACAAAAAAACCGGCGTTTTGAGTTGAACAAGAGCCGTGAATGCTGAGAAACACATTTTCGTATCGCAATCGAGGTGCGGTATGGGGCGGCGCGTAACCATAGCAACCAGGGATGCGCATGCGCTTAGTCGTTAAAGTACAATCGCGCACGAAACATTCAGATGTTTGACGTTAATTTTTGTGTCATGAAAATGCCTCGACGTCTGATAGTCACCATAGCACTTCAATCTACAATTTTCCCAGCGCTATGTACCGTGGCTGGCCGTGGTACTGCCCCGGGCGAACTCTTAATATATGTAACAAAATAGGCTTCATATAAAACCTATTTAGTTCCCTATAGGCTCTACCATAGGCTCTACCATAGATGGTAGATCAAAATTAATTATATACATATACAGTGGTGGACGTCTAATTAGAAACACTACCAACGGTTCTTGACATTGTCTAAAATACTTCACCGCAATCGTTTTTATTTTGAAATTAAACAATAAATATGGTAACAATATGTTCAAAGATTTATCATTTATCAGAAAAGCAATATAATTCCCAGTACACAAGTGCAGTTTCAATATTATATTACGGACAAACATTTAAATCAGTTTTAAGGTATGAACAGCAATGGTCAACTAATTAGAAACAACAATAAAAAAGTATTAAAAACAATATATTTTTAAGTATTAGTAATTAGTATTGTTATTTACGAAATAGCTACTATCCACAGCATACCAATAGTTATAATTAATATTTAGTGGCGTATCCCTTATTTTCAATAACAGCACTGCAATGACGTGGATATTGATTCAATTAATTTCATACATTTTTCAAGGGGGGATTGAATTCCATGCTTCAACAAATGCTTCATATCGTTCGTTTTTACTGGTGTTACGTTTGTTTGAGACTTTCTTTTTAACAATATACCAGAGATTTTCTATCGGGTTTAAATCCGGACTATTTGCTGGCCAGACTAAAACGGATATACGCTGTTCGCTAAGGAAACATTTGACGCTATTGGCCGTGTGTTTAGGGTCATTGTCATGCTGAAAGATCCAGGTTACAGGCAATTGATCGTCCGAGTAGGGAATCACTGTGTGCTCTAAGATATTTTTGTATTGCCATTGATCCATTGTACCTTCAATCTTCCCAACGGGTCCAACTCCACATCCGGTAAAACACCACCAAACTTTAATGTTACCTCCACCTTGCTTGACTATATACTCCTTGTGTATTTATAATTAAAAGCATTGTTTACAGGACGTCTAACATAGCGCTTTCCATCGGAATTTACCATATTTATTTTTGTTTCATCTGAAAATAACACTTTTTTCCCATTCTCATACCGTTCACTTAACATATTTTTTAGCGAATAATAATCGCTTCTCTCGGTGTTGCTTGGTAAGAAGCGGTACCTTTCGAGAGATTCTTCCAAACAATTTAGGTTCCACTAATCTTCGGCGTATCAGTCTTGACGAGATGTTTCTCGGGTCATCAGGCGAAAAAAACTTCATTTTTAATCTGGTTGGAGCCTTTACTTGGGTCTTTTTTAGCAACACGAACGATTAGCGTATCTTCTTTGGGAGAGGTTTTTCTTAGCCAAGCCTTTCTAAGAGCATTTTCAACAGTTCCATGTGTTTTATAATGATCAATTGCATTAAAAACTTTCTTAACAGAACAATTTAAATGCTCAGCTATTCTTGTGTACGCCCACCTATGATCTAAATGTAAATTAACAATTATTTGCCTAGTTGACGCGTCACAACTTTTATTTTTGCCCATTTTAAACAAAATAAAATTCAGATTTAATTTTGAATTACCGCCATAATAATAGAAAAAGCGAAGAATGAAATTATATTCTCCAATTTCAAATAAAAAAAACGAGCTATGGATGTTTTTTTATAATGTTTCTAATTAGGCGTCCAAGCGGCAATCAGCAGATAATAAACTCCTTCATGTGTAAGACTCATTTTTTAATTAAAAGTAAAATAGGTTTTATATTTTATGCATTTAACGAGTTTTTTATTTGAGTGGCTATATTATTGCATGATTATTAAATATTGAATGTGTATATTTTTTACGAACATTTGTACATTGAAGTTATACTTTCTTTATTCATAAGAAGTGTTTCTAATTCTGTGACCACCACTGTATGTATATAAACACAAAATAAAAATAAATATAAACAACTGGCACGAACCTCCCAACGAGGGCGTCCTGAAAATCAGCGGCTGCGGGCTTGCCACGGCCATTTGCTGAGGGCGTCGATAATTTTTACTTATTTAAAATTGTATTGTTTCACATTTCTTGTATGTTGTATGTCGAAATAAAATTTTGTCTATGTCTATGTCTATGTCTAAAATTAGGGTTCTTCTCCATCACTCCAACTTGTTAAATGGAGAACAAACGTCAAAACCCCGTCGGACCGTACCTGCCGCGACAGCTTCTGCTTCTGCTGGCGCAGCTCGGAGAGCCGGTCGGTGACCTCGTTGTACTCGGCCATGGCTAACTTTCGCTGGCACACCGCGTCCGACAGCTCCTTGTCCTGTTAGTAAAGCACACACGAGTTAGTCACACAAACAATTAGTGTTCAATTAAGTTGTAACTCAACCGCAACAAAAGTTAATTAACAATTGTAATGAATATGAACACATTCCTTATTTTTCTTCGAACGCATAAAGGGAACGGGCCATACTCTGTGGTCCTCCATCTATGCGTAGGACCAATCAGAGCGCGGCATCTGTTTTGCCGCGCATTTTGAATCGCGAGCGTGATATTCGAAAGAAGGTGACTGAACAGAGTTAGTGCGGACAAGGGTGTTTTATTATTTTGTAATTTGTTGTTGTTTTAAAAGTAAAGTATTTTGTTAAGAAATAAAAACTTTTCTTACACAATTTTTTTTTAATTACGATCGACCGCGAAGTTTAGGATCCCAACAGCTCACGGGTGATTTTCACCAATGTACAAATACATCATTTTATTTTAATTTTTTGTTTTGATTGATTTGATTTGATTTTAATGTCAGTATACTTAATAGTAAGAAGTTCATTAAATAAGGATTTTGGATTTTTTAGAAATTAAGAAATTGCGTCAACACGTTTACAACAATTCAAAACGCATTGTTCTAACCATAGTGAAACTCTACTTCACTCGTTAATGTTCTCTAATCTCGCGCAGCCGCACGAATACACAATATGTGATAGAAAGAGAAAAAGAGAGAAGTCTTATGGGACATAGCACGCTTTCCTTAGGTGTATAGTGTAATATAGATAATGGAAAGAGACTGGGATCTGGGTCTATATAGATTGTGAAGACACACCAACATACCTGCAGATGTAGCTTCTCATGAGCGTCCATATTCTCCTTGAGAAGTTCCTCCTTCTCCCGCGCGAGCGACGCCAGCGCCATTTCGAGCTCGCGTACGCGCGTTGCCCACTCGTGGGCGCCCGCGTCTCCGTCGTGCGCATCCTGAGAAACACGTTAAAGACGGATAAGAACTTTGATCACAGAATAAAAAATATGGATACTGCGGTTTCGTGTAACCGCCAGAAGGACTCTACTAGCACTGAGGTTATATTTCATTGTTTAAATAACTGACGTTTTCACTTAAATTTTCAGGTTTAAAAATCATCACATTCTAAAGTCTTAAGCGCCAAATGACGTCATTGGTACGGCTGAATACGCTTATTGTTTACTAATCTACTACTAGCTCCGCTAATCTTTCGTGCCGACAACTATACCTGTGTGGGCAGAGAGCCGAGCTGCTCTAGGCACCTCACTTGAGCCTCCAACTCTGCGTTCTTTTGCGACAACGCCACTATCTCTTCCTTCAGTTGTAACGATTCGTCTGCAAGATAACAAAAAAACTGTTATATACTTGACAAGTCTTAGTACTGACACGTCTTGTAAGTCCTGAGGGATATTTGGGGAGAAACACAATAAAAACAGTTGACCGTTACTTGACGTATATTGCAAATAGGCATTACACGATACATTTTACTTATTGATATAAATCTACCTTCATACATATTTGATATTTGTAAACTACACCACAAAAACCGATATCAGAAGTGATTTTTCATGAAACATATTGTTAGTTCAATTTTTTAAAAATGATAAAAAATTTCCCTGCTGCGAAATCTTAAATTCTTTCTTCTTTCGTCTTCAAATATAGTGTCCACATTATATCTATTATCACTTGACTATTGAGATGAGTCTTGTCCATCGATGGAAGGTTTTTTATTAAATTTATTATTTTAAACATTACATTTTTTGAGTATGTATTCGACCACTACATCTATGACATTAGATGACTACGTGACGCAGCTGTGATATTAATTTCGCAGATAAATATTGCACTGTTCGTGTCGGGTCATTAATGTTAAATTGTGTTACTTCGCTACCCGCAACATAGATCCAGGCCTACGGCGGAGGTGTGCGTGTAAGCGTTTATTATCTTTAAAATCTACTAGTGGACGCCCGCAGCTTCGCTTGCGTGAAATTAGACATAATAATAGATTCTTCTTAACGCGTTAACTTTAGCTCCACAAATTTGTAATGAATCCGTAAATGTGTTATCCCCTATGTTTTACACCCTTATGGGTAACATTTGTTCAAACTTTAAATGCCATATTTATTTAAATCTAATCAACAGCCTAAAATATAATTTTATGCTTCTAGTTCAGAAAATGACAAAACATTTATACAACCCTTCATCCCCCTTTTCAACCCTTTACAGCACATTTTTCCAATTAAAAAGTAGCCTATGTCCTTTCTTAGTCTCTAGATTATCTGTGTACCAAATTTCATTTAAATCGGTTCAGTAGTTTTGACGTGAAGACAGAGTTACTTTCACATTTATAATATTAGTATGTAAGTATGGATTGGTGGAGATGAGTGCTCGGATACTATTCACAGGCATCACTCACCAGTCTCCCCGGCGGCGCGGAGCTCGGCTATCGTCTGGGCGAGCAGAGCGTTCTCACGCTCCAACGCTTTCAGCGCCGCGCGATCGCCCGCGTTCGACGGCGCCTGCAATACATAGGACAATTATAAATAAATAAATAAATAAATATCTTGGACATTCTCACACACGGCCATCTGACCCCAAAGTAGGCGCGAGCCTGTGTTATGGGTGTCAGAGACTGATATACATACATAGATATTTTTAAATGCATACTTAAATAGATAATATTGACATCCAGACACAGAACAAATACAAGTGTTCGTCACACGAATATTTGTCCTGAGTGGGATTCGAACCCACGACCTTTGGCGCAACAGACAGGGTCACTACCGATTGCGCCAACGGGCCTGTCAATTACATAATATGTATGTACATATTACTGTTTATTAAAATGTACACCATAGGTAGACTGGTAGATAATGCTTTCAGCATTAGGTCCGCCTTTCGTACCACAATCTTTTTGGTATAATAAAGAATAAAGTTCATTGTCCGCAACCATTTCTTTGTCCCACTGTTGGGCACGGGTCTCCTTTCAGGATTAGGCCTTATTCCACGCCGGCTAAGTGCGAATTGGCAGACTTCACATGCCTTCGAGAACATTATGAAGAACTCTCACGCATGCAGGTTTCTTCACAATGTGTCCTGCACCGTTACAGCAAGTGACAATTAATTTCTTAAATTGCACGTAACTTAGAAAAGTCATTGGTGCGTGCTTGGGTTTGTAGCCGGACCGCTCGAGTGAGAGGCGAGTTCGATAGCCACTTGGCTATCACCGCCACAAAGTAGATATTAGGTACAGAGATTCAGTTTCATAGGAACGTGCAAATCGGTTGCACTCCTACAAGCACGCGGGACATCTATGTGTGGCCACTGGCCGCTTGTCGCGTACGCGGCGAGAGTGGAAAAAACCGGTTGACGCTGTCACATCAAGTTGAAAATCGCAGGGTAATCGCTACGCACATTGTTGGTTTTGTTAGTTGCAAGTTTGAATATCTATATAATAAAAATGAATCGCAAAATGTGTTGGTAAGCGCATAACTCAACAACGCCTGGACCAATTTGGCCAATTCTTTTTTTTAAATGTTCGTTGAAGTTCAAGGATGGTGGCGAGAAAAATTTGAAAATTCATCCCCTAAGGGGGTAAAACGGGGGTGCAAAGTTAGTATGAAGCTTTGCCGTTTTTGAAGTTAGTGAATGTGTAACGCGAGCGAAGCTGCGGACGTCCACTAGATATAAATATAAAAATAAATATAAGTATGTATAAGTATAAGTACAAGTACAAGTACAAGTACAAGTACAAGTACAAGTACAAGTACAAGTACAAGTACAAGTACAAGTACAAGTACAAGTACAAGTACAAGTACAAGTACAAGTACAAGTACAAGGACAAGGACAAGGACAAGGACAAGGACAAGTACAAGTACAAGTACAAGTACAAGTACAAGTACAAGTACAAGTACAAGTACAAGGACAAGGACAAGGACAAGGACAAGGACAAGGACAAGGACAAGTACAAGGACAAGGACAAGGACAAGGACAAGGACAAGGACAATTACAAGTACAAGTACAAGTACAAGTACAAGGACAAGGACAAGTACAAGTACAAGTACAAGTACAAGTACAAGTACAAGTACAAGTACAAGTACAAGGACAAGGACAAGGACAAGGACAAGTACAAGGACAAGGACAAGGACAAGGACAAGGACAAGGACAAGGACAAGTACAAGTACAAGTACAAGTACAAGGACAAGGACAAGGACAAGTACAAGTACAAGGACAAGGACAAGGACAAGTACAGGTACAAGTACAAGTACAAGTATAAGTATAAGTATAAGTATAAATATATATACTCTAATATAATAGACTAGCTTTTACCCGGGGCTCCGCCCGCGTGGTCAAAGGGAATTAACAATGACTTGTGTATCATATACGTGATTCAGAACTTGAAAATGAATTTTACTAACGCCATCTATTAATAACATTCGGAACTAAATATCTATCAAATAACAAAACATCGATATCTTCCCATGGGGATGTTTTACCGCGGTAAAAAGTAGCCTACGTCACTCTCCACCCTCCTCACTATGTCGACACACAAAAACAATACCATATACATAATAGCTTCCTTGCGACGTGAAAGCCGGACAAACAAACAAATAAACAAACAAACAAACACACTTTCGCATTTATAATATTAGTATGGATATAAGATAAAGATATAGATATAAATCTAATATATAAAATTTCCATGTCACAATGTGTTGTTTGTTGCAGTACTCCTCCGAAACGGCCTTACCAATTTTTACCAAATTTTATATGCGTATTCAGTAGGTCTGAGAATCGACTAACATCTATTTTTCATCCCCCTAAATGTTAAGGGTAGTCCACCCCAAATTTGTTTTAAAAATTTTTAGATAATTTTTTTTTTTATGATACAGCATTAGAAAATACATACAACCCTGAATTTTCAACCCTCTACGATCAACCCCTATTTTTCCATCGCGATTTTTATTTTTAATAATTTCCTACTTTTATTGAACGTTTTCGATTATAAGTAATGGTAGTCGTAGTGGTAGTGGTAGGGGTAGTGGTAGGGGTAGTGGTTGTAATAGTGGTAGTGGTAGGGGTAGTGGTAGGGGTATTGGTAGGGGTAGTTGTAGTCCACACACTTACATGAAGTTCTCCCAAAATATTCAGTAAAAATTATTTATATGGCAAAACAACGTTTGCCGGGTCAGCTAGTCTTATATATAAAATTTCCGTGTCACAATGTTTGTTGCAGTACTCCTCCGAAACGGCTTTACTGATTTTTACCAAATTTTATATGCGTATTCAGTAGGTATGAGAATCGACTAACATCTATTTTTCATCCCCCTAAATGTTAAGGGTAGTCCATCCCTAATTTTTTTTTTTTAATTTTTAGACAAATTTTTATTTTTGTATTTTTTTATGATACAACATTAGAAAATACATACAACCCTGAATTTTCAACCCTCTACGATCAACTAAAAATTATTTATATGGCAAAACAACGTTTGCCGGGTCAGCTGGTCTAATATAAAAACGTGGTATTAATAATAATGGTTGTATATTGTACTGTGTGTATGAATAATGCTAGAAAAAATAAAAATATATCATACTTTAACCACACTTTAACTATCCCAAGGAGTGCAATAGGTAAGTAAATATTTGATTATTACTTTTTCAAGTAAGTACCTTTATTTTACGGAATTATCCTTTTTTTAATAAGAAATGTGTACTACACGGTGTGTTTTTACCTTTTTATTATTATTACAAGCTTTTACTAAACATTTGTAGGTATGTGGGTGGGTTGGTACGTACTATGTGTTTTAAATTTAAGTATTGCAAGTGAGATTTGAACCACATCCAGATGTCTTATTGAACTGAAATTTTTCCTGCGTAACTTCGGTGACAGTACAATAATATGATAGATTATAACCTGACGCTGCAGCTAGGATTTGATATGCCATGTGAGTGTTTCCTGATACATTACTTGAAAAAACTATATATTAGATTTAGAATTTTCCATACCATAAAAATAAATAATAAAATATTAAAAAATAAAAATTATAAAAATAAAATTATTAGAGTAAGAAATTTGTAAAGTATGTTATTTTCTATTTTCTATTCTGTATTGGTTCTTATTGTAGTATTCTTTTTATATTCTGAATAATAAAACTATTTAACAAATGATTTCTTTAATTTCTCTTAACCTGTTGTGACAACCCTACCAAAATAGGTAACAATTTTGCATGTTCTTAAGAAGCTTAATCTCTGTACCTAATATCTACTTTGTGTCACCGCTGTTTAAGTGGAACAGCGGCACAAAGTAGATATTAGGAACAGAGGTTAAGCTTCTTATGAACGTGCAAAATTGTTACGTATTTTGGTAGGGTTGTCACAACAGGTTAAGACAAATTAAAGAAATCGGGGTGAAAAAAAAGGGGTGATGGGACCAGTGGAACAGCGGTGAAAGCCCAGTGAAACAGCAGGCGCCCACCAGTGGGGACGGTGGGGGGTGGTGGTCACCTGGCTGGGCGCGTTCTTGGCGGGGCTGAGCGGGCTGGGCGCGCCGAGGTCGGACAGCCGGGAGCCGCACGTGAACGTGAACCCGACGAACGGCAGGTGGAGGCCGGAGAAGGCCGACGACGCCGACGGTGGCGGCACCGCTTCTGACAATCTGGGGACAGAGCGTTTGTATTATGACTAGGATTAATTGCCCGTATGCGCTCGTTTTGTACCCTTAGTACCCGGTATGTATTGCTATCCCTTCGGGATTTGATTCGAAATAAAATTTCCGTACCGACACTTATAATCTTAAAAATAATCTATTAATATGTATGGTGTCATAATTTTTTTTTCTTATAATGTGCATAAGGATAGATAGAACAGAATGATTCGTCACCACTACAAATAAATATTTACACATACACGCGTATGTACCAGTATGTCACACATTGAACGCGTGTACGCTCTGACACGCGTTTTTGCAACGCTCTAACACGACTTTACAGTAAAGTATGTATTGTAGCGTCCATAGCCCAATGGCTCGCGTCGATTCAATGTGATCCAAAGAGTTAAGTAACGACGGGCGCGGTCAGTTTGTGGATGGGTGACCGCTAGTGGCAAAATTTCATGGACGCTACCGTGCTTCGGAGAGCACGTTAAGCCGTCGGTCCCGGTCGTTTTCAAAGGTGAAAACAGTCGTTAAGCCTTGTCGAAGACCTTAGGATGGCTTGAGAACATTCGACACTGGGTTGGCCACTAACCCCTCCACCAATCCGCATTGGAGCAGCGTGATGAAGTATACTATAGACCTCCCGAAGCTGTGGGGGAGACCCGTGCCCAGCAGTGGGACGTCTATGGGTCGCAGCGATATATTGTATTGTATTTAACGTTACCGGATGTCGGTGTCGTCGACGTCAAAATTTGACGTGTCGGTCGGACTGGCCACGTCGGGGACGAACGGCGCTTGCGTCTCGCGCACGCTCTCCCACTCCACGCCGCTGAACCACGGGTGACTCTGTGAACGTAAACTCCGTTTTGACGTGACAACGTCTTATAAATTGGTTTGCCGGGTGACACTTCAAGAAACTGCGTTACGCTCCGCTCACGTTATGCGCTCACAATGAGAGCGAGTGAGAGGCACGCGTCCCTTCCACTCGGGCATGGTTAGCCCGCCTAAGAGCGAGAGAGACAGACATAAAAAGTGAACAAGTTATTGTATGTATATTTGTATATAAATACGTATGTATGTGTAAAGGTAAAAATAAAATTTTGTTAATATTAAATTCAGTGCGAGATTCTTTGTATAAATTAATGTTTTAAATATAATTTTTTGTATAAATAAATGTTTTAAATTGTTACTATTATTTCATCCTTCTTCCTACTATACGAATGAATATTCACATTAAAATTATTTTACCACTCAAAGTCGTTGTCACGTAAAACTTTCGCCCGTATACCGACTTTACAGGCAACCAATTATTTTTTAAAAGCTTTTATTTAACTTCACTCGTATGTAATGTATGTATTCATTAATGTATGTACTGGAATCTTGCAATCAATATTTCACCCACTTCCACTGAAGCTGTCGAGCTGTAATTTGGCACACATATTAGGTTCCGATGACAATGCATGAAAATAAAAAAAAAGTTATAAAAGCTTTTTAAAAAAAAATTTTTTATCTTACAGCGTACCATTTTGTCGTAAGATTGTGATAAAATGAAAAGGATTGCATAAATAGTTATTTGAAACAAAAACGAATGTCTGTTTTATTACTAATTATTTTGGTAGACTTCTATTTTCATATAAAATAGTGCCAAAATTGTTTACCAAAAAAGACAAATCAAGAAAAATGGATTTAAGATCTGCTTTCAGATGTGGATTTGTTTAAGATTGAAGTTATCGATTGATTGAAGTTGTCGACGCTCGTCCGCTACACGATGACCGATACCTTAGTAAGCGAGACTAATTTTTGTTCTCAACATAATGTATTCTTTTACTACCTACCCTTAATATGATATCTTTATAAACATTGTAAGTGTATAATTTTAATAATATATGTACTTATTACGCTTAACGGCAAAATATTGTAATAGTTTAGTTTCTCTGTAAGTGAATTTTGTAATTCTTAAGAGAAATAAAAGTCTTAAACCGTTATCGATAACATTATGTATTTTTTTTTGTATAATTTAGACGGACAAACAGTCATACCTGATGGTAATTGGTAAAAAAATCAATAAATATATGAATGTATATAAATTTAGATATCTAGGTTTTTTTTAATAAAGCTAATAATAATCAGTCATACCTTGAAATCTTGTAACCCGTTCTTCCCCAATCGATTCTCCGATGAGCATATCAGGCGGCGTATTAAGTCTTTGGCTTCTTCAGATACCTGCAATCATACCTTTGGAATTGCATAACAATGCATAATACGATTGACTTTCACAATCATGCCTGTAAAACATTAATTTAAAATAATTCAGTGTACTATTTGGTCCTTCGAGCCGGATTAACTGTAAGATTATCAAGGGCGGATAGTAATGTTCACTGCCCGCTTAACTGTAGTTGTTCTTCCATCCATCCGTCCATCCATCAGCCTTTTGAGCTCCACTGCTGGACATAGGCCTCTCCTAAGTTGTTCTTGCGCAGTCCAAACTATTGACGATCTTGGTCGCACGAAATTAACAACGGATCTTCAAGCTGCAACAAGTTATTTACCTTCACCCATCCGGTTTCGGCAATCAACCGGATGGGTGAGCGCTCGTGGCAAAATTTCTTTGACCTTTGTGTTTTTAGGGACACGTTAAACCGTCGGTCCTAATTGTTATCGTAAGACAACAGTTGTTAAACCATGTTGCAGACTTTTGGCGCGGTTTAGCCAGTAACCCTACGGCAATTTGTACTGGAACAGCGTGGTGGCTCCAAGCCGTAACAGTTGTGAGAAGAGATCTGTAACCCAGGGATTCTCAAACTGGGTTCCGCGGAACTTATGGGTTCCGTAGAATAGTTATCAGGGTTCCGCCAAATTTATTTATTGTCGGACATAATACCGAACTAAAAAACAATAATTATTCTTATAACAGTAAAAAAAATTCATTCTTATCTTTAAAACTTTACGTTAAGAATAAAGTGCTTCAATAATATTACACATTTCTTAAAAAAATGTTCTTATATATCGTGGGCTTCAAGCCAGAGGGGCGTATAAGCAATACCCCTACTTTTCAGGAGACAAAAAAAACTTAATAAGTTTTTTTCAATGTATCTCTTTATATGATAATGTGCATGTGTCTACGAAAGTACTTTCCTAATAACGTGAAATGATCATTTTCGTTGTAAGTATTTAAAAACTCACAATATTGCACTCACTTCCATTTGGCTCTACAGTTGTAGGCAAATTACACGCCCCTCTGGCTTGAAGCCAGCGAATATATTTCAGTGATGATATGTAATCATTTGATATGTGGTTCCATAAAATAAAAGGTATTTTGTTGCTGTTCCCTTATCTTCCCCTGCTGTGCCTACAATGGAGCGACAGGTTGTATAAATGAGAATCTGCTAAGCTTTTACCTGCGCCGCGTGCTCGTCGGGCGGCGGGCAGTGGAACGAGCGCGCGTGGTTCATTATCTTGCCGTACGTCTCCACCAGCGACTCCGCGTAGAACGGCGTCTCGCCGAACAGCATCTCATACATACACACACCTGGAAACCAATCATAACAGTTATGACGCTCGCTCGCTGCGACCCACAGACGTCCCACTGCTGGGCACGGTTCTCCCCCACAGACACTGCTGCGGGAGGTCTAGAACATACTCCACTACGCTGCTCCAATGCGGATTTGTGGAGGGGTTAGTGGCCAACCCAGTGTCGAATGTTCTCAAGCCACCCGAAGGTCTTCGACAAGGCTTAACGACTGTTTCCAGCATTGAAAACAACCGGGACCGACGGCTTTACGTGCCCTCCGAAGCACGGTAGCGTCCATGAAATTTTGCCACTACCGGTCACCCATCCACAAAGCGACCGCGCCCGTCGTTACTTAACTCTTTCGATCGCATTGAATCGACGCGAGCCATTGGGCTATGGACGCTACCGCTTCATATATGACGACTCCGTGGCAGATATTTATTTCGTAGATACATATTATGTGTCCGCCACACGCGACACGTGGAGCGTTTATGTTTATTATCATACTAGTGGACGCAGCATCGCTCGCGTAGAATTAGACATCACAATAGTTTCGTTTACAGCTAGTAATATTATATAGCCTATGTCACTTAGTGAAGATGCAACTTTCTAATGGTGAAAGAATTTTTGAAATCGGTCCAGTAGTTCTTGTGTGAAAACATTACAAACAAATCTTTCCTCATTATAATATTAGTATAGATAGTGTAGATAATTTATCATAACGATACCTTAACGCGGAGGTTTGTGAATTGATTGCTATACACGGGTCACAAATACAGACTGCGAGCTTACAAGTTTAGAAAAATCCAATAGTTTCGAGAATTTCGTAATATAAAACAATAACCAATATCCTATTTTACAGAAGCGAACTTGATATTATATTAAGATTAAAGCATAGCAAAGCAACTCACCGAGTGACCACCAATCACACTCCGGCCCATATCGCCCTTGGCCGTCTTCCATAGCCTGGAATATTTTTTAAAACATTACAGTCGTTTAGCAGAAAAAGTTAACACAACAACATATTTGTAAATAGCAATCCTGATGAATGATTCCTGCGAATAAGAGTTCAAATCATTTCACATTTGGTTTTCAAAAGATAAAGGGTCTGGTTGAAAAATTTAATTTAAATTTCTGCCCGGCATTACTATCTCAGTGAAGGAAGTATTAAAAAAAAGTTATAACTTACCCGCAATATTTCCGGTGATATGTAATCCGGAGTGCCCACAGCGACGTTGCTTTGCACCTGAAATAATTAAGTAATTTAAATATGGCTTCCAGACTGAATTAATTAATTGATTCCAATAAAAACACTCATGAATAGGAGGCCAAGGTCAACAAAAAGAAAAAGAAACGACTCATGGCCTACTAGCACTGTGTGATTCTCGCGGTCTTTTTTACGGTTAACTGGTCTTCTGTGGAATGAGCTTCCGACTGAGGTTTTCCCTTCGAGCTACGACATGGAGCGCTTCAAAAAGAGTGTGAAATGTTGGGTGGAAGAGAAAGATTACCCTTTTTTTATTACAATGAAGTTGTTGAAGTAAAACGGCCTTTAACGAGCGTTGGGCGTTTTTGGGATGAGGAAATCTTACGTATTCACGCTCAGATGCGTGCACATTAAACAGCCAGAAAAATGATGCTATACCTGGTAATTAATTAATCTGTTTTTTTGGTGGAAGGAATATTTAGCGCAAGGATGTTGATTATTTTTGATGATAGAAACGCCACAGTAGAACGACTGCGCGAACCGAACGAACCACCAATCCGCATTGGAGCAGCGTGGAGCGTGATGGAGTATGCTCTAGACCTCCCGCAGCAGTGTCTATGGGGGAGACCCGTGCCCAGCAATGGGACGTCTATGGGTCGCAGCGAGCGAGCGAGAACGACTGCGTGTGTTAGTTTAATGCGTCTCTTTCTAGTAAGGATTCCCACCTTCCTCGTACCGCATTATCCCATCTAGACGTGTCCGATGTCCTATTTTAGGAAAGAATACTTAGGCTGTGGTGTCGTTTAGGAGAGGCCTATGTCCAGCAGTGGACCTCAAAAGGCTGATGGATGGATGGAATGCTATGGTAGTACCTTCCCATCGTCCCCGAGCCTCAAGCAGGAGCCGAAGTCAGCGAGGCGGATGTGTCCGCTCGCGTCCAACAGCACGTTGTCCGGCTTTATGTCCCTGGAACATTGAGTTTTTATGTTAAGCAACTGTCCGGCACGGTCGTAAATCGGTTTGATGACCGGTTGAGGTAAAAAGTGAACTCCCGTGACAACTATGGGTTTTCATTTATATAACAGTTATAGCCCAGATTTGTGTTTATATGGTTGTTGGAATGTGTGAAGTAGAAAGAGAGAGAGAGAGAGAGAAAGAAGAGGGAGACCATGCGCTTTCAGACTAAATTAATTAAACTGACTGGTTGTCTTGATGCATAAGGTTGTATCGGTGTCACCCAGCATTCTGTCTTCTCAGCTGACAACAAAGAAGTAACGCAAAAAGCCATATTTTCATCGGAATCCATGTAACTGACACTCGCCTGAACTGGTTCAAGCATTCGCGCCAAAATAAGCCCGTGAATGCGTGTAAGCGCGGATGCCGAAACGACCGTATATACGTAAAAAAACCTATGCTATTCTAAAAAAAAAAGAAAAGAAAGAGAAGAAAATTAAAAGAGAAAGAGACGGAAAGTGAGCACGTGTTATGTAAAACAGACTATGTAAACACAACCCAATTTAGGTGTCTATGTGAACGCACCGTGTCGTCTGTCATCTGTCAGTGACAGGAGTATATAAACCGCAGATATTTTGGCTCTGTCCTTCTATTCCAAATTTTCACTGTTATGGCCTCTGACTGTTTTGTGATACTAATTAAATCCAAGTTAATCCTGCCGTTGTCTCTCTTATTTTTACCTTAACCCTTCAGCACGCACCTGTGCACGTAGAGAAAGCCATTGTAATGTTTGGGTGTCCATTATAGTAAATAAAACACGCCTTTGATCACTCAATAGGTGAAGTAGGTAATGCGTCCGTACTGGCTCACCGCAAGCGCGTGACTGAGGCCGGCGCATACACTACATCCCTTCTTTATTTAATTTTTATGAGATTCATATTCAGACACTTATCTACCGCCGGTTCACAAAGTTGATGCTACCGAGAAGAATATCTTGGACATTTTCACACACGGCCATCTGACCCCAAAGTAGGCGCGAGCCTGTGTTATGGGTGTCAGAGACTGATATACATACATAGATATTTTTAAATACATACTTAAATAGATAATATTGACATCCAGACACAGAACAAATACAAGTGTTCGTCACACGAATATTTGTCCTGAGTGGGATTCGAACCCACGACGAGAAGAACACGGCAAGAAACTCGGTAGTAACTCATTTCATAAGAGACACAAAGTGAGCACGCACGCACGCACCTGTGCACGTAACGCAGCTCGTGCACGCTCTGCACCGCGAGCACCATCTCGGCGATGTAGAAGCGCGCCATGTCCTCCGGCAGCCGGTCCTCGAACTTGGACAGCAGCGTCAGCAGGTCGCCGCCGCAGTAGTAGTCCATCACCGGGTACCGCGATAGAGACACAAAGTGAGCACGCACGCACCTGTGCACGTAACGCAGCTCGTGCACGCTCTGCACCGCGAGCACCATCTCGGCGATGTAGAAGCGCGCCATGTCCTCCGGCAGCCGGTCCTCGAACTTGGACAGCAGCGTCAGCAGGTCGCCGCCGCAGTAGTAGTCCATCACCAGGTACTGCGGTAGAGACGGAGAGGTATGCATGTTTAATTCCTGTGTACAGTACTCCCAAATTAATAATGCGCATAGAAATCTTCGTCACTGTTCGGCAACGGTCGTATTCCCCGAGCGTCGGAAGACGATATGTATATAGAGTGGTTAAGTGCATTTTCTTCATGCATAATGCATTCATCACCTTTGAAAACAAAACCAAGAAGGGTGTGTAATAGCAGCTCTATATAATTCCACACACACACACCACCAATATTTAAAGACGACTGACGGACCTTTGACATACCACCGGCGACAGCCGCCGACCGCCCGAATTGTTTTCAATTTTTTCACATGATTTGATATATGACATTGACTCCTGTTTCTTTCGAACAAGGTGCAAAATGCAAGTGCATTGTTTAGGGCTTTCTCCGATTCAATGATTCGGGTGTTTCCGGGAATACGACAATTAGCGAAGATTTGCATGTGCATTATTAATTTGGGAGTACTGTAGTTTACTGATGCTAGCTATTTTATATACATATATAAAGAAAATAAAACCTATTTTCTTTGCAGTTTATATTTTTTTATCTGACATTTTCAATGTCAGTGGATTGAGAGCTTTGTGTAAAAATAATAGATATTGCTTTCTTAGTAATTGAATATAATTATTAATTTCATGTAAAAGAGAATCTGAATAAAAGACTTTAAATGTCGTTTCTCTGTTATCAGACGAAACTCATGGTTTTATTTTATTAGATTCAAGTTAAAATAATTATCTTATACATATATTTGTAAACTTGTGTGTATAAAAGAAATAAAAAAATAAAATAAAATTTAACCCAATGTGTTTCAATCATCCATAGCCCGATGTCGCGTCATCGCTCGCGTCGATTCAATGTGATCGAAAGAGTTAATCAACGACGGGCGCGGTCGGTTTGTGGGTGGGTGACCGCTAGTGGCAAAATTTCATGGACGCTACCGTGCTTCAGAGAGCACGTTATGTCGTCGGTCCTGGTTGTTTTCAATGGTGGAAACAATCGCTAAGCCTTGTCGAAGACCTTCGGTTGGCTTGAGAACATTCGACACTGGGTTTTTTTTTTTTGTTCCTACTTTCCTGTCCTACTTTCGGGTCAGATGGCCGTGTGTGAGAATGTCCAATATATACACACCGGCATATTTAGCGGAACATCGACTTTGGAACGCGGACCAATGGAGTAAGGTATTGTTTAGTGATGAGTGCAGAATTCTCTTAAATCAAATTGACGGCAGGCAAAGAATATACAGACTCAAAGGAGAACGATACATTCAGACATGTATATTTAGATCTAGATATTTAGCTCACCAAGTTGTGTTCGTCCTGGAAAGCGTAATGCAGGTTGGTGATCCACCGGCGGTCCCCGAACACGAGCACATCTCTCTCCTCTTGGAAGCACGCGGTCTCGGCTCTCTGAAAATACGACCAACAACTTGTATATGAATTGCTTACTTTGTAACGTTGTACATAATTTGTTAAAAGTTAATAAAAAATTGGTTTCTTATTCCAAGTAGGTACTAGAAGCCCGGGGCTTTGGACGGGTAATTTTTTACCAATTTAACAGTTCCAAGGACAGTGGAAGTCTATAGACTTTCTAACTCTTCCTCACACAACAAAATGCCCATACTAACGTATTTTTCTGTTTCCTCCCTGGATATTATCATTAGAGCAAATATTTTTTGGAAAACAACAGATACATCTCTACGACTGCCATGTCGGTATGTTTTTTTTTAAATAAATTAATTACTATAGAAGTTATGAAGCTTCAAAAACGACAAAATCTACCGATAAAAATTATCGTTTTCAGAAGTCGAGAAAACCAAATAAAACGCAAAAAAATAAAAATATACGACATAGCCATTTCCTTATTTATATTGTCCTGTGAAAAAATTCAAAATCCGTTCAGTTTTCGTGGTGGGAACAGTATAATACTGAATGTCGATTTCGTCAATTTTGTATAGGTATTATCAGTCCTACCTGTAGTTGTCCCGCTCACGTTATAAGGGGTGAGACGGGCAGCCCAGCGCGACGGCAACAGTTTCGATTTAAATTGGATTTTCAAATGTTCCCGCGCTGGTATTTCCTCTCAACAGTCACGCTGGTGACCAACGAGGTTTTGTCACCCCTATTCCCAACCGGTAGTGCCCAATCACTCACCTTGAGCATCTCCCACTTGTTGAGTATCTTCATTGCGTACACTCGCTCGCCGGCAGTGGTGGACACTGCCCCACTGGTAGCCACGTTGTTCCCCGAACTTTCAGATCCCTGCTGGAGGAATTTACAATTACATACATACAATTTACTACAACAAATGTCGCCTAGAAGAATTGGTTGTGAATAAAGTACAAAGAGCATATTTTTATGTCATATCGATAAATCCCTGTTTAATTGATTCGGAAGTAAAAAAAATTAATTACAATGTTTTTATCGAAAGAAAAAAACATGGGGAAAGATGAAAGGGTGGTGGGGTAAGATCGAAGTAGTTTCTAAAATCGTTCAATTGATGAGTTAGACGATATTGACGGTCAGTAGGCTACAATTTTAATTGTCCTAACACTTCAGGACTGTCTATAATATCAAAATACCTTCAAATAACACAGATAACACAAATTATTTGTTTTTTATATCTCAATCTTGCCCCGCCGGGGAAAGATTGAACTAGAGGTTCTCAAACTTTTCACTTTACTTGAATAAGATTATACAGAAAATGAAAGATATTAATCATATAAAATCTTTTATTGTTATTGCCAAAATTACGTACATGTACCTTTTACATTTTACAACAAATTAGCTTCTTAGTGGCTGCCATTTGGCTGTTGTTTCTTGTGTCTATGGGTAGCGGTGAAACACTTAGCCATCAGGTGACTCGCTAGCTCTTTTTGCTTATACATAATATACAAAAATAAAAATAAATACCTTTTAGATAATATTAGTTGTGCCGCTGACAATTTATATAATGGCTGTAACAAAACAAAACATTTTTTCAGGTACACTTTGAGAACATGAGACCATTAGTATGACTTTTGAAAACGGGGTAAGATGAAAACTTTTATATGTTTATCTTACCCCGTCAAATATTGGCGGGTAAAGACGGAAGGTTACAATAAATCCTAAAATACAAAAAGTAGCGATATTTAGACATAGCAACTTAACTACCAATTAAAAATAATAAGTATGTATACAAATAAAAAACTCGTACCTACCTTGTAAATGAAGATACACGACACGGGGTAAGATAAAAACACTTGACTTGCTCGCATAAAATACACAGGGTAGGATAATTCGTTTTATCACACAACCGATCCCTCAAAACGACAAGTGCCGACTGAGGTGTGGGACGTAACAAAATGGCGGTCTTATGAATGTTGCCTGCATTGGATAAATTACACAAACTTTGTCTTTATTGATGCCTTTTTGTGTTACCCCGTTTTTCATCTTCCCCCCACTCACCCTACCACTAAAATAAAACAAGAAATAATATAATTATTAGGGCTACCAACAGCTGCTACACAAAACATTGAAATGGAACAATTGTATTAACAAACAAAGCAAGCAAAAATAAAAATTTAAAAATTGATTTTTGGCTCAATACTAATAATTTATTGTATTGCAAATAACATGTATTACTGTTTATTGAATGTGATTAGGGAATTAAACTTCTAACCCAAATCACAATCCCCATTTTAATTTATCTAGGTCAGTACATACATCTATAAATTGGGGATGTAGGTTTTCTGATTGTGGTAATACAATACAATGATACGATTCCAAAACGAAGTAAGTGAGATAACACGAGGGTCCAAAATGAGTCTTGGCCTCCGTCAATAAGAGCCTCCACTACAGTCTATTCTGCACCATCTCCCGCCAGTCATCCCGACTGTCTCCGGCCCTTCACGAGTTCATCCTTCCAGCGGTACTTCGACCGTCCCAAGTACTGGACAAAAGTGGGACGAGGAAGTGGATGTGATGGTGGATGGTAAACGAACCTGCATGAAGGAAGCGCGTACGACGCACACCTCCCCGAACGCGCCGCGGCCGATCACCTTCACCAGCTCAAAGTCGTCGCGCGACAACCTCAGCCGCTTCAACGCAGACGCCACCGGCTTCACTGTAAATAAAATAAAAAAGCCTGTATTTATTTAAACCTTTTATTGCATGTAACAATATGGCGGACTTAATTCCTAATGGTGAGAAGATGTAATAGGTTATTTCCATTTCCTATAACTAATACAGATGTAATGTTAATATTTTTTTAGTATATTGTGGTTTTTATATACATATATTGTTTTTTAGTATATGTTGGATGAAGAAAGATAGGGTGGAAAGGTACCTGGTTCGACTGTACCCCGCGTCGAGATGGTGATGACGCGTCGGAGCTCCGACCTTTCTTAATCGTCCATATGATGATTTGCTGATTCACTAAATTCACGTATCACTTTATACACTAATACGTGACACTCAAATAATGTTTTTGCTACTTTGTAACTTATTCTGCGGCGAAATCGACGGGAACACGGGAGCTCGACCGGACTTGACGCGCGTAGTTGGCAGAAGAGAATTGTCACTTCCTACCCCCCAAGTATTTGATTTTATTTGATGGGAAGGAAGTTGAGATGAGGGTAGGGTATCGGATCGGTTTCGTTCGGAAATAACCATCAGTATATTTATGATGGATGAGAGGAGGCTTCAATTTTGATGCTTTTTAATTACTAAGGGACTGAGCTTCAATCGCGTGGATTTAGACTGCGGTAGTTTCGTTTGTAGTTGCTACCTATGGACATTACTGGATAAACTCCAGTGAAACTATACCATGTTGACCTTATTATTAACCGGAATAAAATGACATTATATTATTATGTAAAAATAAAAATGTCTATATGCAACGGCGTACTTAATGTCTGAACAAATTATTACACCTTTTCAATAATTTATACATTGAAAATAGAAAATCGATGAATTTATATTGGATATGTAATATCCGTCGAAAGTCGAAGACCTTCGGGTGGCTTGAGAACATTCGTCACTGGGTTGGCCATTAACCCCTCCACCAATCCGCATTAGAGCAGCGTGGTGGAGTATGCTCTAGACCTCCCGCAGCAGTGTCTGTGGGGGAGACCCGTGCCCAGCATTCGTCAGGGACGTCTATAGGTCGCACCGAAAAATAGAATAGAATAAATCTTTATTTCAAATTCAATTTTTTTTATTTCGACTTCTACGCATTTAGCATCAGCTAGGGGAGAGGGGGGCACCTTTGAACACTTTTTAGTTATTAAATTATATTTCTCATATGGTGGTATAATCAGGATGTATTATATTTTATAAATAGACTAGTGGACGCCCGCAGCTTCGCTCGCGTTACACATTCACTAACTTCAAAAACGGCAAAGCTTCATACTAACTTTGCACCCCCGTTTTACCCCCTTTAAATTTGAAAATTCATCCCCAATTTTCAAATTTTTCTCGCCGTAAAAACAATCCTTGAACTTCAACGAACATTTAAAAAAAAGAATTGGCCAAATTGGTCCAGGCGTTGTTGAGTTATGCGCTTACCAACACATTTTGCGATTCATTTTTATAATATAGATATGGGGTTTATACTAAATAATAAAAATGATATTTATTTATTTTGAACCATCAAACTAACGCAATTTACATTTTATTAAAAACCTTATTTTGTTAAAATCCGCCCCATCTGCGGGGCACTATTGAAACCCCTAGGGGCAGTATTGAAAAACCAGGATAAAATAAAAACCACGTAACTTAGAATATAATCAACACTATATTTAAGTTATTTACATCTTATATTATCATTGAACACAGACATTTATACCTACACTAGTTATTACTTAAATAAATTGTATAAAACTCTTAAACAGGCAGTCTTGAACAAAATTAAACTAACTTATTAATAACTTAGACAACACACAATACAGCCCTTTCGGCATCGTCTTCATTCACAGCATTTTCTTTTTTCTTTTTGTAATTTCTTACCATGATGACTGAAACAAGAAACCAATTAAAAAATAAAAAATCTCACGATGGGTGCGTATTTACTTGGTTAGGTTAGGTTAGTTACACATAAGGGCACTTTATTCAAAAGTGACCCAGCAATAAAATAATAACAACTTGAAAATAACACTTACTGTTTACGCCTTGTATACGCCTGCTGGAAACTGAGAGCAATATGCAACTAATCTGCGGCGGTGCTATTTAATTCTGTCAATTAATTAAAAGACACTTGCTCACTGTCATTGTTGGAGACAACACGTGTTTAATTTCATCACATCCTTTGTCCATATCATCCAAATACTTCATAAAAGCCTGCACATCATCACCATCATTAACATTGGTCCTTCGAGCCGGATTGTGATAAAAAATATTCAGCGAAAAAATAATAAAACCGGAATTAATTTGCTACGGAGTGTGTGCAAGCCGCATGCGTGGAAGTTATAACCTCATCGTGTATGGAAAAGGAAAGTGAGGAGTGAGTCGGTCAAAAGTCGGTATACTATTTATTTTGTATTTGTGCCTCTATTTTAATAAGTGTATATTAAAATCACAGTTAAAATAATTATGCTTTGTAGTAGTAAAATATAACATTGTTAAAAGTAAAAGTTAAAAATCTAATTTAAATTGTATACAAGTTATAATGAAGTAATAGCAATAAATATAAAGCCTTATCAGTTAAAAATGTGCTATTAATTTATTGTAGTTAGTTGTGAAATGTAATATTGTGTAATTTTAAACCAAAAAGTTATCTGTCTCACTTAGTGTAAGTTGAGTCCAATAGTTCAATTATTTTCTTATGTTGTGGTAATAATATAATTGTATAACTTGTAAAATAAATCTCAATCACATGAAGAATAAAAGTCAAATGTTCTGTACTTAATAAAACTTAAAAAACAAGTTCAATACATTATAAAGTTAAAGTCTATTAGTCTAAGGTTAAAGTATGGTTTAACTCTTAATTAATTTGATAACTATTTGTGTAATTACCTCTAGCAACTGTTTGTTACATTAGTACACTACTAACTAGCTTGTTACTTTGTTTTGTTTGTGTAAATTAGCGCCGTGTTAAAATTAGTGAATAATTGTATACTGTAATCAATTCCAGGATTGTGCTGCCTACTCCCAAAATGTCTGAAAAAGCTGAAATTCTAAGGGAAATTGCTGAGTTGACAAAAAAGCGTAGCAGTTATAAAGGTCGGATTACTATATTTACTGGATATCTAAAATCCCTTAAATCCCCGAATTCTAAGGACATTGGTGAGTTGGAATTGCGTTTAAGTAAGTTGAGCTCATTGTATGCCCTATACGATGAGACCCAAACGAGGTTGGAGTGCATATCTGAAAGCATAGATCAACAGCTAGCCGAGCGGGACGAATTTGAGAGTAGGTATTTCAAAGTATTAAATAATGCGCAAGAGATTCTGTCTAATTACAAAGGATCTCAAGTGCCGCTGCCCACCGACGGCTCGCGCACAGGTAGGCAGAATCCAGTCAAGTTACCTACTATTCAAATACCTAAGTTTACTGGTTCCTTTAACAATTGGTTGGAGTTTCGAGACACCTTCACGAGCCTTATTCACGACAACGACGAGATAGACGATGTAAACAAATTCCACTATCTACGTACATCGGTGGAGGGTACCGCTGCTGTGGTTATTTCATCCATCGAGTTTTCGTCTAGTAATTACAGTGTCGCTTGGAAACTTTTATGTGATCGGTTTGATAATAAGCGGTTGTTGATACAGCACCATGTTGCTTCATTATTTAATATTGAGCCGGTCTCACGTGAGTCCGCCAGTAATTTAAAAAATATCATGGACCAGTTCAATAAAAACATCCGTGCGCTAGACTCGTTGGGCGAGCCCACTAAGCACTGGGATACGTTGCTCATTCACATAATATCTCATAAGTTGGATAGTAAGACTTATCGCGAGTGGGAGGAGTATAAGGGCCGCTTAGATACCGAGTCACGAGTGGAGCTTAAACATTTTATTGAATTCATGCGCATGCGCACTAATCTTTTGGATACAATTGAATTTTCACGGTATTCTCACCTACCTACTACTACTAATACTAATAGTAATAATAATAAGCATTCAAAAGTGAAGGCTATGGTCACAACACAAAATAAATCTAGTAGTTATTTAAGTACTAAGGACTCGTGTCCGAAATGCAGTGGCGAGCACAGGCTAAATAACTGTCCCGAGTTTTTAGCGTTAAGTAATGACGCCCGCCTGCAGTTATTACCGACGTTAAAGGTGTGTTTTAACTGTTTTGCAAAAACCCATTATTCAAATATGTGTAAAAAACAGGGGTGTAAAATATGTAAACGTAAACACTCTGTTTTAGTCCACGTTACAGATAAGCAGAAGTTAACCGTGCCTGGTGAGCGCAGTGACGATGTCAGCGCGACTCCCGCCACCGATCCTAACAACTTAACATTATCAGCGAGCGTGTCGTCCGCGGATGCAAACAATCGCGGCGACGTTATTTTATCGACTGCGCTAGTTAAGTTATATGATTCCGACAATCGCGAACATATCGGACGCGCTGTTTTGGATTCCGGTAGCACTTCAAGTTTATTGTCTGAGAAAATGTTTCAGCAATTAAATCTGCCTTATAATCATGTTGATCAGTCTGTACAGGGTATTAATAATGCAACCACGCATATAAATAAAATGTGTAACCTGCGTTTGCAATCATTGGACGATACGTTCGTGCGTAATGTAAATTGTTTTGTTTTGCCGTCGTTAACGGATAATGTACCGAGTCGTACACTTAACATTTCGCACCTTAATATACCTAGTGACGTTCGTTTAGCGGATCCCTATTTTTATAAGCCCGCGTCAGTAGATATAATTCTAGGTGCTGACACTTTTTGGGATATAATAGGATCACAAAGAGTTAACCTAGGTCATAATATGCCTATCCTATTTGAGACTAGGTTGGGGTGGATAGTTTCCGGCCCCATTCATAATAGATTTTTCACATCTATACCTAATCCTGTTCAGTGCAATTATTTATATTGTAATTCGTCTGGTGATGTTTCAAACCAAGACATACAAAGTCAACTCGCACGCTTTTGGAATTTAGAAGAAATAGATAACTCAAATAATTCCTGTTATTCACCGGAAGAGAAGCAGTGTGAAGATCATTTTATTAAAAATACAACACGGTTGGAAAACGGCCGTTTCTGTGTTAGGATCCCGTTGAAGGATTCCACAGATAAGTTAGGCGATTCATTACAACGCGCGAAATGTTGTTTTCTATCACTTGAGCGTAGAAATAAAAATCGACCTACATTTTACAACATGTATAAACAATTCATGTACTTGTTCAGAGTACTTGCTGTTAGGTCACATGACTGAGTGTGATATTAATGATAAATTTAATTGTTATTACATGCCTCACAGTGGAGTGCTGCGAGAAAATAGTACTAGCACAAAGCTCAGAGTAGTTTTTAATGCAAGTTCGCCTAGTACCTCAGGAGTATCTCTTAATAATTTAATGATGGTCGGACCTACTGTCCAAGACGACTTATTGTCAATATTACTCAGGTTTAGAACGTACAAGTATATTATCTCTGCGGATGTTGAGAAAATGTATCGGCAGATACTTGTGCATCCCGACGATAGGCACGTGCAACGTATAGTTTGGCGTGACGACCCTACACAACAGCTCAGGGCTTTCGAATTGGTTACCGTAAGTTATGGTACTGCCAGTGCCCCATATCTGGCCACTAGATGCCTCAATCAGGTAGGACATGAATGTACTGACAGTCAAATCTCCGAAATCATACGTCATGATTTTTATGTTGACGATTTGTTGACTGGCGGGGATGACATTAACTTAGTTCGAGACATTCGTACTAAAGTCACGGCTGCCCTTGGCGCTGCTCACTTTCCTCTGAGAAAGTGGAGATCCAATGAACCTCAGTTAGTGCCAGAGGCAACCGGGTCTATGCCGGAGTTGAACATCGGTGGTACCGAGGTAAGCAAAACTTTAGGTTTAGGGTGGTTACCAAGTAGTGACGAGCTGCATTTTCCTATCGATCCGAGTAAATCTATTAGGTTGGAAGAAAACTCAAAACGGGAGATTCTTTCAGTTATTTCTCGGATATTCGATCCGTTAGGTCTTGTCGCACCAGTAGTAATTAAATTTAAAATTATATTGCAGAGTTTATGGTTATTAAATTTATCGTGGGATGATCCCTTACCCTTAGATGTAAAAGAAAACTGGTTAGATACAGTAAAACATTTAAATATTTTAAATAATTTAAGAGTGCCTCGACATGTAATAATTGACTCACATGTTCGTTTAGAATTTCATGTATTTTCCGACAGTTCGGAAAGGGCTTATGGCGCGTGCCTTTACGTCCGTAGTGAAGATACCAGTGGCAGAATATTAGTTAGTTTACTACTCGCTAAAAGTAGGGTCGCACCCATAAAACCCACAACAATTCCAAGGCTTGAGCTTTGCGGGGCTCAGGTTGCTGCTAAATTATATCAGAAGGCTTGCAGTTCTTTAAGAGTTAAGGCAGCGAGAACTGTGTTTTGGACTGATTCTACCATTGTTTTGGGTTGGCTAAAGATGCTACCAAATAAATTACACACATTCGTTCGTAATCGTGTTGGAGACATTTTAGAAAGGACTGGTGACTGTGAGTGGCGCCATGTACCTACGGAGCATAACCCGGCGGATTATGTATCGCGGGGAGTTAGTGTTGACGCTCTCCAGTCTCTCGACATGTGGTGGTCAGGACCAAACTTTTTGAAAGATAATTCCAGTAGTTGGCCTTCTACACTGTTACCCCGAGAATCGTTGCCGGAAACACGTACTGAAGTAACGTGTTTAGTTACGTCAGATAATACTTCAGTGTTTATTGATTTTGATCGTTTTTCGAATTTTAATAGGCTTAGACGTGCAATAGCATATGTGCTACGTTTTGTTGAGGCCTGAAGAGGACGACGTGCTACAAATATTTTGCTCACGGAACCTGAATTAAAAAACGTCGTTAAACGTCCTCGTTCGTACAGTTCAGAGAGAATCCTTTTCGGAATACGATCTTCTAATACAAAAGAAACCTCTGCCTGCCAAGAATAGTTTGTTAAAATTTAACATTTTTCTTGATGATAATAATTTATTGCGTGTTGGTGGTCGTATTAATAATTCAGAGTTTTCATATGAGAAAAAGCATCCTTTATTATTACAGTCCACTCATAGATTCACTAAGTTATTATTTACATATGAACATTTAGAACTCTTTCACGCTGGACCACAATTATTATTATCATCAATTAGAGAAGTCTACTGGCCAATCGGTGGTCGTAATTTGGCAAGGGCTACTTACCGTCGCTGCTTTAAGTGCACACGCATGAAGAGAAAGATTGAAGCTCCACTCATGGGTGAATTACCTCGGCAGCGTCTTACTCCAGGTTACCCGTTTGAATCGGTTGGTGTTGATTATGCGGGGCCTATTTCTTCCGCAAGTCGTCAGGGTCGTGGTTGTCGTATTGTGAAAGTGTACATTGCTAATTTTATATGTCGTACCACAAAAGCTGTACATTTGGAATTAGTAGGTGACTTGACAAGTAATTGTTACATTTTAGCGTTACGTAAATTCATTGCGCGGCGTGGAAAACCACGTCATATTTATTCAGACAACGGAACCTCGTTCGTTGGAGCATGCAATGAGTTAGCCGGCTTCTTAAAGGCAAATGCCAACTTATTATCAACTGACCTTGCAAATGACGGGATAAACTTCCATTTTATACCCGCGTATTCACCGCATTTCGGTGGCATTTGGGAGGCGGCAGTGAAATCTACTAAATTTCATTTATTGCGTGTGTTAGGAAATTGTCATTTGACCTACGAGGAGTTGTATACCACTTTGACACAAATTGAGGCAATTTTAAATTCGCGGCCACTCACTCCTCTATCATCTCATCCAGATGATTTCACTCCCTTGACGCCTGGACATTTTTTGATTGGACGTCCGCTGACAGCCATCCCTACAGAAAACTATCACGGACACACTGGCACACATCTCTCAAGATTCAAACGCATCGAGCAACTCCGTCAGCATTTTTGGGAAAGGTGGAGCAAGGAATACATTGCTGAACTGCAGAAACGCACAAAATGGCAAACTCCATCTAAACCACTGGAGATAAACTCGTTGGTCCTGTTAAAGGAGGATAATTTACCGCCGTTAAAGTGGAGATTGGGAAGAATTGTGGCACTGTTCCCAGGGCCCGATGGAATCGCTCGTGTGGCGGAAATTAAGACAGCCAACAGGGTTGTGAAGAGATCTTTCGCTCGAATTTGTCCACTGCCGACTTGTGACGACAAATAACTTGGTTGAACGCGCTGCGTTCAACGCCTGGGGGCATGTTTACGCCTTGTATACGCCTGCTGGAAACTGAGAGCAATATGCAACTAATCTGCGGCGGTGCTATTTAATTCTGTCAATTAATTAAAAGACACTTGCTCACTGTCATTGTTGGAGACAACACGTGTTTAATTTCATCACATCCTTTGTCCATATCATCCAAATACTTCATAAAAGCCTGCACATCATCACCATCATTAACACTTACCTTGTCAGTAATTTGCTTACATATAAAAAAAAAAATCTTTACTCAGGACTTTGTAAGGTAAACAAACCGGCCAATGATTTTCAAAATGACACTGATATTGGCGTTAGTTTGGATCTGACAGATGTTTAGGATGGTTTTACCAGTATTAAAATGGTTTCAGAGGTTAGGAATGATAAAGGATCCGTTCATAAAACAGATAAATCAAAACAGCCTCTGTTCTAGTGATGAGTAGGACACGAAATAAAAATGAGTTTGTAAGAGTAGCCTCTTTTTTGTATTGAGCCGCTACAATGTCCCACTTCAAATGAGGCGAGGCGTTCGTCGCGCGCGATACATTTGTACTACGATGTCCCATTTCAAACGAGGCGACGTGTTCGTCACGCGCGATACATTTGTACTACAATGTCGCACTTCAAATGAGACGAGGTGTTCGTCGCGCGCGATACATTTGAAGTAAATAGAATGACTTGGTACTTGTATTGTCCTACCTTACAATGTGTGACTGACGTAATAATTATTATTTATTTTAAACGTCATTGTGTGTGTTGAACGTACCGCGACAACAAATTTGAAGTAGTACATAATAAAATTTTGAGCCGCTCTTACATTTCTACGTCATGTCCGGGACAAATGAAGTGCCTCTTGTATGTCCTACTCAACACTACTCTGTTCTAAACTGCCTCCCTCTCCCCTACACTAACGCTGTTACTCACCATACTGTATAAAGTCTGCCACAGCCTTCTCCCGCCGCAGGCTGCTGTTGCAGCACTCGTCGTAGAGGACCAGCAGGACATCCAGCAGTGTCTCCACGCTGAAGCCCTGGATACGAGGGCCCTGGAGACGGCGTGAGACGAACATCGTCTCTATCTGCTTCAACCGTTTGATGCCCAGCGCTGGAAGAGGTGAAAAATTGGTTAATTATTAACTCTTTATTGTACACCAAGACATACAGGCAGGACCGGATTAAGAGGTGTGGAGGCCTCGGGCAAGAAAGCAGTGGAGGCCCCCTGGCCCCAAATTATTTTCCAAATGAGATGAACAACTTTTTTCAGTCGAGTTTTCCAAGCAATAATTTGAAATCGAGTAGATTATTTTAGTCTTTAACAAACATAAAAAATAACATAAATGATTTCTGTTAATATTTAAGAACAATATAATCATGTTTGTACAAAGGTAAAGGTGAAGGTAAAACAGCGAAAAAGAAAACAAAACAAAAGTTGTATAGTAGTGTTTAGTAGCCGGAATATGAAATATTTTTTTTCGAAGTGAATTGTGGGGGCCCCTCTTTTGTGGAGGCACGGGGCTGTAGCCTAATCCGGTCCCCTAAATCCGGCCCTGCATACAGGAACAATTATGTACATGGAATAAGAATTAAAAACTACGTACAATAGTTAGGTGGCCTTATCGCTAACTAGCGATTTCTTCCAGGCAAACTTTAATGTTAATGGCTATGCAAGTAATTTTTACTAAATCGCACTTAACATAGAAAAATGCGTGTGTGCCGGTTGGGTTTGAACCCGGACCGCTCGAGTACAAGGCGAGTTCGATAGCCACTGGGCTGTCACCTTTACAAAAGCTAGCTTTTTGAGAAATACGGGGTTATTTTATTACTCAACTAATTGGCATTCTAGTAAAATAATGAATTGATGAATAGAATGGTCAAAACTCGATCACGAACGGCAGCAAATTGCAGACAGTTTTGCCCAAAATGTTACTTAGTGCTTAGTTTACAACGAAACTTAAAAATTAGTGTACAATATCTCTTTACAAGATGTAAGATTAACTATTTCATGTTTCATCGATATGTTTATCTATAAGTAGAGGTTGTTACAATATGTCTGGTCATTAAATAAATTTATATGTCATGACATTAAATATGCTACGGTTTTCCTGTTTCCGCATATAATTTAACATAATACATATATAGGTAATGTCCGTTAAAATATGGTTAAAATATTCCTTGGCACAACCTAGATGGTAGAACCCATCAAAACTCAACTAGGTAAGTATGTATGTACATTGTACAAGTAACTATATTTCGGCATTGCCAATGTTTACTTATTGTTTTTATTCGACCAATAGATTCAAACTCATGCATGCATAAGTTGCCATTTATTATTTCTTATATTTGCATACCATTCTTTTCATTTATTTTTAAACGTCAGACATTATGAAATATTACCTACCATGGTAATAAATTTTCATACATATACCTACTTAGCATCTAACAACGCGTTTTGTCTAATATAAAATGACGATAATCTCGTATTCCACCAAAAATTATCGCTCGACTATTGCTTCAACAACAGTCAATGACATAGTTTCAAGTGACCCGAGTTCACCAAAACCGACCAAACAATTAAAAGCGACATTATCTAACAAGTGAAAACAACAATAGACCCCACAGCAGCGGCAACGCGGAGCCGAGCGAGTGAGTAGCAGCTAAACAATCAACAGGAAACACCGCCGAACCGCGCCGACCAGAGGATATCCCATGGCCATACAAACAATAATACGCGCATTACGAATGCGGGCCGCGGTGTCGTGTCCTACCGTTCGTACGCGAGTGAATCACCCAATGTGCCAGTGACAACCTCTGGCCACGACCGTATCTACCCGAGATGAGAGAACACCATTCTAGAGACAGTGATATCCTCTGGCCACGACCGTATCTACTCGAGATGAGAGCACACCATTCTAGAGACAGTGATATCCTCTGGCCACGACCGTATCTACCTGAGCTGAGAGCACACCATTCTAGAGACAGTGATATACTCTGGCCACGATCATACGTAAATACTTTTGTGACGAGAATCATGCGAGTGTCTGGATGCCCTTTAATAATTAATGTCACCTTTAAAACTGCCACTACTGGCTAGGTAAGGCAAAGACAGTGGCCACGACCTGACCATATCATTAGGTTTGTCAGTCGTAAGCGCTGACTGGTTCGCCAGCCGTATTATGTCCGCTATGGATTTCGCTCAGAGCTAAGCTTTCGTGACGTGAGCTGTAACCTTAAACGTGCCCCATAGATAGTGCTAAAAGTTAAAACCGACGACAGTTGAACAGTAGCGTCTCTCAGCAACTAAAATTGTGTCGTGTCAAACGGATTACGCCTGAAATCTCGATACGTTGACAAGCTGCTGATGCAAAACTTTACCCTTACTTCCTTCCTTACTTTGTTTCGTTATGTCTGTCGATGATACACAAAATTTGTGAAACACTCGACAGGCGGGAACAAAGCATGTGTGAACGGTAAATATCGTATGCAGGAACAAAAGCCAATACCTATTCCGAATATGCAGTCCCGAATTAGCTTCAAGTGTTCAGACAGACGCTTGAGCCGAGAGCGGTTACAGGATAAATAGATTTTGGTACGAGTACCTAACGTTAGAGGGAAATCCTTTTCTGACTGCATACATAATTTAACCAACTCCGCACGGGAATGTTACTGATACTGAGTAACTACACATGCGTGAGAGAACAACGAAAGCTTTCTTTCTTTCTTTCTTTGATACTAACTACTATTTTTAAACAAAGATAAAAAAGTTGGGTGATCCGATTCCTGTCTGTGACGGCGTCACTGCGAATCGGATGGAACGATTTTGATTTAGTTTCCTTGTTAGAAATGTGACTTGTCAGTTTTTATTTCATAACTAGTGGACGCCCGCAGCTTCGCTCGCGTGGAATTAGACATAACAATAGTTTCGTTTACACCTGGTAATATTATATAGCCTAGGTCACTCAGTGAAGATGCAGCTATCTAATGGTAAAAGAATTTTTGAAATCGGTCCAGTAGTTTTTGTGTGAAAACATTACAAACAAATCTTCCCTCTTTATAATACATATTAGAAAGCTACATCTTCACAGAGTGATAGGCTATATAATATGTGAAGATGCAGCTATCTAATGGTAAAAGAATTTTTGAAATCGGTCCAGTAGTTTTTGTGTGAAAACATTACAAACAAATCTTCCCTCTTTATAATACATATTAGAAAGCTACATCTTCACAGAGTGATAGGCTATATAATATTACTAGGTGTAGACGAAACTATTGTTGTCTAATTCCACGCGAGCGAAGCTGCGGGCGTCCACTAGTTCTCAAATAAAAGTTCATTTCTTCATTTCCCACATATACGAGTAGAGCGTAGCCCAACATATCAGTCGACTCGTATTATCGATAGCTCTCGAATGAGCGCATAGCATCGGCTCTTCTGCCAGATGCCAACCGCCAGTCGCCACGAGTCTACCTCTTGCACGGCTAAGTGTTTACCTCTTGAATACGCAGCCTCTTACGCCATGCTACGTGTCTGGTAGACTCGTCATAATAGCATGAAATCGCAAGTTATATACTTCCATTACTTAATAAAAACTTAAACTAAAGTTATTTAAATTTAAACAAACCAATTAATACAACATATTTTACATGTATCTCAACACAATACCTTGCATGAAACAAAACTGATCCTAGTTCAGTTATCAGACAGCTATGATATAGGTACCTAAGTTTCTGAATAGTGTATGTAATTAATTGATACCGTGTACAGCGGTTAAATAAATAAATATTATTATAACACCCGTAGCGTCCATAGCCCACCCAATGGCTCGCGCTGATTCAATGTGATGTGAAAGAGTTAACTCTTTCACATCACATTGAATCAGCGCAACGACGGGCGCGGTCGGTTTGTGAATGGGTGACCGCTGGTTGCAAAATTTCATGGACGCTACCGTGCTTCGGAGGGCCCGTAAAGCCGTCGGTCCCGGTTGTTTTCAATAGGTAGTGGAAACCGTCGTTAAGCCTTTTTTTTTAAGACCTTGGGGTGGCTTGAGAACATTTGAAACTGGGTTAGCCACTAACACCTCCACCAATCCGCATTGGAGCTGCGTGGTGCTGCGTCTATGGGCAGTGCCCAGCAGTGGGACGTCTATGGGTCGCAGCGAGTGAAAAACAATTTTCCCGAAAGTATTTTATGTAACAGTTAAACGTAAAACCACTTTTGACTGCATAATATTTTTAAACTATGTACATCTATCGTAGAGTCAGTCGCACTCGCAAACCTTGTAAAACCAATGGTTACTTAGCGTGGTAGTGGTACCGACCGAAGGCCAACTCCGCGCGAAAGCCATGCCCAAAAGTGGATTTGGACATTGAAAGGATAATGGATGTCGACCAGCACATACCCAGGGTTCACCGAACCGAACGATGACACATTATTATTATGGACTATATTCATAAGAGTGCTCCGTTTTTTTTGTTATCACGTTCATTATGTGTATTTATATTTAGAGATTCTCACGTGTTACCACATCGCCTCGTTTCACCGCGTCGTAATCGCGTTATTATGTCACGTAGTAGGTCCTGCCATAGACTTATGAGTGGCTAGATGTCCCAAGAATCTATACTATAAGCATACTATAATATTAGTACGATATGAATGCGAAAGTAACTCTGTCTGTCCTGTCGGTATGTCTGTCTGTCGCACTAACGCCAAAACTATTGAACCGATTCAAATGAAATTTGGTATACAGATAGTCTGAGAAAGGACATAGGCTACTTTTTATTTGGAAAAAATCGTTGTACAGGGTTGAAAAGGGGGATGAAAGGTCGTATGAAAGTATTGTCATTTTCAGAACTAGAAGCATAACATTTATATTTTAGGCTGTTGATTAGATATAAATAAATATGGCATTCAAAGTTCGTAAAAATGTTACCCTTAAAGGTGTAAAATAAACATAGGGTATAACACATTTACGGATTCATTACAAATTTGTGTAGCTAAAGTTAAAATAAGACTAAAAATAGTTTAATTAATTAGTTTAATATCATAATGAAATGGGGCTAGGCCTCATTACCAGGCCACTCGAGGCCCAACACGACGGCCCTAGACGCGCCCTACATTCGCTCACATGTTTAACTCCAACTTGTTAGTTTGTTAGCGCGGAATCTCGTACGTAACCTAACCTTGTTCTGACCTGTTTCTCAATAAGCTACGCTGTTTTGTTTTTTGTAACATAACGCTTGTATTTGGTGTGAAGAGTGAACCTTGTGAACAATACATCACAAGGTTAGTTGCTGGTACAGTCTATATGGAACTACATAGATTTTATATGAAACCAAATAGGTTCCATAGAATTCGCCCGGGGTAGCACCACCGCCCGCCACGGTACCTTGTACCATTTCAGTCACCGCTTACGACTGACAAACTTAAGGATACGGTCAGGTCGTGGCCAATGTCTCTGCCTTATCAAGCCTGTAGTGACAGTTTTTAAGGTTCCCGTGATTCACATGCTACGGACATTACGGTATTGTGTTATCAGCATTATCAGCAGCATTTTAGTTGGTAGAGCCTATAAGGAACCAAATAGGTTTTATATGAAACCATAGGTTCCATATAGAGTTCCCCCGGGCAGTACCACCGCCCGCCACGGTACCTCGTGCCATTTCTGCCGTGTATTAATTGTTTTTAAAGCAATTATGGTCCAGTTGGAAAGGTGTGGTTTCCGGTTACACTTCTTTAGAAGTGACCATTGTAACGAGACTATTAACAATTACTAACTGGACTATTACTTATATCAATTAACAGGACTAACTATCACTAACAGTCCTCAGTCCTCATACCCACTAACGAACTGACCAACTAATGTTCTAATTAACTCTCTCAGCTAACTGGACTTACCATCCCAGTCCCTGTTTGAGTCTTGTTCAAAGTCAGTCACAGTTGTCATGGGCGGCAGAGGATGGGTGGTGGTGCTACAAGCTCGTTTGCTATCTTGTAACATTTTCAACAAGGGAATGTCTATTTATATATTTTATGCTGAAAAGTGTGTATCATCAATTATAAAATAACTAAATATAATTTTAAAAAATAAAAAACACGAACTGTTCACAGATTATATTTAGGTGCCATGTTATGATCGCTAATTCACCAGTGGGATTATTGCCATACACTAGGCTACATCTTAACTCAGAGCGACTACTGGGAATATCAAATAGAAAAACCAAATTATAATAGATACTTTCTCATGCTTGGGACTACGAACAAAGAGAAATATAAGCAGTGAACTAATACCTAATGTAACAAAAATTATATGATAGAAGTGATACAATTCTATATATTCCAGTTTTACTAACGAAAGTTATGCGGCCCTTAAACGACAATGGACATAATACCTCGAGGTGTAAACATGTCTATTTGCTACGCTATTCTTATACAACTAATTATTTTATCGTACACAAGTGGCTGTGGCAGCTTCACTCGCGTGGAATTAGACAAAACAATAGTTTGTTTCGTTTACACCTAGTAATATTATATAGTCTATGTCACTCAGTGAAGTAGAAGTTCTAATGGTAAAAGAATTTTTGAAATCGGTCCAGTAGTTTTTGTGTGAAAACAATACAAACAAATCTTTTCTCTTTATAATATTATTATAGATGTATAGATAACATAACATCACGCTTATATGTCCCCGAAGGTGTAGGCAGAGGTGTGTGTGTGGTAAGTTTAGGTTCCATGTAATAAATAGGTGGTGTGGTGAGCCTATTGCCATACTGGGCACAAATCCAGACTCCAAGCTGCCGAGACCCCCGCCCTGCAGTGGGACGCTAATGAGTTGCAGTGCTCACTCAAGAGGTTCGGATTCAAATTCATGAAAACACCATTGACTTTTTCAATTATTATGTTCATGTCCAATATGAAACGGCCATAGCCCAATAGCTCACGTCGATCGTATGTGATCAACAGAATTAAGCAACCACGGGCGCGATCCGTTTGTGGATGGGTCACCCATTGGGCTAGTGGCAAAATACACACACTGGCACGTTAAGCCATCGGTCCCGGTGGTTTTCAATGGTGAAAACAATCGTTAAGCCATCGGTCCCAGTGGTTTTCAATGGTGAAAACAATCGTTAAGCCTTGAAGACCTTCGAGTGGCTTGAGAAAATTCGACACTGGTTGGCGACTAACCCCTCCATCCATCCGCATTGGAGCAGCGTGGTGGAGTATGCCTAGATCTCCCACAGATTTGTCTGTTGAGGGAACACAAAAATACTATAAATCAATTAGATAGAATGAGCTTTTCATTTACATTAATTTAAAAATTGATTGTGATAAAGCATATAATATACCACATTTGTTGAAGACAAAAAATTATTAAGAAATTCAAGTGCCAAAACATATACAGTAGTTTGTATAAAAATAAATATTTAACAAAAATATCTATGAAATTTTTATTGCTCTTTCCTTAAACTACTATATTTTTATTTATTTATTTATTTAATAATTTTAATTTTTAATAGTTTATTTAAAAAAATACTATATTTATTCGAAAAATATTAGCAACTCTACCTGTGCCCTACAGTGGGACGTCCATAGGTTGTAGCTATGTACATGTATTAACATGTTTGTGATCAAACTCGTTTTCAATTAAGTCAACTAATGTTATTGCACATCATGACATGTTATCTAGCTAGATTATTATAATTATGATGATAGGTTATCACTGCAATATTCAAATTCAAAACTAAATGTATAGATAGTGAATAAGTGGATTTTAGAACAGATTATGAATACTTTATCCTTAACCTTGACCCTGTTTACCTACTATGTACATATTACACTTCACTTTTCATTCTAAGCAAAAGTGTCTATAGATTATTTAACAAATCAATTTTGGTATCGCTGCAACCCATAGACGTCCCACTGCTGGACACGGGTCTCCCCCACAGACACTGCTGCGGGCGGTCTAGAGCATATTCCACTATGCTGATCCAATTCTGAATGTACACCAAAGTCATTTGTCATACACAATACATATCACACTTATTTACAAATGATTATAACATCACGCCTGTTTCCCCCAAGGGGTTGGCAGAGAGGTTGTGAGTCTATTGCCATACACCAGACACAAATCCAAACTCTGTTCTATCACTGACAATTTCAAGAAAAACTCAATAATATTTTACCAGACCAGGGGAACAAACTCAGGGCCTGTAGCTTAGCTGTCAAGCTTGCAACCACTACACTGACAAGGCAGTTGATGATTATTTGTTGCGCAAATAAATGATTATTTGTTACACAAATGATAATTATTTTTTAAGATTATCATTTACTGGCAATGCAAATAATGTATTGGCAATTTTGTTAAATTTTTTGTACATAAACATCAAAATATCAATGAAATATAACACCAATAATGTCAATAGTGTCCAAATACCATCCTGAAGTAATAGATTTTATAACATCAGTATTCCATGATCTTAATGGTAAAGTGTGTTTGGTTTGTGCTTCTTCTCCGCCTCAATGGAACGATTGATCAACATGATTTTTTGCATAGATTAGTAAAGGACCTATAATGACGAATCACACAGAACTAACTATTGTACAAAAAATTTTTCATTAGGTACATATATGTCTAGTGATAAGTCGCTGGTGTATCTTAAATAAATAAATAAAATAAAAATAAAATAAATAGGGCCTAGAGAGTGACATAGGCTTTTTATCCCGGAAAATTGCACAGTTCCCATTAAACTGCCTTAAACACTGCCTTAGCTTAGATTCCAAAGCATTACACATACTTACAATACAAATATTATTATGTTTAGCATACCTGGCACATTATTAGTTGGCACCAGACCCAGGTCTGGGGAAGAGTCTTCTTCTTCAGACATCCTGGCTTTGAACCTTCTCTCTTGTTAAAAATCAACACTTAGCATGTCCTTCTATTCACTTGCACTTAAATCCTAAGAGATTCACTTTCAACATTAAAGAAATGCAACCCAGCTGTTTTCTAGGTTATCTGTCCTGCTTATATGTTCCATTTTAATCTAATCTGGAAAGAAATATAAACGTAAGGGCTTTCTTATCATCGTTGCGGTGGATATTTATTAATATTCTTACATGAAGTGTGTAGGTGTATGGAAATGGGGCATCCAAAAATGGATATGTGATGTACTTCAAATCTGTTTGTGTTCAGTTATAACTTATAATAATTATTACTGCTTTACGGTATCGAAATGGTTTTGGTCCGGGAATTCGAACGATGATTCTAAAATTTTAACAGCAGTGAACACACCCCATGTATAGATTCAAGAGGAAATCGAACTATTTTCCACCATTAACTATATAATTGAAGGTAACAATTGCTTTCTATTCACTTATTGCAAGGTTGCGGGTGTCAGTCGATACTGGAGCACTTTCGCAATCTTTAGATTTGAACTTTATTTAGACAGCAATACATTTTATTCACAAAAAAACTAAAGTTGGTAAGCCGATGACATCTCGGTACGTTTCCGCATCGAGACTATAAATAAACAATAATACAAATCCATCCGCGATTCTCAAGTATCAAATAATAATGTTTTCAACAATAACCAAAGTAAAATTTGTGTTTTCGGTCTCGAATACAATAGCACAGAGATCTTAACCTAAATTTACTATATCGATTGTTATGCAAAAACACTCAGATGACTCATCGACATCACCAAAATTGCACACTTTTATTTTATAAACTTCATATCCACCTGGTTATAGCATAAACTTTATTTGATTAACTAAAGGTAATATTTAATTATGTATAGCTTATTTTTCAAGTCTTTCGAAGCAGACATTTTACTCTCGGGGAGTCGGGGCTCGGGGCACTGGCTGGCAGTGTTGCCAGTGGCAGATAGTCAAATGTAACATGAGACAGCTCAAAAAGTAACATTTTTACGAGAAAAGTAACATTTCCATATTTTATGAGGAAAACGACACTACTATACATATTATGACACTTTATTACACAAAAATTAAAAAAGTTTTCTATCCCATTAGGTAGCAGTTAAGCTTCGAAAAAAATGAACAATTTTTGATCGACTAATTGATCGGTAATCCTAGAAAAAACCGGCCAAGTGCGAGTCGGACTCGCGCACCAAGAGTTCCGTACCATCTAACTACAAAACACATGATTTTTCTGCCAGATATTTGTTGACAGACCCTTAAATTTTTATTTTTTCTATTTTGTAGTATTTATTAATATAGCGGCAACAGAAATGCATCATTTGTGAAAATTTCAAATGTGTAACTATAACGGTTCATGAGATATAGCTTGCTAACAGACGGACAGACGGTCAAACGGACATGAGCGTACCTAGATTAGTGCGGAAGACTCATCCAAGAAGACTTTTTGATGGCTTTGAGAGCCACTGATTCTATAAACCTAGTCATGGGGTCAGATGGCCGTGTGTGAGTATGTCCAAGTCTAAGTAATGGGGTCCCGTTTTACCCCTAGGGTACAGAACCCTAATATCATTAATAATGTGTAAGACAATAATATACAGTCAACCTGGGTAACATTGGCCCACTTTTCGGAATTAAAATGCAATAAATGTTTAAATTAGTGCGGAAGACTCATCCAAGAAGACTTTTTGATGGCTTTGAGAGCCACTGATTCTATAAACCTAGCAATATAATGATAGTTTCTTAGAAAAAAGAAATTAAAAAGTAATAAAACCGATGGGTCAAAGTTACAATTAGAGTTGGGGTAAAATTGACCCAGGCCAGGCCTGGTGCATGTTTTTTATGATTTCTCTCAAAATAAGTGAACTAGGTAGCATTGGCCACTAAATACTAGCAGAAAAATATAAAGTCTACATCCAAAGTCAATATTTTTTGTACCTTATTTAGGGTTTGTAAGGAAAATTTAGGTATGAATTAAAATGTTGCCCTAAGAAACATATTTTTTTATTAAATCGTTTATTATTTGGTATTGATAGGAAAAATAGGAAATCAGGCTGTTATGGCCCTTCAAAATATCTAAATAATTGTTAAAAAATAAAATTTTAACCGAAAAGTAACTTCTTAATTACCAAAAAATGCTGTGAAGTCATCCTTTCTAATCATCCCATTCCATCGCCAAAAATCATCATTTATCTCAAAATAACTGCCTTTTCGAGTTATTTACGATTCATCTAAGACTTATGATTATTGTTAACTAGCTTTTACCCGCGGCTCCGCCCGCGTGGAAAAAGGGAATTAACAATGCCATCTATTAACAACATCCGGAACTAAATATCTAGAAAATAACAAAACATCGATAATATCTTCCCATGGGGATGTTTTACCGCGGTAAAAAGTAGCCTACGTCACTCTCCACCCTCATCACTATCTCCACACACAAAAACCATACCATATCGCTTCGTTGCGACGTGAAAGCCGGACAAACAAACAAACACACTTTCACATTTATAATATTAGTATGGATGGATATGGATTGATAATAGCACTATTTCTGGTCGATTCGTTGGCCAAATCCAACAATCTGTAGCCTTTGTCATTAAAGAGATTCGTCCGGAGGCATGATATCTTTTTCTGTATGGAAAAAAAGATTTTTTCACGATATCAAATTCGACACATCTTCCAAAATCTGGCAACATATTAGTATGATAGTAAAATATTAGTGTAACCTTATCCTGGGCCAATGTTACCCTGATATAGTAACTCCAAAGTAGTTTTGAAATATTTTAGATGTTTCTAGAAAAAATACTGTATTATATATTGCAAAAAATTTATTAAATGATAGGCAGACAAGTTGGTAACACAATACATTGCAACTTACCGTTCAAAACCTAATAAGAACAGCGCTGAATGCTACTTTTTAACACTGATAAAAGTACCGTATATAATGCACTCACGAAAAAGGCAACTTTTGAATTTTGTCATTGACAAATGACACATTTCGGTGGGTGAAATACTTTTACGAAGATACCTTCTATCTTTTATTTGTAAAATTATTTTTTTATCAATTAAGGCAATCTGTAAAAAATAATATTAATCGGAAATATAATTTTGGGCCAAAGTTATAACTACGGCCAAAGTTGCCCAGATTGACCGTACCAACTAATTTAGAAATGTATTTCGAAACTAACAATGTAGGTATTTAATTTTTTTTTGCATGCATCATTGCTTTTGATGGCTCAAATTTTGTGGCGTTAGTAGTCATCAAAACAGAAATGGTTTCTGTTTAAGCCTGTTCCTGTTTTCACATTTTATCAATTTCAGCTGACTAAAAATTAGTTAAATGCATGCATTCGAAAAAGGCAACACAAGTGAAAGCCCAGTAACAGTTTTTTAAATTTGGAAACATTGTGGAACATATATATCAATGGGAGTACCAGTCAAATCGTTCAAATTCAAATCTTTTCAAATGTTATAATGAAAGCCAAAACCAATGGAAATATTGGTTTTATTCAACTTAAAAACTATACATATTTTGACAAAGAATAAAATAAGTAACGAATGACATATATGTTTCTTTCTTATAAATACTGTAGACATTTAATAAAAAGAGGTATATATACTACAATCACCCATCCTAGAAGCTCCAACATAGTCTCGTAAATATGTTGGAGCTCGTCTGTCACGAGTTGACCTTCGTAGTGCATTTTCACTTTGTACTGGTAACTCGGGCTCATCTTGTTCTTCAACAGAAGAATGGTAATCTCCATCATCAGCATCATCATCATTGTTTGGCTCAACCTCAGGCAACGGCGCTAATTGTCGATTTGAAATAGTACATTCTCTTCCATCAGATAGACGAACGTATGAATACGAAGGATTTGCTTGGAGAACTTGTGCTTCTTCCACAATAGGATCGTATTTGCAAGTTCTGACATTTTTTTAAATTAATACTGGCCCTGAGTTCATAAGCCATGTAGGCAAAGATTTACCATTGGGTGAACGACGAGGATATCGGAATAATCGCTCATGTGGGGTCGTATTTGTACTGGTGCATAGGAGTGAGCGTATTGAATGTAACGCGATCGGTAATATTTGCTCCCAATTAGATACATCCACATTCTTTGAACGAAGGCCCAGTTGTATTGCTCGCCATAAGGTCCCGTTAAGTCGTTCAACTTGACCATTTCCTTGGGGGTTATAAGGAGTTGTTCTACTTGCGGCGATTCCAAGCGAAGTAAGAAATTGTTTTAATTCTTCCGATAAAAATGAGGATCCTCTATCTGAATGCACATAGAGAGGAAATCCGAATGTATGAAAAAGATCCTTTAGGCATCTTATTACAGTGGCCGCTGACAAATCACTACATGAATACGCAAAAGGAAATCTCGAATATTCGTCAATGATTGTAAGTATATATCGATTACGAGTATTTGATGGTATTGGGCCTTTAAAGTCGATATTTATTCTCTCAAAAGGTGCAATCGCCTTTATGAGCCGACTATGAGACTTTAAAAATCTCGGTTTTAGTTCCGCGCATGTTCTACATGAAGACGTCATTGCTTTCACTTCTTCTATAGAATATGGAAGGTTCTTTGACCGTATCCAGTGAATCATTCTAGTGATACCTGGATGGCATAGTTGATCGTGCAATTCATAAAGTTTATTTGAGCTCATACTGGCACAAACTCTTGACAAGGCATCTGCTACTGTATTTTCTCGACCAGGTCGATAAATGATGTCGAATTTGTAGCAAGATAATTCTAATCGCCATCGTAAAATTTTTTCATTTTTTATCTTGCTTGAATGTTTCTGATTAAACATAAAGGCTACAGATTGTTGATCCGTAATCAAAATGAAATTTCTACCAAGAAGATAATGTCTCCATTTGCGAAGGGCTTCCACAATGGCGCTAGCTTCTTTTTCGATAGAAGAATGACCTCTTTCTGTATTAGATAGAGTTCGTGAGAAAAATGCAACTGGTCGATCATTTTGAGAAAGAGTTGCAGCTATTGAATGTTCTGATGCATCTGTTTCTACTGTAAATATTTCATTATTGTCAATAGCTGTTAAAGATGCTTTAGCAATTTCGGACTTTAAAGTTTCAAAACTATGTACTGCATCTTGATTAAGAGGGAATTGCGTAACGTTTAAGAATTTTATGTGATAAGAAAAATTACGTATCCATTTTGAATAATGCGCAAACATGCCTAATGTGCGTCTAAGTGAAGGTACGTCTGTTGGTATCGGAAGATCCAATAGGGGTTTTAGGCGATCCTTATCAGGTTTAATAATATTATTTTGAATTGTATAGCCCAAAACATTTATAAAGTTGGAACTAAACTTACACTTGTCTTCGTTTAACGTAAGTTTATATTTTTGCACTGCATTCATAAAATTCTTTAAATTGGTATCGTGATCTTCCTTGTTTTTCCCACAGACGGTAATGTCATCGAGATAACTAAATGTACCTTTCAGATTTTCTGTTTGTATTATAAATTGTAATGTTCTCTGAAAAGCAGCTACTCCATTTGTGACACCAAATGGAATGCGGGTAAATTGGTACAGAGCACCACATGCTTCAAAAGCTGTATATTTTCGATCCGTCTTTAGTATTGGCACCTGATGATATGCGCTTCTTAAATCAATTTGACTGAAATAATTATACTTCGCAATATTGTTTACCATAGTTTCAATATTAGGCAACGGGTAGGCATCTAGTTCTGTAAATCTATTAATTGTTTGAGAATAATCAATAACTAGACGTTTTCGGTGTGTTAAGCTCTTAGTAATAAGCACTTGCGCTCGCCATGGTGAGTTGCTTGGCTCTATCACACCATCTTTTAGTAAAGTAGATATTTCATCTCTGATAAATATTTCATCTTCATCAGTGTATCGCCTAGATTTTATAGAAATTGGCTTCACATTTGGACTAAGATTTGTGAATAGTGATGCTGGAGGGACTGAAGCCTCCATTACACAAATTTTCAAGGTCTCTCTCGAACCGCCAAAGTTGAATTCGAGTGTTTTATGATTTTGTAATAGATCATGTCCAATTATAATATCAGCACACAAATTTTCTACGACTAAAAGTGGCTGACGATGATAAACATGTTTGTCTATATTCATTGTAGCATAACAAATACCATCAACGAAAGAAGTGTGACTGAGAGAAGCTAAAGTTATAGTTTGTCTATAAGGTCTTATTTTAATATTCAATTCTTGTGCAAGTTTTTTATTAATAAAACTGACAGAACTACCAGTGTCAATTAATGCATCAGCCTGGTATTAATTGATGATAACAGGAACTGTAGCTTTATTTAATGTAGATGGAAATGCAGCAGATATACAGTTGGATTCAATATCTCTTGTATCACTTTCAACGGCATTTGCCGTAACCTTTCCAGATCTACAGACAGTGGCATAATGACCTTTTCTTGAACATAACTGACAAGTTGCATGGAATGCAACGTTGGTGTAAAGTTTTACTACCACAAAAATAACATCGTTTATGCTGATTGTTAGAAGTGCTAGCGGCTACGCTTTCAATTCTGTTGCTTAATTGAACTTTATTAGTTTCAGTTACTGCATGCAATTGCATATGATTTCCATTATAGTTATTTATATGTATATATCCTGCAGAATTATTCTCAGCTGTCTCGAGAGTTATGGCTTGATTTCGTGCTTCATCTAACGTTAGAGTAGTATTTTCCAAATGTCTTTGACGTAGCTTTTGATTTAAAATTCCGGATATAAATGCATCACGTATATATTCATTACGATGCTTCTCAGCTGTTACATCTGTAAAATTGCAATCATAAGCTAACTGTTTCAAAGCTAAGAGGTAATCGGCAATTGATTCTTCTGGTTTCTGTTTCCTCGTAGCTAGGACATGTCGTGAATATATTTCGTTTTTAGGTTTGATATAAATGCTGTCTAGTAATTTCATGGCATTTTCAAAACTCGAACAATCTCGAATAAAGGTGTAAACTTTTGGTGATAAATGATTAATCAAAATGTTCAGTTTAGTATCATCAGATAGTTTTTCAGATATTTGTTCTGATAAAAAATTTGTAAAAGTATACCGCCAATGACTCCATCTTGTATCCGAAGACGTTACATCGGGTTCGGCATCGAAGCGCTCTGGCTTTAAGCATTGAAATAACAGAGACATATTTTGCTTGGATTAATTAATTCATTAAGTTGAATAAATTGTTATAATGAAAGCCAAAACCAATGGAAATATTGGTTTTATTCAACTTAAAAACTATACATATTTTGACAAAGAATAAAATAAGTAACGAATGACATATATGTTTCTTTCTTATAAATACTGTAGACATTTAATAAAAAGAGGTATATATACTACACCAATGTTTCTCAACATTTTGACAACAACAACAGACACGAACGCGGGACGCCAGGCGCTCGCCTGAGTAAGCGGGATGTAAGATTTAGAAATACACGGGAGTGAGTGAATATGAGAAACGACGAAGTGAAAGACACTGACAGATTTTCACCCGGTCGTGCGTTTACTGTGAATTTCTGTCTGGTCACAAAATCAAGCGAACAAAAACCAAAAACTATATTGGATGCGTTCCATTTCATGATTATTTTATTTATGCGTTCCATTTGATGATTTACTGGTACAATATTTAAATATTTTAATAAGTCCTAAAAGTAACGTAAAAGTAACATTTTGAGTCGTGTTACATGAAAGTAACACGAGAGGGTCAAAAGTAACGTAAAATGTAACAAAAGTTACATTCTGGCAACGCTCGATGTTGCCATTCGTTCAGTGAAACTTTCCATTATACAGTACTAAAATAAAAAATACACAGCTAAAATATTATTTATCAATGAATTTTACAATTTTGTGATAAAACTTAAGCGAATAAAAATTGTATAAAAATCTCATTTGGTTGATTTAATCTAACATACAGCAGATACATTCAATCTTGATTTCAAAATTTAATTGCCAGTACATTATGTACTTTTCAAAATTGAAGTTAAATAAAAGATTAATACACATTATCTTATGACAGAAGAGAAAGAAGAGACAGAAAATAAATGTTAAATTTAACTGTGAAACCCTTAAGATATAAGATAATATTATTAAGACAATAATAAATTTTGCTACTGTTCATCAGCCAAGTAAAGCGATACCTTATCGCTGACGGGCTTGAATGCTAAATTCAGAAGTCGTCAAACTGGCAATGTCCTTGTTGGATATGGAAGCGGAAATGCAACGGATTCTTAAGTCAGAATTGCAACTGAATATTTCATCGATACTTTTTTTAGGATTACAAGTATTATATTGTACGTTTTAAAATAAATAATCATTTGTAAATACTTAAATTATCTAAATTATTTATATTATTCCAAGAAAAGTTGTAAATTCCAATTTAATTGGTAGTTTTATTGACACAGCGTCATAGTGCGTAATGGAGTCGATGTTCTGTTACGATAAGTTGTGAATGAATTAATTCGACGTTATTCTCCAAAATATCACATAAAAGTACGTGATAAAGTTTTGTGTGGGATTGCAGTGTTCAGTTTAAAGTAATATATGGATACCTTAACTAGGAAAAAGTGTTCAAACAACCTCGTTCTTCCGTCGATGGTATGTGTGCCATCAAAATATTTTGGAAAGTTGATTGTAACTATATTTGTGTTCCTAGATTATGTAATTTTTCATGTGTTACACTTCAATTGTGCTAATATTTCATGAATAATATAGATTGTGTTAGAAATAATGCAAGGACAGCACGATTTTTCGATGCCTTTGTCGTCTGCGTAACTGGGTAGCTGGTGGAAAGGTCACGCATTCATCCGCGTTTTTGTTTTCAGAACGAATATGGTGAAATATTCGACATGAATAAGATTTCGAGCCGCTAACTGCGCCAGTTTGGATGTTATAAGCATTTCTCGGGTTCGAGTTCATGGTTTTACGGGGGTTCACGAATTACGGACCGAACGCAGATGTAGGGATGGCTTCTGACCAACCTGTGAAGAAGAAGCAGCGAATAGACGGGCCCGACATCGACGATGGCAGCGATAGGTCCACGGAGGATATTCTCACCGATATATTTGAGGCGGGAACTCCACCAGCCGAGACTAACGAAGAGTTTTCATCAAGAAATGGAGGGTCGCCGGATAGTGGCACTGTGAGCGAAGATGCAGTGGACTGTTCCTCCATTATGAGGCTCCCAGGTGACACTAGCATCGATATAATCCCGTCAAGCTCTACAAACACTCCTTGTTGGAGTGCTGACAATGATAAGCTGCTTGCTGAGCTGCGAGTCCTCCAGGAAGCCCTCGTCGGTCAGTGTTTGTGTGGTTTCAATGAAAACGTTATGATTCAAATGTTCAACAGGCAATTAAATATTGCATCGTGGCCTCTCAACTACTCACTGACATATTTATCAACAATGCAGCTTATGTTCGATATTTATCTGAAGCAAAATAATACTGGGACTATATGTTCGAGAATAATGCAAGCGTGTGACATATTCGTTAGAAACAGGCATGATTGGATCACCGAAGTTGTAGAGTTAGCTGAACATAAGAGTAAATTCATTACTTTTGTTGCCAGTAGAGTGTTAGCTAGTTTTTTAATTGTATCCAAGGACACGTTGGATGAGAATTGGCTGCAGCAGATAGCTGAAAACATCTACTTGTTCGATAGGATAAATAGAATTACAGTACAAAAAATTAATTTCAGTTTAGATATAATTAAGAGGATAGTTGAATGGAAGGACGTTGAGCAGCATCCATTAGAGGAAAGTAATTACATAAATACTCCGGGGAATATGTATGTACAGGAAGACAATCCATTTAGAACAAATTCAAGCCATGCTAGTAGTAGCAGCAGCAGTACACAGGTGGCCTCCAGTTCAAGAAGTGATAACTTACACAGTGCATTCTCAAACTTACAAACCCATAGCACACCATCCACCTCCAATACCGAGAAGCCTGAGCCTGGAGCCTTCAAACTCCATGAGCCAGTGTTAAAGTTTCCAACTGATGACCACGCAGGTGGTATGGAAGAACCAAATTCTCCGGAACCCACACCATCAAGGATAGAAAGGGTAAACGAAAATGGATGTGTCACTGTTATCCTTACAGATTCAGAATCATTTGATACGTCTCATATAAAGTGTTTAACGATAAAAACTTTAGAGCACCACTGGCCGGTTTTAGTAAAAAATATGAAGCTTTTGCTACTGAGGTACCTGAATTTAGCCAATGCTGAGAACTGCATACTGACATTTTTCTCTCTTTGGGAGAATATAATTAGTGTTAAGGCAAATCTATCGATCATAGACACAAAGCCATTTTATGCAGATCTGCAAAGTTTTGTGGATTTACTAAGAAATACAGTTCTTCCAAGTTTAATATACTCTCATTTATTGAGTCTGTTCAATGAAGTTCTGTGTTATGGCTCTACGTTGGCCTTGCAGGATATCTTGCCAGAAGAGATCTGCTGCTTGGCTCATTCTATTGTCAGGTATGTCAAAGACTTCAGGTTGTTGAGTGAAGTCAGGGTGCAAAACAGTAGAAGCAGCTTTGGATTCCTCGGTCACAACTGCAGTGTGATAAGAGATTATTCACTGGGCCCTGAAGTAGCTCCCCTATCTTCCACCATACAGCTAGTGGATCAGAGTTATGGTGAAGATGATAATGAGGACTCATCGCAGTCAAGAAATGAGATCGACAAAACAATGCTACAGAGAATGTCCTTGTTAGTATTAAAATCGGTGGCAGTAACTGTCAAAGAAATGCGTTGTGATTCATCTGACAGCTCAATAGACTCATCCGACTACAATGCAATACAGGACATGCAAATTGTTGAAAGATCAATTAGGGATGTACTAAAAAAACTAGATGTTTTCATTAGGAATAGCTTAGAGTTCCATCCGGAGACACCTTTTACGAAGATGTTGATACATCTGTTTAGTGAACAAGATGACTACTTAATTGAGTCTATGGTCTGTACTCTGGACATCACCGTGGGCATAGTGTACAGAAACTCCATGTATCCAGACTTAATACCAATGTTAAATCCTATATCCTCATTTATAGAGTTCCTGAAAGTTGTGTCTCATGATAGCGATGTCTTACTAGACTACTTGGTGAGCAATGAGACATGTTTTCTTCTGTATTTGTTGAGGTTCTTGAAGTATGTAAGAAGAAATTGGCCAAAATTCCTTGAGACATGCCAACAATTAGACGCGGGGGGCACACGCGGTCTGGATGACACAATGAGGGTGCTTATAAGGTTGCGTTTGCAAATCAGTAGGCTGGTATCAAAGTCCCTGTTTCCGTATAACATTAGTCCTGTACTTAGGTTGTTGGAAGTGTGTGAGAGTTTGTATGAAGGCAATGAATTCAGCTGAAATTTAAGTAAAACAATTATCTGGAGAAAATATTCGATACAATAATTTAAAAAAATTACTTTGAAAATATTGCATTCAAAATTTCTGCTACATAAAAACATATTATTTATTTCTTATTTTAGGAAAGAGATACAATTTAATAATATTTTTATTCAATTTTGACAGATACAGTGTTATCTGAGACTGCCAAAATTATAAGAAACATTCCACTATCTATTGAAATTGAAATGATATTAGTTATGAATGTGGGGTAATTAATTTATGTTAATTATTAGTTGTGTAATATTTGTAATGATGTTGTTTATTGTAATGTACTCAGAATGTAAATGTCTTCCCCATAATTATATTTTATCCAGCACTGTATTGCATTTTATATGACACTTGCATTATTAAATCTTGCTTTTACTTTATAGTCAAATCAATTGTCAATACACTGCCTTCAAATCAGCATTTTAAAGGGTTTTGTAAATCCTACAGAAACCTTAAAAAAATCAGCATGTGAAAATTGTATTAAGAATGCTCATTAATTTGACCCTGACAACAAAACTACCAATTTATTAATGTTCATTTGTGATAGAAGTGTGTAAAATGGCAATATAGTGTAAATAAACCATAAAATTACCATGTGCCTTAACATAATGTAATTAGTGGGTGCTGTTTATATGATAATACCATGAATTTACACAAATATTTATATCAATCATGCATTTTTATCGCATAATACCCTGTCTACCCTTTATATAACTTGCTAAATACTTAGAATAGGTCCCTTAGAGTTGTTTAGAATTAACTTATTATTATTATTGAATTGGTTGTATAGCACCTTAGTTGTAATGCATACGAAATGCGGGTTTTTAATACATTTTCTTTACTAAATTATATTCCATGCCACATTGTAAATATTGCCATCAATTACCATAGTAATAAGTAACTGTAATCAGTATTAATACAATATCCTTATTTATATCAACGTAATTATAACGTTAATCGTATCAAACATTGTGAACTCCTTATGATTATTATTGTTCATGTTATTTTTAAAAATCGGGCTTGAAGGACCAGTTCAAAAATATAAATGTGTAAATTTAGTCTTAATCAGTTCATTTCATGATAGTATTTACTACTACGGGATTTTCACAACGACAATTAATTGCTATTAGTTAGGTAACTTACAGAATTTTACACATTTTTTAATACAATTATAGATTTTAGTTACAGAAATTATCAGAAGTGTGCTCGACTTGGCACTATTGCTGATTACATTAAAATTGAATCTCTTTTCACTGATATTTTATCTGTAGAAACGCGACAAACATCTCCAATAGTTATAAACAAGATTTCGAAAAGATAAAGAAAAACGCATTTCCCATAAACACATTAAAAAAAAAATTGCCACTATTTTGTCTTAATGTAAATAAAAGATGTTCGTATGGTTTTGCTGTAAAATTTTACTTCAGTCGTGTCTTATCTAGAAAAACAATTTATTTATTGTACACTGCGTTACTTGAAGGAACTAAAAAGCAACGAAAATATTTATTTATTTAGTCAAATATATTAATTTTATTATAAAAATGCCTTTATAGTATGTTGCTATATTGTTTTGCAATCTCATGCAAGCTTGCGATTTGTTACTTGTAATAATAGTCAGCAATAAGAGTTTTGAATGTCCACTGCAACAGGGCTCGCTACGAAATAGTACGAACGTTGCGTTATAAAGGAGTATTTTTAATGAAAAATTTATTTTTTCTTAGCATAGAGTAATACGTCGTAGGTGAGACGAATCAAGTATCTGACGGCTTCTATTTGGTTGAGCATTGTTAAAACAAGTTATAAAGAGCTAGATACATTCGCCTTCATTCATAAGCATTTAGTTTTCGCAACGCAAATGGCATATTTCGTTGACAATAAGATGTATAAAAATATGTATGTAGGTATATTCCATAACTGGCCCAGACCAAATTCATGCAATTTGGTATTGGCAGTGGCAGCTGACTAGTTTTTCGCATCAGAAAGTTCATCTTGGATTATAGTGTCAAACGACGAAAATGTTAATGAAACATTAAAAATGTAAACAATACGAAAGCTGTCAAGTCGTCGCAAAAATTTCAATTTACAACCCGAATGAATGAAACGTTCGTTACAATTTCGAAGAAGTCCCAACAGAAGCCTTGAAATCCCCAGTTCCACGGTTGCTGTAGCTGTCCTGTACTTAAACCTTCCTAAATTTTTAAATTTTTCCTTCATCTTGAAATGCGTATATTTTTACTAGGCGCAATGTTCGACTTGATGACGTTCAATTCGCGTCTACGTAGTTTATTTAAGTTCGTAAACTTGGCTCATAAGTTCTTGTTAATGTTTAGTAAGTATATAATTTAAATAACAATATTAAAATGAAATATTTTTGTACATGACGACAATATTTAGTTTCATTTTTAACCTCAGTTAACCCTACAGAAATAATGACAGAAACCTAGTTTTTCTGGCTAATTCGCAGTACCATTAAAGATACATAAGTATGGGTATTTTGAAATAAGCAATAAACCCTACACCTCCCTACACTTATTAAAATGACACAGTTGGGCCTAAACTTCGATCATGGAAAAAAAAATCTGTGATCGAATAGGTCAGTCGATCACAGAAATATCTGTGATACCTTTTCCTTAGATGATTTTGCCAGATGTACTCTATGTTCTTCTAATAAATTACTAGGTCTATAAATCCACGAAGACTAACCGAATATATTATTAACTTCGATCATTTGATTGGATTGATCGAAGATTAATAAATAACTTAGATTCCGTTGAAACTTAATTGTTAGAGAAAAAGCATAACACTTTCTGTCCAAGAAATTATAACAAAAGCGTGTGTTACAAGGAAGTAGATTACTTTTTACAAAAGCTGTTGCTGCTGCTGCAACCCATAGACGTCCCACTGCTGGGCTCGGGTCTCCCCCACAGACAAATCGGGAGGTCTAGAGCATACCCAACCACGCTGCTCCAATCCGGATTGGCGGCCTAATCAAAGCTTACTTTACTTATTTTAATAAAGTTTACTTTACCTAAATAACGTCTGGTAATGTCAGTAAATAACGAAGGCTAACCTAACTGACCTAGCGCAAACCTGTTTCTAAATGCTGCCTATCGCTCTCATTATAATAATATGTATGACTGAATATTGATATATTGCAATGATTATGCACCGAGTCAGTAGGTAAGTACCTACTTCAGTAGCTGTAACAGCAGAATATGGTCTTTAGGATTCAGTATTCTGTGCTTTTGGTTTGAGAGCAAATTATTGTTTATGTAAGTAGTGATTTTTTGGTACGCTTATGAATTTGGGGCCGCAACCAACAAGAGTACCTAGGAGCTCCCGCTGCAGCATCTCGATATCAGACTACCTTGAAAGGGATCTACTTGTTAAAAAAAGGTAGTACCTATGTCAGTAGTTTCATAATTCCTTTTAAATAGGTTTCATAAAAGAACGATCTTTTTGATGAAAGGACACGTTTATCTTTCCATACAACTTGGGCCATGAGATGTACCTCGGGAAAAAAAATTGATTTTTGGAGAAAAAAATGCGTTATTTTATTAAAAAAATAAATTAGATTTTTTACTGCATTTGTACCACCTAAAATTAACTTTATAAGATAATTTATGTATTGCAACACTGCAAGTTATGGCAATCTAATTCAATCTATCATAACATTGCGTTTCGGTTGTTATTATATCTGTAATTACTCTATACCCATTTATAAATACCAATAAGCGCATTGTATTAATAAACTACCTTAAGAAACAGAATCATAGTATCCTATATTGATTTAAATATTCTATTAATTACCATTAAAGGCTAATTTTTTCTTGAAATCGTTTTTAAACTAGTAGTAATTTGTAAATTGAATACAGGTTAATATATCGCACACCGGGTGCAATAACGTCATAAATGCTAAAATTGCTAAAATTAGATATTGATCACAAATTATGTCAAACATGCGTCTACATCCGGTGCAGCAATATCATAAATGTAAATCCTAAAATTACCCACGGAGGGCGTAAATGTCGTTGTGGTTTTGGCGGGTTTTTGTGAACGCTAGTGCGAGAACGTTCTAATTGGTCAGTTGTGCGCCTCCCCCCGCAGGAAGTGTTTGTGAGTAGGAGCAACAACGTCACAAAGGTAATTATGACAAATATTTTCATACAATTTTGGGGCAAGAATGTCACAAGTGAACACTTCTGACTTTGTGGTTCTATTTTCTATTACAAGCAGCAAGTAATACTATCATTTTGTACAATTATGTCAATATTGACAGCAAAAGAATAAGTTAGTAAACTACCTTATTGTGTAATGTTAGTAATTATTTTAACTGTTTATATAATATTAAAAATAATAACATTGTTTCAGGTTCATATTTTGTATGTACTACTATGCTGTTAACAAGTTACAGATAAATTCCGTGACCCATAAATTTTTAATAAAGGGCCACACACAGAATGAGGGAGATGCGGCTCACTCAGTAATTGAAAAATCTGTCACTAGGGCAAAAAAATCTGGTGCTATTTACGTACCAGACCAGTACATTTCTTTAATCAGAAACGCTAAGAAGACAGGAAAACCTTTTATAGTAAAAGAATTAAACTATACCGATTTCATGGATTTGAAGAAACTAGCAGATGACTTAATATAAATACAACAAGAAATGTTTCTGGAGAAGCTATTAAAACGACTGATATTAAAGTTATAAGTTTTATGAAGGGCTGTGATATTAAGTATAAAACTACATACAAGACTGATAATTTGAATGAGGCAAACATTTACGGCCAAACCAGGACATTGCGGCAAAATACAACACGTCCAAGGAATTATATAAATATAGAGGAAATATCTTTGAATCCTGCTTATACGTCTAATATACCAATAAGTGATAGAAAAAAACAAGATCTGTTAGAATTGGTTCAAAAAAATATTGTGCCTCGCTATTATGAACATTCTTATAATCAGCTTTAGTTGGTTAGTTCTGATTTTTAAGATTGTTTTTAATGACTGATTATTAAATGTAAGAGTAATTAGGTACTTAGTACAAAGACATAAGGATGCTAGAATTATTATAAACTGCTACATAACTGTACCAGTATAAGCCTGTTATGGTAAAAAAAACCTTTGATTGTTTTTCTACAAATTTTATTTCTAGCCTGTTAGTTCCTCGTAAAAGTCTGATTATGGGTACTTTAATGTAAGAAGTTTTTCATATTTTTTACATTTAGAGTTTTGATTTTTTGCTATTTAATACATTTAGAGTTTTGATTTTTTGTTTAGTTCGGACTTTATGACGTTATTGCACAGAAACGTTCTACTTTCAATTTAACTTTCTGCACAATAACGTCATAAATGTAGGTATCGTTTTTAAAAACATTAAAAATGTACCACTTATATAATATTTTTATTTCTGAAACAACCTTAATTTCAAAATATAGAAAACAAACAATATTTTGGTCATTGATATATAATAGTATTGTAATTAAATTTCATTTTATTAAAACAACAACTTTTAAATCGATCTCCTGAAAAAAACGTAATTTGTTACTTATGACGTTGTTGCACCCGGTGTGCGATATCTATAATGTGTGACTGACGTCTGTCACTAAAACTGAAGTTGGCAAATGACATAAACAGGGCAGAGTAGTTACCACGTAGTATCCCTTATTAGTTTGTGGTTACTACTATGTGAAGTTTTGTGGTACCAAATGTTGTATTTTTTATTATTTTATTACAAGCTAACTATAAGGATTCTAAAAATAATTGATCGACCATTAGTTTTACTATATTGTTAGGAATTTTTACCAATACTTTGTACCTCGGTACATCGTTTGGCCCAAAATTGATCGTCTCCTTTTAGTTAATGATTGAACCACAAGGTGGCGTTATTATGTTATTTGGTACAGACATTATATCATTGATTTTACTACTAAAGGGTGCTTTGTTATTATTAGAATTTACTTATTATAACTAGTGTTGATTGACTTATTGTAACTAGACTTACTATAACTATTATTAATAAGTAAATGATTGTGTGCTAGACGAACTTCGGGGCAAAAGTCAGCTATTCCTCGGAGGCCTTTATGGGGACCGATATCGGCTCTGGCGAACATTCGCCAGGCCATGTCCTCCACAAATGTCTATGTCCTTAGCGACGGGACATTGAGGAACCCAGAAAGGAAAGGGACTAAGGAAAAAATCTTCATTATTCTAAGGAAATCCAAGGTTATGGGTGCCAAACAATTTACAAATGAAACAACTTGATACGTTCCACCTTGTAATCATATTTCTATCAAAACATTCATACTTTATGGTTTAAAGTATGCGATAGCATACAAATGTTTTACAATGTTAATAAATATGTACCTTGAATAAACCATCTAACAGTGAAGGTAGTACTAATGTAATAAAATATCTAGTATGGCTCTTTATATTGTGCAAATATTTTAATTGTGCCGCTCTGAACAATACATGATGAAAATACAATAACATTATTAACGAGTACATTTTCGCGTCCACTATCTTCAATGCATACTGTATTTAATGAAGAAGGTTTGCGGATAATGGGAGATTTAAACTGAAGCAGCTCGACCCTATGATAACTCTAATATGCGTATTGTTAATGAGTGGTGATAGCCAAGTAGATGAAATTCTGTTAATTGTATCAGCTTTTACTGTCCTTTGGAACAACGCACGCAGTGCGCACGACGGTGTGTACTTTCATGCATATAGCTATGATGGAATTTACTAAACACAGCCTCCGAGAAGGTTCGGGTTTAAATCCCTGCGGCACGGACCAATGCCAAAAATATGATGAATGATAAAATATATATCACCTGCTGCAACAGTGAAGGAAACATCGCAAGAAGCCAGAGAGTTCTGATGTTCTCGAAGGCATGTGAACCTTCCTAATACGCACTTGGCCAGCGTGTCCGACAAAATAAATACTAATGCAAGTAATGTATTTCTGTTTTATTTAGCCTCCAAAAATTAACTTTATAACAATTAAAGACCTACGTACAAGAAGAAGTCTTGAAGTTAACATAAATTCTTGAGTGGCATGCATTTAAACTCAAACGCCTGACTAAATTCAACTCGTTTAATGACAGATGATTACTCTGTCAGAAAAATTACATTTCACCACTCATATTTTAAATTTCATATTTTCATATTTTAAACTGCATCCAAGTCGTGAATATGTTTAGAAAGACACATGAAATATTCGCACGATGATTGTCAACGTACAATGCATAAGTATTCATTATTGCTTTCGTGTTTATACTATATCTAGTCTTATAAATATTTTATCGTGAAATTATTTCACTTTGGAGCTATCAAATTGACTTTTGTAATCACAATCACCGGCGTAAAACTATTATCTACTAATATGAACTGACCTAAACTGCTACATACTTTATATAGATTTGGAAACATTTGGAAGAACAAACATCTAATAGAACTTTGATTTTAAACATTCCTTATTTAACTTATTTCGTAATTATTAATTTAGTAGACAGTTACTGCAAGCAGAAACAAATCCCCAGCAGGGAAAGTATCGAAAAGAAGATTCAATTGATGAATCAGAAATTAGAGCTGACCAGGAACATTACTCTTGCGGATAGCTCTTCAATTCATAAACTGAGTCATTTGATTCTTCCGAAAATTCAGAAATCTCAGTTATATTTAGCGACCGAAATTTGTTTTTAAAGAACAACGTTCGCTAAAGATCGTTCCTGATTCCAGTAAGAACACATTACTACAAAAATGCTCTTAAATCTAGAGTATTACATTTTGATATATCTTGTAGTCTCCGCCCGCGTATGATTATAATTCCTTATCGTAAAACTGCCAAGTATTTCTGGAATAAAAGTATACTGTCTTACGTGAACACCAAAAAATGTGTTGCGTAAAATGCACACTTTCGAAATTAAATTTACATATTAATTTAAGAGCTTTACTTTGGAAAATTGCCATTTTCAACAGGCAAATCTCAACCTAACTATAATTGTAAAGATTGAATAAACCTTAAATTGTTATTGTCACCTACAAAGAGATTTTAAAAGGAAGAAAAGATAAAATTAAATAAAAAAACTATATTCGTCAATTAACTCTCTAGTCTACTCCAGCTCTCTGTTTAGTCGAATGTTACGTCACAAGACTAGGTTGATTGAGGACAAACAAACGTTCAAAACTAACAATATACCTAGACTGCCACATCTGGTTCATTAAATTCATTAAATATTCTATTTACAAGATTATCATTCAAAATTGCGTTTTGGTAAGAAAAAGGCAAATTAATGCCTTTAAATAAAATTATTCGCTAACATTATATAGTGCGGCGACTTTCCGCTAATCGCCAACAGAGAGCGCTACCGGTTTTTTAATGATATAAAAAATCAATGACTAACATGAGAACAGGACTAGTGGCGACATCTGTTAACGAGTAGCACGAAGCTGCACCATCAATGATCCGCTTTACCAGATTATCAACATCTGACACTCAATACAAAAAAGTTCACTTAAATTAGGTACGCATTGTCCAATCGTCAATCAAATTCATTGTAAATATGTAATTAAAATAAAATGGAAACAATCTGAATCTCATCTTAAAAAATAACAAATGATCATCAACGCGCTTTCATAATACATTACAAGTAACTAAATATTCTTCGTACAAACAAAACAATATAGACTTACCGCTTAGGTACATGCTTTTTATGGTAAAAAAATAAATGGGACTTGCTATCCAAACAACGTAGATAACTTATGTGATTGTTAGTGACTACACACTAGTGATGCGAATACGTTTTTTCGATTATTACTTAAAAACAAAAAAACAATATAGTCTGTTCTTTTATTTTGACCAATAATTACTTAAAAACAAAAACAATATAGTCTGTTCTTTTATTTTGACCAATAATTATATTTATCGATTCAAAAATATTATTTTTGCGGGATTTTTTAAAATAGAAGTAGGTACGCACTTTTATTTACCTGTGTATACATGTTTTATATTCGATGTATGCTCAGTCTTTGATATTAAAACAAATTGATTTATTACATTACTTTAGCAAGGAAATGAAAGTGAGATTTAATGTCAGTTAAATTATTTAATTTGTTTTAAGGTTCTGGTTTGGTTAAGGCTAAATACAGACGACCACTTTTAATCGCCGATACAAGACAGTATTGTATTCGGGGTGGGACAAGAATGGAAGCGGTCGTCTGCGCTACGCCTATTGAATTCAGTTTTTCATCCAAGGAAAAGCTCACTATATACATTGAGGCTTTTGAAATGTAAACTTAAATTATTTAAAGGTGTAATGAATATGAACACATTCCTTTTATTTTTCTTCGAACGCATAAAGGGAACGGGCCATACTCTGTGGTCCTCCATCTATGCGTAGGACCAATCAGAGCGCGGCATCTGTTTTGCCGCGCATTTTGAATCGCGAGCGTGAGATTCGGAAGAAGGAGACTGAACGGAGTTAGTGCGGACAAGGGTGTTTTATTATTTTGTAATTTGTTGTTGTTTTAAAAGTAAATCATTTTGTTAAGAAATAAAAACTTTTCTTACAAAGGTAAATAATTAATTAATCGTAACAAAACAACAAACAATTAATCGAAGTAATCTTCCTCGTTTGGATAACAGATCTTGCAGCGTATCACTAAAACATAGCACAACAAAAATAAAAAACAAACAAACTTACACACAAACTAGCTCAGGTATCATAGTCTTCGTCTATCTGTAGATCGCAACTTAAATCGACTTCGCTGACGACAGGAGGTTTTATTTCGGGCCGTTTCATTTCCTTCACCTTTGAGTTCTGTCTACGAAACTTTTTGTCCTTAACGATATTCGCTGTCGTATCTAGGACTTTTATCTCTGGTTTCTCGACGTTCTTCGAGAAGTCTATGTTCAGTATGGGGTTGACGGGGCTGGGGGTCGCGGGGTACGGCGTGAGCGGGGTCCCCGCGGCCCCCACGGGGTCCTTTGGTACGCTCGGCACGGGGATGAGAAGCTTCCTCACGGGCTCCAGAGGTGTGAGGGTTGCGTATGAGGTTGACGTGGAGGGCTGCGGGGTTGCGTACGTCGGGTTGACGGTGATCACGCTGCGGTGCTGCAACTCGTCCGTGACTAAGGTCTCCTGTGGAAGAAATGTTGAAGTAATCTATGTTATACATATTATGGTAAAGTGGGAGTAATTTTTATTATATTCCTAAGCTTTTGGAAGTCCACTGTTTTATATACCCCATAATTATTAAAGAGCTGTTAGACGGAGTCACCGTGTTTGGGAAAGAATAAGTCACCAACGCTGATTCTGTTTCGTTCTTATAATTGACTAGTGGACGCCCGCAGCTTCGCTCGCGTGGAATAAGACATAACAGTCAGCTAAAATCAGCTAATTTGTGATTACTGATTATGACTACAATTGCTTTAAAAACAATTATTACACGGTTGAAATAGTACAAGCGGTCAACCATCCACAAGCCAACCGCGCCCGTCGTTGCTTAATTCTGTCGATCACGTAGAATCGACCAGCCTTTCCCAAAGTGGGCGATAACGCCCCCTTGTGGGCGCTGCAGGTGTCCATAATGAATTGAATAACTGCTCAAATGATTGAATGTCCATAATGAATTTTAAGACTCCTCAAAAGATTGAATGTCATTTGAGGAGTTCAAATGATTGAATGTCCATAATGAATTTTAAGACTCCTCAAAAGATTGAATGTCATTTGAGGAGTTCAAATGATTGAATGTCCATAATGAATTTTAAGACTCCTCAAAAGATTGAATGTCATTTGAGGAGTTCAAATGATTGAATGTCCATAATGAATTTTAAGACTCCTCAAAAGATTGAATGTCATTTGAGGAGTTCAAATGATTGAATGTCCATAATGAATTTTAAGACTCCTCAAAAGATTGAATGTCATTTGAGGAGTTCAAATGATTGAATGTCCATAATGAATTTTAAGACTCCTCAAAAGATTGAATGTCATTTGAGGAGTTCAAATGATTGAATGTCCATAATGAATTTTAAGACTCCTCAAAAGATTGAATGTCATTTGAGGAGTTCAAATGATTGAATGTCCATAATGAATTTTAAGACTCCTCAAAAGATTGAATGTCATTTGAGGAGTTCAAATGATTGAATGTCCATAATGAATTTTAAGACTCCTCAAAAGGTTTAATGTCATTTGAGGAGTTCAAATGATTGAATGTCCATAATGAATTTTAAGACTCCTCAAAAGATTGAATGTCATTTGAGGAGTTCAAATGATTGAATGTCCATAATGAATTGAATGACTCCTCAAATGATTGAATGTCCATACCTGGTAGAAGTTGGCGGTGCGTACAGGCCGCTCGTCCGGCCGCTTCGTCAGGTCCATGGCCTCCGCCCCGGGCCCGACGGCGACGGTCTCCCGGTCACCGTCGGCCGAGCCCCGCCGGCGCCCCCCCGCGGCCTCCCTGGGCAGCAGCCGCACGTCGGACCCGCTCGAGCTGTTGGAGTCCTCGCGCGCTATCCTGCGCGGCGGTGGCGGCACGTCGGAATATCTGGAAATTACGGTCGAAAATTATTTTATTAATAAAATATAATAATTAAATTTTTGTTTTTTTTTTTATATGTTTTAGTTCCTGTCATAATCTGTACTTTTGTGCATTTATATTACACTAGTGGACGCCCGCAGCTTCGCTCGCGTGGAATTAGACATTCACTAACTTCAAAAACGACAAAGTTTCATACTAACTTTGCACCCCCGATTTACTCCCCTAGGGGGTAAATTTTCAAAAATCCTTTCTTAGTGCTCCCCTACGTTATAAAAGGAACCCCTGTGCAAAATTTCAAGTTTCTAACCCTTATAGTTTAGGCCCTGCGTTGATATGTCAGTCAGTCAGTCAGTCAGTCAGTCACCTTCTCCTTTTATATATATAGATGTACAAAATAATTTCGATGTTTCACATCTGCCAGGCGTCCCGTGACGGCTCACAATTTCTTTTTTATTTTATTGATACCTACTTCTAAACTCACTAAACACGATTGACTCCAACTACTTCGTTTTTAAAAGCTTTTATTTAACTTCACTCGTATGTATGTATGTATGTATGTATGTATGTATGTATGTATGTTTGTCCTGGAATCTTGCAATCAATATTTCACCCATGTCGACTGAAGCTATCGAGCTGAAATTTGGCACACATATTTTGTTCCGAAAGTTCCGATGACAATGCGTGAAAAGAAATTTAAAAAAAAAAAGGTTTTTTTAAATATTTTTAATTGTTATACTATTGGCGGATGTCGATACCGCTAGATTGGTATATTTTAGTTACTTTCACAGTGTAATGTCCTATGGCATTTTACTCTGGGGTAATGCAGCTGATGCTAATATTATTTTTATTTTGCAGAAGAGGGCTATCCGTTATATACACAAAATGAAAAGTAGAGACTCCCTTAGAGAAAAATTTAAGGAAATAAACATCCTAACCCTTGCATCGCAGTACATCTATGAGAATATTATGTATATTCGTAAAAATAGGCATCAGTTTGTAAGTCGTAGTGACCTAAATGCCTTACGCAATGTAACACTAAGGAACGGCCACAAATTAGCGTTTCCTAAATGCCGGCTTAGTAAGAAAAGTCGTTCCTTCATAGGAATGTCTATTCTAATATTCAATAAAGTCCCGGCTGCGGTTCAGTCTCTGCCTTTAGAAAGGTTTAAAAAAACCATCAAACAAACATTATGTCGAAAAGCTTATTATAATATTCAGGAGTATTTGGATGATATAAAGGCATGGGACTGAATTAAACTCTGACAGGCTATCACTATGCTTCTGTATTAATTATACTAAAAATTGTAAGCAGGTGGCATATGGGGTGATTCTTGGCATACACGATTGGCTGTCTCGTGTCTGACTTAATCATGTCATGGTCATACTGTGCATTTTTCTGTAAAAATTAATTTGAATTTTAAAAGAGTACCGAGAGTTTTTTCCTCCGGCTTTTTTCTCTCTCGGCCTACACTAGGGCATAGGATAAGAATATTGTAAATTCTTCCTAAAGCCGATGACCATATAGATAGTCTATCGTGACTTAGAGCTTAGCTTAGTGGTAGGTAATTATTGTAAATTTATCTTAAGGCAAGTTAGAAACCTGTGTAGGATTAGCTATTCATTCAATAATCAATAGCTAATCCTTTGCCTTATATAGATCAGTTAGTAGTTTAAGTAGTTTTTAGTTAGGTACCTAGACTTTCGTTAAGCGTGTCTAATCACCTCATAGCGAAATAAATTATTTGACTTTGACTTTGACTTTGAATATCTTTTATTTACTGTTTTTATATTTATTTTTGCTTGCTTTCTACAAAACTTTTTCTACAAAAAAATTTCTTTAACTTTATCATGTTCTGGTATGCTATATATGTATTATGTTACAACACATTGTTTGTTTTTATCAAAAAATGTATGCAAATCTTTATTTATGCAAGTACTATTTATTGTTGGCACGAATTATTTTTGTGGCTCTTTAAAAACCTTGAAATTTTTGACTGTTCCGTCTCAAAAAGTTGCCGACCCCTGCTCTAGACCGTCTACAGCTGTGTAGGAGAAAGCCATGCTCAAAAGTGGGACGCATATGGATTGTAGCTTATTATATTAAGTGTTACTGCCACAGAAATTGATCATGATAGAACGGCGATCATATTATTTTGATACAAACGATGCGTGTCACTTTTTTCGACAGCCCCGCCTAAATCCCGCCTACTATGTGACGTCACACTATAGTAATTAGTGAGGAGACACACTCGTTAGTTGTAATCAAATCTATCGATAACGTAACGTACCGTAACAAGTATCGACGCGCACTGACCGAACTTGCGAGATATCTTGCAGTATATTGCAAGATTGCGGTAGGTACTGGGTATACGCCCAGATCGCCGTTCTATCTTGATTAATTTCTGTGGTACCTGCTAACAGTTTCGTTGGAGAAGTTCAGAACGTCAGTTAGTCTGTGGCGCGTCGATCAACTTGGCGATTACTTTCCTTAAGTAAAACTAGGTGGCGCGGTTCACTTTCCTGAATCACGTTATCGTATGTACGCCAGGCGCAATATAGGCGAGTACATTTTGAATCTGTGATTCCCATTCTTCAAATTGGCAATTTTTAAAGGATTTCTAAATCGTACTTGCGATTTCGGTCCACTATCTAATTTTATTCATAACTAGTGGACGCCCGCAGCTTCGCTCGTGTTACACATTCACTAACTTCAAAAACGGCAAAGCTTCATACTAACTTTGCACCCCCGTTTTACCCCCTTAGGGGATGAATTTTCAAATTTTTCTCGCCGTAAAAACCATCCTTGAACTTCAACGAACATTTTAAAAAAGAATTGGCCAAATTGGTCCAGGCGTTGTTGAGTTATGCGCTTACCAACACATTTTGCGATTCATTTTTATAATATAGATAACATATTATTTATTTAGACAAATCAAATAATATCAATTTAAATCATGTAATATTGTAATGTTATTTTGGGAATACGGATTAGGAATGAAACTGTAATAATTTAATATTTCTGACAAATTATGTGTTAAGTATGAATGATTGCAAACCAAATTTTTGGCGTGGCAAGCGTGGCGAGCGAATATGGAATATATATATTATACTATACAGTTCCGACAAATGATGGTCGGAAATTATTTTATTAATAAAATATAATAATAATTTTTTTTTTTATTAGTTACAATTTTTTTTTCTTATATGTTTTAGTTCCTGATAATTTATGTTAAATAAAAGATGAATTATATATTACGGAGCGAGATTTAATTAAAGGTTATTTTGACACACAGAGTAATAATCAAGGAAGAAGGCAAAGACACAATGACAAGTTAAATTTGGTGTGACCACAGATACATAACATAAACATAGGTTGATAATTTACTTTCTTCAACAGTTCCTGTCATAATCTATACTTTTGTGCATATTACTTGGAAAATAATTTCGATGTTTCACATCTGCCAGGCGTCCCGTGACGGCTCACAATTTTTTTTATTTATTTTTTATCTTTTCTCGTTAAAAGTTTATTTATTTTATTTTATTACGCCGCCTGCCTTAATTTTTTCTATGTCACCAAGAGTTTATTGGTAGAAAATGCCTTTTGGCATTAATTCCGCTCTAATAATAAAGGTTTATTAAATCAATAAATATACTACTAGTCTAGTAGCATACTAACTAGTAGACTTCATACCTGGAGGAGTTGGGCGAGCTCTCCGCACTCATTGATTCCTTCTCCTCAGCCGCCGACACATCGGGGATATTTTTTACCTGCAACGGATTATCGTTTTAAAGAGCTTACTAAGCTGTACATGATAATCTATCTTATCCATCCATCCAGCAGCCTTTTATAAATCAAATAATAAACACAGAGACAATGTGCATGTGCATCCAACCACCACATTCTTGGCAATTCTATTATATCTACATATATATTCTGCGCTTCTAGCGGTCTTTTTTACAGCGAACTGGTCTCCTGTAGAATGAGCTACCGACTGAGGTTTTTCCTGCGAGCTACGACATGGAGCGCTCCAAAGACTGTGAAACGCTCTCTTCATGGCAGACAAAGCACCTGTGCTACTCTTGGTGTCGCGTCCATAGGTGACCACTTACCCCCAGGTGGCCCGTATGTCTGTTTTTCCATCTATACTATAAAAAAAGTACAAACCAAAGATTAATCTACTTTGCAATAAAATTGTTAATTTAGAAGTAAGTAGTAATTAATCGCATTGAAGACTTTGCGATTAACCGTCGTGGAGTCTACTTGCCCTGAGGATGCCTCGTTTTGGGTCGAAACACGTGTTGGTGTGTGTGTGTTGGTGCATGTATGTTTTCATTAATCGCGTACCTATGCATGTTTCCTGCGTGGGAGGGAGGGAGGTGCTGCGTGCATGAAGGTATACATACACCACCATACATTTTTGTTCGCGATGTTGCAAAGTAGATTAATCTTTGGTTTGTAATAATAGAGTTCCGCAAAGTAACGCCTGATACAATTAATAAAAAAGGTGTAAGTAAAATATGTAATAGCCAGACTCACCAGGTCCCTGAGGAAGTCGAACCGCGCTTCTGCCAGGATGCACTGCTTTACGTGAGATGGACTGAGTGTCTTGGCGTTCCTGGACAGCGTCACTTGCATAGCCTTGCCCAGCAGTGACTCCACGAAAAGTTCTAGGGTTCGAGGTGTTGCTCTGAGTTAAGGACTTTATCACGTGATAAAAAAAAAATAGACGCTATACAACCCCGCGCTAGGTTGAAATGGAAATAGAAAAAATTGTATTTGCCAAATTACACTACAATAAGAATAAAAAAGAATTAAATGGACCTTGAAAAAAAAAAATCTAAATAAGTACAAATTTGACAAAAGGTTGCGAGTGGCGGACACAGAAAACAACAGAATTGAACATCCATGACCTGATTAAAAATATTTTTTTGCAAAATAAATATTTGCCCCGACAGGGATTCGAACTCGGGATCCGCGGTTCGGCAGTTGCTCAGTCGCACCACCGCGCCACGAAATAGAAAATAATGAAAAAGCTTTTACTTCATACTTTTCTCTGTCGCATGTCGCATGTATAACACGGTGAAACGTACATTTAAAATACCAATACCATACCATGGACATTCTCAAACACGGCCACCTGGCCCGAAATTAGGCTCGAACCTGTACTATGGGTGCCAGTGACTGATATACATACATACATATTTTTAAATACATACATAAATAGACAATATCGACATTCAGACACAGAACAAACACAAGTGTTCGTCAGACGAATATTGTCCTGAGTGTGATTCGAAACCACGACCCCTGGCGCAACAGGTAGGGTCACTACCGATTGCGCCAACGGGCCTGTAAAATGAACGAGATAAAGAATTAAAATTAATGGAAGAGGAAAAAATCAATTAAGATAAGGGCCGCATCAGTCTAGCTCTGACCTTGAACGGCAGAAGTCGAGATAAAGGTCTTTTTTTTAAATTTATTTCCACTAAAAAAAGGTACATACATACATTGTTATCTTATCAATTTCTGCCAAACTGTAGGTCAGTTTGTCGGCAGCCGGTATATATCAGTTCTCGTGGACCTTTTTTCTGGCGCGGGGCGAGCAAGTTGCAATCGTAAGCGATGATTGGTGCGCCAGCCGCACTATGTCCCTCGCACTGATACCCCATGCGCACCAATCCCCACCGAATTTCGTAGCTAAACTCGTGCCGACAGCTGTACTTTGGTACTTAGTTAAACCACATTTTATAATAATAAGTTTATTAACATACTTAAATATTAACATTGTCAACCTCTTGGGTTAAATATATATAGCACGGGTCAACACAACTTTAGGTACAAACCTATTCATAAAATATTCAAATCAGCATTCGCATTTCAATAGATCCCTATTTCGCAATGGAATAAATTCAAGATGAAATCATTGGCTAGAATATAGGCCAATAATGGATGTAGGTTTAACCATGGATGATTAGAATATGAATGAAACTGTTTAATGTAAATGTACCTATTCAATTTACTTAGTATGAATAAATAAATTCATACTTCTGTATTCTACTGTATTTACTGTTCCCGTCCACGCATGCGCGAAAAAAGCAGCCATCAGGGAGGAGTGCCGGTAAGTTGTAAAGCGTGCCACTACACATGATGACCATGAACGTTCTGTCAAGAACTCAATATGGACTTAAAAGATAAACTGTATTTACTATTCACCCAGAGAACCAATAGGCAGTGTCAGTTACAGATTATTTCCTGCATAATGTTTTTTTTTAATGGATTTAAGATAGCAAACGAGCTTGCAGTACCACCCATCAGCTGCCACCCATGACAACCGAGACTGTCTTTGAAAAAGACTCAAATAGGGAAACTAACTATTAAGGCTAGTTCAGTTAACAGATTTAATAAGAAGTTCGTCAGTTTGTCGGAGGAAATGGGGACTGGGACAGGAAATGCTAGAGATAGTTAGTGCTGTTAGTTGGTGTTAGTAATAGTCCAGCTAGCAATTGTTAGTAAGTCTTGTTCTAAATTCACATAATGTCCTTGAGGACTAAGATGGTTGGCTCTAAAGGTATGCACAATTGCACAGCTTTAGACGTTATCTAATCTATCTGTAGTGTTGAACTGCAAGTCTTTGTGGGAAGATCGACTGCTAGAATCAAAATATCTATGCTCTATGCTTTGAGCATGAACTACGGCTTGCTTGCCACTTATGACCATTTTACATTCTTCCAACCACATCACAAGGAAATTTGAAACAATCACCGGGGTGTCATCATTTTGTAAATTCAATAGTTTATATATGTAAGGTGTGTCTCTAAAACTGAACACCTAATCAGACAAAATAATGTGGAATATGTATATACCTGAGCTTTGAGATTAAATACTATTTTTCTGCTCTTCATAACTTATTTTTAAGTAATCATGCATTGCAGGTAATAATAGGCCCTAATATAAGTAAAACAGACATTACTACGTAAGTGTATATTAAGTCTATCACTTGGCACTTCCCTGGCAAGAAATTAGTCACAATACACTTGAAGTTTGGTTGGGAAATATCAATCCATAAACCTTTGGAGGCTCTTCTGGGTTTCCCTAACCTCATATCTCAAAGTAATTCATAATAAGAATATATGTCTTGAACAATGAGCACAACTAAATTGTCAAAACAGTGCATAGCATAAACAAAGACAAACAGATAGATTTTTAAGACGTAATTCCAATTTGCGCGCCTTGGCTGTAATAATGATTGTACAATATCTAAGGACATATTGGTAATATACCCGTCTGCCTACTACTAACGATGAGATGCACCCCCAAAGCAATTGGTACCCATAGTTCCCCATTGATTTATAAAGACCAACAATTAAAAAGGATATAAATTATGATGGGCACAGCCTGCGCTACTTTTCCAACTTCCTCATCCGTCTGCATTATCTTCTTTATTCTTCCCTATGGGCAAACAAAATCATCATACCACCACTATCACAGAAATATCGATGAAAACAATACATTTTATCATGTTATTGTGGGCTTCTCGCACCAAATTTCCACTTACGGCTGGAAACCTTGCATTGTATTTTCTCTTCTTCGACGGCATGATGGCGATCTGTTCACTTGAACACTTAAAAATGATTAAAATAAGCTCACTTCGCCATCTCCGAGTTACACTTCTCGCGCATTTTTGAGGTTATAAAAGGGGACGTTCGTAGCCTACTTCATTTATATACGAATTCTGACAGTTCTTCCTCCACCTCTTTTGCCTTATTTTTTAAATTAAATTCTTTGTTGGCCATATTGGCTTACATTACGTCACTAAGTATGTCGTTTATAAAGAATAGAACATTAAACTCAATATTACATTAAAATCTTTGTGATAGATCGATTAGTTTTACTTTATTGTACATATAATTGTATCATCTGGGCAAAGCAATTACGTAGTATCTCTACCTAGTCAGTGAAAGCAATATGTAATTTGAAAGGTTTGTTATTTAATGTTTGTCACGAATTTTGCAGTTCAGTATGATAGTCTTTTTCATAATCATAATCATAATCATAATCTTTATTGCACAAGTGTAACATTGTATTACATCAAGAAACCCTGTTAGGGCGTTGCAATTGATTCTATACATAATTAAATGATTTAATAAAGTAAATGTTACATAATTTAAAATATCATGATTAATAATTTAAATGTCAAAATTAGTAATTTAAATAATAAGGTAAACAATTCTAAATTTCAAGCTTAATAAAGTAAATAATAAAGTAAATAATTTAATAAAGTAAATAATTTAAAATTTAAAATGTCAACATAAATAGTTAATTAGTTTGTTCAAAATACATATTATTATTTCAAATTTGATGTAATAACCCAAAATTTATTACTCTTTTATCTGCTTTTGGTTTTTAAATTTTATTTAATTGAAATACTCTTTCAGGCAGTAATAACATTTTGATAATAAAAGATTTTTTAATTTAGTTGTGAATGTTTTCAGTGAGTTTTCACATTGTATTTCTTTTGGGAGTTTATTGAAAATTTTTACACTCATTGAATGTGGTCCAGATCCGAACATAGTCAAATTAGATTTAGGTAGAGCAAGATGGTATGGTCGGCGTTGGCTAAACTTACTAACATCTTTTAACTTAAATAGGTTATTATGTTTTTTTACAAATTTACAGGTTTCTAGAATATACATGCATGTCACAGTTAAAATATTATATTCTTTAAAATACGGTCGACAGGATTCCCTTGAGTCTATATTAGCTAGAATACGTAGACATTTCTTTTGGAGAACAAAAAGTTTGCCGACGTCTACGCTGTTTCCCCATAACAGTATCCCATATTGGAGCCAAGAGTGGGCATAGGCATAGTATGCACATTTAGCAGTTTTAAAGTCGGTACATTTTTTGAGCTCATATAGTGCATACGTAAATCTTGCTAGTTTGCTTTGTATAATTTGGATGTGGAATTTCCAGTTTAAATGTGTGTCTATATATATACCTAAGAGACGAACAGTATCAACACATTCTATTTGTGTATTATTTATTGTAAAGTTTATATTTAATGGGGCTTTTTGGTACGGTCTGAAAGGTATTAATTTTGTTTTGTTTAAATTTACCTCTAAATTATGGTCGGATAGCCAGTCATTTACTCCATTCAGGAGCTTATTAAGGGTGTCTTTAATTTGTGAACCATCACTACAGGGGAAGATCAGTGAGATGTCATCTGCAAATAACACGCATGGAGTATTTATGGTTTTAGGTAAATCATTAATATAGATCAAAAAGAGAATACAACCCAGGACCGATCCCTGTGGTATTGATTTGTTTACTTCTTCTAGTTCCGATTTTACATTCGATATTATACCGGTTTTATGGTCATTATATTCTATTTCAGTGTATTGGAACCGATTTGTCAGATAGGAGTTAAACCAATCATGTGCTGATCCCCGTATTCCAATCTCATAAAGTTTTTTTAGTAGGATTTTATAATTGACACGGTCATATGCTTTACTCATATCCAGGAGGATCCCTACGCCGTACTTTTTGTTATTTAATATATTTAAGATTTCTTGTATGTATTTAAATGCAGCAGTGGTCATGGATCGGTTTGGCCTAAAACCATTTTGGCTTTCGTCTAAAATGTTGTATTTCTCACAGAAGGAATAGAGTCGCCTGGTCATAACCGTCTCAAAAACTTTGGAAAAGGTGGGCAATAAGGCTATCGGGCGATAATTGTTACAGTCTGAGGGGGCCCCTTTTTTATGTATCGGCTTTATTTTGGATATTTTGAGTTGGTCTGGGACTACCCCCTCACTAAGAGATTGATTCACCAGTATTGTTAGAGGTATTGTAAATTCGTCAGCACATTTTTTTACTAGAATGGGAGGTATATCATCGTAACCAAAACTATGTTTGTTTTTAAGTTTGTGAATGATGGTTCGGATTTCGCGTGGTTCGACTGTTCCGATAAAGATAGAGTTTTCGATAGGGTTTATTACCCGTCTACCACAAGAACTACTTTTATCACCTCCGATTGATACAAAGTACTTATTAAAGCAGTTCGCAACGATACTGGGATTGTCGGTTGTAGAGTTGTTGTCGGTATTGTCGATTTTTAATGTAATGTTTTTTCTACTTTTTTTTGCTATCTTATTAGTTTGTTCCTTTATTATTAGCCACATACATTTTATAATATTTGAAGATTTTTTTATTTTGTTTATGTTGTAAATTTTTCTAGCTTTTTGGATGGCATGTTTTAGGAGTTTTTCATATTTCTTATAGTGACTATGTAATATATGATTTTTTTGATTGAAGGGTCAATAATTTTAATAGGCGCTTGTGTTTGCAGGATATTTTAAGCCCTGTTGATAACCAACCTTTAATATTTTTTGGTTTTAGTAATATTTTTTGTTTTGGTATATATTTATTAAGGTTTTTTTGTACATACTTATGAAATAATTCATAATTTTCATTTATCTTATTTCTGTGTAGTAATTGTAGCCAATTAGTTGATTGTAGTTCCTTTTTAAAGTTTCCAATATTATTTTCGCTAAATCTACGTTTTTCTGTGTACCATGTATTTCTATGTTCAATTGAGCTTTTTTGTATCGAGCAAAGTACTCCCGTGTGATCTGAAAAACCAAATTCCTTGAGTATAATTTCATTTTTATTATTCGGGAAATTTGAAAACAACAAGTCTATGCAAGTTGAGCTTCTACTTGTGATTCTAGTTGGTTTTTTTACAAGTTGGTGAAAGTTAAAGCTTTGCATTAAGTTTAATAGAGTTTGAGTTTGATTGGAATTTTGTAATATGTTTATATTAAAATCACCTCCTAATAAAATATCCTTTTTACCGTCTCTGGTTCGTAGTAATTTTAAAACCTTTTCTAGAGAACTAAAGAATACTTCCTGACTTCTGCTATTGTTAGGCCAATATAAGACTGTTGTATATGTTACCTCTACATATTGAATGTGTGTTCAATATCTATGGAAGATCTATAATCTATGACACTGTCTGTAACCTACAATGTATCATGAATGTTGTGCCTTCTAATAATAAATTACAATACAAGCAATACTCGGAGTTTCAATATATAACATGGCGCTGCTAGACAGAATAAAATAAATAAAAGAAGGCATGAAGAAGTTTTGTCGAAAATCATAAGATATAGAAGATTGAGGCAGATTCAATTTTAAAGCCGGCAGTATGGCGGAAAAAGTAAGTGGTTTATTAGGATTAAAACCCCCAGGACCCTTACAAATACATACTGCTGAAGCGTTTAACCGATGGAAAACCAGTTTCCATAATTATAGAATTGCCTCAGGAGTTTCGAAGTTGCCGGAGGAGCAACAAGTAGCACTCCTATTGCACTGTATCGGAGAGTCGTGCAGTGAGATATATTCGACGTTTGAATTAAAAGAAGATACTACTTATGTAAAAGTCCTGAGTAAATTTGAGGAATATTTTGTTCCCAAGAAGAATGAGTGTGTAAGTTCTCACATATTTTTCACAAGAAACCAGTTGGTGGGTGAAAAACTCGAAAGGTATATTGTTGAGCTGAAAAACTTAAGCAATGATTGCAATTTCGGCAACATGAGTAACCGTATAATTCGGGATAGGATAGTGGCAGGAGTACAGGACAGCAAATTAAGAGATAGATTACTGAGAGAAAATGACCTAACCTTAGAAAAAACTATACAGATATGCCAAGTCGCAGAGTTATCGGCTGAAAGAGTGAAGGCGTTTGAAGGAGAAAGAGAGGTACAGAAAATCTCTAAAGAAACAAGGAATTCTACAAGCAAGCCTCACAGTGCCTACAAAAAAGTATGTGTGAAGTGCGGTAAGCGGCATGAGTGGTCTAAGTGTCCAGCATATAACAAAAAGTGTTTAAAGTGTTCGCGGATGGGTCATTTTGCTAAGATGTGTAAAAGCCGTTCTCAAAGGTCAGTAGATAATATTACTAGTAATTTAGATGTTATATCATTAGGTTCAATTAATGTAGACAGCATTAATAATGAAAATTGTTTGAACTGGTATCAGAATGGGTACATAAATAAATCTTGTATTAAATTTAAACTGGATACAGGTGCACAGTGTAATGTTATATCAGAGAGAATCTGTAAAGATTTAAAAATAAAGGAATATGTCCCAACTAATGTAAACCTAACAAATTATAACAAAATAAAGATATATATATTAGGTAAAATATATTGTGATTGTCAAGTAAATGGTAAAATTTATGCTCTTGAATTTTATGTCTGCAAAGGGGATTTTGAGTCAGTTTTAGGGTTGCCTACTATTATTAAATTAGATTTAATACAAAGAAATAATACATGTAAAGTAAATCATATTCATTTAGATAGTATTTTAAATAACTATAAGGATATATTTCATGGGATAGGCAAAATAAAAGGTTATGAATATACAATTAAATTAAAGTCAAGTGCAGTAGGTAAAATTGAACCATGTAGACATGTACCATTTAAGCTTTTGAAAGGACTAAAGAAAGAGTTAGATTTTATGGAAAAGAATGGTGTCATTAGTAAAATGGATAGAGCTACAGAGTATGTAAATTCATTAGTCTTGACTTCAAAACCAGATGGCTCGATTAGAGTATGTTTGGATCCTCAACATCTCAACAATCAGATTGTAAGAGAACAATACTTATTACCTACATTAGAGGAAATTACCAGTAGATTAAAAGGGTCAAAAATTTTTAGTACTCTAGATGCTTGCAGAGGGTTTTGGCAAGTTGTTCTGTCAGAGGAGTCGCGAGAGCTGACTACCTTCAATACACCATACGGTAGATATGTTTTTGAAAGACTTCCATATGGGCTTAGTTCAAGTCCAGAAGTGTTCCATAAGCTCTTCAAGGACATATTTAAAGATATAGAAGGGGTAGAAATATTTATAGATGATATTTTGATATTCGCTAAAAGCGAGCAGGAACATGATTTAATTCTTCAGAAGGTATTGAATAGGGCTAGAGAATATAATATTAAACTAAATGAAAGTAAATGCCAAATTAAAGTGAAAAAAGTGAAATATTTAGGTCATATTTTGTCTGAAGAAGGTATAAAAGTAGATGTAGATAGAACGAAAAGTATAATTGAAATGAAAGTTCCTGAGTCAAGAACTGAGTTAATGAGATTTTTAGGTATGGCAAATTATGTGTCAAAATTTATTAAGAATTTTTCAGAGATAACAGCACCATTAAGACAATTAATTAAGAAAGATGTACAGTTTAATTGGAGTGGATCTCAACAAGCAGCTTATGATCAGTTAAAGAAAGTATTATCAGAACCTCCAGTTTTAACTTATTTTGATATTAAAAAACCTATTGTGTTAAGTGTAGATGCATCAAAGGATGGTTTAGGTGCAGTTATTTTGCAAGATAATAGACCAATTGCTTATGGTTCTAAAGCTTTGACACAAACAGAACAATTATACAGTCAAATTGAAAAGGAGAGTTTAGCAATTTTGTTTGGTTGTAAAAAATTTTATCAGTACTTGTATGGACAAAAATTTGTAGTAGAATCTGATCATAAACCATTGGTTTCAATTTTTGCAAAGTCAATGAATAAATGTCCAGCAAGGCTTCAAAGAATTAAGTTAGCATTACAGCCTTATGACTTCACTGTTGTTTATAAGCCAGGTAAAGAGCTAGTGGTGGCGGATCATTTAAGTCGATCATATTTAAATGATACCTCTAGTACATTTAATATCAACATAGAAGCTCATGTAGCAGTAGTCATGAGTGGTTTTGATGTTACTGATAAAAAGTTAAAGTTGATTATAGATGAGACAGCTAAAGATAGTGAGTTAAAGTTAGTATTAGGTTATATTAAGAGCCCAATAATAAATGTGATGTGCAGTCAGAAGCAAAAACATATTTCAGCTATAGAGATGAGTTAAATGAGTGTAATGGTTTAATTTTAAAAGGTACTCAGATAGTAATTCCTAGAAGTTTAAGAACAGAGATGTTAAGTAGAATTCATTATGCACATTTAGGAATTGTAAAATGTAAGTTGTTAGCAAGAAATACATTATATTGGCCAACAATGAATAAAGAAATAGAAGATGCTATAAGTAACTGTGATACATGTAAAAAATTTCAGAATTCAAATTCAAAAGAACCTATAATAAATAAGGAAATTCCAGATTATGCATGGCAGATTTTAGCTACTGATATATTTTTTCTAGACAACAAACCATATCTATTATTAGTAGATGCTTACAGTAAATATGTAGAAATTTCAGAGTTGAAGAGTTTGTCTGCGATGTGTACAATTGATAGTTTGAAAGAAATTTTTGCTCGACATGGTGTTCCAGAAACATTGTATTCAGATGCTGGTACACAATTCACAAGTATAGAATTTAAAAATTTTGTTAGAGAGTGGAGTTTTTCTCATAGGATTGTAAGTCCTAAGCATCATCAGGCAAATGGGTTAGCAGAGAGACATATACAAACTGTAAAGAGAATTCTAAAGAAACTAATCATTGAGAATAAAGATGTTTATAAAGGTTTATTGACTTATAGAAATACTCCAGTCTCAGAGAGTGGTAAGACACCAGCAGAGTTATTGTTCAATAGAAAAGTAAAGAACATGTTACCATGTATTACAAAATATAATAATAATATTAAGGATTATAAAAAGGAATTGTTAGTTAAACAGAGGAAACAGGAAAGATATTATAATGTAAACACTAGAGAACTACCAGAGTTAGATGAAGGAAATATTGTAAAAATTAAAGAGGAGAGAAAGTTAGGTCCTAGTAGAGGAGGAATTGTAATAGGGAAAGGAAAAGGTCCTAGGTCATATTATGTAAAAACTGAAGAAGGTAGAGTGGTGCAGAGGAATAGGAGAGATTTAATTAAGAATGGTAAATACAAACCTCAGGATGTGGAAGTAGATTATGACCTAGAAATAGAAAATAACAAAAGTTCTAATACAAATGAAGAAATGTGTAATCCAACTAAAATAAGCCAACCTAGAGATTATGTAACAAGAGCTGGTAGGGAAGTTAAACGACCAGGATATTTAATTGATTATGTATAATGCTTAGCTGGTAAAGAAAGAGGGATGTTGTATATGTTACCTCTACATATTGAATGTGTGTTCAATATCTATGGAAGATCTATAATCTATGACACTGTCTGTAACCTACAATGTATCATGAATGTTGTGCCTTCTAATAATAAATTACAATACAAGCAATACTCGGAGTTTCAATATATAACAAAGACTATTATTAGCAAGTTGAGGCATGGTATTTCTATTCCACATATTTCGAATATGAATTCTACCGATAAATTTAAAATGTCCTGTCGTTCTGTGTAGCTTACATTCTCTGAGGTGAATCTTTAACAAGGAGTATTATGTTCTGTGGTCTTTAAGGGCCCCATATTATAAGGTACGATTGATTTGTACGATCGATCTGACGGAAATCGTAAACGATTGATCGATACAAAAATGCCATACAAAAAATTTTGTAAATCGTTAACGATCTTGACATACACTATCAATTCGTCTTTCCAATCGGTCTGAAACGACGGATCGTAATCGTACAGATAAATTGTATCGTGTATGGGGCCCTATAAATCCATGGCATGGAGTAAAATGATAGCTTACATAGATTTATTACTCTATTAGTTTATGAGTCAATCAATGTCATAGATCAACACATCAGTGCCCACTCTGTCTACTTAGTCTGTGATCACAGATATTATATAGGTATTGTCTTCGTAGTAATATACGTAGTATCCCTTATTAGTTTGTGGTAGTACTGTATTTATAGATCTGTGGTATTGTCTGTGATTGTGCTGCTGTGATCAATTGATCATCAATCAATGAATGACTGACATCAAAAATGGCGTCGCTAACGAGGTGTGTTGATAAACTTTATACAATTTATATCCTTTATTTAACAACTATACTTTGTAGCAACCGTGCATTATTACTTAAATTGATACCAAGACTTAATAATTAAAAACTTGAAAATCAGTGCTCCTCACCCATCGAAGGAAACAATCGTTTTGTTGCGATATACACTACACTTGTCTTGTGCTTAGAAAATGACTTAGCTACTACTGCACCAGTGTATTGTGCTAAGGAACTATTATAAAACATTGTACTACAGTATTTCATACCTGGTACAGCTAGAAATCAACAATAATCATTTCCATAACCTTTACGATAATATACGAAAAGTACTGAGTGTCCTCGCTTGCAGCCTGTTACCAGCTCCAGTGCAGCAGGTATGGGACCGCGATGACGAGCGCAAAGCCCAACGCGTGGGCAGTGCCCTCGTGGTCTCCCAGACCAGCGTCCCGCCTTACGGCCAGAGGAAGGGCTGGATACCGCGAGCTGAAGAAGACTTTGGAGGTACTAGTCATGGCTTCTGTACATTAGTGTTAAGTAGTATATATTCTTATGCTTTTGTGAATTCACAGTAATTACAGTGGCCTTGTTTTTTGTTTGTTTGATGATGATGATGGCACACACACCAAAGTTTTTGTCTATTTAATTTTCATTATATTAATGTTAATACTACTTAGTTTAAATTGCATAAGGTTTTTCAATACTGAAAATAAATATTTGTCCAAAAGTCCTTACTAAGTACATATTAAAGTTTTGTAAAACTTTTTTGAATAAATATTTGTAAAATTCATCTTAGTCTTATTTTATTCATAGATGGTGGTGCATTTCCTGAGATCCATGTGGCCCAGTACCCCCTGGGGATGGGGGCAAGGGGCAAGGAGAGCACATCAAATGCCCTTGCAGTGCAGCTGGATGAGTCTGGTAGAGTCAAATACTCGGCTATTGCTCGGCAAGGACATAGTGCTGATAAGGTTTGTATATTTATATTCATATACACCCACCTGTGATAGGCAAGTGTCTGTGTTTCAAGTGTGGATCTATGAAGAAAATAAAAACCTAACTGACAAATATTTTTTTGAGGAATTAATATCTGTCTTGAGCAGGATCCAAAACGTTTCAGCGCAGTCAGGGTCATGCAGGATGGTGATATTTCCTGTTGCGGCTATTATTATTTTTTTTCTTTTGGTGGAGTCTTGTCAGTCTTCTATATCAGCTCAACATACACACATGTGCAGCACCTAGCAGGGTTCCATGATGTAATATTATAACTGAGAACTTTAAATGTTACACTTGGGTTAATAAAGATTATGATTGTCTATTAGCCTTAAGGGTATGTTATACATTCAAGTTGCACTGTTGCAGTGGACAATAAGTTGAGCATTCTTTTGTACCCAGCAGGGTATTTATTTTTAGAGCGCTTTCGGACTATTTTTGGGTGTATGTATAGTTATTTCGTCCTGTGTGCTACACGCGCGCTTCAAAAAGCCGAACGCGCGTACACGGGCTTATTCCGACGCATACGCTCGAACAAGTGGTGGCGAGTGTCAGTAGCAAAATGGATTCAGACGAAGAAACATTGGCTCTCGCCTATACTTCAACGCGTCGTGCGAGTTGCGCGTGCATCAAAAAAACGAGTTAATACACTTGTATAATACGCTAGTCTGAAAGTGCTCTTATATCCGTGTAGACTTTTACCTATAGCTCTTTTTCCTACAGATCATCTACTCCAAGCTGACAGATCTCTTGCCATCAGAAGTCTTGGCTGAAGAAGACACCACACTGCAGAAGCCTAGCGAGGATGATATTCAGGACATCACAGAGAAGACAAAACTTGCTTTAGAAAAACTGACCAATGCCAAAATATCTGCCGCTTTACCTGTCAAAGCTGCTCCGAAGGCCGTAAGTTGACATTCAATCTTAAAAATAAAAAAAACATATATAAGGCAAAGTGAAATACCCATACAAGTGAATGGAGGTACTTGCCATCCATCCATGCCACTTGGTCATCCATCGTCTGCTGTGCATCCGAAGCCTACCAAACGTACCTATTCGTGTGCGCACGCGCATCGTGTTACTTTGTCACTCACTGTTCTAACCCTATCCAAGACGCCCTTGTCACTTTAACCAATCGTCCATTTTTCATCAATATACGTCGTACAAAAAAGGAATTTGGCGTCATCACTTCTCGCAAACCTCCTCCTGCACACAGACATAGGACTGATCAATATCAATAGGTTGATAATGTCTCGAGCTATATGTCCAAGGTATTTTAACAAATTAAAAACCATGAAGTGCCACTTGTGGTCACTTTGTGTTACATGAAGTGACCATAAGATATTCTTTGAATGGAGGTGAACAGTTACTAGCAAGTGCGTTGATAGTGCCCCACATTTTCAGGCGCCCGCCCAGTACATCCGATACACACCAGCACAACAGGGGGGTGCGTTCAACTCGGGCGCTAAGCAGAGAGTCATCAGGTAAGCATTGTAGTAGAGACAAGACATCTGCCGAAGACTGACTCATTTGAGTATCTGAGTCAAACACAATAAACTTATAGACAAGACATAGCAAACATATTATATTTTGTTAACCCAAACAGTTACATATTGGTAATTTTATATGTAATTATGAAATATTATATTTTCCGAGATCAAAATAGCCTATGTTATACTCCTCTCCAGGCCCTGTACTAGATCTGTGCAAAAAATTATAATGATCCATCATTCCATTGAGTGGAAGCAGGACAAACTAACTAACACACTTTCCCATTTATATATGAACTAGTCGACGCCCGCAGCTTCGCTCGCGTGGAATTAGACATTCACTAACTTTAAAAACGGCAAAGTTTCATACTAACTTTTACCCCTGAGGGGGTAAAACGGGGGTGCCGTTTTACCCCCTCAGGGGTGAATTTTCAAAAATCCTTTCTTAGTGCTCCCCTACGTTATAAAAGGAACCCCTGTGCAAAATTTCAAGTTTCTAGCCCTTATAGTTTAGGCCCTGCGTTGATATGTCAGTCAGTCAGTTAGTCAGTCAGTCAGTCAGTCAGTCAGTCACCTTCTCCTTTTATATATATAGAAGATTGAAATGACATATTATATTTTCTCATATGTTACTCTCCTCTCCAGGCCCTGTACTAGATGTGTACAAAAAATCATAATGATCCTTCATTCCCTTGAGTGGAAGCAGGACAAACCAACTAACACACTTTACCATTTATATATGTGTTAGTAAGAATATGCGATTGTTTCCAGGATGGTCGAAGCGCAATCGGACCCGATGGAGCCCCCGCGCTTCCAGATCAACCGCAAGATCCCGCGCGCGGCGCCCTCGCCGCCGGCGCCCGTGCTGCACTCGCCGCCGCGGCGCGTGTCCGTCAAGCAGCAGCGCGACTGGAAGGTGCCGCCTTGCGTCTCACACTGGAAGAACGCCAAAGGTAACACTTGTATTACACTATGGGCGATGGAAGAACGCCAAAGGTAACACTTGTATTACACTATGGGCGATGGAAGAACGCCAAAGGTAACACTTGTATTACACTATAGGCGATGGAAGAACGCCAAAGGTAACACTTGTATTACACTATGGGCGATGGAAGAACGCCAAAGGTAACACTTGTATTACACTATAGGCGATGGAAGAACGCCAAAGGTAACACTTGTATTACACTATGGGCGATGGAAGAACGCCAAAGGTAACACTTGTATTACACTATGGGCGATGGAAGAACGCCAAAGGTAACACTTGTATTACACTATGGGCGATGGAAGAACGCCAAAGGTAACACTTGTATTACACTATGGGCGATGGAAGAACGCCAAAGGTAACACTTGTATTACACTATGGGCGATGGAAGAACGCCAAAGTTAACACTTATATTACACTATGGGCGATGGAATAACGCCAAAGTTAACACTTGTATTACACTATGGGCGATGGAAGAACGCCAAAGGTAACACTTGTATTACACTATGGGCGATGGAAGAACGCCAAAGGTAACACATCTTGTCTATGGGCGATTGAAGTGCGGCTCGAAGGACCAAAAGTTATTATTAACTGTTTAACGTCGTCATTTTAGCGGGAACCGTACATAAAAAGATAAAAAGTAGCCTATGCCAGTCTCCAGGCCGTATAGTATATCTATGACAAAAAATCACTAAGGTCCATCATTCTGTTGAGGAGAACAAGGACAAACCGGATTGTCAGACTTTATTTTTCAAAAACATCAACAGCCAGCAGCGTTTCTCCTGTGGAATGAGCTGCTAACTGAGGTATTTCCTTCGGGCTTCGACATGGAGCTTGGACCTCTTCAACAAGGGTGTTGGACGGTCCTTCAAGGCAGGCAACGCACCTAAGTCAAAGTCAAAGTCAAATAATTTATTTCGCCATGAGGTGATTATACACGCTTAACGAAAGTCTAGAACAAACAAACTACTTAAAGAGAAGAAATATAATGCTATTCTAAACTGATTAATATAAAGTAAAGGATGAGCTATTGATCCTTGAATGAATAGCTAATCCTACACAGGTGCTTAAGGCTAATTTACAATAATTACCTACCACTAAGCTAAGCTCTAAGTCACGATAGACTATCTATCTGGTCATCGGCTTTAGGAAGAATTTACAATATTCTTATCCTATGCCCTAGTGTAGGCCGAGAGAGAAATAAAGCCGGAGGAAAAAACTCTCGGTACTCTTTTAAAATTCAATTTAATTTGTACAGAAGAATGTACAGTATGACCATGACATGTTCAGGACAGACACGAGACACCTGCTTACAATATTTAGTATAATTAATACAAAAGAATAGTGATAGCCTGTCAGAGTTTAATTCAGTCCCATGCCTTCTTATCATCCAAATACTCCTGAATATTATAATAAGCTTTTTGACTTAATGTTTGTTTGATGGTTTTTTTAAACCTGTGTAAAGGCAGAGACTGAACCGCAGCCGGAACTTTATTGAATACTAGTGGACGCCCGCAGCTTCGCTCGCGGTACACATTCACAAACTTCAAAAACGGCAAAGCTTCATACTAACTTTGCACCCCCGTTTTACCCCCTTAGGAGATGAATTTTCAAATTTTTCTCGCCGTAAAAACCATCCTTGAACTTCAACGAACATTTTAAAAAAAGAATTGTCCAAATCGGTCCAGGCGTTGTTGAGTTATGCGCTTACCAACACATTTTGCGATTCATTTTTATTATATAGACGATTCATTTTCTAATATAAAATTTCCGTGTCACAATGTTTGTTGCAGTACTCCTCCGAAACGGCTTTACCGATTTTTACAAAATTTTATATGCGTATTCAGTAGGTATGAGAATCGACCAACATCTATTTTTCATCCCCATAAATGTTAAGGGTAGTCCACCCCAAATTTTTTTTTTTTAATTTTTAGATAAATTTTATTTTTTTATTTTTTTTATGATACAACATTAGAAAATACATACAACCCTAAATTTTCAACCCTCTACGATCAACCCCTATTTTTCCATCGAGATTTTTATTATTAATAATTTCCTTCAATTATGATTGGCAAAACAACGTTTGCCGGTTCAGCTAGTTATTATATAGATTAGAATAGACATTCCTATGAAGCCGGCATTTAGGATACGCTAATTTGTGGCCGTTCCTTAGTGTTACATTGCGTAAGGCATTTAGGTCACTACGACTTACAAACTGATGCCTATTTTTACGAATATACATAATGTTCTCATAGATGTACTGCGATGCAAGGGTTAGGATGTTTATTTCCTTAAATTTTTCTCTTAGGGAGTCTCTACTTTTCATTTTATATATGGAACGGATAGCCCTTTTCTGCAGAATAAAAATAATATTAGCATCCGCTGCATTACCCCAGAGTAAAATGCCATAGGACATTACACTGTGAAAGTAACTGAAATAGACCAATCTAGCGGTATCGACATCCGCTAAACAGCGTATCCTTTTAACCGCGTAAGCTGCAGAACTTAGTCTATCCGCCAGTCGACAGATATGGGGTCCCCACTGCAACTTCGAATCAATGGTGATTCCAAGGAAAACAGTCGAGCTAACTAAGTTCAGTTTTTCACCATTTAGTTCTGGTTGCTTATCCACTTGTTTCACATTAGGTGCTGAAAATTTTATGCAATTGGTTTTATTACTATTCAAGTGTAGGTTATTAACGCTAAACCAATGCACCACTTGTTCACATCGTCATAGTTTTTGTTGCCTGTTTAATTTGAAAATTAATGAGGTGTCATCCGCAAACAATACAATCTCGTTATTATTCTCTACCATATATGGGTAGATCGTTAATATATATTAAAAATAGGAACGGACCCAGAATCGATCCTTGTGGGACCCCCATCTGTACTAAAGACCCAGACGATCTTGTACCGTTTACTTCAACTTTCTGAGTTCTCTCGCTGAGATAAGAAATCAGAAGTTTCAGTGCGGTATTTTTAATGCCATAGTAATTGAGTTTCCTGATGACCTATGATGCCGCTGGTGTCGCACGTGTCCATAGGCGACGGTAACTTACTGCCAGCTAGTCCGTCTGGTAGTAGCGTCCATAGCACAATGGCTCGCGTTGATTCAATGTGATCGAAAGGGTTAAGCAACGACGGGCTCAGTCGGTTTGTGGATGGGTGACCGCTAGTGGCAAAATTGCGTCCATGAAATTTTGCCACTACCGTGCTTCGGAGAGCACGTTTAGCCGTCGGTCCCGGTTGTGTTCAATGGTGGAAACAGTCGTTAAGCCTTGTCGAAGACCTTCGGGTGGGTTGAGAACATTCGACACTGGGTTGGCCACTAACCCCTTCACCAATTCGCATTGGAGCAGCGTGGTGGTGTATGCTCTAGACCCTCCGCAGCTGTGTCTGTGGGGGAGACTCGTGCCCAGCTGTGGGATGTCTATGGGTCGCAGCAGATTGTTTTAGATTAGAATAGAATAGAATAGAAAATATTTATTGGGTACAGAAAATACAACAACAAAAGAAAAATACAATAACATTTGAAGGAACTTATATACTAATTTTTATTAAGTTGCACCTCTGTCCCAAAAGGCGTGCACTCAGCATATGCTACGGCAGTAACCGTAGTGCTGGTTTTCAGTGCAGCCTTGGAGACAGTATTCGGACGATGAGATATCATTATATTAGACACTAGGTTAACATGAAACTTAATTACCTATCAACAAGTAACTAACTAAACTAACTATTAACTAAATCAGAGTGGTAGTGCCTTGTGTGCAAGCTAGGTACCTACCTACTATAGTTTTCAAGATCTTCCTTGCTGCCAGGTTACACGATCCCGTTGGCAAGCTAGGTACCTACCTACTATAGTTTTAAAGATCTTCCTTGCTGCCAGGTTACACGATCCCGTTGGCAAGCTAGGTACCTACCTACTATAGTTTTAAAGATCTTCCTTGCTGCCAGGTTACACGATCCCGTTGGCAAGCTAGGTACCTACCTACTATAGTTTTAAAGATCTTCCTTGCCGCCAGGTTACACGATCCCGTTGGCAAGCTAGGTACCTACCTACTATAGTTTTCAAGATCTTCCTTGCCGCCAGGTTACACGATCCCGTTGGCAAGCTAGGTACCTACCTACTATAGTTTTCAAGATCTTCCTTGCTGCCACACGCAGGTTACACGATCCCGTTGGACAAGCGTCTGGCGGCGGACGGGCGCGGCCTGCAGCAGGTCCACATCAACGAGCAGTTCTCCCGCCTCGCCGAGGCCCTGTACGTGGCCGACAGGAAGGCGCGCGAGGCGGTGGAGGCGCGCGCGCAGCTCGAGCGACGCCTGGCGCAGCGGGACAAGGAGCGCAAGGAGGAGCACCTGCGGGTGCTGGCGCAGCGGGCGAGGGACCATAGAGCAGGTACGTGGACGGGACAGCGGACAGTGGACAGTGGACAGTGGAGCGGTGGCTCGCGAGGCGGTGGAGGCGCGCGCGCAGCTCGAGCGACGCCTGGCGCAGCGGGACAAGGAGCGCAAGGAGGAGCACCTGCGGGTGCTGGCGCAGCGGGCGAGGGACCATAGAGCAGGTACGTGGACGGGACAGCGGACAGTGGACAGTGGACAGTGGAGCGGTGGCTCGCGAGGCGGTGGAGGCGCGCGCGCAGCTCGAGCGACGCCTGGCGCAGCGGGACAAGGAGCGCAAGGAGGAGCACCTGCGGGTGCTGGCGCAGCGGGCGAGGGACCATAGAGCAGGTACGTGGACGGGACAGCGGACAGTGGACAGTGGACAGTGGAGCGGTGGCTCGCGAGGCGGTGGAGGCGCGCGCGCAGCTCGAGCGACGCCTGGCGCAGCGGGACAAGGAGCGCAAGGAGGAGCACCTGCGGGTGCTGGCGCAGCGGGCGAGGGACCATAGAGCAGGTACGTGGACGGGACAGCGGACAGTGGACAGTGGAGCGGTGGCTCGCGAGGCGGTGGAGGCGCGCGCGCAGCTCGAGCGACGCCTGGCGCAGCGGGACAAGGAGCGCAAGGAGGAGCACCTGCGGGTGCTGGCGCAGCGGGCGAGGGACCATAGAGCAGGTACGTGGACGGGACAGCGGACAGTGGACAGTGGACAGTGGAGCGGTGGCTCGCGAGGCGGTGGAGGCGCGCGCGCAGCTCGAGCGACGCCTGGCGCAGCGGGACAAGGAGCGCAAGGAGGAGCACCTGCGGGTGCTGGCGCAGCGGGCGAGGGACCATAGAGCAGGTACGTGGACGGGACAGCGGACAGTGGACAGTGGACAGTGGAGCGGTGGCTCGCGAGGCGGTGGAGGCGCGCGCGCAGCTCGAGCGACGCCTGGCGCAGCGGGACAAGGAGCGCAAGGAGGAGCACCTGCGGGTGCTGGCGCAGCGGGCGAGGGACCATAGAGCGGGTACGTGGACGGGACAGCGGACAATGGACAGTTCCCAGTGGAGCGGTGGCTCGCGAGGCGGTGGAGGCGCGCGCGCAGCTCGAGCGACGCCTGGCGCAGCGGGACAAGGAGCGCAAGGAGGAGCACCTGCGGGTGCTGGCGCAGCGGGCGAGGGACCATAGAGCAGGTACGTGGACGGGACAGCGGACAGTGGACAGTGGACAGTGGAGCGGTGGCTCGCGAGGCGGTGGAGGCGCGCGCGCAGCTCGAGCGACGCCTGGCGCAGCGGGACAAGGAGCGCAAGGAGGAGCACCTGCGGGTGCTGGCGCAGCGGGCGAGGGACCATAGAGCAGGTACGTGGACAGGACAGGCGTCTAGCGGCGGACGGGCGCGGCCTGCGGCAGGTCCACATCAACGAGCAGTTCTCCCGCCTCGCCGAGGCCCTGTACGTGGCCGACAGGAAGGCGCGCGAGGCGGTGGAGGCGCGCGCGCAGCTCGAGCGACGCCTGGCGCAGCGGGACAAGGAGCGCAAGGAGGAGCACCTGCGGGTGCTGGCGCAGCGGGCGAGGGACCATAGAGCAGGTACGTGGACGGGACAGCGGACAGTGGACAGTGGACAGTGGAGCGGTGGCTCGCGAGGCGGTGGAGGCGCGCGCGCAGCTCGAGCGACGCCTGGCGCAGCGGGACAAGGAGCGCAAGGAGGAGCACCTGCGGGTGCTGGCGCAGCGGGCGAGGGACCATAGAGCAGGTACGTGGACGGGACAGCGGACAGTGGACAGTGGACAGTGGAGCGGTGGCTCGCGAGGCGGTGGAGGCGCGCGCGCAGCTCGAGCGACGCCTGGCGCAGCGGGACAAGGAGCGCAAGGAGGAGCACCTGCGGGTGCTGGCGCAGCGGGCGAGGGACCATAGAGCAGGTACGTGGACGGGACAGCGGACAGTGGACAGTGGACAGTGGAGCGGTGGCTCGCGAGGCGGTGGAGGCGCGCGCGCAGCTCGAGCGACGCCTGGCGCAGCGGGACAAGGAGCGCAAGGAGGAGCACCTGCGGGTGCTGGCGCAGCGGGCGAGGGACCACCGCGCAGGTACGTGGACAGGACAGGGGACAGTGGACAGTTCCCAGTGGAGCGGTGGACGGAATGTTCATACAAGCCAAAAAGTCTGGCATCGTTTTAGGTTGTGTATATACAAGATGTCCCAAAATTCAACGATAATCCTGAACCAGAGGATGGCCCTGCTAATGACTACTCCAGGAAAAAAAAGAAAAAAAAGATATCTCGATTTTTTTTCAAATTACATAATAAAAAGGAAATTCTTAGAAAATTGACACCCCTCATGATATTTTTAACTACCATGACCACAATTTTTGAGATATTTCTGATATTTTTTTTGTATCCGTGACCTAAGTAGTACTGCTATCTACCACAAATCTTAAAATTCCTATAATGTCTGTAGTTTTCACACAATAAACAATTAAAATCATTGTTTTCCCAAAAAAATTTGATCTAATTTACTTTCAGGCCACTTTCACTCATTGTGGTGTAAAAAAAAAGTATGGACACCACTATGGCAAGTTTTTTAAAAGTTGACGCAACTAATCAAGATTCCAAAATGGTATAATACTCTTGGAAAACTAGTCACAAAAAAAAAGTGTTATACAGTGTAAACTCTTTATAACGAATTTCAAGGGACCGAGCATTTTCTTTCGTTATAAAGAGTTTTCGTTATAGGGAGAGAAGAGAAAAAGTATACCAAATGTAACTAATTACAATTATTTCTAATTTTATTACTATCAATACAATAGATAAATTATTCTAAACACTTATATTCTGTTAACTTTGCCTGACGTGTTGGTTTACGACTGCTAATACACGATAGGTGACGATGGTGCGTTTAATAATTGAGACCAAATTTCCTACAGCCAATGTAATCTATGAATAGCACACGTGTTAAGGCAATTAACAATAACAAAAGCTAGATAGCTGTTTTTGACCTCAGGTATCTTTCTTAGAAATTGCGGCACCTCAAAAGATTAGTTTTGTTTTGTTTTAATATGTAGTTGATGTCTAAATATGAAGATATTTATTCGTAATAGAGAATGGCTGATGCGTTATAGAGAGTGAATTAATGTATGGGTTTTATGGTAAACCAACCAAATTGTACTAATTTCTACGTTATAGAGAGTTTATCGTTATAACGAACGACGTTATAAAGAGTTTACATTCATAAATTGTACTTGTTGATAGTTATCATGTGCCCAAAATATGATTTTTGTTGTAAATTTCTTGGATTTAAATGGGACATGTGCGTAGTCAAACAACTTTAGAAGAGAGAGATAGATAGAGAGAGATTACATGTTAGTCAGAGGTAGATGTAGATGTCGTTATCAAATAACAATAGGGCAGGTAGAGAAGTTGCTGTTCTCAGCAGTCAGTACGCTCTGCTTCTTTCTTTACTGTACACCGTTAAGTATTCAATTGACGTGTGAATCAAGTAATCTGCAAATTGAACTGACTTTGCATTATTTTGGACTGTTTAACTTCAACTGGGCCCTTTGAGTTACAAGGAAACTTAGATGGAAATAATTATTTGAACTTTTTACAAAATAACTTGCCAGACTTATTAGAAGACGTGCCTTTAAGTGATTTACAAAACATGTGGTTTTAAAATGATGGTCGCCCAGCTCACTATGCCCGTCCTGTGCGAGACTACTTAAACCAAGAGTATCCAGGGCGTTGGATCGGGCGACTTGGTCCTATCTTATGACTACCCCTTTCACCCGATCTAAACCCCCAAGACTTCTTTTATTGGGGTTGTCTCAAAGACAGGATCTACTCAAACATTTTTCACCACCAAAAAACCTATTTTGGGCACATAGTAAAAGTTATTACTAATCGACAAGAACAATTTTTGAAATATGGTTCTTGTTTAGAAATATTATACTTTTTTTTTGTGACTAGTTTTCCAAGAGTTTTATACCATTTTGGAATCTTGATTAGTTGCGTCAACTTTTAAAAAAACTTGCCATAGTAGTGTCCATACTTTTTTTTTACACCACAATGAGTGAAAGTGAACTGAAAGTAAATTTAATCAAAATTTTTTGGGAAAACAATGATTTTAATTGTTTATTGTGTGAAAACTACAGACATTATAGGAATTTTAAGATTTGTGGTAGATAGCAGTACTACTTAGGTCACGGATACAAAAAAAAATCAGAAATATCTCAAAAATTGTGGTCATGGTAGTTAAAAATATCATGAGGGGTGTAAATTTTCCAAGAATTTCCTTTTTATTATGTAATTTAAAAAAAAATCGAGATATATTTTTTTTCTTTTTTTTCCTGGAGTAGTCATTAGCAGGGCCATCCTCTGGTTCAGGATTATCGTTGAATTTTGGGACACCTTGTATATATATGTATATACTAGTGGACGCCCGCAGCTTCGCTCGCGTAGAATTAGACCCATCAACGACGTCTGCCCGCGTTCGGGTTTCCCACTTGACTTCATAAACGGCAGTTTCATACTAACTTTGCACCCCCATTTTATCCCCTTAGGGGTGAATTTTCAAAAATCCTTTCTTAGTGCTCCCCAACGTTATAGCCCAAGAGCCCACGACGGCCAGACCTTCGTTATTTTATAAAAGTTGAAAGTTTCTCTGTACATGTCTCCTATACATATAAGAACAACCAGCGAATATAGAGTTTGGGTTGTGGTTACCTGGGCAGATAACAGGTAGTAAAGGTGTAAAAAAAAGTACTTAAAATTCGTTAGACTATAAAGCTCTATTTTTTTATATTTTCTTCGGGATAACTTTAGAAATCTCGTCATCCATTGCCGGACACTTATGACAGTTGCTACCCCCTGCCAGACACCCCTAAACTTTGATAAATTACAATTATACTTTCGTTATAGTATAAAAGCTAAATTTTATATATGTTACTTGGGGACCTATAAAAAGATGTTACCTCAATAGCCGGACAGTTTTCATGGTTTTTACATCTTGCCAGACACATCGAAAGTCCACTGTATAGTCCGGTCAATTTAGACAATTGAAATAAAGAAAATTCCGACAGAGCCAAATCTTCGTAGAGACCTTAGGTTTACCACAAGGAATAAAGTGTCAAAAGTCCCCATCAATCCCATGTGTGCGTCGGGATTTATTCGGGTCCTAAGGTCAAAATTTTAGGTTTTTGGATTTTATCGAAAATGGTAAGTTTTATCGAAAAAGTACCTTAGAGCAAAGTTGTAGATCTTAAAATTCTCTATAAAAATGGTCCCTATGATTTTTTCTCTAAGACCCACTATTTCCCAGATATTGCGCTTGTAAGAATCATGTTCTACATAGTATGCACACATATGCCACGTATATACATATTTAGGTACTCAAGCAAGCAAAAATGCCTACTCGTGTCTCTTTTATGTATACATTATACTATTCTAAGAAAATTTACTCTAAAATGACCGCCGGTCCCTTACCGAATCCCCTCTACTTGAATAACAGATATTTAACATTTGTAAAAAATACACGAAACAAAAAGCAAGTACAGCTATCTTGTCTTCCTCCGAGTTCCTCCAACATCGGCATCTGCTACTCAACATTTGTTTCGAGTATACTATCAAGTTCAGACATGGCAAGGCAATGAACTGAAACTGAACCCTGAAGACTGGGCTTGGAAATTGATAAATAATACTTTGGAACCGATTCGAACTTTACTGCCCCCTGCTTCAGAAAAACTTCTTAACACTATTTTTTGCAATTGCAAGAAAGGTTGTAGTGCAATATGTGGCTGTAAAAAAGTAGAGTTGCAGTGTTTTCCAGCGTGTACCAATTGCCAAGGTGTCTCTTGCTCATATGTTCAATTAAATACAAGAGAGGAGAGCAGGGGCCAGTAAATTCGAATCGGTTCCAAAGTATTATTTATCAATTTCCAACCCCAGTCTTCAGGGTTCAGTTCATTACCTTGCCATGTCTGAACTTGATAGTACATATACTCGAAACAAATGTTGAGTAGCAGTACCTAAATATGTATATACGTGGCATATGTGTGCATACTATGTAGAACATGATTCTTACAAGCGCAATATCCGGGAAATAGTGGGTCTTAGAGAAAAAATCATAGGGACCATTTTTATAGAGAATTTTAAGATCTACAACTTTGCTCTAAGGTACTTTTCGATAAAACTTACCGTTTTCGAGAAAAATCCAAAAAACCTAAAATTTTGACCTTGGGACCCGAATAAGTCCCGACGCACACATGGGATTGATGGGGACTTTTGACACTTTATTCCTTGTGGTAAACCTAAGGTCTCTACGAAGATTTGGCTCTGTCGGAATTTTCTTTATTTCAATTGTCTACAATTGACCGGACTATACAGTGGACTTTCGATGTGTCTGGCAAGATGTAAAAACCATGAAAACTGTCCGGCTATTGAGGTAACATCTTTTTATAGGTCCCCAAGTAACATATATAAAATTTAGCTTTTATACTATAACGAAAGTATAATTGTAATTTATCAAAGTTTAGGGGTGTCTGGCAGGGGGTAGCAACTGTCATAAGTGTCCGGCAATGGATGACGAGATTTCTAAAGTTATCCCGAAGAAAATATAAAAAAATAGAGCTTTATAGTCTAACGAATTTTAAGTACTTTTTTTTACACCTTTACTACCTGTTATCTGCCCAGGTAACCACAACCCAAACTCTATAGTCGCTGGTTGTTCTTATATGTATAGGAGACATGTACAGAGAAACTTTCAACTTTTATAAAATAACGAAGGTCTGGCCGTCGTGGGCTCTTGCTCTATTATAAAAGGAACCGCTGTGCAAAATTTCAAGTTTCTAACCCTTATAGTTTAGGCCCTGCGTTGATATGTCAGTCAGTCAGTCAGTCACCTTCTCCTTTTATATACATATATAGATAGATTTACATTACTCATGTTGCCTTTTTTAAATATATATTTATTTTATGTGCATCTACCTACTCTTCTTATTACCATTTAATGTTCCTTTACCCAAAGGTTGCCTGGAAAAGATCGCTTATAAGCGATAAGGCCGCCTTTTTTTTTCATTCTAATTTGTACTTGTAACATGTTCTTTTTCGGTGTACAAATAAGGAGTATTTGTATTGTATTTGTACGGTTTCAAACAGGATGAATTGTCATCTCTAAAGAAAATGTAATAATAATTGGTCAGGTATCCGCGGGCCGGACGAGCCGGAGGAGGGCCTGGAGGCGGGCGAGGCGGGGGCGGAGGGCGAGGGCGCGGCCGAGCGGGACCGGCTGCGCGCGGAGCGGCACCGCGAGCGGCAGCGGGACCGGAACCTGGCGCGCGCGGCGCCGGACAAGCGGTGAGTACACCACTGCTGAGGAAGAGGAGGAGGGCCTGGAGGCGGGCGAGGCGGGGGCGGAGGGCGAGGGCGCGGCCGAGCGGGACCGGCTGCGCGCGGAGCGGCACCGCGAGCGGCAGCGGGACCGGAACCTGGCGCGCGCGGCGCCGGACAAGCGGTGAGTACACCACTGCTGAGGAAGAGGAGGAGGGCCTGGAGGCGGGCGAGGCGGGGGCGGAGGGCGAGGGCGCGGCCGAGCGGGACCGGCTGCGCGCGGAGCGGCACCGCGAGCGGCAGCGGGACCGGAACCTGGCGCGCGCGGCGCCGGACAAGCGGTGAGTACACCACTGCTGAGGAAGAGGAGGAGGGCCTGGAGGCGGGCGAGGCGGGGGCGGAGGGCGAGGGCGCGGCCGAGCGGGACCGGCTGCGCGCGGAGCGGCACCGCGAGCGGCAGCGGGACCGGAACCTGGCGCGGGCGGCGCCGGACAAGCGGTGAGTCCACCACTGCTGAGGAAGAGGAGGAGGGCCTGGAGGCGGGCGAGGCGGGGGCGGAGGGCGAGGGCGCGGCCGAGCGGGACCGGCTGCGCGCGGAGCGGCACCGCGAGCGGCAGCGGGACCGGAACCTGGCGCGCGCGGCGCCGGACAAGCGGTGAGTACACCACTGCTGAGGAAGAGGAGGAGGGCCTGGAGGCGGGCGAGGCGGGGGCGGAGGGCGAGGGCGCGGCCGAGCGGGACCGGCTGCGCGCGGAGCGGCACCGCGAGCGGCAGCGGGACCGGAACCTGGCGCGCGCGGCGCCGGACAAGCGGTGAGTACACCACTGCTGAGGAAGAGGAGGAGGGCCTGGAGGCGGGCGAGGCGGGGGCGGAGGGCGAGGGCGCGGCCGAGCGGGACCGGCTGCGCGCGGAGCGGCACCGCGAGCGGCAGCGGGACCGGAACCTGGCGCGCGCGGCGCCGGACAAGCGGTGAGTACACCACTGCTGAGGAAGAGGAGGAGGGCCTGGAGGCGGGCGAGGCGGGGGCGGAGGGCGAGGGCGCGGCCGAGCGGGACCGGCTGCGCGCGGAGCGGCACCGCGAGCGGCAGCGGGACCGGAACCTGGCGCGCGCGGCGCCGGACAAGCGGTGAGTACGAATTAGACTAGTGGACGCCCGCAGCTTCGCTCGCGTGGAATTAGACGTAAGATAACCTAAATACAAAATTTCATTGAAATAATGTAGGTATCTACGAAAAACTTTTATACCTACTAACTTTGCACCCCCCTTTTACCCCTTAAGAGATGATTTTCGAAACTCAATAAAAAACCTTCATAGGTACTGAATTTCATTCGAATAACATCAAAAACGGCAAAGTTTCATACTAACTTGGCACCCCCGTTTTACCCCCTTAGGGGGTGAATTTTCAAAAATCCTTTCTTAGTGCTCCCCTACGTTATAAAAGGAATCCCTGTGCAAAATTTCAAGTTTCTAGCCCTTATAGTTTAGGCCCTGCGTTGATATGTCAGTCAGTCAGTCAGTCAGTCAGTCACCTTCTCCTTTTATATATATAGATATAGATGTTTCTTAACTTTAGCTCCACAAAGGACACGTTTATCTTTCCATACAACTTGGGCCATGAGATGTACCTCGGGTACAAAAATTGATTTTTGGAGAAAAAAATGCGTTATTTTATTAAAAAAATACATTCGATTTTTTACTGCATTTGTGCCACCTAAAATTAACTTTAAAAGATAATTTATGTATTGCAACACTGCAAGTTATGGCAATATAGCATAATATTGCGTTTCGGTTGTTACTAAATCTGTAACTCTATACCCTTATATAAAATATACAATAAGCGCATTGTATTAATAAACTACCTTAAGAAACAGAATCATAGTATCTTATTAGGTTGGGGAAAAAGTTTCTTCGCATTTTGTATGAAAATTCCAAACTTTTTTTAATATAGTTTATTTACATTTAACTAAAGTATGTAGGTACCATTTTGTTCGATAACTTTTTGCCATCTTGTAGGTAGGGACATGATCCCATTCCTATAGAAATTTTGGGACTTCTGATCAAAATACCGCGACAAGTGGTTTTGGCAGTCCTCTCGTGATGTTAACCTGACACTGCCTAAAGAATTCTGAAGAGACCGAAACAGGTGGAAATCTGAAGGTGCAAGGTCAGGACTATACGGCGGATGCATTAACACCTCCCAGCCAAACTCTCTTAATTTTTGCTGAGTGGCTAAAGATGTGTGAGGTCTAGCGTTATCATGATGAAAAACCACACCCCTTCTGTTGATTAATTCCGGCCGCTTTCTCTCAACTTCTTGCTTTAATCTCATCAGTTGTTCGCAGTAGAGTTCAGAATCGATGGTCCTGCCTGGTGGTAACAGCTCATAATGAATAATGCCCTTCCAATCCCACCACACACACAGCATCACCTTGTTGCGCGTTAACCCGGGTTTCGCCACAGTCTGTGAAGCCTGACCGGCCTTTGACCACGACCTTTTTCGCACGTTCTTGTCGTAGGTGATCCACTTTTCATCACCAGTTATCAGCTTCTTCAAAAATGGTTCGGTTTCATAACGTCGTAATAAAGAATCACAAATGAGTACACGGTTCATTAGGTTTCTTTCAGTGAGCTCGTGAGGTACCCAAATATCGAGCTTTTTTGTGTACCCAGTTTTTTTCAAATGCGCCAAAACTGTTTTGTGGTCAATTCCCAGTTCTTCAGCTACGTCGTAACTACTGACATGCCGATCTTGCTCCACTTTTTCAAAAATGGCACCCATTTTATCCGTAATTGGGCGACCAGAGCGACGTGCATCTTTGACATCAAAATTTCCGGATTGAAAACGCTTAAACCAAATTTGTGCTACTCTCACAGACACTGCACTAGGTCCATAAAAGTCGCAAATTTTTTTCGCGGCCTGCGTTGCATTTTTACCTTTTTTGTAGTAAAATTTTAAAATGTATCGAATTTCTTCATTAGATTCACTCATCTTGGCGGTACGAAAAACAAATGAAAATCACACATTTTCCTAATGTGAATTTGGAATTATGTTCTTTAAAATTTGAACTTTCAATGATACCAAAACCAGCCAGATACAAATAGTATAGCCAAAGATTTTTTATTACAAGTTCCTACATACTATAATGCGAAAAGACTTTTTCCCCAACCTATTATATTGATTTAAATATTCTATTTATTACCATTATAGGCAAATTTTTTCTTGAAATCGTTTTTAAACCTAGTAATAATTTGTAAATTGAGTACAGGATAATAGACCTATACGTAATACGTAACGTCTGTCACTAAAGCAGAAGTTGGCAGATGACATAAACAGTGCAGAGTAGTTACTACCGTAGTATCTCTAGCTAGTTTGTGGTTACTACTATGTGGTGTTTTGTGGTACGAACTGTTGCATTTTTTATTATTTTATTACAAGCTAACTATAAGGATTCTAAACATAATTGATTGACCATTAGTTTTAGGATAATGTAAGGATTTTTTACCAATACTTTGTACCTCGGTACATCGTTTGGCCCAAAATTGATCGTCTCCTTTATAATGAATCCGTAACTGTGTTACCCCCTATGTTTATTTTACACCCTTAAGGGTAACATTTTTACAAACTTTGAATGCCATATTTATTTAGATCTAATCAATCCTGAAATATAAATTTTATGCTTCTAGTTCTGAAAAAGACAATACTTTCATGCAACCTTTCATCCTCCTTTTCAACCCTTTACAACACTTTTTTCCACTTAAAAAGTATGCCTATGTCCTTTGTCAGGCTCTAGCTAGACTATCTGTCTACCAAATTTCATTTAAATCGGTTCAGTAGTTTTGGCGTGAAAGCGAGACAGACAGACAGACAGAGTTACTTTCGCATACATATTAGTATGGAAATATTTATTAAGATTAGGCTATATTAAGATTAGGTGCTGTGTTTGCTGCTGTGTTACTCTTGTATATTTATTTATATATTTATTTATTTTCATTTGTCATTAAGTACTGGTAATAGGATGGTAACAAAGAATGTAATTTCATTGAAATAATGTAGGTATATAGGTACGAAAAACTTTTATACCTACTAACTTTGCACCCCCCTTTTACCCCCCCCTTAAGAGATGATTTTCAAAACTCAATAAAAGACCTTCATAGGTACTGAATTTCATTCGAATAACATCAAAAACGGCAAAGTTTCATACTAACTTTGCACCCCCTTAAGGGGGAATTTTCAAAAATTCTTTCTTAGTGCTCCCCTACGTTATAAAAGAAACCCCTGTGTAAAATTTCAAGTTTCTAGCCCTTATAGTTTAGGCCCTGCGTTGATATGTCGGTCAGTCAGTCAGTCAGTCAGTCAGTCAGTCAATCAGTCAGTCAGTCAGTCAGTCACCTTCTCCTTTTATAGATATACTAGTGGTCCGCCCCGGCTTCGCACGGGTATTTTATATAAAAATCAAAATTATAATACACACACATAAACCCTATTTGCGTCAGGATACTAAAAAAAATAAAAATTTAACACGACTTTATTTTACATATATTATATAGATTATAACAATAGTTTCGTTTACGCCTAGTAATATTATATAGCCTATGTCACTCAGTGAAGATGCAGCTTTCTAATGGTGAAAGAATTTTTGAAATCGGTCCAGTAGTTTTGGCAGCGCACGCCAGAATTGCTTGCAGATGGTAGATTTTTTCCTACTTACCTAATTGACACTTATCGTCATATTTTGGACAATTCACACAATATCTTTATAAATTTTAGCCTGTGTGTTATTCTGATGTAAAAGCTATATTATTGTAAAGTTTCATTAAAATCCATTCAGTACTTTTTACGTGAAAAAGTAACACACATCCATCCATACATACATACATACTTACAAACTTTCCCCTTTATAATATTAGTAGGATAGGATTAGTAAGGATTATACCTTATCAACAGCCTAAAATTTAAGTTTTATGCTTCTAGTTCTGAAAATGACAATACTGTCATACAACCTTTCATCTCCCTTTTCAACCCATTACAATACTTATTTCCCATTAAAAAGTGTCTATGTCCTTTGTCAGGCTCTAGACTGTGTACCAAATTTCATTTAAATCGGTTCAGTAGTTTTGGAGTGAAAGCGAAACAGACAGACAGACAGACAGACACTTCAAAATCAAACGTCCAATTTTAATCATTCAAAGACCAAGTATTATCTACATAAACTGTAAATGTAGTCCAAAAAAAATTCAAGATAAAAATATGGTTGTTGTGCCTCACTCGACATAGATAGGTATAGTGTGTCGCTGACTTTTTTATAGATATTTATAAGATATACAATTAATTAGAACATTTTATGGTTCTATCTTTTATAGTTTAGGCAGCGTACGCAAAATAAGTAACTTTTCTGGTAGATTTTTTACACCTTGTGTCCGAAAAACCCAAATATCTTACGGAACCCTATTTTTTTCCAAAATAAAATTTAGCCTATGACACCCGGGGATAGTGTAGCTTTCCAACAGTGAAAGAATTTTTCAAATCGGTTCAGTAGTTTTGAAGCCTATTCGATGCAAACAAACAAACAAACAATCAAATCTTTCCTCTTTATAATATTAGTATAGATAGATATATAGATTATAACAATAGTTTCGTTTACGCCTAGTAATATTATATAGCCTATGTCACTCAGTGAAGATGCAGCTTTCTAATGGTGAAAGAATTTTTGAAATCGGTCCAGTAGTTTTGGCAGCGCACGCCAGAATAGCTTGCAGATGGTAGATTTTTTCCTACTTACCTAATTGACACTTATCGTCATATTTTGGACAATTCACACAATATCTTTATAAATTTTAGCCTGTGTGTTATTCTGATGTAAAAGCTATATTATTGTAAAGTTTCATTAAAATCCATTCAGTACTTTTTACGTGAAAAAGTAACACACATCCATCCATACATACATACATACTTACAAACTTTCCCCTTTATAATATTAGTAGGATAGGATTAGTAAGGATTATACCTTATCAACAGCCTAAAATTTAAGTTTTATGCTTCTAGTTCTGAAAATGACAATACTGTCATACAACCTTTCATCTCCCTTTTCAACCCATTACAATACTTATTTCCAATTAAAAAGTGTCTATGTCCTTTGTCAGGCTCTAGACTGTGTACCAAATTTCATTTAAGTCGGTTCAGTAGTTTTGGAGTGAAAGCGAAACAGACAGACAGACAGACAGACACTTCAAAACCAAACGTCCAATTTTAATCATTCAAAGACCAAGTATTATCTACATAAACTGTAAATGTAGTCCAAAAAAAATTCAAGATAAAAATATGGTTGTTGTGCCTCACTCGACATAGATAGGTATAGTGTGTCGCTGACTTTTTTATAGATATTTATAAGATATACAATTAATTAGAACATTTTATGGTTCTATCTTTTATAGTTTAGGCAGCGTACGCAAAATAAGTAACTTTTCTGGTAGATTTTTTACACCTTGTGTCCGAAAAACCCAAATATCTTACGGAACCCTATTTTTTTCCAAAATAAAATTTAGCCTATGACACCCGGGGATAGTGTAGCTTTCCAACAGTGAAAGAATTTTTCAAATCGGTTCAGTAGTTTTGAAGCCTATTCGATGCAAACAAACAAACAAACAATCAAATCTTTCCTCTTTATAATATTAGTATAGATATAGATTATAGTCATGCCATATGCATTTATTTGTGTCATATACTAATAATATAATGTATGCAGGTCGAAGCTGGTGAAGGACCGCGAGCGCGACATATCCGAGCAGATCGCGCTCGGCATGCCGGCCAAGACGACGGCGGGCGGCGAGGGCATGTTCGACCAGCGGCTGTTCAACACCAGCAAGGGGATGGACAGCGGTGAGTGACGTCAATGACTTCTTACTAATATGTAGTTAGCTAGTTAGCGTTTTCAAAGCTGGAAACAGTCGTTAAGCCTTCTCGAAGACCTTCGGGTGGCTTGAGAACATTCGACACTGGGTTGGCCACTAACCCCTCTACTAATCCGTATTGGAGTAGCGTGTTGTAAGCTCTAGAGTCTAGACTTCCGCAGCCGTGTGTGTGGGAGAGACGCATGCCCAGCAGTGGGACGTCTACGGGTTGCAGCGTAAACAAATATAAACCTTCGAGTGTAATCCACTCTTAAGGCTTAACGATTTTTACTATTGAAAAACAACCGGGACCGAGGGCATAACGTGCCCTCTGAAGCACGGTAGCGTCCAATTCCATTGGTATTAACTATCCACGAACAGACAGCGTCCGAACTAGGTTGATCACATACGATCGACGCGAGCCATTGGGCTATGAACCATACACTTACGAATACTTAAATTATATTGATATTTACAATTTAGTTATTCCGGTTGTCCGTCCACCTGGCATGAATTAAACGATTAAAGTTCCATGTAATTGTCAGGTTACGGCGACGACGAAGCGTACACAGTGTACGACAAGCCGTGGCGCAACCAGGACACGGTGGGCGCGCACATCTACCGGCCGTCGCGCCACGCCGACCGGGACAACTACGGCGGCGACCTCGACTCCATCGTCAACACGCGGCGGTGAGATACTCAACAATACCACTGGCCGTACACAGTGTACGACAAGCCGTGGCGCAACCGGGACACGGTGGGCGCGCACATCTACCGGCCGTCGCGCCACGCCGACCGGGACAACTACGGCGGCGACCTCGACTCCATCGTCAACACGCGGCGGTGAGATACTCAACAATACCACTGGCCGTACACAGTGTACGACAAGCCGTGGCGCAACCGGGACACGGTGGGCGCGCACATCTACCGGCCGTCGCGCCACGCCGACCGGGACAACTACGGCGGCGACCTCGACTCCATCGTCAACACGCGCCGGTGAGATACTCAACAATACTACTAGATCCGGTTACACTTCTTTAGAGGCGACCATCTTAGTCCTCAAGGGTAGCAACACATCTGTGACTGACTTAGAACGAGACTCCTACTAACAAGTACTAACTGGACTATTACTAACAACAACTAACAGGACTAACTATCACTAACAGTCCCCAGTCCTCATACCTACTAACGAACTGACCAACTAATGTTCTAATCAACTCTCTCAACTAATTGGACTAACCATCCCAGTCCCTTATTGAGTCTTGTTCAAAGTCAGTCACAGTTGTCATGGGCGGCAGCGGATGGGTGGTGCTGCAGGCTCGTTTGCTATCTTTTTCCCATAAAAAAAAAAAAAAAAAAAAAAAGATCCATACTAATATTATAAATGGGAAAGTGTGTTTGTTTGTTTGTCCGGCTTTCACGTCGCAACGAAGCTATTTAATGGTATGGTTTTTGTGTGTGGAGATAGTGAGGAGGGTGGAGAGTGACGTAGGCTACTTTTTACCGCGGTAAAACATCCCCATGGGAAGATATCGATGTTTTGTTATTTTCTAGATATTTAGTTCCGGATGTTGTTAATAGATGGCATATTGTTAATTCCCTTTTCCCACGCGGGCGGAGCCGCGGGTAAAAGCTAGTAGATAGATATATAGATAGATTAACTCTTTATTGTACACCAAGACATACAGGAACAGTTACATTGAATAAGGATTAAATACTACATACAATACTAGCCGTACCGCAGAGTACATAATAGTACAAGTTCAGAAGATTCACTACCCAAAATCAATCCAAGAAATAGGGACACTTGCTACGTTAGAATAAAGTGCATTTCAGATCGCACAACGCTTAATAACCTACTGCTAGGCCTAGGCTATAGGTCGCCGCATGTACCACGGAGTGAAACCACCCTGGCCGTACTGGAAATTGTGATGCTACGTACAGCGGAAAATTGTGTAGCTGTAGGTAGAACGACGCCTACCACTCTTGTTAGCGTCTGTGACTTGTGTCAAAGGAAAACAAAAAATTGTAAATTGTCTCTGTAAAATTGTCTCTGACTTGCGTCAGAGGAAAAAAAATTAAATTGTCTCTGTAAAATTGTCTTTGACTTGCGTCAGAGGAAAAAAAAAAGTAAATTGTCTCTGTTATATTGTCTCTGACTTGCGTCAGAGGAAAAAAAAAGTAAATTGTCTCTGTAAAATTGTCTCTGACTTGTGTCACAGAAAAAATAAAGGAAGAACACCCTTGTTAGCGCTTCCTTGCGCGTACCGACCTGTTGCGCCACGCGCCGCTCATTCGTGCGCTGCGAACACTAAATGTGATATCACAGGGGTCGTGGGTTCGAATCCCACTCAGGACAAACATTCTTGTGACGGACACTTGTGTTTGTTCCGTGTTTGGATGTTAATATTATCTACTTAAGTATGTATTTTTAAATATATATGTATTTATATCAGTCTCTGAGACCCATAGTACAGGCTCCCGCCTAATTTGGGGTCAGATGGCCGTCTGTGAGAATGACCATGATTTTCTTTTGGTGAATGATTAAATGATGGAATGTCGCTTGCGGTTCCAGGTTCGTTGCGGACAAGGAGTTTGCGGGCACGAGCGCGAACAACGCGCGCTCCGGGCCCGTGCAGTTCGAGCGGGACGCGCCGCGCGACGAGCCAGTGGGTCTTTCTGACTTATTTTTAACTAGTGGACGCCCGCAGCTTCGCTCGCGTGGAATTAGACATTCACTAACTTCAAAAACGGCAAAGTTTCATACTAACTTTGCACCCCCGTTTTACCCCCTTAGGGGGTGAATTTTCAAAAATCCTTTCTTAGTGCTCCCCTACGTTATAAAAGGAACCCCTGTGCAAAATTTCAAGTTTCTAGCCCTTATAGTTTAGGCCCTGCGTTGATATGTCAGTCAGTCAGTCAGTCAGTCAGTCAGTCAGTCAGTCACCTTCTCCTTTTATTATTTTTAACTAGTGGACGCCCGCAGCTTCGCTCGCGTGGAATTAGACTAAACAATAGTTTCGTTTACACCTAGTAATATTATATAGCCAATGTCAGACAGTGAAGATGCAGCTTTCTAATGGTGAAAGAACTTTTGAAATCGGTCCAGTAGTTTTTGTGTAAAAACATTACAAACAAATATTACCTCTTTATAATATTAGTATAGACTATACAGCAATCTAAATAACAAACGTACAGCTCTTATGCACATGCGCACGCACAAACTCACACACATACACACACACACATACACACACACACATACACACACACACAAGATCCTGTACACAGGCACAAGCATGGCACTCACCTATTTCAAAGACTTGTCTTAGTTTCAAATCGTATAGCTGTTAATCACATTGAATCGACGCGAGCCATTGGGCTATGGACGCCACGACAATCGATACGGCGGCGTGATATTATGTGACTTATTTAATGAAAATTACATAACTGTTGGATCCAGAAGGTAACTCAACTTACTCGGCGAACAGAACTGTTGTGGATGCGTTGCAGAATTGAATTTTGAATTAATAGACATTCGCTAGTAGTAGCGTCCATAGCCCAGTGGCTCGCTTCGATTCAATGTGATTGAAAGTGTTAAGCAACGACGGGCGCGGTCGGTTTGTGGATGGGTGACCGCTAGTGGCAAAAATTTCATGGACGCTACCGTGCTTCGGAGGGCACGTAAAGCCGTCGGTCCCGGTTGTTTTCAATGCTGGAAACAGTCGTTAAGCCTTGTCGAAGACCTTCGGGTGGCTTGAGACCATACGACACTGGGTTGGCCACTAACCCCTCCACCAATCCGCATTGGAGCAGCGTGGTGGAGTATGCTCTAGACCTCCCGCAGCAGTGTCTGTGGGGGAGACCCGTGCCCAGCAGTGGGACGTCTATGGGTCGCAGCGTCGTCGTCGTTCTAAATTATTGTTTGAGTTCGCTTTACTAATAAATAATTTTCATTTTAATTATATTTTCAATGCCAGTAATTAATTAGGCCTTAGTCTAACACGCTGGCCAAGTGCGGATTGGCAGACTTCACATGCCTTCAAGAACATTAGAACTATCAGGTATGCAGGTTTCCTCACTATGTGTCGTTCACCGTTATAGCTAGTGACATTTAATTTCTTCAATCGCACATAACTTAGAAAAGTCATTGGTGCGTGCCGCTGGGGTTTGAACCCGGACCGCTCGAGTGAGAGGCGAGTTCGATAGCCACTGGGCTGTCACCCTTGAAAAAGAACATAACTAGGTATTATCAACTAGCTTTTACCCGCGGCTCCGCCCGCGTGGTCAAAGGGAATTAACAATGAGTTGTTTATCATAAATGACAACGCCATTTATTAACAACATCCGGAACTAAATATCTAGCAAATAACAAAACATCGATATCTTCCCATGGGAATGTTTTACCGGGGTAAAAAGTAGCCTACGTCACTCTCCACCCTCCTCACTATCTCCACACACAAAAACCATACCATATAATAGCTTCGTTGCGACGTGAAAGCCGGACAAACAAACAAATAAATAAACAAACAAACACACTTTCACATTTATAATATTAGTATGGATATGGATATGGATTACTCCAGTAATTGTAACCAGAGCGTTCACTCGCCAGGCACGCGGCGGGCAGCCGGAGGCGGACTTCGATCCGTTCGGCCTGGACCGGTTCCTGAGCGAGGCCAAGCGCGCGGACAAGACCGGCGCGCGCAAGCGGGACCACCACGAGCCGCACGCGAAGAAGCGGCGCGACTAGCGACCGTGAGTATGTGGACAGACAGACGGACAGACAGACAGGTTCCTGTTATATCGGCCTGGACCGGTTCCTGAGCGAGGCCAAGCGCGCGGACAAGACCGGCGCGCGCAAGCGGGACCACCACGAGCCGCACGCGAAGAAGCGGCGCGACTAGCGGCCGTGAGTATGTGGACAGACAGACGGACAGACAGACAGGTTCCTGTTATATCGGCCTGGACCGGTTCCTGAGCGAGGCCAAGCGCGCGGACAAGACCGGCGCGCGCAAGCGGGACCACCACGAGCCGCACGCGAAGAAGCGGCGCGACTAGCGGCCGTGAGTATGTGGACAGACAGACGGACAGACAGACAGGTTCCTGTTATATCGGCCTGGACCGGTTCCTGAGCGAGGCCAAGCGCGCGGACAAGACCGGCGCGCGCAAGCGGGACCACCACGAGCCGCACGCGAAGAAGCGGCGCGACTAGCGGCCGTGAGTATGTGGACAGACAGACGGACAGACAGACAGGTTCCTGTTATATCGGCCTGGACCGGTTCCTGAGCGAGGCCAAGCGCGCGGACAAGACCGGCGCGCGCAAGCGGGACCACCACGAGCCGCACGCGAAGAAGCGGCGCGACTAGCGGCCGTGAGTATGTGGACAGACAGACGGACAGACAGACAGGTTCCTGTTATATCGGCCTGGACCGGTTCCTGAGCGAGGCCAAGCGCGCGGACAAGACCGGCGCGCGCAAGCGGGACCACCACGAGCCGCACGCGAAGAAGCGGCGCGACTAGCGGCCGTGAGTATGTGGACAGACAGACGGACAGACAGACAGGTTCCTGTTATATCGGCCTGGACCGGTTCCTGAGCGAGGCCAAGCGCGCGGACAAGACCGGCGCGCGCAAGCGGGACCACCACGAGCCGCACGCGAAGAAGCGGCGCGACTAGCGGCCGTGAGTATGTGGACAGACAGACGGACAGACAGACAAGTTCCTGTTATATCGGCCTGGACCGGTTCCTGAGCGAGGCCAAGCGCGCGGACAAGACCGGCGCGCGCAAGCGGGACCACCACGAGCCGCACGCGAAGAAGCGGCGCGACTAGCGGCCGTGAGTATGTGGACAGACAGACGGACAGACAGACAGGTTCCTGTTATATCGGCCTGGACCGGTTCCTGAGCGAGGCCAAGCGCGCGGACAAGACCGGCGCGCGCAAGCGGGACCACCACGAGCCGCACGCGAAGAAGCGGCGCGACTAGCGGCCGTGAGTATGTGGACAGACAGACGGACAGACAGACAGGTTCCTGTTATATCGGCCTGGACCGGTTCCTGAGCGAGGCCAAGCGCGCGGACAAGACCGGCGCGCGCAAGCGGGACCACCACGAGCCGCACGCGAAGAAGCGGCGCGACTAGCGGCCGTGAGTATGTGGACAGACAGACGGACAGACAGACAAGTTCCTGTTATATCGGCCTGGACCGGTTCCTGAGCGAGGCCAAGCGCGCGGACAAGACCGGCGCGCGCAAGCGGGACCACCACGAGCCGCACGCGAAGAAGCGGCGCGACTAGCGGCCGTGAGTATGTGGACAGACAGACGGACAGACAGACAAGTTCCTGTTATATCGGCCTGGACCGGTTCCTGAGCGAGGCCAAGCGCGCGGACAAGACCGGCGCGCGCAAGCGGGACCACCACGAGCCGCACGCGAAGAAGCGGCGCGACTAGCGGCCGTGAGTATGTGGACAGACAGACGGACAGACAGACAAGTTCCTGTTATATCGGCCTGGACCGGTTCCTGAGCGAGGCCAAGCGCGCGGACAAGACCGGCGCGCGCAAGCGGGACCACCACGAGCCGCACGCGAAGAAGCGGCGCGACTAGCGGCCGTGAGTATGTGGACAGACAGACGGACAGACAGACAAGTTCCTGTTATATCGGCCTGGACCGGTTCCTGAGCGAGGCCAAGCGCGCGGACAAGACCGGCGCGCGCAAGCGGGACCACCACGAGCCGCACGCGAAGAAGCGGCGCGACTAGCGACCGTGAGTATGTGGACAGACAGACGGACAGACAGACAGGTTCCTGTTATATCGGCCTGGACCGGTTCCTGAGCGAGGCCAAGCGCGCGGACAAGACCGGCGCGCGCAAGCGGGACCACCACGAGCCGCACGCGAAGAAGCGGCGCGACTAGCGACCGTGAGTATGTGGACAGACAGACGGACAGACAGACAGGTTCCTGTTATATCGGCCTGGACCGGTTCCTGAGCGAGGCCAAGCGCGCGGACAAGACCGGCGCGCGCAAGCGGGACCACCACGAGCCGCACGCGAAGAAGCGGCGCGACTAGCGACCGTGAGTATGTGGACAGACAGACGGACAGACAGACAGGTTCCTGTTATATCGGCCTGGACCGGTTCCTGAGCGAGGCCAAGCGCGCGGACAAGACCGGCGCGCGCAAGCGGGACCACCACGAGCCGCACGCGAAGAAGCGGCGCGACTAGCGACCGTGAGTATGTGGACAGACAGACGGACAGACAGACAGGTTCCTGTTATATCGGCCTGGACCGGTTCCTGAGCGAGGCCAAGCGCGCGGACAAGACCGGCGCGCGCAAGCGGGACCACCACGAGCCGCACGCGAAGAAGCGGCGCGACTAGCGACCGTGAGTATGTGGACAGACAGACGGACAGACAGACAGGTTCCTGTTATATCGGCCTGGACCGGTTCCTGAGCGAGGCCAAGCGCGCGGACAAGACCGGCGCGCGCAAGCGGGACCACCACGAGCCGCACGCGAAGAAGCGGCGCGACTAGCGACCGTGAGTATGTGGACAGACAGACGGACAGACAGACAGGTTCCTGTTATATCGGCCTGGACCGGTTCCTGAGCGAGGCCAAGCGCGCGGACAAGACCGGCGCGCGCAAGCGGGACCACCACGAGCCGCACGCGAAGAAGCGGCGCGACTAGCGACCGTGAGTATGTGGACAGACAGACGGACAGACAGACAGGTTCCTGTTATATCGGCCTGGACCGGTTCCTGAGCGAGGCCAAGCGCGCGGACAAGACCGGCGCGCGCAAGCGGGACCACCACGAGCCGCACGCGAAGAAGCGGCGCGACTAGCGACCGTGAGTATGTGGACAGACAGACGGACAGACAGACAGGTTCCTGTTATATCGGCCTGGACCGGTTCCTGAGCGAGGCCAAGCGCGCGGACAAGACCGGCGCGCGCAAGCGGGACCACCACGAGCCGCACGCGAAGAAGCGGCGCGACTAGCGACCGTGAGTATGTGGACAGACAGACGGACAGACAGACAGGTTCCTGTTATATCGGCCTGGACCGGTTCCTGAGCGAGGCCAAGCGCGCGGACAAGACCGGCGCGCGCAAGCGGGACCACCACGAGCCGCACGCGAAGAAGCGGCGCGACTAGCGACCGTGAGTATGTGGACAGACAGACGGACAGACAGACAGGTTCCTGTTATATCGGCCTGGACCGGTTCCTGAGCGAGGCCAAGCGCGCGGACAAGACCGGCGCGCGCAAGCGGGACCACCACGAGCCGCACGCGAAGAAGCGGCGCGACTAGCGGCCGTGAGTATGTGGACAGACAGACGGACGGACAGACAGACAGGTTCCTTTATTGTACACCAAAACAACATACAAAAATGTAGCTGCAACCGCAGAAACTAGTTATTTATTTGCTTTGAATACATTTCATTTTACAAGGTGTTATATATTAATTTAGGTGTGGTAATCAGCTATATCTTAATAATAGCATGCAAATATTAGATATTTCTATTAACATTATCAATTTACATTTATATCCATAAACTTGAATAATGTCAACTAATACAATAACAAATTGAAAATTAAAAGAATGTCAAGTATATAAAAAAATTAATTAAATTGGTAAAAAAAACTATTCAAGACTAGTGGACGCCCGCAGCTTCGCTGCGACCCATAGACGTCCCACTGCTGGGCACGCGTCTCCCTCACAGACACAGCTGCGCGAGGTCTAGAGCATACTCCACCACGCTGCTCCAATGCGGATTGGTGGAGGGGTTAGTGGCCAACCCAGTGTCGAATGTTCTCAAGCCACCCGAAGGTCTTCGACAAGGCTTAACAACTGTTTCCAGCATTGAAATCAACCAGGAGCGACGGCTTTACGTGCCCACCGAAGCACGGTAGCGTCCATTAAATTTTTGCCACAAGTGACATTTTAATTTCTTAAATCGCACATAACTTAGAAAAGTCATTGGTGCGTGCCGCTGGGGTTTGAACCCGGACCGCTCGAGTGAGAGGCGAGTTCGATAGCCACTGGGCTGTCACGCGCTCTTCAAGAATGAATTTTCTAATTCTAAGTCTAATGATTGTATTGTCTCTTGTTTCAGAAACCGAATGACATTGTTAGCGGGCGCAATCGAAACAAAGGTTGTATGTAAACGAACAGTTTGTGTGTAATCAGTGCCTTCGATACGAGTTAATTATGGTGGTATGGGTGCCAACTATGCTTCCCATCATACTGTAAACATAATATAAGGATACCCCATTTGGTAATTCATTAGCTTAATCAGTCCTTTAGTAATAACTATTGGTTGCTTAGTTGTTGAAATTCGATTCGAATTTTATAGATATAAGATGGCAACGAGAATGCAGCACGCGTACCTTGTCTCATTCATATTTGCTATTTTTATAGCGGGCGAAGACACGGGCAACAGATAGTTAAGTAATAATTATTCGATACTACACTTCATCTTCATACTAACTACTTTAACTTCCTCCTTTCGCGCATAGTCAAAAAGGGAGTATAAAGTTTCTCTACACGTATTAATATAGTCTTCCAATCCGCACTTAGCCAGCGTGGTGGACTAAGGCCTTAAGGCCTAATCCCTCCCATTCTGATAGGAGACCCGTGCCCAACAGTGGGACAAAGAAAGTGTTGTGGTGATGATGATTAATATAGTTATCGTTTCCGGTGGCTGTATATAGCACATAGCAATAATATTAAATATAAGCTGTTGTTTGATGTTATTCTTGTATCAATGTCAAATATGTATTTTAATTTGAAAATGAATTATTTGTAATTATTATAACTATCGTGCATGTCCTAGCGCTTACAAATGACAAAATTTGTTTGTTTATAGAAATAGAATAAGTACACATGTTTTTTTTATGTTCATTTTGTAACGATAGAACCAATTATAGTAGCCGGCATGGAAGTTGAGCTCTCAAAAAAAAGTTGGCGATCATAAGTGTGTAATAATTGCTGGATAGAGCGAAATTTAAGGGCTGACTGGTGGAAAGTGCCACCTGGTATTAAGTACGCCAAATGTACCAATTTGTGTACGAAAAGCTTAAATAAATAAATTAAATTAAATTACGGGCTTTTTTTACTACTATGATTTCAACAGCTGATAATAGCCATAAACAGCCATAAAGGCATGATTTAATTAATACTACGTGGGCTACGTAATGGAGAAACTACGGCATTAGTTGGCAATACTACGAAGCGTAATGGCGGACGGTATAATAACGATATGCTTCAGTTATTTCATATAAATAAATATGGCATTCAAAGTTTGTAAAAATGTTACCCTTAAGGGTGTAAAATAAACATACCTAGGGGATAACACATTTACGGATTCATTACATATTTGTGGAGCTAAAGTTATCGCGTTATGAAGTATCTATTATTATGTCTAATTCCACGCGAGCGAAGCTGCGGGCGTTCACTAGTAAATATTTATATTTCAAAATGCCCAATGTATGACAATAGGGATATGGGACCTAAACATAGAAGTGGGTGGATTAAACACCTGCCTAGCCCTTCTCGGAAGAACAGGCGTGATGGAATGTAACGAAATGCTACGTCAACCCATACGTTAATCATAGACAATGTTTGATTATAGATACTCGCCAAATTAGTTAATTCTACTAGTTAAACCACCGTGTAGGTGCTGGTTACTTAAATATACAAGATACTTGCTCGTAGACCTCTACGGTAGCAACGGATCTGTGGCATGACTATTTTACTGCCACTGCTTACGAAATATTGGGCTTCCCCAAAGCTACTGCGTCACGAACCTGTTATGGATCTGAACCGTGGTATTGTTATACCACGGTTATTATCTATTCTATCTCTATTAGGTCTATATTATATCTATTATCTATTTATATAAGGCGACGCTAGTGCGTCGCCTAGTATTAATTAACAACCACCTTCGCGGTATAACAATACCACGGTTATTATCTATTCTATCTCTATTAGGTCTATATTATATCTATTATTACGCACTAGCGTCGCCTTATATAAATAGAACTAGTAAATTCTGGTTTGTATGAGTTTCAAGCTTTTATTACAATAAAAATGTAACTATACTGGCTGTTTGTTTTTTATTCCGTAATATCCATTGATTGTGGGTGACTGCTAGTGGCAAAATTTCATGGACGCTACCGTGCTTCGGAGGGCACGTTAAGCGGTTAAGCCGTCGGTTGTTTTCAATGATGGAAACAGTCGTTAAGCCTTGTATAATACATTGGGGTGGCTTGAGAACGTTCGACATTGGGCTGGCAACAATAAGAGGCATACGAAAAACGTAGGCAAAAAAATTTATTTGCGTTTTTTTTCTCCCTGACGGGTCCGTTGACTCAATCGGTAGTGACTCTGCCTGTTACGCCAGGGTTCGTGGGTTCGAATCCCTTTCAGGACAAACATTCGTGTGCCGAAATTTTTAATGCATATGTTAGATCATTAGGTATTGAAGTATGGGTCTATTGTTTGGAACCCGCAATACAACAATACGAGGTACAAGAACCTAAACTTGAAAAAAAAAATTAAACTTTATATTAAAAATCAGAAATATAGTTACAAATCAGTACCTACTACTACAACCCTTTCAATGAGAGAGATCTCCATTTTAGATGCATCAATACTAGAACCATAAGAACTAACTCTCGCCGTAGACTTATGTACTGTACTCCTCCAATTTAGAGAATGTCCATGATATTTATTTATTTTTGGCTTATGAATAGGTAGAGTTAGTGACTCATCCCGCACATATTCTAGATCACTAGGCAACATGGGATTTCTTTATTATTCAAAAAATTAAAGATTTGATGAGAGGTATAACATATACGGGGCCAGAAAAGGCTGTGAAACCTTTCAACCAAAACAAGAGTACAATAAAGTGACCTGCGGTAAAATAATTGGTATTTTATTTATTCTAATGGGACGTAACAATAATAAAACACAATAAAACCTTTAAGATATTATATTATTGAAGTAACAATACTTTGTAACATACATAATAATGCAAAATACACGAAAATTAATACGACGACCGTTCTGGTATAGTACGCATCACCTGAATGGTGCAATTAGTCTAACATTATTTCAAAGGCAACATTTAAATGCACTTCAATTCATCTTCACTCTCGGTACATACAGAAATTATTATTATTATTATGAAAAAAAATATTTATTTCACATAAGCCTCAAATCTATTATGCTGGAATTACATTGGATGTTAAGTAATTCTTACATCTACATAACAACGGTGAGTACTGACTTGGTTGTTAATAGCAATAAATATTTTATGCACTGGGAATGATCACTTACGATTATTTGGGCGCATTTCGTATACATTACAAAAGTTTTACTTACATTAATAGGCTTTTGTGAGTTTGGATCCATCGATAAAAATTAAACGTAAAATTTTAATTTAATTAAGTATTGAGGCAGGAACTACCATCCATATTTGAACAATCACCAAATGCACTTCACTTCTTTTACTATTTGAAAAACAGTCAAAGGCCGAACTATAATATGTGAGTCGGTGAAAGGCTAAAACAGTCAAAGTACGAACTATATTCTGTGAGTTGGTGAAAGGCTAAAACATAATCTGTGAGTCGGTGAAAGGCTAAAACAGTCAAAGGCCGAACTAATCTGTGAGTCGGTGAAAGGCTACCTTATGCCAGTTAAGTTAAGGCAGCCTATATCCAGCGAGATGTTCAACAGTACAGATGCTGCAACGTTCTAGCTTCCCGTCCAGCAGAATTTGACGTGGATGGATGGATGGTTCAGACGTACGGTGACGGTGCGGGGGTGTGCGTACGAGCCAGCGGTTTACTTGTGTTTCAGGATGGTGTTCTTGAGTGTGTCGTAGTTTGCTCCGGAGAACTCCTCCAGCTTAGTGTTCCGTTTGATGAACACAAACGTCGGCATCGAGTTGATGTTGTACTCGGCCGCGATGTCCTCGCATTCGTCTACGTCCACCTGGAATATTAAAAACAGGAGTTATGTATAACTCTATACTAATTTTATAAAGAGGAAAGATTTGTTTGTAATGTTTTCACACAAAAACTACTGGACCGATTTCAAAAATTCTTTCACCATTAGAAACTGCATCTTCACCGAATATAGAGTCACATAGGCTACCTATATAATATTAATAGGTGTAAACGAAACTATTGTCATGTCTAAATCCACGCGAGCGATGCTGCGGCGTCCACTAGTATAATAATCCGGATTTTTTTTTAAACTTTATTTTTATTTTCGTGCATTGTCATCGGAACCAAATATGTGTGCCAAATTTCAGCTCGATAGCTTCAGTGGAAGTGGGTGAAATATTGATTTCAAGATACATACATACATTAACTTCACATACGAGTGAAGTTAAATAAAAGCTTTTAATTAAAAACACTAAAATACATAGAAAAAGGTCGACTTCTAACCAAATCTCCGCCTTGTTCTATACGCCTTGTAATTCAGACACATTTGTCTTGTGAATTGAGAAACACCATTGGATAACGAAACATGGTTGAAAACGCAATTTGCCTACTTTATTCGCCGTTCAAGAAATACGTGTCTATATTCAATTTTCTCACGTATATACTAGTATTGCTTACTACCATTGTTATCACAGACACAAGGCCACTCCCCATACTGATATAAGACTTCATAAAATATGTATTATTAATGACTATGACACATGTATGTTTGTGCAAATTATTACATGGCTACCACAATAGTTTTCCGTCGAACAAACATAAATATAGCTATCTACAACAATTAAAGCTGTAACCCTAGACGTCCCACTGCTGGGAACGGGTCTCCAACTCTCCACAGGCAAATCGAGAGGTCTAGAGCATACTCCACTCACCGTGGAGGGGTTAGTGTCTTCGACAAGGCTTAGCTATTGTTTTCGCCATTGAAAACAACCGGGACCGACGGCTTAACGTGCCCTGCGAAGCACGGTAACGCCCATGAAATTTTGCCACTAGCACCCATCCACAAACCGACCGCGCCCAGCGTTGCTCAACTTAATCGATCACATTGAATCGACGCGAGCCATTGGACGCTATAGACAATTATGTATGTATGACATTATATCACAATACAAAGATAAATTAAACATTACGTGTAATGGATTGAGTTTACCTACTAGCTGCAACCCATAACGTCCCACTGCTGGACACGGGTCTCTCTCACACACAATTCTGCGGGAGGTCTAGCTAGAGCATACACCACCACGCTGCTCCATTGCGGATTAGTGGAGACCTACCTACTACTTGGGCTCAAACTTAAAGTGTGATAATATAACTAGTAATACTATAACTTCATTTGTTTATGAATCTTCTCTATATTATAAAAATGAATCGCAAAATGTGTTGGTAAGCGCATAACTCAACAACGCCTGGACCAATTTGCCCAATTCTTTTTTTTAAATGTTCGTTGAAGTTAAAGGATGGTTTTTACGGCGAGAAAAATTTGAAAATTCAAATTCAATTCAATTCAATTTAAGGGGGTAAAATGGGGGTGCAAAGTTAGTTTGCCGTTTTTGAAGTTAGTGAATGTGTAACGCGAGCGAAGCTGCGGGCGTCCACTAGTTTATGACATATTTGACGGGCCCGTTGGCGCAATCGGTGGTGACCATGCCTGATACGCCAGGGGTCGTTGGTTCGAATCCCACTCAGGACAAAAATTCGTGTGACGAACACTTGTTTATTCTGTGTATGGATGTTTTCTGTCTGGTTTAATATTATCTGTTTAAGTATGTATTTAAATATATATGTATTAGGTTGGGGAAAAGTTTCTTCGCATTTTTTATGAAAATTCCAAACTTTTTTTAATATAGTTTATTTACATTTAACTAAAGTATGTAGGTACCATTTTGTTCGATAACTTTTTGCCATCTTGTAGGTAGGGACATGATCCCATTCCTATAGAAATTTTGGGACTTCTGATCAAAATACCGCGACAAGTGGTTTTGGCAGTCCTCTCGTGATGTTAACCTGACACTGCCTAAAGAATTCTGAAGAGACCGAAACAGGTGGAAATCTGAAGGTGCAAGGTCAGGACTATACGGCGGATGCATTAACACCTCCCAGCCAAACTCTCTTAATTTTTGCTGAGTGGCTAAAGATGTGTGAGGTCTAGCGTTATCATGATGAAAAACCACACCCCTTCTGTTGATTAATTCCGGCCGCTTTCTCTCAACTTCTTGCTTTAATCTCATCAGTTGTTCGCAGTAGAGTTCAGAATCGATGGTCCTGCCTGGTGGTAACAGCTCATAATGAATAATGCCCTTCCAATCCCACCACACACACAGCATCACCTTGTTGCGAGTTAACCCGGGTTTCGCCACAGTCTGTGAAGCCTGACCGGCCTTTGACCACGACCTTTTTCGCACGTTCTTGTCGTAGGTGATCCACTTTTTGTCACCAGTTATCAGCTTCTTCAAAAATGGTTCGGTTTCATAACGTCGTAATAAAGAATCACAAATGAGTACACGGTTCATTAGGTTTCTTTCAGTGAGCTCGTGAGGTACCCAAATATCGAGCTTTTTTGTGTACCCAGTTTTTTTCAAATGCGCCAAAACTGTTTTGTGGTCAATTCCCAGTTCTTCAGCTACGTCGTAACTACTGACATGCCGATCTTGCTCCACTTTTTCAAAAATGGCACCCATTTTATCCGTAATTGGGCGACCAGAGCGACGTGCATCTTTGACATCAAAATTTCCGGATTGAAAACGCTTAAACCAAATTTGTGCTACTCTCACAGACACTGCACTAGGTCCATAAACGTCGCAAATTTTTTTCGCGGCTTGCGTTGCATTTTTACCTTTTTTGTAGTAAAATTTTAAAATGTATCGAATTTCTTCATTAGATTCACTCATCTTGGCGGTACGAAAAACAAATGAAAATCACACATTTTCCTAATGTGAATTTGGAATTATGTTCTTTAAAGTTTGAACTTTCAATGATACCAAAACCAGCCAGATACAAATAGTATAGCCAAAGATTTTTTATTACAAGTTCCTACATACTATAATGCGAAAAGACTTTTTCCCCAACCTATTATATCAGTCTCTGACACCCATAGTACAATTGATCGAAGACAGGTTCGCACCTAATTTGGGGTCAGATGGCTGTGTGAGAATGTCCATGATATATGTATATCCTGGATTTTTGTAACTCTCTCTCTCTGTATTGTATATCGGTACTCGTATGTAACACAATTTAAAACAGTATCTAAAGTTGAAATTGATAACTACGAAATCGTACAAATAATTGTAAAAATAGTTTTATCACAAAGATAATGTGCTTGGTTGGTGTTGCAACATTCTCATGGCATATTTATCAAATCAGCGCACCTTTTGATAAGTTATCATTGGCACAGTATTATAATCTCATATGAATTTACTCCTAACTTATTAATAAAAAAAATAATAAACTTATTTTAGCTTTAGTGTTTTGTTTCTTTCTTTGTAATGTTTTCACACTACTGGACCGATTTCAAAAATTCTTTCACCATTAGAAAGCTGCATCATCACTCCAGACTTATTCTCTATTTGGGGGGTGGTTCCCACTGGGAACTGCCAGCGTCGGTGGTAGACCCTCTACCGATTGCGCCAACGAGCCATTTCCTACACTCCGGACTTATTCTCCATAGCCTGTCGACAGGCCCGTTGGCGCAATCGGCAGTGACCCTGTCTGTTGCGCCAAAGGTCGTGGGTTCGAATCCCACTCAGGACAAATATTCGTGTGAGGAACACTTGTATCTGTTCTGTGTCTGGATGTCAATATTATCTATTTAAGTATGTATTTAAAAATATCTATGTATGTATATCAGTCTCTGACACCCATAACACAGGCTCGCGCCTACTTTGGGGTCAGATGGCCGTGTGTGAAAATGTCCAAGATATTTATTTATTTATTTATAGCTATTTGGTTCCCACTGGTAACTCCCAGCGTCGGTGTTAGACCCTCACCTTGACAACGACGATGGAGTCGGCCATCTCGTTGGCGAGCTCCTCCAGCTTGGGCCCGATCATCTTGCAGGGCCCGCACCACGTGGCCATGAAGTCCACCACCACCAGCTTGTCGCCGGCCTCCGTCAGCCGCGTCTTCAGGTCCTCGGCGTCCTTGATGTGGATGGCCATTGTGACTGGAAGGCAGAATGTTGCTTGTTAAAAAAAAAACGTTACACTCACCCCTGCGGTAGACAGAAGCCTGTTTTAGATAGATAGATAGATTTCATTGAGAATGACTTAGATATACTCATTGAGGCCGTAATATGGTAAACGTAAAGTTATAGTAGATCTTTTAGTTTGTTTTAATTTATTTCTTTTAAATATAGGGTCCGTGATTATTTTTTTAATGAACACCAATTATTAAAATAATATTTGTATTCTGGTTTTATTTCATTTAGGTCCCCGACGATTCCCCGACGCCGCGGTGACGCTCATCATAAAAATATTAAGTTTCATTCAAGTTACTTTTAACTAAGTTTATTTATTATTTTATTTTTTTATATTATGTATATTATTAAGCCCGAGAGACATTTTTACGTCTTAGTTTTTTTTTGTGTCGGGAGTTAATTAAATACACCTTTACGGTACCTAGTCTAGTATCTACCAGTTCGACGTGTTATAAGTATTAATTGTTTTTGAAGAAATTGTGTTGAAGGTGTGGTTTTCCAGTTATTCTTTAGAGGCGACCATCTTTGTCCTCAAGGGCAGCAACGCCTCTGTGACTGACTTAGTACGAGACTTACTAACTATTATGTACCAACTGGACTAGAACTAATAACTAACAGAACTGTCACTAACTGTCCCTGCCCCACTAATACCCACTAACGAACTGACCACCTCATGTCCAGTTAGTGGAAGGTATTGATATTAAAAAAATCAGTACCGAACTGTATGGCAACTCTTGCTACGCAATGTGTGGCAAAATTTACAATGCTCTGCCAGGAGATATAAAGCACTTACCGACACCTCAATTTAAAAATAAACTAAAATCCTGGTTAGTAAAAAAAGGTTATTATGCAGTAAATGACTTCATACTAGATAAAGACAAATAAGTATTATTCAATGTAAAATTAATGACGAGAGCTAATGAAATTGTAATTATTGTATTATATCATTGTGTGCCTAGAATTTTTATTTTATTTTATTGTATAACAAAATTAATTAATTTAAATATTATAATACTATAAACTTAATAATATAAGCATGTATTGTACACCCGCACAGGGTTTCTGTTAAGGAGCTTATTTGACACTGTACCATCTACCAACAGACTGCAATAAAGAATTTGAATTTGAATTAACGGCAGTTGAAGAAGTCTAAGAAGGATGTATGAACCATAGCGTTTAGTGAACTTTGGTCTGCCTACCCCAATGATAGACGGGCGTGAGCTTAAGATGTATGTCATTGGCAGGAATGAATATTGTACCACCAATTTTGATTTACCATATGAATAATTTAAAAAAAAGTAGAATGAGCCAGTCTGTAACGTTAGTAAGACGAATCCCTGTGCCATTAAACCGCTTGATCGCTCGCACATGCTCAACACATATTGCCTTACGAAGGTCAAGATCACAAACAGTATCATGTTTTCGATCCAGTTTCAATGCCATCACAATGACGACTTTAATATTATGTTATGTTATGAATGAGCCAAGCAATAAATCCCTCAATTTACTTTTTTTATTTTATTTTAGTCCACTGGACACGTCCTCTGTATAACTGTTGATTTTTTTAGTTGCTATTTCCACTTCACGGAAATTACCGGAGAAGCTCTACCCGCTAAGTTCATCTCATAGAAACGGTGCAGGGATAAAAAACCCTTTTTGATTTCAAGACATGGTTTTTTTCTGAATCCTAACCTTAGCACAGACCTTAGCGAAAATCTTTTTAGAGCGTCACGAACAACTGGTTGTTCGTGTCGATGTGAAGTTGTCTGAAAGTTTGTGAAGATGTCCAGGCTAGGACTAGTCCCGGATAGTTACTAAACGCGTCGACGTTTAGTCTGCCAATGGCCAGCGTGGTGGCCTAAAGGCCCTAAAGCCTAATTCAAATTATTTATTTCGCTATGAGGTGATTACACACGCTTAACGAAAGTCTAGGTAACTACAAACCTAATCCCTAATCCTAATCCTTCCCATTCTGAGAGGAGACTCGAGCCCAGCAGTTGGGAAGAAAGAAAGAAGAAGAAGAAAGGGTTCAACGTCAACGTTTTCAAGAGATGCCTTGACAATCCTTACACATAGAAAGTGTTAGGACATGGTAAGCGGTAGAGGATTGGTGTAATATGCTCATTTGCGATTCTCTTAGAGAGAGAAAATAAACGTGATGGGTTATTATTACGAATGCTTGCTCACTCAAACATAAGAATTGAACTTTACGTCGAAAACTTGAGAACAAACATTGATCTGCTAAATAATCAAATATAAAGGACAAATATTTATATACCAAATAAACAAAACCCAATTCCAGTGAAATGTTATAGTTCTAAAATACAACAATAAGTCTAGCAACAAGGCTCAGGTGTACCTACCCTTTTTTTTAAAAACCTTTATTCAGTAAATGCATAGGACATAGAAAAACTTCCCGCCAAACTCCAGAGCAGTTTAGGCGGAAACTAATACTGGTACTGGAAAATCCGATTAATAAGCTTTTTATATTAATCTGAATCATACATACATTTGCTGAGTCAGACATAAAAATATACGTAGCACTTACTGATTCAGAACTGTGATAAATTAGTTCCCATGATTGCCGCTACCGTTCGAAGGTCTACTCGTAGTTCAAGGAAAATGCCGCCTATACTTTATTTATACGTTGTGTGCCTATTGTACTGTGAAATACTTTTGTTAATGTTGTTTTCAAAATGAATTAAATAAACTAAATTAATAAGTATTATATTATTATTTATTGTGTATAACAAACGGAAAGTACACACACCTATAAGGAAATAATTAACAATTAATTGTTCTTGTGTTTTCCCAAAACTCTTAATTAAACCTTTTATTTAGAAAACACGACATCAAATTTGAAACAGGTGGAAAAGATATGATAACAAACTAAGTAAGTAGTATACTCTGAGAATAGTGACATAGTATAAAGAGTCTTCGCTCATGATAACAAATTAAGTAAGTAGTATACTCTGAGAATAGTGACATAGTTTATACTATGATAGTGACTTAAACTTATGTAGGTATGTTATTGTGCAATTACGAGTATCTAAATCAAGAGACCTGGGTAATTGATTGTACAGGCTAGTAAAGTAATTCCGGACAACGGACTATGCTGACGCAGAACAGCTTGTAGGCTCTATAGCACGGAATTATTCTTGGGACTAGAAAAATATATTTCAATAGATTTGCATGAAACTTGACATACAGAAAGCTTACTTTTTATCCGGTAACAAGTTTATTCATGAAATTCAACGGGTAAAGTTTCCGTCCACGAGGTCACGATGAACAAAATCTAATTTCACGCGATCGAAGCCAAATTATTGTTGAGGTTTCGTCAACCGAAAGGCTTCTAACGTAGGCCCCTTATGTTGACAAGATTTTACAGAAAGCCTTTACTAAACATATGAAATTGATCACACACATCCACTTACCTAGTAACTAAAACGGGTTCAGCCTTTAGAATATCACAGATCACAATCAGATCTAAAACCTGTTTTTACGTACACGTCCGGACGCCACAGATATTTACTATCGACTATATCAGAAACGAGAAATACGAATAGATATAATGAAGACGATAGCGTGGTTCGGTGGGCTTGAGTCACGTGTGGTGACGTCATCGATCCCGGCTTTGCCACAGATGACGCGATGCTGTGAATAATTACGTTATGACGAACTGTCAGGCTCGTAGATATCTTCACTATCATTTTCTACACAGTCATCACCTTTACTGACTAGTCTCAAGAATTATTGACTAGTCTCTGGCATGCATTTTCTGGCCTGGCTCTAATGGCCTAAAACGCACATTCAGAGAGGAGACCCGTGATCAACAGTGGTCCAATAAAAGGATTGATGATGGTGATTCCCTTCTAGGAATCTTGATAGGAGAATCCATACTTCCATACTAATGTTATAAATGCGAAAGTAACTCTGTCTGTCTGTCTCGTTTTCACGCCAAAAGTACTGAGCCGATTTAAATGAAATTTGGTACACAAATAGTCTAGAGCCTGAGAAAAGACATAGGCTACTTTTTAATTGGTTGAAAAAAAGTATTGAAAAGGGGCAAGAAAGGTTGTATGAAAGTATTGTCATTTCCAGAACTAGAAGCATGAAATTTATATTTTAGGCTGTTGATTAGATATAAATAAAACATTTTTACATTCAAGGTATGTAAAAATGTTACCCCTAAGGGTGTAAAATAAACATAGGGGATAACACATGTACCGATTAATTACAAATATGTGGAGCTAAAGTTAACGCGTTAAGAAGAATCTATTATTATGTCTAATTCCACGCGAGCGAAGCTGCAGGCGTCCACTAGTTTGATTGTCCTGCTAGACAACATCCCTGTAGCTCTGGCGATCTAATCTATCTATCTAATGATGCTACGGTATACCCTAGCTGCTGTATGTAGAGGCGACTGAAAGGGTAGGTGCTACGATTGCAGGCGTAGAGTAGGATCTCGAGCCACCCAGGCTTCCAGAGAAGGACGACGGTAAGGTGGCACATAGCGGTGACAGCCCAGTGGCTAACGAACTCGCCTCTCACTCGAACGGTCCGGGTTCACACCTGAGAGTTCTTCATAATGTTCTCGAAGGCATGTGAAGCCAATCCGCACTTGCTAATCCCTCCCATCCTGAGGAGACCCGTGCCAATCAGTGGGACAAAGAAAGGGTTGTGATGATGATGATGAAGGTGGCACAAAGTCACAGTGAATGACATATAAGGACTGAAGTAACGGGCGCCGGGTTGGAGATCACCAGAGATCATGGATCTCTCCGGAAGCGCTGAGGAACCTTCCTCAGCTTCCTCAGTTACTAACTGTAGATGGTTTTAGTCCATGGAGATTCCACATAGAGCGGCGTCGCGCGTCGGTTCGACGATCGATAAACTTTACACTTAACATGTTGCCCGCGCGAAAATAACGGCTTGACAAGGAAAAAAATAGGGAAGTCGCAAGTGATTCAGTTATCGTTCATTATTGCTTATTATTAGTCGCTGCGACCCATACACGTCCAACTGCTGGGCACGCGGTCTGACTCACACAGCTGCGGGAGGTCTAGAGCATAATCCACCACGCTGCTCCAATGCGGATTGGTGGAGGGGTTAGTGGTCAACCCAGTGTCGAATGTTCTCAAGCCACCCAAAGGTCTTCGACAAGACTTAACTACTGGTTCCACCATTGAAAACAACCGGGACCGACGGCTTTACGTGCCCTCCGAAGCACGGTAGCATCCATGAAATTTAGCCACTAGCGGTCACCCATCCACAAATCGACCGCGCCCGTCGCTTACTCTTTCGATCACATTGAATCGACGCGAGTCATTGGGCTATGGACGCTACATTATTATTAATCAGGCCAGTCAAATATTGATCTCTGAATGCCCTTGAGCTAATTATACATACTAATATCCATACTACTCGTAATATTATGAATGTGGAAGTAACTGTCTGTCTGTCTCGCTTTCACACCAAAACTGATGAACAGATTTAAATGATTTGTAATGAAATTTGGTACACAGATAGTCTAGCTAGAGCCTGAGAAAGGACATAGACTACTTTTTAATTGGAAAAAAGGGTTGAAAAGGGGAATGAAAGGTATGAAAGTATTGTCATTTTCAGAAATAGAAGCATAAAATTTAAATTTTAGGCTGTTGATTAGATATAAATAAATATGGCATTCAAAGTTTGTAAAAATGTTACCCTTAAGGGTGTAAAATAAACATAGGGGACACATACGGATTCATTACAAATGTGGAGCTAAAGTTAACATGTTAAGATGAATCTATTATTATTTCTAATTCCACGAGAGCGAAGCTGCGGGCGTCCACTAGTTTCCTATAACGCTCATAACACAGTTTGGATTTGAACCCAGACCCACGAAAGTGATTGTTTGATAGTCACTACACTGATGCCACTACACAGCTCTCATAATCAAACTGGGTTGTTTAATTCATGTACTCACCTTATCATGTTATCATAATTGGCTGATATACATCCACTCTGATTCCATGCCTAAACCACATTTATGCTTTATTAAATTGGTTTGAAGTTCTTATTATACCAATTATTTAACTATATATGTATCACTGTATTTAATAATGCATTTAGAGTTGCCATCTGTACCTTATTATAAATTATTGTATGTTAATTGGGTAATTGTACTCTATACTTTATACCACTGATAAAGTGTGTTTGATTTCTCTAGAATCATTCAAATAATTTTTTTTACACAAAATATTTATCTCCACCAATCCGCATTGGAGCAGCATGGTGGAGTATGCTCGAGACCTTCCGCGTCTCTGGGGGAAACCCGTCCCCAGCAGTGAGATGACTATTGGTTGCAGCTAGGTATACAAAAAAAGGTTGATTGTAAGATTTTTTGTGTAAAACGGTAAGACAGTACTCGTATATGTAGGATGTATTACTTCCATGATGTAGATAGAGGTCGCTATACACTTATTCCTGAATGCAACTTAATCACAAATGTCAGCATTGTCATTTCAATGTGTTAATTTATAAATAAATAAAGAAATGGGAGTTTTCCTACTAATAGAAGCACAATTATATATGTCAGAGGTCAGAGCAGTGCTGGAGCGTGGCAGGACGACCAGGGTAAGCTGAAGTATAGGGGAGGGAAATCAACTAAAAAAGGCACTACCAGGATTCGCACTGGGATCCACAGCAGTCAGATTCACAAACTACCTGATGGTAAGTGCGGATTGACAACGTAATAAGCAAAATCACATTATTATCAGTATCATAAGCATATAACCAAATCAACCAAACATTTGTAGGTGAGGTATAAGGTCAATGAACTTGGTTGCTTGGATGATACTGGATTTTGGTCATATGTTTGATGAAAATTCTAATATGAATATTACTAAGTTACATTTTGAAAATACATATTTACATTTACATAGATTTTGTGCATGTCAATGTAATCGTCCTTGTACAATGAATAGTAATTACCGGCAGGCGGAATGACGTAAGGTTTCCTTAGTAGGTACCTACTTAGCTTAGCTTAGGTTGTATGAAACTAATTGACGCGACTTGATCAATGCAAACAAAAATAATGAAAAGCGGTTTTATTTATACAACACATACACCGAGTAAATACCAATAGGCTAAGTAATTATAAAAAGTAGAAGTAGTAGTAGTAGTAGCTAAATGTATAAATCAATAGTGAAAATTAAGGTGACTAACGTGACCTACAACTATTGCAGCATGTCGGCGTCAGGTAAATAAAAGCCGTAGTATCTAAAACTGAAGTGTGTTCTAAAATAAAGCAATTTGTTTTAAACTTACATGTAAAGGTTTTGCGATTGAATAAACCCGGCAGAACGCAACACGCGGCGAAGCGAACACACTGACAGTTTTCCTCAAACGTTGATCGAAAAACCGAATGAAGAGAAAAAGATGACACAACACAAACGTCTTGAAAGTACTTGAAATGTCGTTCGCACAAACTAGCTAGAGATACTACGTGTCGTTCGTCGTCGTCAAAAACCGGTAAAAAGAAACCTTACCAAATGTCAGCCAACCAAATAACATTTTTTAATCTGTATTTCTCAAATAACCAATGGGAAGTAAGAACAGATTTTCCGGGTTTGATATCCACTAATACCCGATTGACATTTGTGAATATATATGTTAAGTACTTATCAATTCTGTATTTTTATTTTGTTAATAATTATTTTATGACTTCTTATAAACTTAAGTTTTACTTAATTTTTAATGTTATTTCAATAAATATCAATTTTTAATAGAAATATTATTTTTATTTTATGGCAGTACTAACGACATAAAAATACAGCTTCGTTTATGCTCTGTATTAAGCCATCGTTGAGTAACCAAAGCCTTGATAAAATAAAGATTTTAAAAAAAAATCGTTGAGTAGGCTGAAATCAATTTCAAACAAACATTGACATTGAGAAAAAGTGTTGCAACAAGTGTGTAATTCAGCTAAAATAATTTGGAAAATGAATTAAAAATGTATTGGAAGTATTGTACTGATGAATGATGGAATCTGGAAATGTCAGATGTAGCGAATAGTTTTGAGTGTTTTCAAGTTTCATATTTTTTTATTAATTCACAAACCGTATTTTGCACTATAAATTATTCTTAATTTTTTACCTAATAACAAACTCTTACAGAAAAGTACTCCAAAGATTAAGTAAATTTTAATCCTCACTACCATTTCAATATACCACTATGGTCCTTACTCTATGGTAAAAGTATGTGGTTATTTAAAATACCAGCAGTGACAGCCCAGTGGCTATCGAACTCGCCTCTCACTCAAGCGGTCCGGGTTCAAACCCCAGCGGCACGCACCAATGGCTTTTCTGAGTTATGTGCGATTTATGAAATTAAATTTCACTTGCTGTAACAGTGAAGGACACATCGTGAGGATTTTTATGTCGTTATTACTGCCATAACTGCATGCCTGAAAATTCATCATTATGTTCTCGAAGGCATGTGAAGTCTGCCAATCCGCACTTGGCCAGTATGTGGACTAAGGCATAATCCCTCCCGTTCTGAGAGGAGACCCGTGCCTAACAACACTATAGTTGACAAGAGAGTAGTGGACAGTGGGACAAAGAAAGAGTTGTGATGATTATGATGATAGAAAACTTTCAGTTGTGTTCTGAAGTTAAACTGTGGCAATGTGAAGGTAAAGTGTTGATAATTTTATTTAATTTAAATTCATAATTCATTTTTCATTAAAATTAATCTCACTACAGTCAACCAGGGTAACATTGGCCCACTTTTCGGAATTAAAATGCAATAAATGTTTAAATTAGTGCGGAAGACTCATCCAAGAAGACTTTTTGATGGCTTTGAGAGCCACTGATTCTATAAACTTAGCAATATATTGATAGTTTTTTAGAAAAAAGAAATGAAAAAGTAATAAAACCGATGGGGCAAAGTTACAATTAGAGTTGGGGTAAAATTGACCCAGACCTGGCCTGGTGCATGTTTTTTATGATTTCTCGCAAAATAAGTGAACTAGGTAGCATTGACCACTAAATACTAGCAGAAAAATATATAGTCTACATCCTAAGTCAATATTTTTTGTACCTTAGTTATGGTTTGTAAGGAAAATTTAGGTATGAAATAAAATGTTGCCCTATGAAACATAGCTTTTTATTAAATCTTTTATTATTTGGTATTGATAGGAAAAATAGGAAATCAGGCTGTTATGGCCCTTCAAAATATCTAAATAATTGTTAAAAAATAAAATTTTAACCGAAAAGTAACTACTTAATTATCAAAAAATGCTGTAAAGTCATCCTTTTTAATCATCCCATTCCATCGCCATAAATCATCATTTATCTCAAAATAACTGCCTTTTCGAGTTATTTACGATTCATCTAAGACTTATGATTATTGTTAATTGATAATAGCACTATTTCTGGTCGATTCGTTAGCCAAATCCAACAATCTGTAGCCTTTGTCATTAAAGAGATTCGTCCTGAGGCATAATATCTTTTTCTATATGGAAAAAAAGATTTTTTCACGATATCGAATGTACTACATACATATTTATATCAAATTCGACACAATTTCCAAAATCTGGCAACATATTAGTATGATAGTAAAATATTAGTGTAACCTTATCCCGGGCCAATGTTACCCTAATATAGTAACTCCAAAGTAGTTTGAAATATTTTAGATGTTTCTAGAAAAAATACTGTATTATATATTGCAAAAAAAATATTAAATGATAGGCAGACAAGTTGGTAACACAATACATTGCAACTTACCATTCAAAACCTAATAAGAACAGCGCTGAATGCTACTTTTTAACACTGAGAAAAGTACCGTATAATGCACTCACGAAAAAGGCAATTTTTGAATTTTGTCATTGACAAATGACACATTTCGGCGGGTGAAATACGTTTACGAAGATACCTTCTATCTTTTATTTGTAAAATATTTTTTTTTATCAATTAAGGCAATCTGTAAAAAATAATAATAATCGGAAATATAATTTTGGGCCAAAGTTATAACTACGGCCAAAGTTACCCAGATTGACTGTATGCAATGCAATGTTTTACTGTATAAGGATGGTAACACTACAGGTAACTGGCAGCTGACGGCGCTCGCTGACGCAGACCACCACAGAGTACATCTACATATTAGTATCACAATCTGATTGGCAGTTGAATCAACTCGTCTTCGAATAGTAAAATTTTTAGTTTTGTGCGCGAAATTTGTTATTGGAAAATAATCTGCGGTTAATTAATAATTTCGGAGAGTTCATCAAACTTATATAAAGATGTCCACTGATATAACTGCAATTGGATCACATAAAGTAAAGAGCATACCGAGCGGCGAGGTAAGAGTATTTTTATTTAAAATGACTAAGTAAATTATTATATTAAGTTCAATTTATTAAGAATTTTAGGGAATTTCATAAATATAAATTATAGTTACCTTCATAGGAATACTACCATTTGAAAAAGCATAAACAGTATAACAGTAATAGACCGTACGTGTTATTTCATAAAATTGCCAGATATCCCGTTCACTCAACTAGTTTTTGCAATATCGTCATTTCAATTGACCTACAAGCGGTGAAGCTGAACCGTAGCACCAGTGAATGATTCTGGAAAAAAATAACATTCTATTTTTAAACGCTTGTTATAGCTGCACTGCACTGCATCACTCTTCTGGTTCTGAGTGATTAAAATCGTAATCGCAAATCGCACTCTTCTCATTGTGCAAGAAGAAAAAGTTTTAATAGGATGTTTTACATACTTGTGTTTGGATAAATTAAAAACATACAGCTCAGATTTGCAGTAAAGAAATTATAGTTAAAAAAGAATTAACTATTTGATATTACTCTTTAAATGGGTAAAATAAAAAGTAGGTACATAAAAAAATCCTTAATTTTTTGACTGGCCCATTGGTGCAATAAGTAGTGACCCTGCCTGTTACGTCAGGAGTCATGGGTTCAAATCCCACTCAGGACAAACAAATTTATGTGATGAACACATTATCTGCTTAAGTATGTATTTTAAATTGCATATCTATGTATGTATATCAGTCTCTGACAGCCATAGTACAGACTCTGCCTACATTGCGGTCAGAGGGCGGGCTGTCTATCTGATATTCATTTATTTATTTATTTTCAGTTTATCCTTTTTGTCTTCATAAATAAACTTGTAGGTAAAATGTATGTGTCCTAAACAATAATTTTATAAAATATGGTCATAACATAAGTGTGTAGGTACTTATATAGGGAGGTACATGATAAAGCATTTTTATGACTAATATTAATAGACTAAGATAAAACAAAGGGCATTATATAGCCTGAGACAATGACATGGTAAGTAAGTACCTCTTATTATTTTAGCTTACCATTTGCAGACCTGTTTAATAAATAAATAAATAAATTTTACTATTTTATCTGTTTGTATTTTTATGCTTACATAGTATAAAAACATATTTTGTTTCTTAAATAAGTTTCCCATTCTTGACCATTTTTTGCTAGTTGTTTTCAGACAACATCACTGTTTCTATGATATAGACATTTATTTACATAATATGGCCATGAACCACCTATATGACCATTCATTTGGTCAGAACAGGACATCTCATCTAAGTGATTAAGACTATATAAAGTATCTTGGTATCCAATACTAGGTACCATTCTCGAAATAATACTAGTGACCTACTTTCTAAATTGTCCATCCTTTTTAAAGAGTGTCTACTGTGTTTCACAACTTGTTATTCTGGATCAATATAGTAATTCTTGTTGAACTGAGGTTAGCTTTTTTTAATACGTAGATATTAACATACTACACACAAGTACATACTTATAAGTATTAAGTATTTATTTATTTATTTAATTCATTTTAACTTACATCTAACATTACAGGAATGTCCCTATTGTGCTAGAAAAGTTATAAATAATACTATCAAATAAAATTGAAATTAAATTAAAATAATCCCTCAAAAATCAGAATCAATGACATGACAAAAAAGGTTGTTGTTTGTTGTATAGGTACAATGTCAAAAAATATTTTTGTTTTCATTGAATTGATGAATCCATCTATGATATAATTTAACGCAAATGTCAAATGATGTGAACAGTGATCATTGATAACGGAGAATACTTACCAGTAGCTGGTCTGCATGTTTGTTGGGATAAAATTTATAAACAGGACAGTCTGCTAAAAACAAAAAGCCTGGTCAACGGAATGACAAACATGCTTCCACTCGACTCGTTGGTCACGCAATTGCTTTGTGCATGACTAGGTGCGTTTACTTGAAGTACTTATCTACCTCTTATTTTTTATGATGGAATAGTTAAGGGGCAAAGTCTAACAACAACAATACAATTTAATATCCTTATCCTTAATTATCATATAAATGCGAAAGTGTGTTTGTTGGTTTGTCCTAAACAGATAGATGGATCGGAGTGGTATTGCATAGATATAGTGGACAGTCTGGAGTGACATAGGCTATTTTAAATGGTGTAGGTAGCGGTAAATGTTTGCACGGAAAACCTTTTTTACGTGGGCGGAAGCTTGATTAAATCGTCTAGAAACAGTTTGCATGTCCATATAAAAAGGCACCGGTTAATTACAAATAAACTATTGTATTACTATACAAACCGACCGGTTTAACATGCCCTCCGAAGCACGGAAATGTACAGAATTTTTCCACTAGCACTCTCTCATGCCTGCTCTCGAATTAATGAAAATAAAACGTGTGACAAACCTTATGTGCTCCATGATGTTTCTGTATAACTAAATAAAAATAAACTATATAACTATATATAAATAAAATTATGTGTATGTTTGTATATGTAATTTACTAACATTATTATTAAGTGTTTCAATTGTTACTAACAAAAATATGGATCAAGACCCGTGCCCAGCAGTGGGACGTCTAAGGGTTGGAGCTCTCTATCTAACGCTTTAGTACAAATCAATAGATCCCTATTAGGTGACGCCGTAAAGGTCTCTAAAATTACATTCAAAAAAATATATTCAATACAGACGAATATCGGCGTGCGTAGTATAAGTAGGTACTTACATTATCATAACTTAAATTGTCTTCATATCTACCTTATCAAACGCTGAGCATTTTATCGGTGATATCGAATTTTTGGGAGTAAAAAATAAGCGTTAGAAAATAATAATAAACCCAATGATATTACTAGCTGGAACAACCTGCAAATAAGAATGTGTCCAACTTATGGTCCTTTTAATAGAAAATACGCGACCATTTGACTTCTGCTAATTAGGTAGTAGTTGACTTGTTTTAACTGTTATCATCATCAGCCTTTATTGGTCCATTGCTGGACATAGGCCTCTCCTGAACGACGCCACTCCGACCGGTCCTGTGCCTTCTGAATCCAGCGGTTTCCCGCTGCCTTCTTCAGGTCGTCCGTCCACCTTGTCGAAGGGCGGCCTGTGCTCCTTTTTCCAAGTCGAGGTCTCCATTCGAGGACTTTCCTTCCCCAACGGTTATCAGCCCTGCGAACGACGTGGCCTGCCCATTGCCACTTCAACGTACTAACTCTGCGAACTGTATAAAGATGTTTTACAAATTTTAAATTGATTTGTTTATGAAGCTCAAATTATTTTTTAATTTTTGTGTTTACATGTAATTGCGATTGTCCGTTATTAATTTCATCATAATTACTTCGTTCTAGAATACAATAAACTTGTTTTTTAGGAACATGATATTTTGGTCTGAATTAAAATTCCAATGTCACATCTAGCAGGCGTGTTTAGGCGCTACAAAATTTTCCACTGTTATCTTAAGTTATTGTACCTACATCCAATTTGGCATCTACTATTAGGCGTTTCTCCCTCGGCCACAGCTGAGGGAGTTTTATAGGCCACCCCAAAATCGTATTTATGTTTTCAAGACGGTCTTCGACGAGGATTAACGTTTGTTTTACAGTTATTCCAATTTCTTAATGTGATCTCTGAAGCACGAAACAGCCCATGGAATGCTACTTACTAGCCATCACATACTGACCGCGCTTAGAAATGTCACTAGAACAAAATCAAAGAACAAAATGTTCGTGTGACGAACACTTTTTATTTTTTATTCAACTTTATTGACACCTTTATAGAGATATACAAATACTTGTATTTGTTCTGTGTCTGGATGTTAATATTATCTATTTAAGTATGTATTTAAAAATATCTATGAATGTACCTACTCATATATCAGTCTCTGATACCCATAATAAAGGCTCGCGCCTACTTTGGAGTTATATGGCCGTGTGTGAGAATGTCCAAGATATTTATTATTATTATTTTAAAAGGCCAAACGTTTGTTTTCAGTCGGTGGAATTGAGAAGCTTCTGGCAAGAGCAGAATGTCGCCATCATTTTCTTCCGCCGCTGGGGATGCATGTTTTGCAGGTTGTGGGCGAAAGAGGTATGTTTAGAATCCTTGATATAATTGTCGGCACAAATGTTTAGTTCTGACCTTGAATGCGCAGGAGTTGAAATTTAATTTAAAGTTTCGTCTTTCGTGGGGCGAGCGGGTTGTCAGTCTTAAGCGAGTTTTCACACAAAAACTAGTGGACCGATTTCAGAAATTCTTTCACCAATAGATAGCTGCATCTTCACTGAAGACATAGGCTATATAATATTACTAGGTGTAAACGAAACTATTAGGTCCACTAGTACAAAATAAAGAAGTCTGTCCGTTTTAAAAGCTAGACCCACAGACCTAAGTGATATGTCTAAAAGGTCTGTGGCTTGTCCACATAAACATAGTAAAGAGAATAAGCTTTGTTTGGTACTACGCTGTTAAAGTAGAGTCAACAGCAAAAGTGTATTATCAAAAAAAGGGTTTCAGTCCAAAACTCATGTCTGTCTCCCATTTGGTGTAGGCAGGGCCGGATTTAGAGGTGTGGAGGCCTCGGGCAACAAAGGAGTGGAGGCCCCCTGGCCCCAAATTATTTTCCAAATGAGATGAACAACTTTTTTCAGTCGAGTTTTTCAATCAATAATTTATTGTGAAACCGAGTAGATTATTTTAGTATTTAACAAGCATATAATAATATAGATAAATGATTTCTGTTAATATTTAAGAACAATTTAATCATGTTTGTACAAAGGTAAAGGTGAAGGTAAAACAGCGAAAAAAAAAACAAAAGAAAAGTTGTTTACTAGTGTTTACTCGTACTACCTAGTCGGAATATGAAATTTTTTTTTTCCGAAGTCTATTGTGGGGGCCCCTCTTTCGTGGAGGCCCGGGGTGTAGGCAGAAACCAAAGACCGGACACAGTAAGTACATACTTTGATAATTATGGTTTTCAGTTAGGTGAAATCGCAACCATACTCAAGAAGAACAACATCCGACTTGTGGGCATTGGCGTGGAGAATACGGGTTCCCGGGAGTTTATCGATGGAAAATTCTTTGACGGAGGTATTTTTTGCTTAATACATTAATTTAGTTGTTTTGACCTATACAAGTTGACTGAAAAGGGTAGTGTTGTAGACCAGGGATTTCCTAAACTTTAAAGATAACGGAACACCAACCAAATACCTTTTATTCAGACAGGCCCGTTGGCGCAATCGGTAGTGACCCTGTCTGTTTCGCCAGAGGTCGTGGGTTCGAATCCCACTCAGGACAATTATTCGTGTGACGAACACTCGTACTCGTATTTGTTCTGTGTCTGGATGTTAATATTATCTATTTAAGTATGTATTTAAAAATATCTATATATCAGTCTCTGACACCCATATCATCGATGTCTATGACGGAACCCCTAGGTTCCGCGGAACCCTGTTTGGGAATCGCTGTTGTAGACAGTAGAACTTATCTGCATCCAATCAGTGTTAATAGTAAGACTTACTTACTTACTACCTATACGGTCCCGGGTTTGAGTCTCAGACGAGGTAGATATTTATTTCGTGTATGTGTCCGCCTGCAATACAGGCCTAGGCTCACCGTTGGGGTATAATAAATTGTATTGATTTTATTTTAACTTGCGGCTTGACTTTTTTCGACAATAGGCAAATGAATTTTCAATAGTTATCGTCATTCAACCAAGTAATACAATATCTTAACAAATTAGACACCAATACTACTCGCGAATCTATTGGCGAAAAACGCATGAAAATCCGTTCAGTAGTTTTCGTGTTGGCGCACAGACAGACGCGTTGGAGGCTTTATTTCTTAACATGTATTGATTAATTTGTATATTAATTTAGTTTGTTATGAATAAGGAATTATTATATTTTACCATCAAGTTAAAATTTGTCCTATAATCTCATCATAATATTGTTATAACTTTAGGTGAATGACTGATTAGGCACCCGTGTAGGATTAGCTATTCATTCAAGGATCAATAGCTACTCCTTTGCCGTTTATTGATCAGTTTAGAATAGCATTATAGGTACTTGTATCTTTTTTCTTTATGTAGTTTGTAGTTACCTAGACTTTCGTTAAGCGTGTATAATCACCTCATAGCGAAATAAATACCTGTGTAGGATTAGCTATTCATTCAATGATCAATAGCTAATCCTTTGTCTTTTATTGATCAGTTTAGAATAGCATTATACTTGTATCTCTTTTCTTTATGTAGTTTGTAGCTACCTAGACTTTCGTTAAGCGTGTCTAATCACTTCATCCATATACTAATTTACTAATTTTACTAATTTACTAATATTTACTAATAATATTATAAATGCGAAAGTAACTCTGTCTGTCTGTCTGTCTGTCTGTCTGTCTGTGTTGCTTTCACGCCAAAACTACTAAACCGATTTAAATGAAATTTGGTACACAGATAGTCTAGAGCCTGAGAAAGGACATAGGCTACTTTTTATTTGGAAAAAGGTGTTGTAAGGGGTTGAAAAGGGGGTTGAAAGGTTCTATGAAAGTTTTGTCATTTTCAGAACTAGAAGCATACAATAACAGATATACATAAATAAATATGACATTCAGTTTGTAAAAATTTTGTAATGGTGTAAAACTAATTCCACGCGAGCGAAGCTGCAGGCGTCCACTAGTAGCGAAATAAATTATTTGACTTTGACTTTGACTTTGATTCCAGATCTGTACTACGTAGAGAACCTGTCGACATACCAGACGCTGGGCTTCAAGCGCTTCAATGTTGTCACCATCATCACCTCTCTCTTCTGGAAACAGTCGCGCGAGGCCATCTACAAGGGGAAGAGTTTGGGTGAGTGACGAGAGTAGCGAAAGAGCATGCAGGTCTATTCGATGCCGCATATGAACTGTGTGTCTGTGACAAATCTACTCCAGGATTTTATAACAGGACTTTTCTCAGACAGACAGACATAAATTCTTATTTCGTTAAGTATATATATATATATACGATTATATATATATATATATATATATATATATATATATATCGTATATATATCTCGTATATATCGTATATATATATATATATATATATATATATATATATATATATATATATATATATATACGATTATATATATATATATATATATATATACTTAACGAAATAAGAATTTATGTCTGTCTGTCTGAGAAAAGTCCTGTTATAAAATCCTGGATATATATATAGTCTGATAGTACGCGCTCGGGCTCAAAAGAAAATAAATCTTGGTTTTCTAGTTAGATAGTCTGTAGTAGGCCCGACAGCGCCCCCCCGCGCCTGACGGGTATCCATGAGGATTTTCCAGCGATAAAAAAAAAAGGTCTGTTTAGGTAATAGGAATAATCATGATGAATAAATAAATAATTATGAAATATTCATTATTACCCACGTATAAGTCATATTAAAAACTAAAAATATTAAATTAGACATAGCGGATCTTAAACAGTATCGGAATTAGTAGACAATACATTTTTGGAAAACAATTATTAATACTTGTTTATCCTACGTTTTTTAGAACTAAATTATGACAGCTCCTTAGAATGCCTGCATCATCAAATTACTAAAATCAACTCTCTACCAAATGATTTAACCGGTTTAAGACTTGATGCATTGAAGGTTAAATCAAACAGACGTGTTTTTTATCTATACATAGATAATATAGTGTATATATAGATTACTTCTATTTATAGGTAGATCTGTTAACGCAGCCCACGTCATAATGACAGCTATGCATATTTATAACCTGTAAACACCTTGCAAATTACTACGAAAATATTTATTTACATTGTTGGCCAGGTATTTATAACACAGTATGATAATACAACTAATTATAACGAACTAGCCATACATAGCGGTTTCTATTGTTTTCAACAAGCCATCATGGCATAACCATGCTATTAAATTTGGCAAACTCGCAATTTGGATTTGAATTACGATTCTTTTAGGATTTATTTTCAGTGAAATGGAAATATGTAAATCATTTCAAATCAAACGAAAAGAATTTGACAACAAATTTAATTGAAGCACAATCTCTAAATTATATACAATAAAGTTGAAATTGATACTTAATTTTATTTATAAAACATTAAACCGCAAAGCTTTAATCTTTATTAAAGCTTAAACTTTCCTTTTGAAATACCTATAATTAGGATAAATAAATAAATCATAAATATAATTATAAACATAATAAATATAATCTTGGACATTTTCACACACGGCCATCTGACCTCTAAGTAGGCGCGAGCCTGTAATATGGTCAGAGACTGATATCATACATAAATATTTTTAAATACATACTTATATAGATAATATTAACATCCAGACAACACAAATACAAGTGTTCGCTACACGAATATTTGTCCTGAGTGGGATTCGAGTTCGCAGACGCCAGGTGCCTTGGGCAGGTTGATGAGATGTCACTTAGGTATAATCCTAATACTGCTAGTATTAGAGATTTTTTAATATTGCAGAAACAATGTAGGTACCATTTCACGGCCTTACCCATAACAAAAGTCACGGATGACCTTGACTTTCGTTATGGATATGAACATGACTTCATTATCTGGAATCTACAGAGGTTATGTCTTAAAAAGTGATACAATGAATATGAATATTTTATCCATTTTGGTCTTTTAAAATTCCCAACAAAAAACAAACACGTTTGTTTACTAGGATACACGCTAAGCGCACAATGCGGTTGCGAACATTCGGTCTAGAACGTTCGCTTTACTAAAATACTCGTTAAGTGACTCTAGGCAGGGCCGGATTTAGAGGTCTACAGGCCTCCGGGCAACAAAGGAGTGGGGGCCCCCTGGCCCCAAATAATTTATCCAAATGAAATGAACAACTTTTTTGAGTCGAGTTTTCCAATCACTAATTTATTGTGAAATTGAGTAAATTATTTTAATATTTAACAAACAAAAATATAGATCAATTATTTCTGTTTATTTTTAAGAACAATAAAATAATGTTTGTTGTAATAATAATTGTATTGTATCAATCGTACCGTATGTATATGTGGCCCATTAGATTAACTTAGACTGTGTTGTCGTTGTCTACGTGCGATGTTGCCAAACCTCCAACAGACGGCTCATAACAATAGATAGGTCAAAAATCCAGTCCAAACTGGTTTTTTTATTTTTGTTAGTCATGATAATATAGTTTTAGATAAACGTTTTATTGTTAATGTTCTGTCATGAGGATAATCATTGCTTTTTTTAGTGGCCACTGGTAGAGTTTTGCTAGGTACTATATAGGCCTAGTGTGGGGACAAGTTTTTGGGGACAACGTTTTGACAAAATTAATTTGTTGTAAATTGTATTCGACCAATAAACTCTTAAATTTGTATTTGTAAATAAACCTCACAGTAATTTCTATGTTGTTCTATTTGGTACTACTCCATTGCATATCCAAGTAAGTACTTACGTAGGTACGTCGTCACAGTTACGCAACCTCAACGCAAGTCACGTTGTCACAACTGTCAAATAAAAACTATATCTACTACCTATTGGTACGAATGGACATAATTATGAATAATCGATGGTAGATAATAGATACCTAGGTAGTCGTAGATATACAGGGTTATTGGTAATTCGACGTATTCCCGTTAGGAGGTGATAGGGGTGACTATTTGTGATAATTTTAACCCCCATATGCATTATGCAAAAGTGAACCATTTTCGAGTTATCAAGCTTTTCAGCTTTTTTCAAAATAGGTCAGAAATGCAACATCAAAAATTTATTACAAAAAAAGTATCAATTAAAATCTATTTTTTTCTTCGGATTTATAAAAACGATTAAACAGTGGTTATTTATCAAAATTAAAACTACAATTATCGGTCCAACTTTAAAAATGCGAGACGATTAACGATATTACTTCAATATTTTTTGAGATTTTTGTCCACTAAAATGCCTTAAAAACAAAAAAAACTTATATCAAACTTGGCTTGCAGATTATTTTAAAAACATAACCGTTTTCTTAGCTTTCCAACAAGGCATAACAACTATGAACTTATTTTAAAAATACTGAGAAAAACCGATCACAAAGGATGCAGGCGGAAATTTGTATTCGAACTAAACTTAAGGTCGTTCTTTAAAATTTCAAAAAAAGTAATTAAAAACAATGCCCAATGTAAATAAAACAAAAATTATAAATATAAAATTAAATTTAGAACCAGTAAAAGTTTAGTAATAATAACAATTAATAATAAGTAACAATTAAGACATTTTGTAATTTAGTCTAATTAAAGTTCTTGCTCGAAGGGTATTCCCCTATTGCGTACGCAGTCTCATTCTTTTTCTGAGGTGTAACTTAACTACCGAAGTGTTCAAATTATTCCGAATCACATTCGCAGGACATCCGTCTTGCTAGTATGTATATCATGTTTTGCCGTATAGCCATAGGCACGTCTTCAAGTACTTCATTTGTTAAAAAAATTCGTAAGCGACCAAAATTGGTTCATCGATAAATTCTTGCACATATTGCACATAATGCAGAATAATTTGACTACTTCGGTAGTTAAGTTACACCTCAGAAAAATAATGAGACTTTGCGTACGCAATAGGGGAAGGCCCTTCGAGCAAGAACTTTAATTAGGCTAAATTACAAAATGTCTTAATTGTTTCTTATTATTAATTTTTATTATTACTAAACTTTTACTGGTTCTAAATTTAATTTTATATTTATAATTTTTGTTTTATTTACATTGGGCATTGTTTTTAATTACTTTTTTTGAAATTTTAAAGAACGACCTTAAGTTTAGTTCGAATACAAATTTCCGCCTGCTTCCTTTTGATCGGTTTTCCTCAGTATTTTTTTTAATAAGTTCAAAGTTGTTATGCCTTGTTGGAAAGCTAAGAAAACGGTTATGTTTTTAAAATAATCTGCAAGCCAAGTTTGATATAAGTTTTTTTTGTTTTTAAGGCATTTTAGTGGACAAAATTCTCAAAAAATATTGAAGTAATATCGTTAATCGTCTCGCATTTTTAAAGTTGGACCGATAATTGTAGTTTTAATTTTGATAAATAACCATTGTTTAATCGTTTTTATAAATCCGAAGAAAAAAATAGATTTTAATTGATACTTTTTTTTTAATAAATTTTTGATGTTGCATTTCTGACCTATTTTGAAAAAAGCTGAAAAGCTTGATAACTCGAAAATGGTTCACTTTTGCATAATGCATATGGGGGTTAAAATTATCACTAATAGTCACCCCTATCACCTCCTAACGGGAATACGTCGAATTACCAATAACCCTGTATAAGAAGGTATATAATCCAGTGCGAAGCGAAACAATAGATAATTTTATAAATACACTGACCGTTGGACCTGCGTGTTGACAAAGTTCGTAGGGAGCTAATAAGATTTGATGACCTTTTGAGGATAATATCACAGTATAATTTGCACAACCCAACGCCGACGGGCCCTTACGCCAGGGGTCGTGGGTTCGAATCCCACTCAGGACAAATATTTGTGTGACGAACACTTTCTTGTTTGTTCTGTGTCTGGATGTTAATATTATCTATTTAAGTATGTATTTAAAAATATCTATGTATGTATATCAGTCTTGACACCCACCATGATATTTATTAATTTATAACTAGTGGACGCCCGCAGCTTCGGTCGCGTAGAATTAGACATATTAATAGTTTCGTTTACACCTAGTAATATTATATAGCCTATGTACTCAGCGAAGATGCAGCTATGTAATGGTTAAAGAGTTTTTGAAATCGGTCCATTAGTTTTTGTGTGAAAACATTACAAACAAATGTTTCCTCTTTATAATATTAGTATAGATGATATATGTAGCTCTCCTTTGTGAATATACTTACCTCATTCAAATACATACTTGAGCAAAGATATTGTTTTGTTGTTTGTTTTACGAGAAACCATTCTATGCTCTTAGCCGTTAGAGCTCTCACTAGTTACGGCTGGCAAGGGATACCATAATATACAACTACAACATATTATATAACTACAAGCTCAACATTAAATAAAATCTACCGACTAGAAATACTTTTGATGGTGATATTTAAAACTTAGCTTGTATCGATCACATTTTTTACCGCCTGCAACCAACAAGAACGTTAAAAAATACATAATATGCAGGTTTGAAAAGCGATCTAATCGGCGACGGGTTGCAAGGCGGCGGTATGTTACTGCTACAAAATGGCGGCAAACCAGTGCTGTTCGTGCAAATGGCGCCCGCCGACCGGCTGTCAAATACTGACATATTAGAGGTTGGGACAGAGAAATAGTTTTGGTACTGAATAACTATAGTTGCACTTTAATTAGATGCGTTTGAGTTTAGTATTGGTGGTTTGTATAGTCAGACATTAATATGGTTACTACTAACTATTCAATTTAGATTTCTTCTAGAGTAGGGCACAAAGTTGATTTTAGTGTAGGTAGTAAGATATGACTCGTAAGTATGTAGGTAGGTAAACAGATAGGTTAAACAGTTGAATTAATTCACAATATAAAAATAAATGAATGTAAAGTAATAAAATAATATTTGGGACATCATGTATAACGATTTTGAATTTTGATAGTGTATTTCTGTATGGTAATTTGTTAGTGTGTAGTTATAAAATGTTGTACGTATTGTATATAGGTTTAGGGGGTGATCTGAAGGGTGACTGGGTGCAAACTGGAGGGGCTCTGCTGGTAGAAAAGGGGGGGAAGCTGTTGCGTCAGTTCTCTCAACAGGGGCCTAGCGACCACCTGTCTAATCAGGATATCTTGAAGGTCAGTGTTTTTGTTTGCTTTTTATTTGAATAAATAATTTAAAAAAAAACTTGACTGTTATGGAGACAAGCTCCCAATAGTGGGCATAAACTAAACCCATGATTGACTTTTGGTGATAAAACAGATAAACTAAAGCCAAGTTTGTTTTTTGGGGATGAAACAGTTATTGAATTAGGTTTTTTAATAGGAGCCTAAAAAAACAAAACAAGGTGCATTCCGTGGCGTCTGGTCTGGTCGACATTCTCTTCAACATATAAAAGTGGTGCAGCTGCACTTAAAACTAATGAAAAAACCCTATTTCTTTCAGTATTTCGGTCTCGAGAACGAATACAAGGCAGATATGGCGAATAAGAATAGAGAGGAGATGGCTTGTCCTGTAAGTAATCATTTATTATCTCTTCATTGTAAATAACCACTGCCTCGTTGGTCTAGTGATCGATAGGACGGTTAGTCATTCTGTGTGAAAAATAAATATCTTCTTCTTCTTCTTCTAACGAGGTTCAGCCAGAGGTCCTGGGTTCGATCCCCGAGTCGGGCAACTACTATTGGCTCTTATCTTGAAATGCCCGGTAGCAGCTCGGAGTCTGGATATGAGCCTGGTTTATGGCAATAGCCAATAGGCAATAGTATTACATGGGACCTAATATAACTGGTGAAATGTGGGTATATACATACCTCTGCCTACCCCTTAGGGTTCCGTATTTTTTTTTTCAATGAGCAGAAGGAATGCCGGATGGCATTTTCTACTCTTGGCTGAGTATAACAAATTGATATATTTTTTTATTATCATGTTTCCTTATAAACATTTAAGGTGTCCGTGGTCGCGCGTAAAATTTAATATCATACATTAAAAAAATTTAATAAACACAAGAAATATAAATTTTACCGCTTGCGTGAAGCATGGGCTTCACAGCACGTTACGTCCCGGTTGGTATCGTAGTATACTCGTTACAGTCGTTAAGCTATGTCGGAGGCCTTCCAGCGGCCTGAAAGTTTCATAAACGGTGTGGCCACTAGCCCCTTCGCTAATCAGCATTGGAGCAGCGTGGTTGAGCTAGGCATTCTACAGCCAATACTTCTGTAAAGTAGTTAGTAGACTAATCCAGAAATCTCAAACCTTCCCCTTTCCAGACAGAGGCCGCGGCCTAAGCCGTGGCGGAAGACTTTGGGGGGTCCACTAGCGCCCATACACTCCATATGGGCGGAGAGGAGGTGTAAGCAGAGTAGAGTTTAGTCAGACCATTGTTTTAGTGACAGCCTTTTTTACTTTTAACGATTGGAAAACCTTTGAAAGGTTTAGATATTGTGGGATTGAAGCTGGGTAAAGTGGTATTACCACCCACTAAAACCCCATCGGTGCCCTCAGCTTTGGAGGACAACGGGATCTCTGGTATTTAACGGTAAAGATTTATTTCTGTTACTGACTTTTGATAACTTCACCTTAGAGATGTATTGCGACAGTTCAACCAAAAATCGGTAATATACCGGATATTACCGATTTTTGATTGGAGACAAGCTAATGTATAACTTTAATTAGAGTACCTCGATTCTGGTTGTAGACAGTGGATTTATTTACTTACACATTAATTTGATGTAGAAAACCGATATTATTTATCGGTCTTTTGATTTTTTCCGAGATCACGTATAAATATCGGAATCCTATTAATTTCATTATATTTTTATTTTCTCCTTAGTTATTATAACAATGGTCTGAATCTTTTATTTTTATAATAACGTACTGATCTACGAAGTAGAATATAATTGTATTTTAGACTTTAATTGTATTTGTGTAGCTCTAACGTAATTGTTTCCCGTGATTTTCGGTGGTATGGTAACTTGTGTAGTCTTTAAAAAAACTGTAAAAATGAATAATGTGTATTGTTTGTACAAAATAAAAGTTGTATAAAAATAAATGTACCAAAAAAATTAGACGAAGAAAAAAAGAGAGAGTACATGTAAGATTGTAAGTCATATATTTTTTAATCTATTTTTGTAAAAATTACATTCAGAATAATATTGAACAATTTGTTTAGACGTAGATAGTGCTCTTGTTTCCTATATTTGTTTTGAAATTTAGTTTATTGGCTTTGAAAATTCTTTCATTTTAATGCTATATTTTGTGGTAAAGTAAATCTAAAGGACATATTGGTTTCTGAATTAAAGAAATCTCTGTTTTTAATTGGTTTAATATAAATTCAACAAAATAATGAAAATTATTCAACAATTGTAATATAATTGTATTAATATTAATTACAGCTTTCATCGTGGCTTTAAAAAACCAGTAAAGCATGATTATTACTTTGATTTTTTTTCGGTTTATTGAAAATTTTACCGAAATATCGTTAGAAAATAATATGTATCTGCCTACTCGTAAGCTGTATGTTAACGTTATGACTAACCAAGGCACTTTTGTTTATCTTCTTGTATTTTGAATTTGTTTTATTTTTTATCTTAATATAAACCCTTTACACTGATTGTTGTTTTATTTATGTGCATTTTTAAATTTTGCAAATATGCTAAACGCCACAAGGATAGATGGATCAAATCTATGAATTAATTTTGGTTTAGTTTGTTAAATAAAAGCCATAACATTAAAAAAAATATTATTACATATTTATTTACCTTAATATAAACCCATTACAAATTAATTATTAAATTAAATGTTTAAATAATTTACCTACATCTACCTATTATAGAGGATGTCTCAAGGAGGTTGTATTGTAATAATAATTTTCTCAGACAAAACAACAACAAAACAATAAGTCATTGTCAACCTTACAGAATATCAAATTTAAGTGTCTCGCGTCGATTCAATGTGATCGACAGAGTTAAGCAACGACGAGCGCGGTCGGCTTGTGGATGGGTGACCGCTTGGCAACATTTCATGAACGTTACCGTGCTTCTGAGAGCACGTTAAGCCTTCGGTCCCGATCGTATTCAATGGTGAAAACAATCGTTAAGCCTTGTCGAAGACCTTCGGGTTACTTGATAACATTCGACACTGGATTGGCCACTAACCCCTCCACCAATTCGCGTTGGAGCAGCATACTCCACGTAGGTATGCTCTAGACTTCCCGCAGCTTTGTCTGTAAGGGAGACCCGTGCCCAGAAGTGGGACGTATATGGGTTGCAGCTTGTACCTGTTTTAAAACAACACTACATGCTTTCTTTATACATATATGTATCTTTGTTTCTTTGCATGCCATTGACATTTCTCTGATATAGGTAGTATGAGTAGGTACTCAAGATTGAAAAATGGTCAGTCCGATGCCAATTCAACATACTTCCTAGTCTTTTTTCCCGTCCCTTTTGTAACAATATTACACTTATTGAAATTTGGAATTAAGTAATACAACCTTTGATCCACGGCATCGAGGTAAATCATATTGTTATTAACATCAAACACCAGTTTTACTATCGATCCTTTTTCAATAGCGCCTACTTCTTCCAAACGTCGAGTTCCGTAATCCATTTTGTAAATCGCCTTTGTAAATGGCTGAATGAAATAGGCGTCCGAGTTATAATCTGTGGTTAAAAAGTATATTTCGTCTTCAAATATGGCCGCCTGTTTCGCGCCATTTTTCAAAACATACGTCACTTCGTTGCTCAGGTAGTAGATGTCGCCAAGTTTGTCTATGATAAAATCGTCGATAACAAAGTTGGATAGTGGTGTGATGGGTTCGGATTTTTTCTTATCCGAAAATGTCGCTAGACCCTTCATTTTGAACTGGGAGTAATAGAGAGTATTATGGTATTGAAGGTGCCAAACAGTTTTATCCGCTAATCCGTATAGTTCAGTCCGATTTCTCGACGGACTATACTTGTATATCCCATGATCTCCGGACATGTATACTTCTCTCGTCGCTTGGTCTACCGCGTGTCCGAAAGTGAAAGTCATGTTCGGTACAACACTAAACTTTATGTCGTCCAAATCAAATTGGCCGGTAAAGTCTTTAGATCGGGTTTTGTAGTGGAAATAGAGGATATTGTTGGTTTTGTCCAGAGCTAGTTGGCCGGAGAACTGACGAGCCTCGAAGACTGTCACTTTTCTGTGGCAAATCTTGTGTAGGCAGGCGTGGCAAATAACTCTTCTAGCGGCCGCGACGCTGATTAGTGTTGCCAGTACAAACAGGATGTTCATTTTGTATCTGTGGACGTTTTAAACCATTTAGAGTTCGCCTGCGGCAGTTCCACCACCCGTTACGGTACCTAGTACCAAAGCAATTGTGGTCCGGTTGGAAAGGTGTGGTTTCCACACATTTTTACACTTCTTTAGAGACGACCATCTTAGTCCTTTAGGGGAAGCAACACATCTTTGACTGACTTAGAATAGAACAAGACTCTTACTAATAATTACTAACTGGACCTTACTAACTGGAAATAATTACCTACTAACACCATTAAAACCAACGAATAGGACCAACACTATCAAAACAGTCCCTGATCCAGTCTCATACCCACTAAAGAACTGACCATACATGTTCTTATTAACTGCTAACTGGACTAACCAATATCCAAGTCCCTATTAGTCTTTTCCGATGTCAGTAACAGTTGTCATGGGTAGAAGCGGATCGGTCGTGCTGCAAGCTCGTTTGCTATCTACTATCCTTAAAAAAAAAACTTTAGACTCGGGTCTTGATCGCTCGCGTGTCCATAACATACTATATATCCATAGCGGATCGGTCGTGCTGCAAGCTCGTTTGCTATCTTACATACATAATTTTTATTTAAATAAAATCTAAGAGTCACACAGCTTACTTTAAATATTTCCACCCATTACTTTATAAGAATTCGTAAATTGCAATCAAATCACACAATAAAACTTCGACTATGGATCACAGATTAGTTAATACTGAGCGATATTGAATATCAATGTCAATAACTTGTTATGATTCGTGCCCCGACTTGACCTGAGTTTGTTTAATTCCATTGGGAGTTAACGATAAGCATTGTTATTATAAGTGAGATTGTATGGAACTTTGTGGAACTGATATTTTTCTGTAAATAAACAAACAAAGATCTAATAATACTAAGCACCAACACACGTTAGCGTCCAAATTTGATAATCCTTTTTGGAGGGTCTGGACTGGAATGATGTGCACATACCTACTCTCAAATAGGCGTTAGTTAGTTATAAGTTAATTTTATTCTTCAGGTTTTTTCAAAAAAAAATTCGATACTGGGCCACTAACCCCTCCACCAAACCGCATTGGAGCAGCGTGATGTATGGCTCTAGACCTCCCACAGCTGTCTGTGGGGGAGACCCGTGGACGCAGTGGGACGTCTAACTATAAATATCAGAGCAATTGTCAGTCAATACGCAATGACATCACAAGCAAGGTTGGCATTAAATATGCTCATCTCGTCTAGGTCGCACGTTTACCCAGCACGCCGGCGTCGCGGGCCAACAAGTTATCCTGTTCCATCATTATTGCTGGTCACCTCACCTGAGAAGGCTTCGATTTGCATAACTTTTGGCACCACATGACCTAGATGTGAAACGCCCGGTAAATTTTAATATTAAATCATTTCTTTCATTAAAATCGGCCTAGATATTTTTTTTACGAGCCCGATGATATAATATTATATATTATGTGATCGACTGATTTAAGCAAAGAAGGACGTGATCGGTTTGTGGATGGATGACTGCTAGTGGCAATATTTTCATGAGCGCTACCGTGCTTCGTACTGCACGTAAGCCATGGTTCCCGTTTGTTTACAATGGTAACATTCGTTAAGCCTTGTCAAAGAACTTCGGGCGGCTTGAGAACATTCGACACTGGGTTGGCCACTAACCCTTCTGGATCTCAGACCAACAAAAAAAGTCTGAGTCCTGGATATTTTAACTCCCATTCACAAACCTACCGCGCCCTACGTTACTTAACGCTATATTTTGGAATAACTACACCGAATAACATGTTTCTAAGGACATCAGCCAAGTGCGGCGTCCCGGGCGGAACGAAGAACATTGCGAATATCAAAATACGCTGATAAAATGCAAATGTACTTGGCAGTTATTCAAGCGATTGAAGCGAGACTTCAAGCGTAGTCGTAAATTAAAAATGATAGAGGGTCGTTGATAAATGTTCCTAGCTTGTTTTTCCTATTACTATTTTTACAAAGTCAAAGAAAAACCGATCTTCTTTATGAATATAGGTACTTACCTATTTATACCTAACGTAAGAATACAATTATAATATCTAGTTTGGTCTTAGATTTGATATTTGATCCCCAGGTGGCCCGGTAAGTAGCCAAATCTAGCAATTTAGGGTTAATTTTTATAATTCTTTACAAAATAAGTACACTTTAAGAGTATTGAAAAAAAATACTCAGTAAGCTTCATCTATTTCTGAGAATGTAATTATTTTAAGTATTATAATTTATACTCCCTAGAACAACACAAACGTCTCAACAGTTTTATATCTCACTAGTGGACGCCCGCAGCTTCGCTCGCGTGGAATTAGTTTCGTTTACACCTAGTAATATTATATAGCCTATGTCATTCTGTGAAGATGCAGCTTTCTAACGGTGAAAGAATTTTTAAAATCGGTCCAGTAGTTTTTGTGTGAAAACATTACAAACAAATCTTTCCTCTTTTTAATATTAGTATAGATATTTGAAAACTAATTACCATAAAACTTTTCAGTGCTTATGTTGTATAACGGAACGGGAAGGGCGAAAATACTACTTTTCTCCACAATGGTCAAACTTTACAACCGTGCAAAGCCGGGGCGACTCACTAGTACGAATAGTAAGTTGGTATCAAACCGCACGGGAGTTTAAACTAATTTTATCTCACCGGAAAGTTGGCTTTCGTTGGTAGACAAATGTGTTTTTCGAAGTTGAACACCGGCCGGAACCAATGGTCCACACATTTATTCCGGAAACTCACCGACAGCGGGAAGGGGGTAACTTTGTGAGGGGTAAAACGGGAGAGTAAACTATGGTTTTTGTATAAAACTTCAAAACCTCATTGATTTCACGACTCCGTAGCTGGTGACTGCCGCGGGTTCGAATTCCGGCCAGGGTAGATATTTATGTAGCAGGTAAATATTTTGTTCTAAGGCAATGCCATATTGAATTTTGTTGTTTTCTGTGAGTCCCGCCCGCACAGGCCTTTTTTTTGTTCATGAGTGGGAAACCTTTAAAAGCTACCCGGACGTCGTGGGGTCGCCAGGTTATGTGGGATTTTCAACCACTAAAACCCGCTCGGTGGCCTACTCCGGCGCTACAGGACGGCGGGATCTCTTGTAGAACGCGTCGGTGCCCTCCAGCGCTGTGGTCTCCGGTCTTCTTCGAATTTAAGCCAACTAACCCTACACAACGCTGTTCAGCCAAACAAAGCGTTGTCTGTCCAGGGTTCTCTTGATGGATGAAGTTCCTGCAAGTGCTGCCAAAAGAACACGGCTGGAGTTTGTGCTATATGGAAGAAAATTACAACCTATAATCTCATTCGTTGATAGACGATATATAGATCCCTATTCCTGTCGAAAGTGGATTCATACTGGTCATTCTAGTAGGACATGCTAGTAGGACTACCGAGAAACAGCCGACGAAGACAATTAGCTGTCATGGAGTTTATCGAATATTTATCTGCCTAATAAATGTTTGCTCCAGCCAGCAACCCATAGACGTTCCACTGCTGCGCACGGGTCTCCCCCACAGACATATCTGCGGAAGGTCTAGACCTAGAGCATATTCCACCATTGGTGGAGAGGTTAGTGGCCAACCCAGTGTCGAATGTTCTCTAGCCATCCGAAGGTCTCCGACAAGGCTTATCGATTGTTTTCACCATTGAAAACAACCGGCTCCGACGGCTTAACGTGCCCTCCGAAGCACGGTAGCGCCCATTAAACTTTGCCACTAGCAGTCACCACACATTAAATGCTTTGGTTTATATAAACTGTGTAGGTATCTTCATTTATTGGCGGAGTAAATGGTGCTCACCATGATAGTGTTGTCATTTTGCTTACTCAAGTTAGTCCATCTAAGGCTGGAATGCACTTTCCGAGCCAAGCAAACCCTAAAACGACGTAACGCAATTTTGGTCGTCAATCAAGCAGAGACACAGACAGCACGTGTGGCTACTGCCAACCAATTGAGTAATGCAGTATGCCTGAATGTGCCTCTAAATGTGTCATAGAGTGCTATCACACCACAAAAAACCTTAAATCGGGACAAACTTTGCAAACAGTGCACCCGCAAAACTTTTTGTAAACCCTTAGGCAGTGGCGTAAGGTTCAATTTAGCGTGCAATTAAATTACCAATGACGTTTTTAGGGTCCATTCTTAAGGTCGATAATGTGCGCGATACGAATGATAATTTCCGTATGCTATTGTCTATAAAAGCGATGCGCATGCGCAGGATTCAAAGCGAAAGTCGACGAAAATGAAGGTGATTGCACGTTTTTGATTGTGCTCTTGTGTTTGTGTTTCGTGTTTTGTGAATTATGGCGATTTTTCGTGATTTAATTAATTCGGGCGTCATCGATTGTGTTTGGAAAAGTTCATTGTTTGTCGATAGTCGATACAATATCGATTACTTATTTAAGTTTAAAAGAGTTATTTTTATTAGAAGATATTAGGTACTATATAAATTATCTAGAAGTAATCAACTTCTAGATAATTTTACCACTAAGCCTTAAAAATTTGCAAAATAATAATTGAAAGAGGGCTTTTAAGTAGTTCAATAATTTTCCACTTCAATAATTTTTAATGTAATTTTATACTAATTATTAGATTTATTTACGTGAAGTGAATAGCAAACAAGTATGTCTGACGCCCGTTAAATTCATATGGATTATGTCACTTATAATAAATACGCTTTACTGAAGAAACACATTGCCGCGACGTGTGGAAAAGCATGTCTGATCAATTGAAATTCATCAACTAACAGTTTTGACATAAACTAGGGCGAAAAAATAGGAGCTCATTTTTTTATGTGACTATGACTAACATATAAAACGAGCATGCAGTTACTGTGAACACCGAACCAGGACTGTGTGGCAGTCCCTTTATGGAGTCCAAATAGTAATATCGTTTGACGAGTATGTACATTGGTAGTAGGACAACTTTTGCATTTAATTCTATACTCTCTATTATTTTTTATTTTTATTTTATCTTTATGTCGTCCTATAGTAGGTACATAATTATATTAACTAAAGATATAGTACAGTTGAAAGCTAGACTAAATTCTCGAGAGTTATTTAAAAAAAACAGAGACGGCTAGTTAACAACATTTGGGTAGCATCAAATACCATTTATTGGTTCCACTAGGTACTACCCAAAATTGTTTTAACCGGCAGATTTCATGATGAGATTCGTCTAATTAAATCGTCCGTTAGCAATTCATGGCCTAATGTCGAACATTTCCATCCTGCGTGTTCAGAGCTTCACAGCCAATTTGGCATTGGAATGGGGCGATCAATCACACAGGAATCGCTCCGTGATAGCCGGTGTCCTATCTAGATCTGTGCTGAGTGTAATGATTTGGTTTTTTTACATACTAAAATAAAATAAAATAAAAATTACTCAATGACTTATTTTAGTATATACGCACTAGGCATCCTGGGATTTATCCGAGTGATTGGTTTTGGGATCAGGTCACTTTTTGGGGGCTAGCTACAATCGATCTTTTTAGGTCGCAGTGGCTTAATAAATAATAATAAAAATAATAATGTGCGCACTAAGCCTATTATTTCTAAAGCCTTTCAGCCGCCCGTCCAGAGACATCACAGTCAAATTGGCTTTTGAGTCGACCAATTAAAGATATCGCTTTCGGTGCTTATCTGTGAGACTTGGTTTTTACATCGCCAGAGCTAAAGAAACATGTAATGTATGGACAGATGGACATTACAGTCCTAGATGGTAAAGCTACAACGACTACAATCCAAGTATCCACCGTTGGGCACGGGTCTCACCCATAGCCACAGCTGCGGGAGGTCTAGAGCATACTCCACCACGCTGCTCCAATGTGGATTGGTAGACACCTTGCCACATGTAGGTTAGACGACTGCGGTTCGGCTCCTCTCTTATAATAAAAAAATACTCTTTAGTTACCCACATCAATACATCTATGGGTATCGACGTTAGCGGGCGGCTGGTTAGCACACTTTTACATAATATATCTTAAAATAATAAAAATACTCCCAAACACACAGTTCGCTAAACAGGTAGCATATGTCGGCATGTCCGTTTTCTCTCTCACCCCAAGTAACAATACCAATGTCTCCCCCAGGAACTGTTAACGGTGGTATCTTTGCTCCTGAGCGGCGTGGTGGCAGAGGGCCCGTACGCGCCGAGCGGCTGGAGGCCTGATGGACCCTCCTTCGACCTGCCTGCAAGGCCCCAGGTAAGTCTCTCCCCACTATGTGCGGAAGGAAGCCGTAAGCTCATTTTAATACAAAACTATCACCTATTTGCGTTAGAAAAATGTTAGCTCGTTAAAAGTTAGCTCAGCCCACGCTGGCCCAATGATAGCTAATGATAGTTGGAATACAGAGTACCTAGGAAGATGCTGAACTTAACATTTATTGAGCACTTTCTGAGCATCGGAATGTGTAGGTCTCTCGCTTTACACCGGCACTACGGTCAACTTTTACTTACTTACCAAGCTTACCAAAATAGCAGCTAGAAAACAAGCTGTATTGTTTGTTGAGGCATATGATAAAGGATCGAACGCAATCAATTAACAAAAATAAACCGTTGATTCTGGTTTTCACTAGAAACTTTTATTGACATGTTCAACGTCTGACCATTATGTTTGAAAGATGTAATAACTTTACTTCCACAGAACCCTGAAAAGCAAGAATACTTGCCTCCCGTGGACCCTCGTCGCCCCGCAATCCCTACGGACTCCGGCGTCGATGTTTCAGTCCAAGGCTTGCCAACTGTGGAACAGCAGCCCATCTTCCAGGTCTCGCCAATTAGTGGACAGCAATACGCTGGACCGACCTACCAGGCTGATCTGAGAAGCTTGGACCAGACGTTGCAACAGATACAGGTATTTATTCTTCTGTGATAGTGGTTGCTCAAGGTTTGAGCCTTTGACTGAGAGGTCCAGATCGAATACATATGGCACCTGCTCGTTAAAGTACATCAACCGTGGCTATGTTTGATCTGCTTTTTAAACTCAGTAAATTTATGTTAGTGCGTCACAGATTAAGAGGATATCTGTCGACCGTCACTTTTGAAGAATAGGTTTGTACCAAAAATATTGCCGTCGCGCTGAGCCCCTTAGCGTGCGATAGAGAGAAGTGCAGTCTCGAACTGATTTTACCTACGTAAAATTAAGAAAATCGTCCTTTCGTAATCCCCTGTTTCCTCCTCGAAATCTAGACCGATTTCAATATTTCTTTCAGTTAAAATGTAGAACAGGGTCTAAGCTATGCCCGTACGTTTTGCTTTTTTGGGATATGTTAGTAATTACCAGTTTGCTTGATGTTTGAAAATGTATGTAAAAAAAGTCGATTTTTTTGATTTTAAATGATTTTTTTTCTCTTCTATTAATCAAATTATGAAAAAAAACAAAACGTACGGTCATGGCAGAGGTACGTATAAATCGTATGGTATTTTTTTCACTTCTGTAACTTCTTTATCCTAGGAGGAAACAGGGGACTACGTTTGTATGGAAAAAGTGTCGACTAGTTCGCTTGTGATATCCTCTTAAGGACATAATTTTGTTACTTATACCTATATGTTTTGTTATTGTTGCCTGTATTATTAATTTACACCATATTAAAAACTATTTTTTTCAGTACCTCCAACAACTAGAGAAGCAACGAGAATTCGCTAAACAGAGACAGTTAGATGCCGCAAGAGCAAACAATGCTGCCAATGGCTTGCAGAACCCCCAACCTCCAAGGCGTTTCGTGCCTCAAGCCACTTCAACTACAACGTCAACTACCACACAAAAGCCTGAATCATCAACCGAACTAGATTTGAACGAAGGCGAGGATTATGACGCTGACAAAGATGCCGAAAAGGCCAGCGAAAAGACAAAGGTCTCAGTTGAAGTTACGAAGCAGAACATCCAAGAATACCCTCCAGAATTGTTCTTGGCGCCTCTAACACAGTTTAAAGTTCACCCCCAATTCCTGCAAATACAACAGCTGGGACAACTGAGGGCTCCCTTAATCTATCAGCCGCAGCAATTGGAACAACAAACCCAAAAGGCGGAGGGATTCTCTGGTCCAGCTCATTTTGCTGCACTGCCTTCCGTATTGGCTCAGCAGCAGCTTTTAGCACAAGCGCAACCAGTTCCTCAGCCTCAATATAGTCGAAGTCCAGCCGTTGTCGTCGCGAGAAATCAAGATCAACCCGCCTATCTGGTGCCACAGGAACAGTTTACTCAGTACCAACCTGCAATTAATACCCAGTACCAACCACAAGCCCAAGTGCAGGCCTTCCCACAAATCCAAGCACAGCCCGTAATACTACCTCCGCAATCAAACCAATTACAGCCTCAGTACCCGCAACCAGCTCAGCGTGAACCAGAGGCCGAAGATGTTGAAAATATCGATCAGCAAGGGCAACAGCGACCGCAGTTAACACCTCAGTTTGTTTATCAAGGTTACCAACCTCAGGAGGTTTATCGGCAACCAATGCAACCCATTGCTAGTCAGTACCAACCGCAGGCTCAGCAAACTTTCCCTGTTCAACCTCTAGTGGCTAGTCAGTACCAACCTCAGGGTCAACAATCGTTCCCTCAGCCAGTGCAATACCAACCTCAGCAAGTTTATCAGCAACAGTACCCAGCTCAGCCCGAAGTTGCCAGTCAGTACCAACCTGAGCAAATTTATCAGCAACAGTTCCCAGCTCAGACCGAAGTTGCCAGCCAATATCAACCTCAACAAGTTTATCCGCAACAATATCCTAGTCAGTTTCAGCCTCAGGACCAGCAGAATCTATTAGCATCTCAACCACAATTGATAAACTACCCAGCCCAGGATTGGAATCAGTATTATCAACAGCAGCTTTACCAACAATTCGCTGACTCGAACGCTCAGCAGATCCTCCAAGGCCAGGACTCCCTTCAGAGTGGACTGGACGTTAACCAGGATGGGAATGGGATAGACAAGAAGGAAAAAACTGATGATGAGCCTGAGGAGGAGCAAAATGAAGATGGCTCTCGAGCCACAGCGGTTGCTACTGCATTCGGGGCAAGGTCAGTATCGTATCGAGTATTGAATAAAAATATCGGCGCATCCATCCGTGGTTCGAATGACAAATGTTCTCGAACATTTATAGCATTGTAGTGACACATTTGCCAGTTACAACGTACGTGATATACATTTAACTGTTGTTCATTGTTATTGCGCGTGTAATTGAGATGTAACTTTATGCAATTTGCTTTTTGCGTTAGTAATGTTAGTTAGTCAGTAGAGTTATTTACGGTTACAAGTTAAATTGCCACTTTATATTTTGAATGTCACTTTTTATAACATAGCTACAGTAAACATCACTCAAAAAGGCGAATGTGTGTGTTACGTATGTTTGTTACTTATTCACGCTCAAATGGCTGGACCAATTTTGATAAAATTTAGTATATGTATATGTAGCTGACATATGACACCCTGGATAAACACATAGGATACGATTTTTATCCCGACACTGTATTCCCCTTGGGATAAAAAATCGATATCAATATTTTGTCAGTATATATTATAAATTACAAGCGGGCGAAGCCGCGAACAGTAGCTAGTGCAATCTAAACATAAAATAATGCCTGTAGTACCCCGAAAGGGTAGGTAACTAAGTAGTGACACAGTAGTGACTTGACACCAGTTAATTTAGTTGACCGTCCCATGTAACAGGGTGAGCCATATCCAAACTGAATATTGGGAATGAATTAGAATAGAATTGAATAAATGTATTTGGTTCAGGAATAACAGCAAATTACTTACAAATATTCCTTAGGTACCCTTACCTTAAAAGTACTTACAATTTTAATTATATCCTAGTAGTACCAATTGATTTTCAGTGGTGCCTATGGGGAGGGTATCCAGACGGTTCGCATGTACACCGCACTAGAAATACAAATAAAAATACAAATAAAAAATAAATAAATAACATCATAAAAACTCGGTTTGGTCAACTGTCAGATTAGGTTGGTAACTCATTTTTTATGACCTTTGTATGATGAAGGTTTAGGGTTATAAGTTATAACTAAGAGACAAAGTACTTCAAGGACTCCTGACCTCAATCATTAAAATACAGACGATCTGACAAAGTGTCCAACATCCTATTTTCATAAACTAAAGTTCCAGCTGTTGTTTGTTGTCCTTCATTGAATACTAAATTTGGCGCGACTTTCCAGATTCTATCTAAACAGGTTATGAAACAACATTTCCAACAACTTTTCCTTCTGAAATTACTTCTGATTGTATTCGCTAAAGTTTCTAAGTCAGAACATCGGAGGGGAATTAGCATTCTACCGTATTAAATCAATTAGTCGAGTTAGCTAAGTTATAAGTTCAAGATTTTGCCTACTGAACCGCGATGAGTGCCCTTCAAGGTCGCATCCGAATTTGATTATTGCCATTCCAATCCACTTGTTTCTCCATTAAAGGATCCATCACAAACCTTTCTTTGTTCCACTGTTGGGCTCGAATCTCTTCTCGGAATTTGAGGGGTTAGGCCATACTGGACTGTGGCCACGCTGGCCAAGAGAACATTATGGGAAACTCTCCGGCATGCATTCCTCATGATGATTTCCTTCACCGTTACAGCAGTTGTCATTTTTATTCTTAAATCGCACGTAGCTAAGAAAAATCATTGGTGCGTGCCGATTGAATTTGAACCCGGGATCCTCGAGTCAAAGGCGAGTTCGATAGGCATTGGGGTATCACTGCTGTAAAATGACGACGAAAATACCAGCCAAGTTCTAGTCGGCCATGCACAATAAAGAATTTTTAAAATCGGTCCAGTAGTTTTTGTGTGAATTGTTGAACAAACAAATGTTTTATTTTTATAATATTAGTATAGACAGTATAGATTAAATTAACTAATTAAATAAAGTAAAATAATGTCCATGTTTAGGACTCAACCGAGGGTTTTCTCGCAATACGGAACCCCAGCTGCCACCAGGCCCCAAGCGTACCCCGGATATACCACCACAGAGGCTCCTCAGGAGGAGGTAAGGTCTTTTAATCATGGCTTTGAAACATGACGGTCTAGACTAGAGCATACTCCACCACGCTGCTCCAATGCGATTGGAGGGGTTAGTGGCCAAACCAGTGTCGAATGTTCTCAAGCCACCCGAAGGTCTTCGACAAGGCTTAAAGATTGTTTCCACCATTGAAAACAACCAGGACCGACGGCTTTACGTGCCCTCCGAAGCACGGTAGCGTCCATGAAATTTTGCCACTAGCGGTCACCCATCCACAAACCGACCGCGCCCGTCGGTGCTTAACTCTTTTGATCACATTGAATCGACGCGAGCCATTGGGCTATGGATATATCGGTATAACAGGTGATATATTAAAACGCTGAGCGCGTTTGGCTTTGGCGTTGGATTGAAGGGGTCGGTGTCGATGAAAAGCTTGATATAATTTGCAAGGTTTATTGTCACTGACACAGTAATTACAAGCAACACAGCGCAGTCTAGTCGCGAGTAAGGGCGGAAAGCAAGTAGTTAGTCTTCGATGATCTCGCTAATATTCTAGTGTGGCTTACTATAAATTACTTCTGTACATCTACTAAAATGTTGGGTTGCCAACAAACGCACATAATATAGAAAAGTTAAAGCGTACCGCTTGTGTTTGAACTCAGATGCCCCTCGAGTGAGAGGCGAGTTCGGTAGGCACTGGGCTGGGCTGTCACCGCTGCAGTTAAAGAAAATAAACTATCTCTGTGTACAGGTGACAGATGACAGCCCATCGGTTGCGCAGGCGACGGCAGTAGCTACTGGCTCCAGGAAGAGTGCCAAACTAAGGTAAAGACTTGAAGCTCTATATCTTTGCAGTTTTTTCTTAATAAATATTACTTATCTTTTATTTCTGACAATTATGTGATATGGAATGCTAAGGATCGTTCTATTCCCGGATTGTGAAAAATAGTATTTTTTTCTAACTCGAAGTTACAAGTATTATTTTAGTAGTTATGATATTTATCTATAAATATAAATATCATGTACATTCTCACACGCGGCCATCTGATCCCAAACTAGGCGCGAGCCTGTACTATGGGTGTCAGAGACTGTTAATCATAAATAGATATTTTTAAATGCATACTTAAACATGTATATAATAATAATTAGCATCCAGACACAGAACAAGTGTTCACACGAATGTTTGTCCTGAGTGGGATTCAAACCCACGACCCATCGCATAACAGCATGACTATAACTGACCTAATGGGATATCTAACCGGTGTAATGTTGGTGTGCCTGTGTACACTTCGGAGTATTTCAACGAGCATCATCATCATCATCATCATCACAACCCTTTCTTTGTTCCACTGTTGGGCAAGGGTCTCCTCTCAGAATCGGAGAGATAGGCCTTAGTCCACCACGCTGGCCAAGTGCGGATTGGCGGACTAACGAGCATGATACTTATTATTGTTTTTCTTATTGAACTGTTATCTTATTTCAGAAGTCGTCGAGTACGACCCGTCTTCACTTTGGACCGATCGGGACACTTGGTGCTGGCACAGGATCAATAGATATAACTCAATTTACAGACACTAGGATCCTAGGACTATCTTATATATAGAGTCTTACTTTCCCATTTCCCAGTAAACACTTCACAATTACACAGTATGCTGTGTCTTATGGTGCTGATTTACGGATCCTTGGGTTTTATGTACCTACTTACGTTTTTTCTTTAGAGTCAAAATTTCATAACCCTTTCAAAACCAGTCTTAACTAGTTTATACAATTAAATGGTTACACCTTATTTGTCTGCAATAATTATTATGAGTTTATTCTTACGTAGGTATTTTATTTGATGTTTAACTTTTGGTAAACCTCAACAAAGCCTGTCCTACTTTAACTATTTAATTTGTATTAAATTCATTGAAAAAAAGAGAATATTTAAAAAATATTTTGTTTTATATACTAGCATAATTATTTTTCCTTAAGCAACGACAGTAAAGAAAATATCCTAGAGGATACATCTCTATAGAAATGAAAAACCTGTCTTTTCTAGTGACAACTTATTTTATTTATAGAAACGAAATAAAAACGATAATGGTATGCTGATATGAATTGTGTATTTTTTTACATCGGACTAAAGTAACCCTAAGATAAAACTCGCTAACTTGCGTTAGCAAACAGAAAACCTTAAAATTTGTTACAAGGTGTATTAGAGAACATTTAGGATGTTTATTTAGGATCTAGAACATTTAGCGTCTCAAGCATGCAGGTTTGCTCACGATGTTTCGCTTCATCGATACATTCTAGGAGGACCGAGAAAAATCCGACTGTGTCCGCAAGTGACGTTTATAGCGTTAAGATAAATACAGATTCTACCATCCATCGTAACAAAACAGAGCTGAAATACGATAAATCAACATTATTACCGGAGGAAATTTAATTTCTAGCCGTTGTTTTGCGTCCGGCATCGAATTTTAAATTAGTTTTGGGTTTACTCATAGAAAAGTTTGATCAAACATTATATTTACGACATCAGGGTTTTCGGTTTTAGAAGGCAGGTTAGTCGGTTAGTCTTATGTCCTATTCCAAGCTTTAACAACGGGTCAGCATAGAATTCAGTCCATACGCACCTTATTATATATAGTTATAGCTTCGCTCGCGTGGAATCTATATATATAAAAGGATAAGGTGACTGACTGACTGACTGACTGACTGACTGACTGACTGACATATCAACGCAGGGCCTAAACTATAAGGGCTAGAAACTTGAAATTTTGCACAGGGGTTCCTTTTATAACGTAGGGGAGCACTAAGAAAGGATTTTTGAAAATTCACCCCCTAAGGGGGTAAAAAGGGGGTGCAAAGTTAGTATGAAACTTTGCCGTTTTTGAAGTTATTCGAATGAAATTCAGTACTTATGAAGGTTTTTCATTGAAAGTTTCGAAAATCATCCCTTAAGGGGGTAAAAGGGGGGTTCAAAGTTAGTAGGGGTAAAAAGGGGGTGCAAAGTTAGTATGAAACTTTGCCGTTTTTGAAGTTAATCGAATGAAATTCAGTACCTATGAAGGTTTTTCATTAAAAGTTTCGAAAATCTTCCCAAGGGGGTAAAAGGGGGGAGCAAAGTTAGTAGGGGTAAAAAGGGGGCGCAAAGTTAGTATGAAACTTTGCCGTTTTTGAAGTTCAGTACATATGAAGGTTTTTCAAATCATCCCTTAAGGGGGTAAAAGGGGGGTGCAAAGTTAGTAGGGGTAAAAGGGGGTGCAAAGTTAGTATGAAACTTTGCCGTTTTTGAAGTTATTCGAATGAAATTCAGTACCTATGAAGGTTTTTCATTGAAAGTTTCGAAAAGCATCCCTTAAGGGGGTAAAAGTTAGTAGGTATAAACAGGTAATAAGGTTTACCTCGAAACAATGTATTTCAATGAAATTAGTTCCTAATAATTTCTTATTTATTAGTTCCTAATAAAGTATGCGCGCACGGATGTGCCGCGGTGCTGCATGAGGGAGGGGGGTACCGTCAACCCGCACGCGGACAGACGCTTAATGGTCGCTTCAGTTATTAAAAACTAGCGGACGCCCGCAGCTTCGCTTGCGTGGAATTATACATATTTAATAGATTCTTCTTAACGCGTTAACTTTAGCTCCATAAATTTGTAATGAATCCGTAAATGTGTTATCCCGGCCCGGTAGACAGTTTCGAATCCGATACTTTAAACTGCGTTGATATGTCAGTCAGTCAGTCAGTCAGTCAGTCAGTCAGTCAGTCAGTCAGCCAGTCAGTCAGTCAGTCACCTTATCCTTTTATATATATAGACTAGCGGACGCCCGCAGCTTCGCTTGCGTGGAATTATACATATTTAATAGATTCTTCTTAACGCGTTAACTTTAGCTCCATAAATTTGTAATGAATCCGTAAATGTGTTATCCCGGCCCGGTAGACAGTTTCGAATCCGATACTTTAAACTCTGAGTAGGATATCGCCATTTTTTTATACACAACATAGTAGTAGTAGTAGTAGTAGTAGTAGAAGTAGTAGTAGTAGGATTTTTTTATACACAACATGTACCTATATTTATTTATATCTCCTACTTTCATGAATAATATCGTAAAATATGTATACAATGATTCTAACTCTCCCTAATATAAAAGAACGATTTTAAAATATAAAAAAAAAAACTTTTTTAAATATAAAATACATCGTAATGTCACGATTACTTCTAATCATTGTTAAAAGTAAATTGATGAGGTAAGTTTTACCAGTCCCACCTGGAGCATCTAAAAAGAATATTCCTTCATTGCTTGCATTTGTGCTTGAAATAATTTCATTGTATTGTACAATTTGTATTGTATTGTATTGTTATGTACAAATCTGTTAAGAACAGGCACGTCGTAGTTAAGTTCATTAATATATACCAAATTCATCATCCAGTGCATCCGATCTAATGGGTTTTGGTAATCCATATCTTTCTATTGCATTCGCTCTGGCATCCATCCTTCTATTGAATTATACAGGGTGTCCCAGGAAATAGTGTCAAGCGGAGGCCTAGAGATAGAGCACCCCTAGGGCTACCCGAATCACCCCCATGTATGTTCCGCAACTTTTCGTAGTTTTCGAGTTATGATTTTTTTTGTATTTTTTTTTGATACCTTGGTTTATTTGACATTATTGGTCACAGAGGCATAAATTGTTGAGATACAAGCTTGATTTTTTTTTCTGAAATAGGTGAACAGTACTTATTGCAGATATAAAAACAACTGTGGGCCCATATGCTACTATTAACCCATAAAAAAATGTTGAACCCTAAGTTTGTTCAAATTTTAAAATTAAAGATTTCTTTTAGGACGATTTAAAAAAAAACTTATTCTAAAAATGTTTCCAAAATCTTTTTCAAAAACTTCCCAATTTCATCAGCTATCTGCCATGTAAATTTGATAGAGCTATCTCTACGGCTTCATCCTTGAAAGAATGTTTTAAACACGGTAAGTCGAAAAAACTTAATTTAAAGATCGGGCTAAATAAAACTAAAAATTAATTAGCATTGATTGTTCATTATTAATTTACAAAATGTCGCCCTTCCTGCTCAATGCCAGTTCAACATCGCCTTAAAAAAAATTCTTTTAATCGTATGAACGTTGCTTTTTATTGTTTCCTCTGCTTGAATTTTGTTCGTAGTTCCGCTATGTTTCTGATGTCCTTGTCGTAAATTAATCTTTTATAATAGCCCCAAACGAAGAAATCGATGGGGTTTAAGTCGGGAGACCGTGGCGGCCAGGCAATGGGTCCCCCACGGCCGATCCACTTGTCTCCAAACCTTTCGGTTAAATGTACTCTGACAATCCTCGCAAAGTGACATGGGGCGCCGTCATTTTGAAATGTCATATTACTACGCGTTAATAGGTCTACATTTTCTAAAAGGCCGTCGAGATCTTGCCGTAAAAATTCCAAATAGGACTTGCCATTTAATCGGTCAGGTAGTTGAAAGGGGCCAATCAGCTGTCCATTTAGGACGCCTGACCACAAGTTCACACTACATGAAAATTGGAATCACGTGTCATGTGTGGATTTTCAATGCTCCAAGAATGATAATTGTGAATGTTGAAAATTCCACAACGTTTAAAATGAGATTCGTCTGTCCACAAAATTAATATTAATTAATATTAAAAAAAAGATAAAGATTTTTTAAGGCGATGTAGAACTGGCATTGAGCAGGAAGGGCGACATTTTGTAATTTAATAATGAACAATCAATGATAATTAATTTTTAGTTTTATTTAGCCAAATCTTTAAATTAAGTTTTTTCGACTTACCGTGTTTAAAACATTCTTTCAAGGATGAAGCCGTAGAGATAGCTCTATCAAATTTACATGGCAGATAGCTGATGAAATTGGGAAGTTTTTGAAAAAGATTTTGGAAACATTTTTAGAATAAGTTTTTTTTTAAATCGTCCTAAAAGAAATCTTTAATTTTAAAATTTGAACAAACTTAGGGTTCAACATTTTTTTATGGCTTAATAGTAGCATATGGGCCCATAATTGTTTTTGTATCTGCAATAAGTACTGTTCACCTATTTCAGAAAAAAAAAATCAAGCTTGTATCTCGACAATTTATGCCTCTGTGACCAATAATGTCAAATAAACCAAGGTATCAAAAAAAAATACAAAAAAAATCATAACTCGAAAACTACGAAAAGTTGCGGAACATACATGGGGGTGATTCGGGTAGCCCTAGGGGTGCTCTATCTCTAGGCCTCCGCTTGACACTATTTCCTGGGACACCCTGTATATATAGATTATTCGAATGAAATTCAGTATGAAGGTTTTTCATTGAAAGTTTCGAAAATCATCCCGAATGGGTGTCATAATTGTTCTTTCACGGATCCATTCCATTCCATTCCCTTTATTTGAGACACATCAGGGTAAATTTTTAAAGTAGAAGATCTGAAAATTTGCCTGCAGAAATATCCCCCCTCAAATGCACTGTCATATTTCTGCTTAATTTTAATATTATTGGCGATATCCTACTCAGAGTTTAAAGTATCGGATTCGAAACTGTCTACCGGGCCGGGATAACACATTTACGGATTCATTACAAATTTATGGAGCTAAAGTTAACGCGTTAAGAAGAATCTATTAAATATGTATAATTCCACGCAAGCGAAGCTGCGGGCGTCCGCTAGTTAGACATAAAAATAGTTTCGTTTACACCTATTAATTTTGTATAGCCTATGTCACTCAGTGAAGATGCAGCTTTACAATTGTGAAAGAATTTTTGAAATCGGTCCAGAAGTTTTTGTGTGAAAACATTACAAACCATATTAGCTTTTTATAATATTAGTATAGATTAAAAAAGAAGCCTAAACCTAATCTGACTTAAGTTAGTTAAGTTCTGCACGGAAAACGAGTAAGGCGGAGCCGCGGGTAAAGTTAATAATAATAATGTAGAAAAATCATTTGGCATAGTTATAAAGGTTTTCAATTCTAAAAGGAAATTTAAAAAAACATTTTAATTCGACATTGTGGAAAGAAATAATATTTAAAATAAAACCTGCCAACTCATTTGAAAAAGTTTATAAAAGAAAGTTCAATCAGCTCTAATTCATCAGTTCCACCACATTCTGACTATAAACATCACGTAACAATAAATAACAAACATAACAAAGAGGAACGCAGGTACACTGACGATAACAGCAACGTTTTCTCTTATAAAAGCGAGCGCAATATTACAGAAAGTCTTCTTGAATTCAGAATGAGGGGTTGCTTGCTCCACTGCATCTTCTATTGAAATCTGAACTGAATCTCCCTTTCCAATCTCCTGCTGTTTACAGTGAAAAGGTAGAGGGGCCTTTAACACTTCGAAGTAATCTTTGAGAAGCTTTGGCTCCTTCAACTTGTGTGTGTATATTGAAGAGCTACTTTGGATGCAATTTTTGGCGACTTCTTCACTGAAGGTGGACATTATTTTGTCGATCACCTCATTTTGCATTATGTCACACTGCATATATGCATCTGATTTTGGTATCGTTTCAATTGTTTCATTTGATTTTGTAAGAATTTTGTATTTAATTTCCTTGGACGTACAATCATTTATTACTTCCTCAAGTGTGGGTATAGGGCGTGAACATTTATTAAATTCATGTAGCGATTTCCGTATTTCCTCAACAATTTTTTGACTGATCGATTCTTCGAGTCTTTTTACTGCTATTTCGAGTGTTATTGTAAGTTTATCAATCAGTTCAGGAATATTTGAAGGGTATGTCCCCCTTGCTTCTTCAGAACATTTTCTCTGCGTTCCCTCCGAATCGATTATAGTATTTTTAATCTTAGCTGCATTAGGGAGGTTAACGTTTTTCTTATGGTCCGGAATTGTCATTCTAGTCAATGGTTTTTGTAATAAATTACCTTGAAATTCATTTTCAGCTCTCATTAACATTTCATCTTCCCTCTTTTCAATATCTTCTATGTTTTGGGAGATTTTTGTAACATCTTCAGCAATTTGTACATTATATAAATCAGACAATTCCAGAACTGCATTTGTAAATGGTGTTTCTTGAGGATAAACGTTGGTATTAAATATGGTCTCATAAAGTGTAGGTGAGTGCTTATTATTATCCTTTATCTCATTATTACTTACTTGCAAATTGTTAGTTGGATCAAATTTCAACGTGCAATCCGACTGCGTACTACTATTGTATAAATTTAAATAAATGCTGGCATTTTCAATGTTTTCGCTAGATTGGAGTTTATTCGAAGGCATAAGTGTTCGGTTGCTTATATCATCATTACTAAAGCTAATATCTGATGTAAGAACATCAAGTGAAGATTTTGATTGCGTCAATACTTGGCTAACAGTTGTTTCATTGCTAGTTAAGCTAGCGTTGAAATCAACTTTTTGTGGTATAATTATTGAGTAGCTTTTTCTGTTTTGTGTTCCTATATTACTTATTTGAGCTACAGCTACACTAATTACATCTGTTTTGTAAGGTTCATTGTCAGTTGAATCTTTTATTTCAATCACAGAATTTACTGTCATGGTGTCATTATTTCTGGACGATAAACTGTCCTCTCGAGTTAAAGTACTTTGGCTGGAACCACTTATAAAGGAAGAACCAAAAATGTTTGAAGGCATTAAAAGATCTTCGGTACTTTTTTTACATTCATCTAAAAGATTCTCTTTTGCTAAAACCTTTTTTAAAACCCGAGTACGTGAAACTTTTTTTAAAATGGTATCGGAGTAGAGTCCTATTTGAATTTGGTCTGGCCTCTTGAGGTTTTGCTTTGCTTTACAGTATTTTTTCAAATTCTTTGTCATAATACCATGTTCATTTTTGAAATGTATATTTTTAACAGTGACCACGGGTTTATTTTTTTTAAACTTTTTTTTATTTGACGCAGAGACAAATTTTGGTGGACGTTTATGTTTCTGTGCACTAAATATCACTTGTGGTTGTAAGGTAGTCTCGTTATGTGTATTATTTTGTATGTCATTTATTGATTGGGAACCTTTAGTGTTGACATCGCCACAGTACATTATGACTTCATTCATGAAATTAAGTTTAGTTTCACTTTGTCTAGAAAGTTCAATGGCCTTTGACGAAGTCATTGGTGTACCATTTCCATTAGTCAAACGTTCTTCATTGCTTGATACCTGTGCATCATCATTCGCCGCAAAGGCAACAATATACGTTGGTGTTGGCCTTGGATATATTGTTGAAGATTTCGTTCGTATAGTTGATTTTCTTTCAATATTTTTTACTTCATTTTCTATTTCAAACTGCATTCTAATTTTTCAGTCACACAAAATCTGCAATATTTTTTTCTGTAACAATGAAAGAAAAAGAAGGATAACGTTTTGATATAATTATGTTTAATAAATGACTACTCAAACAATAAAGAGCGTCTTTATCGTAAGTGCTCTCCGGCACCACTTTTAAGTTCAATAACATGTAACATTGTCAAATTATTAAACTGCAAAGTTTGAAAAGTAATAAAAAAGAGTAACATCGAGTTTTTGCCGTATTCTTCTCGGTGGTGTCAATATTGTGAACCAGCGGCAGATAAAAATTCTAATGACATTCATAAACCGAATGCTGTATTATTATGTAAAATGAGTCTGATACAGATCGATCATAAACAACCATTTACAAGTTAAAAAAATACAAAATGTAGGAACCAATACTTGTAATATTAAGTATAACAAACAATTCAAATAAACGCATCAAAAAATTTTACATTTCCTTTTTAAAAACCTAAATCTGACAGTGTTATACGGAAAAACGAAGTGTTTTTTGGACGATCTGATGATAATGCTGTTCGGCCTATAGCAGGATTCTTAGGTTCTATAATATCTTTGATGACGTAAACATAAATAAGCCATAAAATGACAATAACTGGAATCCAAAGTAATATGCAGTATATCAGTCCCTCCCAAAAACTCATACCACTGCGACTCCGCACAGTAAATTTTTTTTGGTCTTTAAGATCTATGTAAATTGATGAACCCGAATAACCTGGAACACAGATTTCACAGTCTTCTTCATGTAATGAACGTACTTCGTTGTTAGCATTTTCCGTTTCCTTATTACATTTGGGTTTTGTTTTTTCCTTAGAACATCCTGTATATCTGCAAGCATTTTGGTTAGGTGTATAGTTATTGGAATGGAACTCGTCACAAAAGTATGCCAGTAATTTCCGTTGGCTTTGACCGACCGTAATTTCAAACTGAGATTTTGACTTGGGTAAGCAACAGTTCAAAGCTTTATCTATCAATATATTATTGCTAATTTCAGCAGCTGCTGTTGTCATATCAGTTACATTCAGAATCGATTCACTTTCTATTATATTATATGAATTACTGTTTTTGGCCATACAACCATTGGTTTCTTGTGTGTATTTTTTCTTTGGTTCCTTTTTTAATTTCAGTCCAGACATCATTTGGCTTTTATTTTCACCATTTGAGAATTGAACAGCTTTTGATAACGACAATATTTTCGAATCATCATTAATTCGTGGTTTATAAGAAGTATGAACTTTACTGCCTTTATGTTTACTAAACATTTGTTGCTTACTCATTTTAAAATATGCCAGATTTTCTTTTACAAATTTTTCCGTTGTGATTGTAAGATCTTTGATAATACCCCGTAGTTCATTTATATCTTTAGCTATCTCAACGCCCGGCTTATTATCGTAAGAATCACTCGAAACTTTGTTATAATTCTCCTTGCCATTTATCTCAATAATTTTTGATGATGTTCCTTTACTGATAACATATTTACATTGGCTTACCGTGCTGTCAAGAATTGATATAAATTTTGGTTCAGACTTCTGCGAATCTCTTGAAACATTATTGATTATTTCTTTAGGATCGGGTAGTATTTGTGTTGGCGTTGGTATAATGTAATTTACATCACTATCATTTAAAGTATTATTTTTAATTTGTTCATCTTTTGTTTCATCGAGTGTTTGTGGATAAACATTTATTTTGATATCAAATTTGACGTTTGTGTTATCCGTGTAGGATGAAAAGTAATTTAGAACCTTTTGCAAATCTTTAGCAAAATTGTTTTCCTTCCGTCCAGAATTTGAGACTTTTTTTAGGCCAGATCGATGTTTATACTTTTTGTCATTCTTTGATGCTGTTTTTCTTGTTTTATGCTTGCGCTGTATCTTTTTAAGTTTAGCGTAAGTCGTGCTCTTAGTTTCAACTTTTACCACCCCTTTTGTTGTATTATCGATTGTCATATTTCGAAGCTTACTTGAAAAAATTTTTCTATTCCAATTTAACTTGCAATGTTGATTAGAAAAAGTAAGACATTTTGGGGCACTATCAGTATCAGTCATAGTATAATTATCTTGTTTACATTTAAGGAGATTCAATTCAGTACTTGTGACATTTGCAGGATCATCGGCGTAAATGCTTTTAACGAGACTTTGAACGGGTTCTACTCCCAGGTCATTAGGGTATATCTTACATTCAACATTCGGTTTGAATTCTGCAGTTTTAGCATCAGATATAATTGTATTAGGTATAGTTTCACTGTAAGATGACTTTGGAAGCAATACCTCTTTATGTTTTATATCACTAGTTATAATTTCTTTACCATCATAGGTAGCGCATCTTTTGATAAACGATCTTGTTGAAATGGTTAGCAACTTAAAACTGGAGGAATTTAGGAGGAATGTACTAGAGCGACTGACTGTGAGAAATACGTTTTTAAAACGAATTTTACGATTATGTTTATTATGTTCTGATTTGTCATCATAAGTTTGTCTCTTTATTTTTCTAGGTATGCTTAGAGTTGAAATAAGTCTTACATTTCTTCCCATTACCGGTACAGTTTGGCAAGATGGTTTCAGAGATAATAGCTTACTGGATTTTTCTTTCACATCATTTGAATTCAAGATCTTTTCTTCATCTACTGTAATGTCTAAAGTATAAGTGCAAGAAGAATATCTTTGTAATTTGTGTAATATTGAATCGAGTACTGTCTCTATCTTTTGCTTTGTTTCTTTGTTATCAAGCATATATTTCTTTATCCAATTATTAAGTAATTCCTTTAAGTTTTCTACGACAAGGGAAGTAACATCTATGTGCAAGCATTTTCCATCGTATTCTTCAGGAATGCTGTCACCGCAAGAATTGCCAATGTTACTTTTAGGTGCAGTTCTCACATCTGTTTTACTGATGGAATATTTAAATCTATTCAATTTATTTTTATAATATCCTCTAAGTATGCACACGTCCGTTTCTATACTTAGATCTCTCTTGAGTTTACCATTATCCATGTAGTAATTGTTTTTTGGTATTTTATTCTTCAGCAGCAATGCCGCACTCTTGGTAAGGAATTGCGATGCACCTGAACATGTTTTTGACCTCGTTTGTAAGGTGCAATTTGATCTTCTATACAACAGCTTAGCTCCTTTTTGTGGGTTATGCTTTCCCATTATTCAGGATCTATTTTCCTTACCAATATGGAACCTGAAAGCAAGCATATTAGCATTCTATGCATTTTTCTATTTTATTTATAATCTTAATTTTTGATGTAGGTTATCGTTTAGGATTATGAGATTATTACTTTGATTATATTACGACTAGTATAAAACGACAATGTTACCTATAGGCGTCCCAAATTGAAAACCAAATTTTTATGAGAATCTTTCGTGCCAAAGTTCACCATCGCCGCACCAAGCTAATCTATTCTCCGCATTGCCGAACGCACAGACAGACGCGTATATATTAGGTACACGTATATATTAGGTATATTAACACGGAGACTATTCTTTTAAGTGTAAATCTAAATATTAAACACTCTTGTACTTACATATTTAAAAATGAACATTTTATGCTACGTTCCAAAGATGTTTAATGATATGCAACACACTTTTGTAAAAGTAAAATTTACATCATATTAATAAAAATACAAAACACAATTCACAATTTTGACAATAGAGCGTCAAGTTCTTTCAGACATTTCTCTTTCGCTGTCCTTTCTGTAGCTCGATATTAAAATTAGGAGTGCCAGTAATAATACTAAAAATAGTCAGAGATACCAAGGAGTAGGTCTAGGTACATATCGAGTTTCTGTTTGCCCGACTGCGCGACGTAATGAAAGATATCGTTTACAACTTCTTAAAATGTTTATAAAGCATTATTGCTTGTTGCCCTGTGCAACGCAGATTAATTACAAACAGTCGAAGAAAACAAAAACAAAAAGGCCCTAAGAAATTTAACTAGGTTATGTGTAAATGATTATACCGTTAAAAACCTATTTTTTTTTAAAAAGCTTTTTAAAACTTTTTTTTATCTTCATGCATTGTCATCGGAACCAAATATGTGTGCCAAATTTCAGCTCGATAGCTTCAGTGGAAGTGGGTGAAATATTGATTGCAAGATTCCAGGACATACGAGTACATACATACGAGTGAAGTTAAATAAAAGCTTTTAGAAAGAAAGACTTTCTTTATTATATTCCCACGGAGTTTATACTTGTGTCCGGTGTATGGCAATAGCACATTACCAAGCCCAATAAGTTAGATAAAACATCTTTATTTTAATCTAAGCCTGATAAGTTTTTTTTTAAATATGAGTAAGTAGGCTCACCACGTATTCGTCCCTGTAGCTCGGGACCAGAATAGGGCTGCGGTAGCCCCTGCCTGTCGTAAAAGGCGACTAAAAGGGGACTTCTGGGGTTGCGGGCGGTGAGAGTGGAAGCTCGAATCGTCCATCATGTGACCCCGGGAAAGACGACGCTGTTTGTGGCTGCACAGCGTTGTGTAAACAGGGACGAGCCCGTCTTGGGCGCAGCGCCGGAGGGGACCGGCGCGTTTTACAAGAGATCCCGGAGCCCTCCTGTAGCGCGGGAGTAGGCCACCGCGCGGGTTTTAGTGGGTGAAAGTCCCACATTACCCGGCGTCGCTCCCACGATGTTCGGGTACCTTTTCAAGTTTTCCGACTCGTAAAAAAAAGGCTCACCACGTATTACATGAGTGAAAAACAGTGTATACCTCTGCCTAACCTTTCGGAGGAAATACAGGCTTGTTGTTATGTTACGTCACGGCATACTCTCCCACGGGAGAAATAATGCCGCGGATTTTTATGCCCAAGTGGGGATCGGGTGACCAATAAATATGATAAATGGTGCGCCTTAACAAAGTGTTGTCAGCCCAATGGCTTTGGGAAAATAAGGTACGAGTGGTGTTGTTCTTATTACATGAAGAAATACGTATTTCTTCGATTTCTATACATATTCCAATCGATCGATTCCAATATATTTTACGAAGTAAGAATTTTACGAAGTTATACAATAGTTTCGTTTACACCTAGTAATATTATATAGCCTATGTCACTTAGTGAAGATGCAGCTTTCTAATTGTGAAAGAATTTTTGAAATCGGTCCAGTAGTTTTTGTGTGAAAACATTACAAAACAAATCTTTCCTCTTTATAATATTAGTACCTATAGATTGTTCGAAGGGTAATCCTTAGAACAAGATTTAGGTGCTCTTGTATTGCAAAAAAAAAACTATAAGTATTCTAAATTCTACAAAGAGCGGACCAGTCTTAGTATTTTCTTTAATTTGTTTTCAACAGGTAATTTACCATACTTAGTCTACGACCAAACTTTTCTTCCATCACAAACTATAGACCAGTCTACAAAACTGCATCAGAACAAAATACGAACAAAAACTTTTTATAAAAAAAATCCGGCCAAGATCACATAACCTTATCTGCCATAAGATGTCGTTGCTGGTTCCGCTAGGTTTAGTGGGCATTAAGATTCAGTCGCAGAGTAGCCAATCTAATTAATTTTCCATTAAAACAAATAATAATTAATAAATTATACTCTCCGGGCGCTATTATTGTGTATGATTTTGTTAGTATGTTAATATGTAATCTATTTTTTTTGTTTGCTTAAAAAATAAAATTAAACCGCTTTTCGTGACTATCTGGTTAGCCCTATGGCTGGTAGAAAATGCTTCATGCATTAAGCTTGCCATTTGTACCTTTTGTATATGGTTCAATAACGATCAAATTTAATAAATAAATAGAAATAAATATTAATTTAAAAAATACATAAGACCCATTACAATCCGTGTCCTTTGCTAATGCTAACATTTTTCGCACGTGCAAAGAGCCAGCAACATAAAACGCTCCCTTTCAATATAAGTATTCCTCTGTAAGTCACTTTGCTGGCGGGCAACGCTGTTTTACGACCAGCTCCTACACTATCGACAGATGACGTCACTCGTATATTACCCTGACGGCCAAGCACGAACACTATCGTAACGGATTCGCAACCCTAGGTGTTCGAATCGTTTTATTTTGTTAAATTTGTCATTAGAATAGAATTCAATTCAATAGAAAACGATTCCGCCTTTTCATGTGCACCAATCATTAACGCTATAACAATACAACTCGAACAGAACTATAAATAAAGGGATAGGCTTGTAAATCAAGTCAGTGTTTTCATGTTAAGTGAACGTATGATGATCATGTTACATGTAAAATTGTCGGTAAAAGATATTTTGTGATACTAATAGTTCAGTTACTAAATTGTTAGTAGTTTGATATTATGTATTTCTGAAATCAGCATTACTACGGATAACGCATAGCTTTTCCGACGAAAGTTATTTCTAATCTTCTTTCGCGATAAGTTGACGCCTGGAAGACGTGCATGCCCTATAGTGTGCTACATTATTTCTCTTCTACTATGTTCTAGGGTTATGTATTTCTGTTACCGTTAAGTGAAAATGGAAAAAGTAGGTATTTCGGATGGCTGGCGTGAATTTTATAGGCCGTGATGTATTTTTATGTTAATAAATATGCGTATCGATATGGGCACGAGTATTTATGGGACAGCTGAAATAAAGGGGATGGTTTGTGAAACATTGGGGAGGTGAAGAGCTTTGTGAGAAATTCATTGATGGTTCATGATAGAAGTGAAACAGTGCCTTCACGCTAAACGAATGCCAAAAAACAAACTAATATACAAAAGATATATTTTTAAATATAAACAAGCACGTGGGAGGAGCCTATAGGGAACCAAATAGGTTTTATATGAAACCTAATTGGTTCCATAAAGAGTTCGCCCGGGGCAGTGCCACCGCCCGCCACGGTACCTAGTACCATTTCTGCCGTGTAATAATTGTTTTTAAAGCAATTATGGTCCGGTTGGAAAGGTGTTCCGGTTACACTTCTTTAGAGGCGACCATCTTAGTCCTCAAGGGTAGCAACACATCTGTCAGGTGTCATGGGCGGCAGCGGATGGATGGTGCTGCAAGCTCGTTTGCTGCTCGTAGATAGTTTTGAAAAAACTTAAAAAAAAAGAACAAGGCTCAGAGGACTTGAAAGTAGGTAAGTCCAGCTAGTGGAAGATATAGGAGCATTAGTTGGCACAGCTGTGTCTGTGGGCGACACCCGTGCCCAACAGTGGGACGTCTATTGGTTGTAGCCAAAGTCACACAATAAAAAGATTGAGCGAATTGGCAGTATTAAGGCAGCGTGGGGAATTAAAACTATTTGCATGAACACGCAGCGCAATTGGGAAGTAAGCGCATTAAAAGCGCTGCGAGCGACAACTATGGAACTGCTGCGGATTCTTAGGCTGTGTCCACACTTGAATAGCTTAGCAATTTCATTCGTGACAATCCCTTGGTCTGCCGGCGCCAGGAGACGGGTTATAAGAATGATAGTGGACGCCCGCAGCTTCGCTCGCGTAGAATTAGACCCATTAACGACGTCTGCCCGCGTTCGGGTTGCCCACTTGACTTCAAAAACGGCAAAGTTTCATACTGACTTTGCACCCCCGTTTTAACCCCTTCAATTTTTTTCAAAAATCCTTTCTTAGTGCTCCCCTACGCTATAAAAGGAACCCCTGTGCAAAATTTCAAGTTTCTAACCCTTATAGTTTAGGCCCTGCGTTTATATGTCAGTCAGTCAGTCAGCTTCTCCTTTTATATAATATATAGATGCGTACATGAGTGATTACTTACGTTAAGATTTGATCTCAAGATATCCCTATGAATCGCTGCGACCCATAGACGTCCCACTGCTAGGCACGGGTCTCCCCCATAGACTTTGCTACAGGAGGTCTAGGGAATACTCCACCACGCTGCTCCAATTCGGATTGGTGGAGGGGTTAGTGGCAGCCCAGAGTCGAATGTTCTCAAGCCACCCGAAGGGCTACGACAACGCTTATCGACTGAGAACACTGGGTTGGCCACTAACCCCTCCACCAATCCGCATTGGAGCAGCGTGGTGAAGTATGCTCTAGACCGCAGCTGCGTCTGTTCGGGAGACCCGTGCCCAGCAGTGGGACGTCTAAGGGTCTCAGCGCGTACTTTGCTGTACATATACTACGCTTTTTCGATCTTAGGCATTTCTACCTTTATGCCTCATAGCTCGGTGTTTGTATTTGTGCCCGGTTAATACTCGTATGAGTTCTTCATAATGTTTTCGAAGTCATGTGAAGTCTGCCAATCCGCACTTGTCCAGCGTGGTGGACTAAGGCCTAATCCCTCCCATTCTGAAAGGAGACCCGTGCCCAACAGTGGGACAAAGAAAGGGTAGTGATGATGATTGATAATGAACATCATCTCGCAAAATTAAATAAATAAATTGATTGATTGATCGTAGGCGGTATTTTTATTAAGCTCGACAATCACCATTGTGTATAAAGCCTCACCCGAAAGCCCCGGAAGGGAAGCTCCCAGCGAAAAAATATAAATGCGAACAGACCGGAAAGCTGGAACCGGAATTAAGCAATCCACCGCCGCGCACCGCGGACCGGAGTTGTCATTATTTTTCGGAACTTTTTAATGGTTCCGGTTCACGCTTTGGCTTGTAAAGCGGCGAGAGACATTTAAATACCTTCTTTTATTACGAGCCATGGCGATCAAAAATTTTGCTCCCATCCGGTTAAAGTTGTTACCTCTTGGTAACTTGGTAACGGCGGTACCTGTCTACTATTTGTTTTAATCTTGGAAATTCTCACATACGGCCATCTGACCCCAAAGTAGGCGCGAGCCTTTAATATGGGTTTCAGAGACTGATATAGATACATAGATATTTTTAAATACATACTTAAATAGATAATATTGACATCCAGACACAGAACAAATACAAGTGTTCGTCACACGAATATTTGTCCTGAGTGGGATTCGAACCCACGACCCCTGGCGCAACAGACAGGCTACCGATTACGCCATCGGGCCCGTCTACTATTTGCTTCGTAACTGTACAAATTGTACATAAATACATACATGCTAATACAACATCGACGCTAAAGTTGAAGCTCTATGCATTCATTACTCTGCGGAAATACCACTTTGCATAAACTACTCTATATGATCTTGCGTTCCAAATTCAAATGTGACATGTTCCATTACAATCGTGAAAGCGATTGATGAACTCGAGTTTGCTCGATTTTTTTTATGGGTATAAGATAGCAAACGAGCTTGCACCACCACCAGCGCCTTGCAGCGCCCCAGCTGCTGCCTATGACAACTGTGACTGATTTTGAACAATACTCAAATAGGGATTGGGAAACATCCCATAGTTAGTCCTGTTAGCGGAGAGAGTTAATTAAAACATTAGTTGATCAGTTCCTCAGTGGGTATGAGGACTAGGGACTCTTAGTGATAGTTAGTCCTGTTAATTGATGTTAGTAATAATTAATAATCAAGTTACTCATTGTTAGTTAGAGTCTCGTTCCAAGTCAGTCAAGCTACCTTTGAAAACTATGCCTCTAAAGAAGTGTAACCGGAAACCACACCATTCCAATCGGAAATCAATTATTAGCTTGCTGCTAGCGACATCCCATAGATGTCCCACTGCTTGGCACGTCTCCCCCACAGACATATTTGATATTAACGTCTGTCAGTTTAGTCAATGAGATTTGTGGACGGACTTTATCATAACTTCTTGTTTTACTCCATCATCTAAAATTAGGTAATACACAATTTTTAAAATATACCGCCTTAGCTTCTCTCTGTTTAGCCCAAAGGTTGACTGGCAGAAAATATATTTAGGTATAATAAAGCGTTTATAAATAAATAAATAAATCTCATTGACTTATAATACGTAAAAAAGGACTGAATAGTTGGGCGACAATTAGGCGACAATGTCACACAATTTGGACACGATACAAAACGCGGTAAGTTTCGGAATTAATTTAATTTTGCGGACTCCGCTTTACAGTGACCGCAGTCATGTTGCTGTGTTGCCGCGCGATGACAGTTCACGACCCGGAAAATACCGGTTTCCATTGTAATTTCTATTATGTTAATCCGTATTTGATTAAATGCGAGGGCGTATCGTTGTAATCCCTATACAAATTGTACCTACGTATAAAGAATTGAGATCGGTTTTTGCGTACACAATGGGTGAAAAACGGAAACCTAATACCTCTGATGTCTGTCTATCTGTCCGTACCAGGTGTCTTAAATCTTTTGAACGGAAATAGACAGTTCACATCTGAAATTTTCACAGAATGCGGTTAGTTTGGCCTCTATCAGAACAAATAATAAAAATGTTAAAAAATTGGATCCTAAAGGGCAACCAAAAAGCAACTTTAAAAAAAGGGTTTCTTCTACGTGTTGCTTTCATTTTTCTATCTTATGAACCGTTATAGGTATAGGTATGAAATATTTTTAAAGCCTCCATCACGATAATTTAATAACAAAAATGTCAATACATACAACGGGACCCCATACAAAAAACTAACGCATTTTTCGAGCTTCGCGCTATTTTTTTAAAGTAATTAAATAATTAATTTTAAATGTCTATTATTTTTTATTGATAGTTTTCCTGGCTGTACAACAATTAAAAATAAAATATTAAAAAACTAAATACCGAGCATACCAATCGGCCACGGAATCACAGCTATAGATAAATTTCTGCACGGAAAACGACATAAGCCGCGGGTAAATCTTGTATAGAATTGGGCATACCATATTTAGATATAGATATACTTAACATAAGAGGGGTACTCCTAGATCGCACTTATGGAATTCCATTAGTAACCACGCAAAGGATGTGTCATGCAAACCTTGAGCTGTCACATCCGGCCACCGGAAGACTTCTATTTTCTGTGTAAGTGGGCGCGTTCGTTTCTAACACATCGTACATCATCTGTGGAATCCAATTGTAAGTGTAGAGTAGGTACCTACTCGTATATTATTATTCGCACTCTACGGTAATTTACGGTAGATCCATTGGGGAGGAAAGGACAGTTTCATCTTCACAGAGAAAATAACACTAACAAACTAGAATATGCCGGATCTCAGATGTCCTAATGAAACAAGTGAAACATCAAGACTAAGGCTCTGCGCAAACGGGCCACCGACCACAGCCACCGGTGGCTGTCGCGCGCTACCGCCACCGTGTCAGAAGCGAGCGACAGCCACCGGTGTTCGGAAGTCGCCACATTTTATAACCCGTCCGCTCCAACGATGGACTCCGACGCGGGAAGTGTGCTCGCGCTTTTGTTAATGCATTGAAATAAATAAATAATATAATATATAACTGCGCGGGCGGTGGAGCAGTTCGACAGTGGCGGGTGTCGGCGTTTTGTGTGGCCCGTAGCGACCACTAGTGGCGCGTCGCGGAGCGAGTGGCCGCCACCGGCTACACGTGTGCGGCGCGTCTATACAAAATATGAAAAAGTTTATGTTAAGTGGCTGTCGCTGGCCACCGGTGGCTGTGGTCGGTGGCCCGTTTGCGCAGAGCCTAACTGAAGCCCTTCCTACCGCACAGACGTCAGAGGACACAGTTCAAGAGACATGCCACAGTCTCATAGACCAGTTCCTCTGCACCTACCTCCTATTATACTCCTATTATCGCTATGAACTCTCTAGTACAGTGGTTCTTAACCTTTTTTGGTCTGTTACCCTTATGATCTAACTAGGGTCACTGATTTTACCCCTCCTCCCAACGTTGAAGTCAAACAATACGTATAGCTACTATATACTGTAAGTAGTGTAAGTAGTAGCAAACGGTACCAACATTTTTAAAGCTCTGTCTGCCATGATAGGATAGCACCTACTTTTTTCCAAAATGTACTTTTTACATAGGTCGGCTAGGCTCATTGTCACCCCTCCCAAATACAAGTTTTACCCCCGCGGGGGTAATTACCCCCAGGTTAGGAATCCAGGCTCTAGTATTAAATCTATGCTACGAACATTTCGTTTTGAATGAAACTATTTTCTTACCAAGAAACTAATACCACAACGTAATTATCTAATACTAGGTATATATATATATATATATACCAAATACACGGACCGGCATTAAAGTCTAGCTCTGGTCATGAAAGCGTAGAAGTTGAAATTATGATATCATCTTGTGTCGTAAGCGCTAATTTCTCTGCCAACCGTATTATGTCTCCGTACTGATATCTACCCCATCCCCTTCGAATTTCATTCAGAGCTAAACTTTCATGCCGACAGCTGTACCAGAGCTTCAGCAGGGATTAGCATAGCCAAATATCACTTTGTTTGCATTCAGCTGGCCAAATAATGCGATTAGTGACGTAATTTATTCAATGAATCCGCATGTGTTTCCAATTGTTTATGCTTGGACATCGCTCGTCTATTTCACACGTTAAAGGCCCATTTGTTTAGCTGCATGCCATTGTCATCCCACTGCTGGGCACGGGTCTCCCCCACAGACTATGCTGCGGGAGGTCTAGAGCCTACTCCACCACGCTGCTCCAATGCGGATTGGGGTTGGACTACATCCTTACTAATTAATAAAAAGAACCAGCCTAGACCTTCCTACACTTACCTACACCTGTTTTGTCTGTGGGGGAGACCCGTGACCAGCAGTGGGACGGCTATGGGTTGCATCGTAAGGATGTAGTTTCCATATTGGCTCTACCACCATATTCTGAAATATCCGTTAAAGTGAGAAGTCACTATGCGTATAAACGACACAAACGTAATTTTTGGATGTGTTGCGCTTACCAAGTTTAGTCAGTTTCAGAGTAGCAGTTTATTTATTTACTTTGCTAATGCTATAAAAATGGGGTATCAGCGCGTGTGATGTGCAAGGAAGGGTGGAGCGACTGTTTCATATTCCGCTTGGAGCTGAGTTCGTGACTTTGACTTGTGGTACAATTCATAAAAGATAGCGTTTTCATACATGGACACTATGTACAGCTTTTGTTATGGATATAATATAACAAACGAGCTTGCAGCTCTACCCAGCCGCTGCCGCCTATGACAACTGTCACTGACTTTGAACAACACTCGATTAAAGACTAAGATATTGGTTAGTCCAGTTATCAGAGAGAGAGAGAGAGTTAGTAAGAAAATTTGTTGGTGAATTCGTTATTGGGTAAGAAATTGTTTATTTTTTACAATTACAAAAACACATTTTAGAGACAAAATAGGACTACTCTCAGCCTGTGCCACGGTACTAAGAGAACCACCTGCTGGTTTTCAGCGTAGCCCCATTTTTCTGAGTAGTCGTACTTGCGGTGAAACAACAAAAAGCAAGTAAATAATTAGAAACGCAATACAAAACAAAGATAAAACCGCAAAGATCAAAATCGGTCCATTCATTTAGGAGCTACAATGCCACAGTCAGACAAACAGATGGACACGTCAAACTTATAACAACCTAACTTTTTCGAAGGGGTTTAAAAACAATGAACGACAAAAAATACAAAAAAATATTTAAAACAGCCAAAATCGCAATAAAAAGAATACAACCTGCAAACCTTTACACACCATTCAGATCGTCAAGAAATCCAAGAGCAGGTGGATGAAAGGTTATGACTTAGACCCAGTCACAGCACGTGACACTTCTCTAGACGGTCTGGCGGAAAAAAGTGTCGCCGTCTCGACAATTGTGGCCATTAGACGTGGCGTGGACATTGACACCATTCTATCCCAGTCTGAGTTGGAGTTGAGAATTGGGAGGGAAGCGCTACTAGCTGTTACGTTCATGTGGCTATGGAAATCGTCTCTCTGTATCGCCTATGTGGCGTACGCACGCTGCGGACCCATATTCGTCCCACTGCTGGGCACGGGTCTCCCCCACAGACACTGCTGCGGGAGGTCTAGAGCATACTCCACCACGCTGCTCCAATGCGGATTTGTGGAGGGATGTGGCGTACACTATTAAATAAATAGTAAATAATAAATATCTTGGACATGCTCACACAAGGCCATATGACCCCAAAGTAGGCGCGAGCCTGTAATATGGGTGTCAGCATAGATTTTTGGTGTCAGAGACTGATATACTTACATGCATTATATATATTTTTAAATACATACATAAATAGATAGTATGTATTAACATCCAGACACAGAACAAATTCAAGTGTTCGTCACACGAATATTTGTCCTGAGTGGTATTCGAACCCACGACCCCTGGCGCAACAGACAGGGTCACTACCGATTGCGCCATCGGGCCCGACTATTACGCCGCTAATTGGCTATGCCAAAGAGACACCAGTGCAGCCCAATGCAGCAATGTGGCTCCCACGCTCAACAGCGGGGAAGTCACGGGACCACGGTCACCACGGGACGTCCCTGGAGCAATTGCCCGGATGGGCGGATCTCCCCTAACTCCGAGTTTCCTCAATGACAGAGCGCCCCCAGCGCTGCGGAAAAGGAGGAAAGGTCTGTCTGTCTGCAATTGCTTTTTGTTGTTTCACCGCACATTCGACTACGCAGAAAATGGGGGCTATGCTGAAAAACAGCAGGCGTGTGTGTGTTAGTTTAGTTTAGTTCGAAATACAACACCTAGTGGCTGGCACGTGCAAATTGCCCGCGTAGAAAAGCCAGCCTTGAGACCCGTAGACCTCAAGCACCAAGCCGGTCGAAGAGAGTCAGCAGAAGGCCTAATAAATAAGTCTGACTAAGTTGATAAATGCAAGGTCATCCAGCCTTTGTATGCAGTAAGCCGTAAGGCCAACCCTTCTTAAAAATGCTATGGTATCAAGCATACAACCGAACTGAGCAGGCACACACAGGCTTTTAAAAGTATAAAATGTTTGCTACGACAAAATATAAAGGCGAAATCTGACTTACTCCAAGATGTGTGAGCATCTCGGCTTTTCTCATAACGATCCGACTAAGATGACAAATGCAAGCTCATCCAGCGTTTGTATGCCCCGCCGCACATGCACCCACTCGCATTGGTCTTCACGAGCCGCGTGCGAGTGGCAGTATTTATTTCCTATGGCACGCGCGTACACGCTCATGTACGAGCCTGCATCGACACATGCGAGCAAATGCGGAGTTCGGTACTGTGCCATAGGAAATAAATACTGGCACTCGCACGCGGCTCGTGAAGACCAATGCGAGTGGGTGCATGTGCGGCGGGGCTATGCAGTTTATATCACGGCAGTGGGTGACGTCTGCTATCACGGGGTCGGCGCACGGATCCGACGGCGCACAATTATTCGGAAAATGCAAATGTCGCAGTTTCGGATAATTCACATCTTACCGTTGCTTAACGTTTGGGACGTCCGATTCGTTGCGATTCGCGAGCCGAGGCAAATACACGACGGTTGATTTTTCCTTGAATCCATCCATCTATGAATAAATTTTATGCTGGTCATTGCATACACAGTTCAATTAGAAAAAACCTACATTATAAAATGATAATAATAATTCTTAAAAAAATGATAAAACCTATAAAATGACAAAGAACAAAACTTAGTGGCCATTGCGCTAATTTTCAGTGTAGTCAGTAGTTTTTTTAAGGGACTAATTTTGTACATTTTGTCCACCATTTAGCTTAGATCCTAATGTCAACGAAATGTGTCACTGGCCAGCACTGATTGGACCTCTTTTTTCTTCATAATAAATATATGAATCTATATATATAAAAGAAAGTCGTGTTAGTTACACCACTTATAACTCAAGAACGGCAGAACAGATTTGGCTGAAAATTGGTAGGGAGGTAGCTTAGAGCCAGGAGACGGACATAGGATACTTTTTATCCCGTTCGACAGCGTTCCCGTGTGACTTGACATGAAACGTCAGTCACTATAAAACGTGGTATAACAAAAAAGAATCAGACTCGATATAACAAAACGCAAATGACAGCTATGTAATTGACGTATAATGACAGCTATGTAATCTACTATATAAAAATAAGTCGGGTTTTCCTTCCTGACGCTATAACTCCAGAACGCACGAACCGATTTCCACGGTTTTGCATTCGTTGGAAAGGTCTCGGGCTCGGTGAGGTTTATAGCAAAGAAAATTCAGGAAAAATTTCAACAGAAAAGCGGGAAAAATCTTTTTTCACATACAGCGCCATCTCTGATATATAGCATGTACTACAAACCAATATTTTAAGTAGATGGCGCCGGTGCGTGATAGGTAGTGGTAGGGGTAGATGTAGGGGTAGTAGTAGTGGTAGGGGTAGTGTTAGTGGTAGGTGTAGTGGTAGGGGTAGTGGTACTGGTAGGGGTAGTGGTAGGGGTAGTGGTAGTGGTATTGGTAATGGTAGTGGTAGGGGTAGGGGTAGTGGTAGAGGTAGGGGTAGTGGTAGGGGTAGTGGTAGGGGTAGTGGTAGGTGTAGTGTTAGTGGTAGGGGTAGGGGTAGTGGTATTGGTAATGGTTGGGGTAGGGGTAGTGGTAGAGGTAGGGGTAGTGGTAGGAGTAGTGGTAGGGGTAGTGGTAGGGGTAGTGGTAGGGGTAGTGGTAGGGGTAGTGTTAGTGGTAGGGGTAGTGGTAGTAGTAGGTGTAGTGGTATTGGTAGTGGTAGTTGTAGTCCACACACTTACATTAAGTTCTCCCAAAATATTCAGTAAAAATTATTTATATGGCAAAACAATGTTTGCCGGGTCAGCTAGTAATAAATAAATATCTTGGACATTCTCACACACGGCCATCTGACCCCAAAGTAGGCGAGACTGTAATATGGCAATATGTCAGAGACTGATATACATACATAGATATTTTTAAATACATACTTATATAGATAATATTGACATCCAGTCACAGAACAAATACAAGTGTTCGTCACACGAATATTTGTTTTTTTTTTATTCGAACCCACGACTCCTGGCGCATCAGGCAGGGTCACTACCGATTGCGCCTTCGGGCCTGGCATAATATATGTGTATGGCGATCTGTTCTGGATATATGTGAGGCCTCCCCACACCCAACCACATTACAACGACGGAGCTGCGTCACACGTACGCTATTCAGACAACAGCCACCAGTGTTATTACTGCAGAAATCCGTTTATTTAGGGAAATATGCTTTCTGTTGCTCAGTGAGGATTTGTTAAGCGAATTTTAGATACGGTGGCAACGATGAGTGATTATGTTATGTTATGTAACTTCCATAAGATTGTAAATGTACAATTATCTATGCCATACGTTTTACCATAGAGTAAGGACTTTAGTGTGTAGTCCGTGGTATTGTCTGTTTCCCATTTTAAGTATCTTTTTTACCATATGCATACCATAGTTGGGCAGGCAGGTGTCTCTCCCAAAGCCACAGCTGAACGAGTACAGTCCCCTCAAAGTTCTCCGACATGGCTATCTTGATAATATGGACGAACGGCTTAACGTGCCCTACGAAGTACAAGACATTTTGCCATCCAACCATCTATCGGATGACATTTTTTTCTATATTGATAACATATGTAATAGTGCATAGAATGGGCTTGTATGCTGTGAAATAGCGAACCCTGTACCTCTTACCTAACTATTCCGTGTACGATCCAGCTTTATTTCCCAAACTCCTATATTTAAAAAATAGCAAACCGCAGGGCTGCCAATATCTGATATCTCAGCCGATAAACATGGCAGGCGTTGTTACAGCCTTAGCATTCAGCCGGCATAACGGGCAGCATGTTATTCTGGAGCACAGTTGTGTGTGTAAGCATCTAGTGATATTAACAGTAGCCTGAAATACAGAGATTGGTACATGGTATACTAAATGGCGGTGCTAGATAGATACTTTCGCGGTACCTAGTACCATTTCTATCGTGTAAAATTTGTTTGGTTGCTGTGGTCCAGCTGGAAAGATGTATTTACGGTTTATATTTGTGGTGAATGCTAGATTTTTCTGAAATAAGAATAAACCTATGTCCATGCCTATGTCATTATCTGTCATTCAGTCTGTAATACAATGTCGTCAGTTTTGTGAAATAAAGCCTATTATTTCGGGTAATACTTTCTTATTCATCTCAATATTGTGTATTTTTATTGTATACTAGCGGACGCCCGCAGCTTCGCTCGCGTGGAATTAGACATTCACTAACTTAAAAAACGGCGAAGTTTTATATTAACATTGCACCCCCGTTTTAGGGTGTAAATTTTCAAAAATCCTTTCTTAGTGCTCCCCGACCTTATAAAAGGAACCCCTGTGCAAAATTTCAAGTTTCTAACCCTTATAGCTTAGGCCCTACGTTGATATGTCAGTCAGTCAGTCAGTTAGCTTCTCCATTTATATAGATATGAGATTGGCAAATTTATTTAATTAGACTAAATAACTAATTAATTAAACTTACTAAAATTTATTATCAATCAGTTGATAGGTTTTTATTTTCACGTGAGGACTGTATAGAATCCGTGCAAACCTTATTGAAGTCATAACTCCTTTTTTTTACCATTTCTAGGGCGAAAATTAGTAAATGCTGAATTTGTTTTGGAGAAAATAATATCTTCTTCTAATTATAATCAAATACGATACGAAAATACAAACGATTATTCCAAACGCGCGTTTTGTAAAATTGAAAATATTTACATTATTTCGTTTTTTTTTTCTTTTATTTACATTATACAAAAAAACTGGTAAATACGTATTCTTTTAATTTTTGTAAGGAATGTTTGTTGCAAATTTGAAATGAAATGGTTGAGATTAAAAAAAAATTCCATACAAACTTTCGATCTATATCCCATGGGAACCACTTTATTTTCTGAGGATAAAAATAGCCTATATGTTAACCAGGACTATGAGTAATAACTTTACAAAGTTACATCCTAATCCATCCACGGGTTTTCTTGTGATGCCCGGACAGACAGACAGACAGACAGACAGACAGACAATATTTTCAAAAATTACATTTCTGAGTTCTAAAGCGTTATTATAATGCCCCTGAATTGAAATTTTGAAAAAAAAAACAATGTACAGAAAAAGTTGCTCTTCAGATTTATTATAGTATAGATTATTATTTTATGACCGGGCGCGGTGGCAATAATTAGTGGTGGCAAAAAAAAGCTAGTGGCAAAAATTTCATAGGCGCTACCGCGCTTCGGAGGGTTGTCTTCAATGTCGAAGACTTTAGAGAATGTTTCTCGAAAGGACGTAGGTATTTTACTAAGACCATTGCGATAAGGATTGTTAGTGCCAGTTAGATTGTCTTTTTAGTGCTGTTTGATTAGTGCTGTCTGCTCAAAGATCGCCGATATGGTTGAACGAATCCGTGCCCTTGAAAGCACACAAATGTTTTGGAATGAATAGCGGTCACCTCTAAAACTTAGTAACGTTTGAAAATATTAAATTCATAATTGGTTGCTTTATTTGAAGAATTTTATAAATTTTACTACAGTGAAAAACTCATCATTGTAGAATACAAAAGCTTCGTTCAGTGAATTTTAAATGACAAACTAAATTTTTTATTCATTCGTGATAATAAAGGATGCCTAAGGTATCTCTAGACTTCGTAAAAAGAAATAAAAATGTAGGCTCTCCAAAAAGTAGGATAGCACTGGGAGGAGGGCACTGGGATAAAATATAACAGAACAAGCCTGTATACAGAGGTTTTCCGCTTTTCACCAGTTATGTTTCTATTGTATTTATTACTAGTGGGCGCCCGCAGCTTCGCTCGCGTGGAATTAGACATAATAATAGATTCTTCTTAACGCGTTAACTTTAGCTCCACACATCCATGTCTGTCTGTCTGTCTGTCTCACTTTCACGCCAAAACTACTGAACCGATTTAAATGAAATTTGGTACACAGATAGTCTAGAGCCTGAGACAGGACATTACTTTTAAATTGGAAAAAAGTGTTGTAAAGGGTTGAAAAGGGGGATGAATGGTTGTATGAAAGTACCTATTGTCATTTTCAGAACTTACCCCTTCCGAGGAATACAGACGAGATCTTATGCAATGTTTAGACACTTAATTGCTCGAGTCCTAACTAGTCCTGTCAACGTTCCGAAGTTTGGCTGTCCTAGTAGTGGTATCTAACGAAGGTGAATTGGGTTAATTTGGGGCAAATACTTGTAAGTCACTTATGGTCGCTTAAACGAGTACCTACTACATATATAGTGTAGAGATACCTCGCCTTTTTCCGAGATCTCGTGTTGTACAAAAAGTATTTTGCAGACATATTTTACTTGGAACTACGTAAGTATGTAACTATGGGATTGCTTCGTTGATCTATTGGTCAGGGGGAGAGGCTTGGGTTCGATCCCATGTTCGGGCAGTTTTATTTTGGTGTTGGATTTGGTTGGTGTGAGTTTGGATATTTCTAAAAGGATCTTATTGTGCCTGGTGGCAATAGGCATGCCACTAATTACAAGCTATGAGCCCTATATATAATTGGTGAATAGTGGATGTGTTTACCCCTTCGGAGATACAGGCGTAAAGTTATGTTAATCAAAATCGCGGCGACCCATAGACGTCCCACTGCTGGGCACGGACGCACACACAGACGCAGCTGCGGGAGGTCTAGAGCATACTCCACCACGCTGCTCCAATGCGGATTGGTGGAGGGGTTAGTGGCCAACTCAGTGTCGAAAGTTCTCAAGCCACCCGAAGGTCTTCGACAAGGCTTAACGACTGTTTCCACCATTGAAAACAACCGGGACCGAGGGCTTTACGTGCCCTCCGAAGCACGGTAGCGTCCATGAAATTTTGCCACTAGCGGTCACCCATCCACAAACCGACCGCGCCCGTCGCTGCTTAACTCTTTCGATCACATTGAATCGATGTGAGCCATTGGGCTATGGAAATACTAGACTACAATCTAGAGGCAAGTATGCATGAGTTAGCCGGTATATTACCACATATATGCAATGGTATACATCGCGACATGCGACACACGCAGAGATATTAGGATTCCGTGGCGAGTTGTAGGAATTCCCAATAAGGATCGACCTCCCATATATCGGCCAGCCTCGAGGATATTGTCCTATATACTGTCCTATTATCTTACTTGTTTTGCATAGAAATTTTCTCGTAGAAATATTTACTGTACGGGTCGTGAGTATCTTCAATCGATTATTTTATGTGGAAGGAATAGAAAAGAGTCAGGCCACTGTGCCATGCCGCCGTTCATCCGTATTGGCAGACTTCACGGAAGTTACTTTGAGAACATTATGAATAAATTGTAGGAATTGGTGTCACTACGATATGTTTTAGATTAACGGTTAACGGGGTTCTGCACGAAATTGCAGTATTTTTAAATACTGTATTATTCCCTATACTATTCCCTTTTGTCGGCCATATAGTTTCAATAGTTACAATTTTACCCGATAGACTCTACTGCTTCTGACACTGACACAATCTTTATTTTACAAAAAATAATAGTTGTCTGTAAAGTCGGTTTACGGACGATAATTTTACGTGATAACGTCTTTAAGAAATATTATTAGAAACTAGTGGACGCCCGCAGCGCGTTACACATTCACTGACTTCAAAAACGGCAAAGCTTCATACTAACTTTGCACCCCCGTTTTACCCCCTTAGGGGATGAATTTTCAAATTTTTCTCGCCGTAAAAACCATCCTTGAACTTCAACGAACATTTAAAAAAAAGAATTACCCAAATCTGTCCAGGCGTTGTTGATTTATGCGCTTACCAACACATTTTGCGATTCATTTTTATAATATAGATTGTAACATTGATTCATAAAAATACACTAGATGGCACTGCACTGTGTCTCTTTTCTGAATCACGCTAACGTTCTAGACTAAGTAACATATCAAAATCTTTTATGCAGAACTGTGTTCGCTTCTACAATAGAATACCTACATGAAAATATTACTATTCCGTAAGAATTTTTTTAAATATAAAATAAAACAAAACCATAATAATAAAGCATTTTAAAAAAATATTGGTTGCCTGTTATTATGTATTAATATGAGGTCAGTTTGAAATGTGAATGTTTGTGAGGGTATAATATAATAAATTCAGTTTATGCTGTCATGTCAACTGGTGGTATCATTTTAATGGCGACTGAGGAAAATTAATAGTTTTATCCAACAAATAGCAGCAAGTATGGCGAATATAGTGTTTCCTGGACAATTTAACCCCAAAAATGATAAATGGTGTGACTATAAAGACCAACTTTTGTGTGCTCTGGATGTAGTGGGTGTGAATAGTTCTAACCTCACTAAAGCACGCTCTTTGTTTTTATCACAATGTGGCAAGGAAATGTATGCATTGATAGCTTCATTATTAGTGCCTAAAAGGCCAACTGAAGTGAATTTCGAGGACATTATAAAAGTTTTGGACCAGTTTTATGAGCCTGATGTCAATGAAATACTACAAGCCGGGAAGTTTCATAAACGTTTGCAAATGCAAAATGAAAGCATTCAAGAGTTTGTTGCTGCTTTGGGTCAGCTTGGAGCAAAATGCAATTTTGTGGATTTGAAACGCCAGTTGAGAGACCGTCTCGTGCTCGGAGTCCGGGATGAGCGTTTACGGAGGGAGCTATTGAAGACAAAGGATCTAGGCTATGAGAATGCTGTGCAAATTTGTCTGAATCATCAAGCTTCAGTACAGGAATTGTACCCTGACACTAACGAGTCTAAGCAAAACTCACATGACACACCAACACCCATGGATATTGGTAGAATTGCATCCAGTGGATGTCAACGTTGTTCCAGAATGCACCCTGCAGAGGAACGCTGCCCATTCTTGAAAGCCAAGTGTTACTATTGCAAGAAATTTGGTCATATTTCAGCAGTGTGTAAGAAAAAGCTTTCTCGAGTAAATCAAATGAATGAGGTAGAACCAAATATGCCGAATAAAATGGAAGAAAATATGATGGGTATCTATACGTGTGCTGAAAATTTTGTCAAACCCATTATGGTAGAAGTGTTCATTGAAGGTGTGAAATTAGAGATGGAAGTTGATTCTGGTGCATCAAGAACAATAATTTCTGAGGAGGTCTACAAGAAAATGTGGGTGTCTCCTCCACCCTTGCATGCTACAAATGTGAAACTGGTAACATGGACTAAAGACACATTGAAAATAAAGGGTGTTGCCTATGTACGTGTTCAGATGGGTGGTAAGGAAGGACAATGTGAGCTGCTGGTGGTGTTGGGCAAGGGCCCTAGTCTACTGGGAAGGAACTGGTTCAATACATTGGACATACATATTTCTGGTTTGTGCTGGTCAGAGGAAGAAATACTTCCATTTAAGTTGGAGTTTCCAGATTTGTTTAAGGAGGGACTGGGAACATACCGAGGACCAGAGGTTTCACTACACGTATGTGAGAATGCAGTTCCTAGATTTTTAAAGGCACGTCCAGTCCCATTTCCAATTAAGGAAAAAGTGTGTCAGGAGTTGAAGGACATGATAAAATTGGGAATTTTATCTCCAGTAAAATATTCCAAATGGGCCACACCATTAACAGTAGTTAAAAAGGATGATGGATCTTTACGTCTTTGTGAGGACTACAGATCAACTGTCAATGCTGCCATAAATGTCGACACTTACCCACTGCCAACATCAGTGGAAGCTTTTGTAAGACTAAGTGGGGGACGCATATTTAGCAAGCTAGATCTCAAGCAAGCGTACACTCAATTAAAAGTAGATAATGAGACCGCTCAGCTGCTGACCCTCAACACACCTCTGGGTCTCATGAAAATGAACAGATTGGCCTTTGGTGTCAGCGCGGCCCCTGCAATTTTTCAGAGGCTGATGTCGACGGCCCTAGCCGATATGGAAGGGGTAGCTTGTCTCCTCGATGACATAGCTATCATGGGTAGGAGCCGGGAGGAACATGACCACAGATTAAGGATGGTATTGCAAAAGTTACAGGATATGGGATTACGTTTGAATTTAAAGAAATGTACTTTTGCAACAAACAGTATAACATTCTTAGGACATCGGATCGACGAAAATGGTTTGCATCCATCCCCAGCAAAGGTTAAGGAGATTCGAGATAAGCCTGCACCGACATCCAAAGAATCTCTAAGGGCATTTTTAGGATTGTATAACTTTTACGAAAAGTTTCTGCCTAATAAAGCGACGGTTTTGGAGCCATTGTACCGATTACTGGACGCAAAAAAAAGTTGGACATGGACTATAAAAGAGGAACAAGCATTTCAACACGCGAAAAATCTTTTGTCTTCAGAGTTAACATTGGTTGGATATGAGCTTTCGAGGGATTTGTTGCTCATTTGTGATGCGTCCGAATATGGGCTTGGTGCAATAATTGCACATGTTATGGACGACGGGTCAGAAAGACCAATTATGATGGCTTCAAGAACAATGCAAGCTCATGAAAGACGATATGGGCAAATTGATAAGGAGGCCCTGGCTATTATTTATGGGCTGTCTAAGTTTCACGAATTCCTGTCTGGCCGAAAATTTACAATCATCACAGACCACAAGCCTCTGATTGGATTATTCAATCCCAGGAAGCCAATCCCCGATCAAATTTCGCCACGGATGTTGAGATGGTCTTTGAAGCTCAGCTGTTATGATTACAGTATAGTCTACAGACCCGGGAAGGCAATTGGGAATGCTGATGCCTTAAGCAGATGGAATGATTTCACAACCGCTGATTTAGGGGCCGATTCAGTGAAAGAAGTCTTGCTTTTGGAGGAGCAACCAGAGGGATGGAATCTCGATGCTAAGAGGATTGCAACGGAAACCAGAAAAGATCCATTGTTGCAGAGGGTTGTATTTTGTGTTCTGCATGGCTGGCCTCGTTCAAATACAGATCCGGCTTTACAGCCATTTTGGACCCGTAGGGAGGCTCTTTCCCTCGATAAAGACTGTTTATTGTGGGGCAATAGAGTCATAATACCAGCATCCCTTCAACAAAAAGTACTGAAGATACTACATGCTCCTCATGCAGGAATTGTACACACTAAAGCATATGCTCGAGGCTATGTATGGTGGTCTGGCATGGATCGACAAATAGAAGCAGTTGTAGCGGAGTGTGAACAGTGCCAAGTAGTCCGAAATAACCCTCCTAGAGAACCACAGGCGTGGATTGTAACAGACAAACCATGGAGCCGGCTTCATGTAGACTTTGCTGGCCCCTTTCAAAGAAAGACATTTCTAGTTTTAATTGATAGTTACAGTAAATGGATTGAGGCAGAAATTGTGCCATCTATGGGAACAGCGGTTATAATACAGTGTTTGAGAAAGATGTTTGCATCACAAGGCCTACCGGACACGTTAGTATCTGATAATGGTAGAGCTTTTGTATCAGATGATTTTAATACATTTTTAAGAAAGAATGGTATCAAGCACCTATATTCACCACCTTACCATCCAGCAACAAATGGGCAAGTAGAACGGGCAATTCAGACATTCAAAAACAAAATAAGAAAAATGTCTCAAGTAAACTCTCCATGGGTAGAGAAACTACCCAAGGTATTATACGCATTGCGAACAGTGCCTGACAGCTCTGGTAAAACGCCAGCTGAAAGGCTGAATGGTCGCAAATATAGAACAGCGGTTTCTACTCTGCATCCAGATAATGTGCTGAGCCCAGGCGAGGAGCAGTTAGAAGAAGCAGCTCAGAGAACTCCTAATAGAAGGTTTGCAGTGGATCAACCGGTGCTGGTGCGCAATTATGGACCTGGAGAGAAGTGGCAGAGAGCCCAAATAGAAATGGTAGAAGGTCCCAGTGCTTATTTGATGAGAACGGAGACAGGTGATTTGATTCGCCGCCATGTTAACCAAATTATAGCTAGGAGAGCTAGACAAGCTAGCCCTGAGGTAGAGAGACCTGTGCCATATCCGCCACATTCAGGTTCATCATCACCAGAGCCACCAATAATCATTCCACCACAAGAGATGTGGCCAGATATAATTGGCATACCAAATGAAGAAGCCTAATAATGTGTAACCTATTGTTGAGTGGACTCATATTTTGTATGACTGTGCATGTGTATTGTGTTCTCCCGTTATATTGGGGGAAGGTATATTATGTATTAATATGAGGTCAGTTTGAAATGTGAATGTTTGTGAGGGTATAATATAATAAATTCAGTTTATGCTGTCATGTCAACTGGTGGTATCATTTTACCTGTAAAGTCGGTATACGGGCGAAAGTTTTACGTGACAACGACTTTGAGTGGTAAAATAATTTTAATGTGAATATTCATTCGTATAGTAGTATCGTCTCGTATCGTATCGTCTCTCTCGCTCTTAGGCGGGCTAACCATGCCCGAGTGGAAGGGACGCGTGCCTCTCACTCGCTCTCATTGTGAGCGCATAACGTGAGCGGAGCGTAACGCAGTTTCTTGAAGTGTCACCCGGCAAACCAATTTATAAGACGTTGTCACGTCAAAACCGGCCATTTGTTGTCGACGTCGCTTATCAGCTTAGCAACAACGAGTGTTGATTATCCGAACTAATTGGGAGACAAAGGTATGGTACAGAAATCCGGTTTATTCGAGTTATTTATCCGGTGTATTTACCTAAAAAAGTTCATATTATATTTACTTATAATCACATGAATTACTTTTATTATCAAGGAAAGTAGAAATGTATGTATTAAACAGTATAGGAAACAAAAAAATTGTAGACCTATATTAAATAGAGTTAACGGTTTAAACGCTTGAAAGTCCTTCAATTTGGTTCGTCTAGTTAGTCCTACCTTAGCAGTTCGGTTAAGGTAAAAAGCTCCACCAAGTTTTGATGGTTTTTATATTTCAATAATAAAATTCGAGTTCTGAGTGACTTCAGAACCAAAACATTGAAATATGCAATACTACTAGCGGTGTGCGCATGTTAGAAAATAATGTCACTATTTATGTTTCTTAAAGTTCTCGCCGCGGAGCGAGGCAAAGTTATCACACTTTTTGTATTTTTTTAAAATGTTATTACGTGTTACTAGTTAAGTTACGTAACGGGATCCCGTGAATCAGTTTTTAGATATCGAACTCTAAAAACTGGGGATGCAACCGCGAGATAAGTAAAAAATTCACTAGCCATTGACACGCACAGACCATTAAAAAAGTATAAAAAGAGAGGAAACCAGTATCATCTTCATTCCTCGCAAATTCCCCCTAAGTGGCGTTCAGTAACGTGTAATTTGATTCAATATAGCGATCCCTGACGACCTACGGGGAAGTACAAATGAGGACTAATGTGCGAAGGCTGGACCAGGGTTGACTGGTCTCAATTCAGAATTCAGACTAACCATTACTACACTACACTACGATACAATATTTTCAACATAATAGTACATTATGATATAATTGCGGTAAGTTGAAAATTACAGCCGAGGCGATGCTACAAGAAAGCAGAGGCTGTGATTATCAAAGCGCACGTATGTCATACGGCGTTTTTTAACATAATTGCGAGGAAATAAATAAAAACAATACAGAAAAAAGAAAAAAGTAAAACAAATTAGCGATCAGCGCTTTTTTTTAAGGCAAAGGCACAAAAACAGCCAGTATATAGCAAATTAATATTGTTTTGTTTTTGTTACAGATAAATGATTGTAATTTATTGTCAAAATTAATTTAACTAAATGTTTATTTTTTATATTTTATCTCCCAAAGTTATTCATAAAATGTTGACCACTTTTCTGACATAAGAACTCTTTGCTAAGATTGAAAAAAGTATACCGCTCGTTTTAGACGGAGCATCTTGATAAACCGTGCGTTTTACATTACAATAACACAATAACGCACAAGTATTTACCTACGTAATGAGATACATTACGATATTGAAATTGGTGAAACAAGGGACCGTTTACGAGCAAATGTGTTATAAAATAACATTACAACTGTAATTTCCCGAAGGAGCAGTTTGTATACACCCAATTATCACCTGTTTTTAATAAAATTGAATTCGTTTAAATCACAACACACATTAATTCCTTCATCATTCCTCTTGTAACTGTAAAGATGAATTACTGTCGCATTCAACACGAAAAATGTAAAGATGCATCGTGTGATTGCTAATTAAATATTATAATAACGGCACCCTCCCGCTAATGACTGTGACGCTACATTGTAATTTAAAGCGATGCTCAAAAATTAACGAACTCGGAATTTATTTTTGTTTATTCATATTTGTTCGTATTCATTCCCTTCAATAATTTTTAATTAACATTAAATAAGGTCGTAATTTTAATAGATAAAAGATAAAATGTATGAATATAACGGTTTTCATTGTATAAAATTACCTACAATGTATATTTTTTTATTTTATAATGCTAAGCCAGTTCAACATAATCAGCTGTGCTGAATTTAATTAAATAATTTTAATATTAACGTGTAAATTACTATAATTTTGCTTTAAATGTGTTACCTACTTCCTTGAGACATCAATTAAAGTGCCAAGAAACAAGGATATATGTGGTGAAATACTTAATTGTATACCGACAACGACGACTATTCGTTGTAACCATTTTGTAACTGTCAAGTTTAAATTCTTCGCAATAATTAATTGGATTTTCATCGGCGTAAACCTGGGGAGTATTGCTTACTTGATTAAATACTACACATACACTAATTATTACAGTCCATTGTTACTTTACACTGTCTCACAAGTGTGAGAAACGTCCATAATCACACATTGGTGCCTTTTGACTCTTTTTACTTGACGAACAGTGGAAGTAAAATTGAAGACAAATAAATAGCCACAGACACATTTAAAACACTAAACACTGCACAATATAACGTGGTTAACCTGCTGTTTGTTACCACCAAACTGTTACAAGTAATATCTTGGTATCTAGTTACTAGTTAGTGTAAATTGTCCTATAATCTAGCTGACCTGGTTAATTCTTTACATTTGTACATTAAGTGTAGGTCATATAGTAAATAAGGTACAATACAGGTACACAATAAATACACAATAAATACACACAGGAAATTTGTTTGTGGTAAATAGTCAAGTTAAGCTGCTCACATATTTCACCTGTTCTGTAGGTAACAACAATGAACACACGCAGCACTACGGCTCGTCAGCTGGAAAGCCAACTCCAGGTCGCGCTCCAAGAGCTTAGCGTGTACAAGAAGCAGTGCCAGCAATTGGTTAAAGAGAGGGAAGATAGTGAATTAGAAATTATAGAAATTATTAAGAAAAACAGTTCAATCAAAAATGATATGGTTGAGCTACATGCGCAGCTCCAGGAGACTCGAGAAGAACGGGACCGTCTCAAACGGCAGTCGAGGGACTTTGACCAGTGCTGTACTGAATATGATAGTAATTTAAAAACAATAGCCCTGCTCCGTTCACAACTCGCGAGTGCCCTGGAGCGCGTCGAACAATTCGAACAAGAGGCATCAAAGACCTCATCACAATGTACGCAAAGTTTATATATGGAATTAATGAATGCACCTGGCACCTCTTCAGCGTCAAGCCAACCTGTTACCATTGACTTAACCGCCGACGACTCAACAGCGTGTGTAACGCCAGCGAGGGTCAGCCTCAGTAGCAGAAATAAACTTAAAAAATATGTTAAGTTGCAAAACTTCATTAAGAAGACTAGGAAATTAGTTAAAAAGGACAATGTGATAAAAAATCATGGGTATTTATGTAAAAAATATAAGAAAGTGGTGCAGGAATGTCAAAAGTCGAATTTAGACCTTGAATCAATTAGGCAAACATATGAAGCTGAAATCAGCACATTAAATTTAAAAATTAGTAACCTAAGTTGTTCGCTTAGCGAGTTGACAGAAAAATACAATTCTGCCCGAAGGGAAATCAGTGATTATGAATCGGCCTTGGATGAACTCCTTCAGCTTTCCAAATACAATGAGGAGCGCTTCGAATCTCTTGTACACCATCAAGAATGTCAACGCTCTAACATAGTTCATACAAAGCCTTCATGTGTAATAAAACAGAAAACTGATGTCAGCTCCGTAGTCCCTAAGTCTATACCCAAACACAATGTATTAATGTATAGTGACGAGTTAGGTAAAAATATGGGTACAAAATTATATCATCTGACAGGATACCCAATCTGCAACTATTGTATGCCAGGTGCTACTGTAAGAGAAATAATGGATAAGGTACTAAACTGTACATATGACCCCACCACAGTCTTAATATTGCTCTTTGGTAGTAGGGGCAACGTTAAGCAACGCCAGCTGGCATATTATTTAGAAAAATTACAAGCCCTTAAGGTAAAGCAAATTATCATGTTCACACTACCATATATTAAGGGTGACTACCATGAGAATAGAATAAGAAATAAATTAAATCTACTGCTTTATAATAATATAGGAAATAATAATGTGACATGTCTTAATAATACTGACATTTTATTTAATTTAATTGATATTAATAGTATATTTAAAAATGACTTTTTTTTGACTAGACATGATAGATTGCATCTATCAAATATATTTTTTACACAGTTAGCAAAATTGCTATCTTATTATTTACAATTTGACATAAAAAATTATTTATGTAATTTGACCACTGCTTCTATTGAGCAGCATAATATACTGACATTATGTAGTAATACATGTAGTACTACTACAAATCTTATGACAAGTTTGGGCGCTACCCAAAGCAATTTAAATTAAAAAATACGACAACAGAGGCATCGGTCTCTCGCGATCATTTATGTAGTAACAACCACCTGTCAAGCTTAGTATTAAAAGATAAAAATTGTTTAAACTTGGTGCATCAAAACATGCAAGGCTTACTAGGCAAAGAACACGAGTTAGAACTTTTTTTTAGGAAATTATAATATTGATGTAATTTGCATTACAGAGCATTGGCTGAAAGATTGCCAAATTGTTTTCAATTTTGCCAAGCACCAAGTTGCGAGTTCGTTCAGTAGGAAGACAGCGATACACGGTGGCTCTTTAATCATTTTAAAAAAGGACCTGACATTTAAGGTCCGTAAAGATATTGTGAGCCTTTCCATTGAACGAACTATAGAGATAGCCTGTGTAGAGTTAACGCATTGTATTATAGTAAGTATCTATAGACCACCTAGTGCATGTTATGAAGAATTTGAATTAGTTTTGGAACAATTATTATTAAAAGTATCAGGAAAAAAAGACAAGGACATAATAGTGTGTGGAGATTTTAATATTAATTTATTGGACAATACATCTTTAAGTGTTAAATTTCTATCTTTATTCAAATGTAATAATCTTATTAACCAGTTCTTAGAACCAACTCGAATAACAGATACCACAGCAACATGTATTGATAACATTTTCACAGATGGAACACCTGTCTACTCGGGTATTATCCATAAACTCAGTTCTGATCACAGTGGTCAGTTGGTTTCTTTTAAGTATAATAAGGATAAACAGGTTAGTAAGAGCAGTGTGGTCGTTCCTGTGACTAAAAAACGAATGGAGAGGTTTAGAAACATGATTACGGACCGGATTACAATACCATTGAATGAAACTGTAAATGAGCAATATAGCTTATTATGTTTTCATATAAATAACGCCTATAAATCTGTATTTACTGCAAAAAAAATCTCTCCAAAGAATTGTAAATCGTTCAATGATTGGGCGACTACGGGAATCTTTAGAAGTAGGCAAAAGTTATATGACCTTTTACATGAGAAGTCATATAATACAAGTAAAGCTTTTAGCGACTATGTAAGAAATTACTCTAAAATATTTAAGGTAGTATGTTCCACGGCCAAGTCGATTCACATAAGAAACAAGATTAGAAATAGCTGTAATAAAATTAAAATGACTTGGAATATTATTAATGCGGAAACTGGAAGAGTCAGAAAACGCGATGGTGTCAGTGAGCTTTTCATTGACAATTCTTATATTAAAACCGATAAACAGATAGCATCAGCATTTGAAAAGTACTTTGCTGACGTTCCAGTTTTAACCACTAAATCACTGAGGTCTTCTCCCGACGTCGCCGAATCGTTGCTCAAGAAAAATGTAAATGCATGCAAGGGTAATTTTTCTTTCCGACCCACAGACGCCAATGAGATTATCAAAATGTTTAAATCATTAGAAATTAAGAACACCACAGATCTTTGGGGTATATCGGTTAAACTTATAAGTACAATTATAGATGTAATAGCACCCCACCTAGCTTTAATATTTAACAACTGTATTAAAAGTGGAGAGTTTCCTGACCTAATGAAGCAAAGCAAAGTAATACCTTTATTCAAGTCCGGAAATAGCACAGATCCAACTAACTATAGGCCGATTTCCATTTTACCGGCTTGTAGTAAGATATTTGAGAAAATAATTCTCCAGCAACTTCTTAGCTACTTTACAAGTAATAAACTCCTACATAACAAACAGTTTGGCTTCACAAAAGGCCGTTCAACAACTGATGCGGGAGTTGAATTATTTACTGATATTATCAATGCTTGGGAGAATTCATTGGATGCTCTGGGCATATTCTGTGATTTGTCCAAGGCATTTGATTGTGTACAGCATGAAACCTTAATCAGGAAACTCAATCACTATGGCATTAAAAATACCGCACTGAATCTTCTGATTTCTTATCTCAGCGAAAGAACTCAGAAAGTCGAAGTAAGCGGTACAAGATCGTCTGGGTCTTTAGTACAGATGGGGGTCCCACAAGGATCGATTCTGGGTCCGTTCCTGTTTTTAATATATATTAACGATCTACCTTATATGGTAGAGAATAATAACGAGATTGTATTGTTTGCAGATGACACCTCATTAATTTTCAAATTAAACAGGCAACAAACTAACTATGACGATGTAAACAATGCTCTCTCTGAAGTAGTGCATTGGTTTAGCGTAAATAACCTACTCTTAAATAGCAATAAAACCAATTGCATAAAATTTTCAGCACCTAATGTGAAACAAGTAGATAAGCAACCGGAACTAAATGGTGAAAAACTGAACTTAGTTAGCTCGACTGTTTTCCTTGGAATCACCATTGATGCGAAGTTGCAGTGGGGACCCCATATCTGTCGACTGGCGGATAGACTAAGTTCTGCAGCTTACGCGGTTAAAAGGATACGCTGTTTGGCGGATGTCGATACCGCTAGATTGGTATATTTTAGTTACTTTCACAGTGTAATGTCCTATGGCATTTTACTCTGGGGTAATGCAGCTGATACTAATATTATTTTTATTTTGCAGAAGAGGGCTATCCGTTATATATACAAAATGAAAAGTAGAGACTCCCTTAGAGAAAAATTTAAGGAAATAAACATCCTAACCCTTGCATCGCAGTACATCTATGAGAATATTATGTATATTCGTAAAAATAGGCATCAGTTTGTAAGTCGTAGTGACCTAAATGCCTTACGCAATGTAACACTAAGGAACGGCCACAAATTAGCGTTTCCTAAATGCCGGCTTAGTAAGAAAAGTCGTTCCTTCATAGGAATGTCTATTCTAATATTCAATAAAGTCCCGGCTGCGGTTCAGTCTCTGCCTTTACAAAGGTTTAAAAAAACCATCAAACAAACATTATGTCGAAAAGCTTATTATAATATTCAGGAGTATTTGGATGATATAAAGGCATGGGACTGAATTAAACTCTGACAGGCTATCACTATGCTTCTGTATTAATTATACTAAAAATTGTAAGCAGGTGGCATATGGGGTGATTCTTGGCATACACGATTGGCTGTCTCGTGTCTGACTTAATCATGTCATGGTCATACTGTGCATTTTTCTGTAAAAATTAATTTGAATTTTAAAAGAGTACCGAGAGTTTTTTCCTCCGGCTTTTTTCTCTCTCGGCCTACACTAGGGCATAGGATAAGAATATTGTAAATTCTTCCTAAAGCCGATGACCATATAGATAGTCTATCGTGACTTAGAGCTTAGCTTAGTGGTAGGTAATTATTGTAAATTTATCTTAAGGCAAGTTAGACACCTGTGTAGGATTGGCTATTCATTCAATAATCAATAGCTAATCCTTTGCCTTATATACATCAGTTAGTAGTTTAAGTAGTTTTTAGTTAGGTACCTAGACTTTCGTTAAGCGTGTCTAATCACCTCATAGCGAAATAAATTATTTGACTTTGACTTTGACTTTGACAACTTTGTAACATATAATTCTCAATTTTATCAAACATAATACCACCGCCCATTGTGATAATAATAAATAGTAGAGTAATGTAATATATGTATTTATTTCAGATGGATTAATATGATGAAAGAATGGAAAAAAGCGATTACCTACAGCGCTCGCGAGCAGCGCATGTAAATTGTAAATGTTGTACATCCCTGCCTAATGACGTGCGGCCGCCGCGAAGCGATTTATAGCGCTTAAAGCGGTGAAAAATTAACGACCCCCAGGCCTCTGTTTTTACGGCTGGCAATAACATTGTTATGTGTGAAAAATTGCGTATCATTTTTTTAGTTGGCAATCCCGTATGCATGGTGCCTACGTACTTATGTTATTGTCAAATACCGTTAAAGGTTAAAAATTTAATATTTTACCGCTGAACTGATATTGATGAATCGATTTTGGAACAGAGTTACTCGTATATGAGACGGCGGACGGACAAATACCCGTAGAATCCAATTTGGCTGGACAGCGTTCGGGAAAATATGAAGTTGAATGTATTCGAGCATTGTGCGTTGTAGTGATGACTTATCCGATGGATTCGTCCGAGACGTGGTCCTATACGGTCGGCCTGCTACACAAGCTCAGAGTCACTCTGCTTTAATATTTCCACTACAGCGCAATGGAGAGAGCTGTGCTCGGTATTTCGCTACGTGACTGCATAATCAAGGTCTTCTTTTTATTACAATTTATAAATAATGTTGGGCAAACAATAGAGAGTTTAACGAGGATATCCGTGAGCTCAAATTAAAACTTCAGAAACTACATTCATCAACTTTCAAACAAATCCCGGGCCTTTCATTAATATTTCAGTGTATAGAAATTGGGGGCTATCCTGCCTACTGTTCCGACGTTTTAACTGCGGAACTTTTTATTGTTCCGAAGTCTGCTATTATAGCGAGCTGCGGCGTAATTGCGTTTCTGTGGTCGGAATGATTTAGAAGGACGACCTGTACATAATATATTTTATGTTCAGTCAATATTCAGCGCTAAACATTCACGCCGCTAGTTATACGTACAGACACTCACGTCTGCAGGAAAGAAACCCAAGGTACACGTCCCCACTGGGTAGTGCCACCCTTACTCTATGGTAGTGCTAAGAGCGACAACAACATACAAGATCATATTTTTTATTCCTTTACTTATGTGTGTCTTTCTGGTGTACACACCAGAAAGACACACATGCTGGATACCAGTAAATACTTGTAATTAAGTATTTTTGTATTGTATTGTATTATTGTTATTAGAGTACGTAATGTACATGTATGTAGTTTGGATTAGGTGGATGGATGGATGGACCTTAATCCCGTTAATATCTCCTATTTGAACTTCAATAGATAGAGAGTTTCCGGATATTTCCTTGAGAAAGCCAGGAACTATAATCAAAACTTTTGTTATATCTAATCCACGCAAGCGAACCTGCGGCCATAAGTTAAAGCAATAAAAACAAAATTAAACCTATCTAGTCAAGCTAAAGTAATAAAGTACCTAAGTCTATCCAGTTCCTTTCATCGAGGTGAGTAATGAAACTCAAGTAAAATAACAAAAATAATTCTGTAGCTACAACAATTTGTCAACTAAAGTAGGCAAGAATAAAACACAAGCGTTCTAAGGCTCATAAAAATTGTAACAAAAAACAAAGTAAAGCTGGATACCAGTAAATACAGTCGCGCCCTAGTTTAAAATGAGGTTTAAAATAAAACAATTTTCAAAGTTTCCAAAACTTCTAAGCCTGCACGAGCGAACTATAAGTTTTAAACTGCTACTTGGTTTTGTTCGGCCGTGTGTTATTTTATAATGGCTCTGGGAATGGGACGGGCGACCTTAGTCGATTCGATTCAATGTGATCGACAGACTTAAGCAACGACGGGCGCGGTCGGATGGGTGGCAAAATTCCATGAGCGCTACCGTGCTTCGGAGAGCACGTTAATCCGTCGCTCCCGGTTAATTTTCTGGTGAAAACAATGGTTAAGCCTTGCCGTAGACCTTCAGGTGGCTTGAGAACATTTGACACTAGGTTGGCCACTAATCCCTCCACATACGCATTGGAGCATCGTGGTAGAGTATGCTCTAGACCTCCCGCAGATTTCTCTGTGGGGGACCCGAGCCTAGCAGTGGGACGCCACGTCTTAGCGCAAAAGTTAAGGCTAAGCTAAGGCTAAAGACATGACAAATCATATAAGCTTTGTTCGCGGGTTGTTGTCAAGTAGATTAAAACCACAGAACAGATAAAGGAGGTTAGAAAGGCCATCGAGTCAGTTTTGAAACAAAACCACTGTCGCCAGTTACCCACACTTAGATACACGTTATTATTACCTTTACATAAAATATTCATCAGCCATTGGTCAAATTGCACGAGAATCGCAACTTTTAAAAACTAACCTTAGCATCAAATCAATAAGGATACTTTTTGCTCGCGTCAAGCTGTAGAATTGTGCAAGTTTTGACCTTGTCGACACTTAATGTTGCCAGTAAGTGTTTTGCACAAATTTCGTGCAATAATAAGATTTTAGAGGTTCTTCATAGGATTCATAACGAAACTCGTGATCTGTCCGATTGTCGAATGAATAATTTATTTGTAAAATCACCTATTTATATTTACATTTTCTTTCATACATACTACACTATTTAAAACACTATTTTGACGACCGCGTATATGTTTCATATTAACAACGTAGGTAACTGGTAACTGGTTCGAAGGTATGAGGTATCCGTGTGAGGTATTCTTGAGGTATTCGGAGGTATTCGGAGGTAAGGTAACTGGTAGGTACTGAACCACTACAAGATTAGTAAAATAGAGTATATTTTATTTTACTGTATTATTTATTTATTTATTTAACCTTTATTGAGCCAAAAGATGCCTAACGGCGGTGAAATTAATAAATAAAAGTTAAGAATTTACTGCATATTTGAGAAAATTGATCGTGCAATTTTATATGTTATTTACTGGTAACCCAACTAGAGATGTAAACATATTTATCGATAAATATATTTTGAAATTTGTTTAGAGTTATGTAGGTACCTATAATGCTACATCCGCTTAAATGACTCTTTTAAAAGTAACACTGAAAACATATGCAACTTGAGTTTTGCTTCCTTTAGGTGTTGCGCCTGTTCCATACATCTTATTAACATGCATTTTTTTTATTATCTTCACATGAAAAATTACATTATAATTATTTATTTTATTAAAAAGTTTCAGAGTGAGTGTACGTACTTAAATAAATACACAGGTACAGTTTTAATATATACAGTTGCGCGACGAATGTACTTGTGCAGAGCAAAGATGGGGACTCTTTTGTATTCGAATTTTTTACAATAAATTAATGCAATCTTATATTTAAATTATTTTTCTTTAATAGCTTTGGTAAGGTCTGTAATATGCTTCTCAGTAGAATATAATACAATCTGATGATAACTAATGTTGCTAATAATAATAATTGAGTTCCGACAAAGTTGCGCAAAATCGAGTACAGTTGTTCCAAAGTGGTACATTGTTTTTTAGGGATCCAAATTTTCTACCCGTTACATTTATCCAATGCTGGTTATTAGGATCCTTTGGAAACCTAAAATAAATACATAATATAAATTAGTACTAAATTACTTATTTAGTACTACACCTACTCCTTGAAATTAAGTATTTACACCTGAAACTACTTTAATTACGTACTCAAGATCAAGACTTATCGAAAAATTTATCTTATACTTTCACAACACTATCTCGCTGCGAACGAACTCGACAGAACATCGTGACGTCATCGCATTCTGTAGGACAGAATACATTGCGCACGAACTATGTGTTCACGTGGATTACTTGCGTACTTTACCGGCAATGTATATTTTTCGTGCAGCTCTTCGCACCACCGCACTTCACCGCAGTCCGAAAGCGACTAAAAGTATGCACGCGTGATTTCTGTTGAAGTATGATTGTTTAATCATACTTGTTGGCGCGCCTGTCACGCCCACATTTCCATTCTATCCTCCTTTATCTGTTCTGTGATTAAAACAATTTAATCCATACTAATATTATAAATGTGAAAGTGTGTTTGTTTATTTATTTGTTTGTTTATTTATTTGTTTGTTTGTCCGGCTTTCACGTCGCAACGAAGCTATTATATGGTATGGTTTTTGTGTGTGGAGATAGTGAGGAGGGTGGAGAGTGACGTAGGCTACTTTTTACCGCGGTAAAACATCCCCATGGGAAGATATCGATGTTTTGTTATTTGCTAGATATTTAGTTCCGAATGTTGTTAATAGATGGCGTTTATTTAGCGAAAATTTAGTTAAGTAGTTAGTATAGCAGTTAAGTAGTTAGTATCTTTTAATCGTGGAACTGTCACTATTCATCCACCAATAAATGTGTCATGTATGATAAACAACTCATTGTTAATTCCCTTTGACCACGCGGGCGGAGCCGCGGGCAAAAGCTAGTTTACTTATAAATTATTAAAACTAACTTTAATCAAATGGATTTCCGCAAAGTTAGATGTCATCTCTAAATGTATTTTTACTACTCATGACGAAGTTGTTGATTGTTAGTGAGTTTCGTATAGACGTAATCTCAATGGTCGCGAATTCACGGATTTATACGTTAAAGTTACGCATCTGGAATCACATTAATTAAACACAAAAAAATATATTCCTATGCTAATGTATGTAAATTCGCCGTTCCCTCCGCGGGAAATGACATTTATACGCGAATGGAATATTTTATAAAAAAAATTCAAACATAAAAATGAAACTGAAATGAAAAATCGCCAGGCACGAACATTTTCTTACGATGTCACGGTAGGTATACATAAATAATAGTACTACGATGTTGCGTCGACGGTCTGGTGATTGCAAACATGATTTCTGAGCATCCGACTCCCACTCCTGGGTTCGATCCCCAGATCGGCAAAAGGCGTATTTCCTTACTTGACATTCCCAGTTTTGAAAAGAGAAAAAAAACAATATTTTGAAAAGAGTAACTAAGTTCTTGCCGTGTTGTTTGTAACTTGATAAATTTTTATGTAACACAAAAAAAAACAATAAACTCTCATATTGGACAAAAATACACTCAATCACACTTTTCCATGCAGATTGAGGATCTACAAGAGTGTAGCACACTGTTGAATGTTTCCAGCGACGGATGTCCAAGGCATAGTAGGTATAAAGAGTCGCTCCATGGCTTAAACGAGTGATTTATAATAGAAAGCCCTTCCAAGCATATGAAATTTTGCACCTGCGATCAGCCATACAATCGACGTGAGCCATAGAGCTATGAGCGCTTACGAATATGACTTATGATGATGATAAGACCCGTGATTTGTAATGGGAAATCGTTTGTGGTGATGATGATTTTGATGATAAAGTTTCCGCTTATTTTCGTGTTGCTATTCATCCCTATTTGCGTATAAACTTTGTTATTTACGTTTAAAATTACCACGACTCCCGCGAGGCTAGATCTCCATTTCAAATTAATTAGGAACCGCTACTATAAAGTCGGTGGCACACGTAAAATTTTATCTATTTAATTTATATTGCGCGATGAGAATAATAATCAAAGATGCAGTCCCAAATATGAGTGACAACTACTTTAGACAATACGACTGAAGTAAAACATCTTTAGCTCCATCATTAATGAAATAATATTATTTAACAGATTTTTTTAATTTTTATTCATTATTTTGAGTATCGGATACATCAGTAATTACTGTGGTTGATTGTAGGTAAGACCGAGACAATAGGCTTAGGTATGAGAATTAAGATACATATTATATGTTTTCGAATTAAAATTAGAAAGATATAATAATACGAAATAACCAAGAAATCACCGTTTGCCTCGCCCGATCACACTTTTCGTAACGCTCTCGTCATGCATTCACCAGCTTACTCCCCAAGTCAAGCGTGCGTTTCACTTCAAAAACTTCGATTTGGACTATATCGTTGGACAAATTTAGTTTTGATGAAGTCAGATCAATAGACTTTCTCAAGATAACATCGTGAGGAAACCTACATATCTGAGAGTTCTCCATAATGTTCGAAGGCATGCCAATCCACACTTGGCCAGCGTTGAGACTACGGCTTAACATCTCTCAATGCGAAACCCGAGGATAGAAAGGTTTCACTGGCATAGCATAAGTACCTACTTGTAGTATTAATAAAATGTAATAATATATAATTCATTTAACTGTTATATAATGTAATGTGCAATTGAAATAAGTGCTAGTAATTTAAAATATTAACTTAATTAAAATTTGTATGTCACATGACTTAGCATAAGCGCCCTTAATTTTGCTATACCACCTACTTGTGCTATGCTAAACACAAATAAAAGAAATAAATAAATAGCGTGTCATTTTTCAACGGATGTTCAATTACCATGCCGAGCGCATATTACTTCAGTGTGCAACAAGCTTTATCACATCTGTTCCCTAAGGACTGCGGGGTAACTGGTTGGCTACCTGTTATCTGTTATTTATAACTATTACACTGTTTAGATATGCCCGTGAATTATTTTCCTGCTACTGCAACCTATACACGTCCCACTGCTGGACATAGACATAGGTACTCGTATCTGCGCAAGGTCAAGCATTCTCCACAACGCTGCACCAATGCGGTTTCGTGGATTCGTTAGTGGCAAACCCAGTGTCGAATGTTCTCAAGCCACCCGAAGGTCTTCGACAAGGCTTAACGATTCTTTTCACCATTGAAAACAACCGTGACCGACGCACGCTAGCGCTTCTAAAAAATAGGGATCCCTAATATAAATGCAATTAATGGTTTGAAAAAATTGTGAAAAGGTGTGAAAAAATTACCTAAAATATTTTAAATCTTTACATTACATCGCGTGCGCTGCGAAAACTTTTGATGATAGAATAAAATAATGTACCTACTACGACTTTGCAGAACACATGTCATCATTGTTTACAAAAAGTGTCGCGACAACATATGTCTAACTATTAGAGTAGTCCGGTCAATTTAGACAATTGAAATAAAGAAAATTCCGACAGAGCCAAATCTTCGTAGAGACCTTAGGTTTACCACAAGGAATAAAGTGTCAAAAGTCCCCATCAATCCCATGTGTGCGTCGGGACTTATTCGGGTCCCAAGGTAAAAATTTTAGGATTACATATTTAGGTACTCAAGCAAGCAAAAATGCCTACTCGTGTCTCTTTTATGTATACATTATACTATTCTAAGAAAATTTACTCTAAAATGACCGCCGGTCCCTTACCGAATCCCCTCTACTTAAATAACAGATATTTAACATTTGTAAAAAATACACGAAACAAAAAGCAAGTACAGCTATCTTGTCTTCCTCCAACATCGGCATCTGCTACTCAACATTTGTTTCGAGTATACTATCAAGTTCAGACATGGCAAGGCAATGAACTGAGCCCTGAAGACTGGGGTTGGAAATTGATAAATAATACTTTGGAACCGATTCGAATTTACTGCCCCCTGCTCTCCTCTCTTGTATTTAATTGAACATTTGAGCAAGAGACACCTTGGCAATTGGTACACGCTGGAGAACACTGCAACCCTACTTTTTTACAGCCACATTTGGCACTACAACCTTTCTTGTAATTGCAAAAAATAGTGTTAAGAAGTTTTTCTGGAGCACGGGGCAGTAAAGTTCGAATCGGTTCCAAAGTATTATTTATCAATTTCCAACCCCAGTCTTCAGGGTTCAGTTCATTGCCTTGCCATGTCTGAACTTGATAGTATACTCGAAACAAATGTTGAGTAGCAGATGCCGATGTTGGAGGAAGACAAGATAGTTGTACTTGCTTTTTGTTTCGTGTATTTTTACAAATGTTAAATATCTGTTATTCAAGTAGAGGGGATTCGATAAGGGACCGGCGGTCATTTTAGAGTAAATTTTCATAGAATAGTATAATGTATACATAAAAGAGACACGAGTAGGCATTTTTGCTTGCTTGAGTACCTAAATATGTATATACGTGGCATATGTGTGCATACTATGTAGAACATGATTCTTACAAGCGCAATATCTGGGAAATAGTGGGTCTTAGAGAAAAAATCATAGGGACCATTTTTATAGAAAATTTTAAGATCTACAACTTTGCTTTAAGGTACTTTTCGATAAAACTTACCGTTTTCGATAAAAATCCAAAAAACCTAAAATTTTGACCTTGGGACCCGAATAAGTCCCGACGCACACATGGGATTGATGGGGACTTTTGACACTTTATTCCTTGTGGTAAACCTAAGGTCTCTACGAAGATTTGGCTCTGTCGGAATTTTCTTTATTTGATCTCTATTTTTATGTCTAAATTGACCGGACTATAGTAATATGTATTATGAATATAATATTTATTTTAACTTTTTTCAGTAAAATATAGTATAATATAGGTGTAAACGAAACTATTTTTATGTCTAATTCCACGCGAGCGAAGCTGCGGGCGTCGACTAGTATAAAATAAGTTTAAGTATAAGAGTCCGTGCTATAAGTAAGTCACTCAAGTACCTATAGGTCAATTGCGTATACCAGCAGTGTATGGGGGCTGCCATGTCATTACATTACATAAAGGCATACATACTAAAACATCCTTTCGCATAAAGTTCTACATAACTAATCCTGCGTGTCACTTTGCTACGCGTTGTTTACATAAGCCACATTTTATTAAGCACGATAAATGTTTCATAATTAATAGGTACCTAATTACTGTAATTATTTGTACAAAACAATTAGGTTTATACAATTATGTGTGTTCAATTATTAAATTCTAGTAGGTAATGATTAAGTATGAATATAAAAAAAAACAATGAATCTCATTTTATTTAGGAACCTTTTAAAAATTACGCTGATATTAAGATGATTGTACACTATATACTTACACGAACATTTTTAGCAAGACTTCAACGTAGGTGTGGTACTTCAGTGAGTGCGAAAGTAATTTCTTTTAATGTTGGGCACATTTTAGTAGGCATAGACACTCTCTGCCAGTGGACACAAGTAGATGGCGCGAAAAATTTGGCAGGCGGAAACAATTTAAAATTTAGAGAAAAGTATATTTAAGCTATTGATAAATTTAATATGAGGTGACCTACATTCATGCATTTAAAAACATTGAGGAGCTTTCAGGCGTGCAGGTGTTTTCCAAAGTTTTCCCAAACTGTTACAAGTAGCTTAATAAATTTATAATGTCATCTGCGCGTGACGCTAGGAATTGAACCCAGGTCATGCCCAGCAGTGGAGATACCATACTTTTAAAGTATGAGTGGATAATATTAATAAATGATGGATTAGATATTAAAATCAAGTAAGTGTGCTGTCTCCTTTACAAGCAAAATAGCAACGTATAAAAATGTATATAACTGCCAAATTAAAAATTGAAATATTATTTGCAAAATATCCTCAACACGACGTAAAGTTACCACTTAATTACTTACCTGAAATATATTTAGCGCGACGTGAACCATAGAAAGAATAAAATATATTTATTTTCTTTTTAGAAAAATGAGTTTTACAAATAAAGTTGTGGCTATAACGGGAGCTGCGTCAGGGATGGGTGCTGCCAATGCTGTAAGCTTTTCGAAACTTAACGCAAATCTTTGCATCATAGACAAGAACGAAAAAGGCCTTCTCAGGGTCAAGGAAAATTGTGAAAAACTTACAACAGGCAAAGTGGTAGCAGTCATTGTAGACGTGAGTAAAGACGAAGATGTTGGTAATATGCTAAAAGCGTTAACAGAAATTGGAAGTGTTGATGTTTTAGTCAATTGCGCTGGAATTCTTGGACCTGGTAGTTTATTAGACTCTGACATACTTGACACTTTTGATAAAGTCATACAGATCAACCTGAGAAGTGTTTTAGCTGTCACAAAAACCGCTTTGCCTTTGTTAATTAAAAGTAAAGGATGTGTCATTAATACATCTAGTATTGCAGATTCCATTACGCTTGAAAATTCTCTAGCTTATAGTATATCTAAGGCTGGAATCACTAAATTCACGAAATCCGCTGCCTTCGAGTTAGCAAGGTTTGGTGTTAGAGTCAACTGCATATCACCTGGACCAGTGCGAACTAATCTTCTAATAAACGCTGGGTTTAGTCAAGACGCAGATGATATTCACTGGAAGGTGTTGGCGGAGAAGTCACCGTTGGGAGTTTGTGCGAGAGCTGAAGAAGTAGCTGAAATGGCGGTTTATTTAGCGAGCGAGAAAGCCGGAGCTATTACTGGTTCTAACTTCGTGATCGACGCTGGCATGTCTCTAGGAACTGTTGGGGACAATCCGTGCCTGCCTACTGAAACAAACCAGCTGTAAAATTAGATTTAATAGTTGAGATATTGAGAGCTCTGAGAAGTAACAAGGACCGACATTTTTATTATAAGTTTTATTTCGATTCACGATAGACAAAATCAGACATTTTACAGAAAAATAGTAATTACATAAAAGGCATACTTACTGTGAAATTGGTACAAGGGTCTTAATTATTTTATAAAATAATGTTTTGTAACAGCCTTATTACAAAATACAATATAATGAAAAATAAGGTTGTATTCAATGCTCGAAACAGTCGTTAAGCCTTGTCGAAGACCTTCGGGTGGCTTGAGAACATTCGACACTGGGTTGTTACTCAAGTCACTCAAGTACCTATAAGTCAATTGCGTATGGTGTACCAACAGTGTATGGGGGCTGCCATGTCATTCACATAAAGGCATACATACTAAAACATCCTTTTGCTTAAAGTTCTACATAACTAATCCTGCGTGTCACTTTGCTACGCGTTGTATTAAAATGATTGTACACTATACTATACTTAAACGAACATTTTTAGCAAGACTTCAACGTAGGTGTGGTACTTCATTGAGTGCGAAAGTAATTTTTTTAAAGTTGGGCACATTTTAGTAGGCATAGACAGAGTAGGCAGGCACTCTCTGCCAGTGGACCCAAGTTGATGGCGCGAAAAATTTGGCAGGCGGAAAAATTTAAAATTTAGAGAAATGTATTTTTAAGCTATTAATAAATTTAATACGAGGTGACCTACATTCATATAATTTTATAGTACATCATTTTTTAGCAAACTTTACATGCATTAAAAACATTGAGGAGCTTTCAGGCATGCAGGTGTTTTCCAAAGTTTTCCCAAACTGTTACAAGTAGCTAAATAAATTTACAATGTTTACTGCGCGTGACGCTAGGAATTGAACCCAGGTCATGCCCAGCAGTGGAGATACCATACTTTTAAAGTATGAGTGGATAATATTAATAAATGATGGATTAGATATTAAAATCAGGTAAGTGTGTTGTTTCCTTTACAAGCAAAATAGCAACGTATAAAAATGTATATAACAGCCAAATTAAAAATTGAAATATTATTTGCAAAATATCTTCAACAAGACGTCAAGTTACCTCATAATTTTAATTATAATATACCATAATTACCTGAAATATATTTAGCGCGACGTGAACCATAAAGAGGATAAAATATTTTGTTTGTCTTTTTAGAAAAATGAGTTTTACATATAAAGTTGTGGCTATAACGGGAGCTGCGTCAGGGATGGGTGCTGCCAATGCTGTAAGCTTTTCGAAACTTAACGCAAATCTTTGCATCATAGACAAGAACGAAAAAGGCCTTCTCAGAGTCAAGGAAAATTGTGAAAAACTTACAACAGGCAAAGTGGTAGCAGTCATTGTAGACGTGAGTAAAGACGAAGATGTTGGCAATGTGCTAAAAGCGTTAACAGAACTTGGAAGTGTTGATGTTTTAGTCAATTGCGCTGGAATTCTTGGACCTGGTAGTTTATTAGACTCTGACATACTTGACACTTTTGATAAAGTCATACAGATCAACCTGAGAAGTGTTTTAGCTGTCACAAAAACCGCTTTGCCTTTGTTAATTAAAAGTAAAGGATGTGTCATTAATATATCTAGTATTGCAGATTCCATTATGCTTGAAAGTTCTCTAGTTTATAGTATATCTAAGGCTGGAATCACTAAATTCACGAAATCCGCTGCCTTCGAGTTAGCAAGGTTTGGTGTCAGAGTCAACTGCATATCACCTGGACCAGTGCGAACTAATATTCTTGTAAACGCTGGATTCAGTCAAGACGCTGATGATATTCACTGGAAGGTATGGGCGGAGAAGTCACCGTTGGGAGTTTGTGTCAGAGCTGAAGAAGTAGCTGAAATGGCGGTTTATTTAGCGAGCGAAAAAGCCGGAGCGATTACTGGTTCTAACTTCGTGATCGACTCTGGCGTTTCTCTAGGATCTGTTGGGGACACTCCGTGCCTGAAACTGAACTGAAACAAACGAGCTGTAAAATTTGATTTAATAGTTGAGAGATTGAGAGCTCTGAGAAGTAACAACGACCGACATTTTTAATATAAGTTTTATTTAGATGCACGATAGACAAAATCAGTCATTTTACAGAAAAATTGTAGGTAATTACATAAAAGGCATACTGTGAAATTGGTACAAGGGTCTTAAATATTTTATAAAAATGTATTGTAACAGCCTCGTCATACTTATTATATCGACGGGCCCGTTGGCGCAATCGGTAGTGACTCTGCCTGTTACGCCAGGGGTCGTGGGTTCGAATCCCACTCAGGTCAAACATTCGTGTGACGAACACTTGTGTTTGTTCTGTGTCTGGGTGTTTATCTATTTAAGTATGTATTTAAAATATATATGTATGTATATCAGTCTCTGACAGCCATAGTACAGGCTCGCGCCTAATTTGGGGTCAGATGGCCGTGTGTGAGAATGTCCATGATATATTATTATTGAGTACCATCTTATTATAATTATATAGGATAGTAAATTAATTTTTAAATGTTTGAACACAGTTCACAAATCATTTTTCATTTTCATTTCATTTTCATTTTCATTTCAGTTACTTATTTAATTTGGTAAGTAAAATAACATAACATCGAACATGTATTTTTTTTGTATTATTTTAGGGTAGGCACAAGTGTGTGTTTAATAAGCACTTATTTTTTAATTTAGGCACAGAATACATTATCGTACAGGAAACCCATGTGAAACTCCTGATAACTACATGGAAATTCAATTTAGAAAAATCTATAAAACTTTACTCGGCCTGAGGGTTGAGCCCAGGCCCTCAGGCATTCATGTTTGTAAACACTAAACTAAAATTGTTGGTTTAATTATATATGTATGTTGTAGTTAAGCCTATACACCATTTAATAGAAACATTTACAAATTTAAAGTAAAGGCGGCCGAAAAACAAGTTTTTAATTTACTGACAACCAGCCGTTAATTAAGACTTATGTAATAAATAATCTGGTTCCAAATGTCGAAGTTAAGATATTTTACACTAGTGTTAAAATATATGTATTTAATTTATAAATTAAAAATATTTTATTGTAAATTTATTTTATTCTATGAAAAATAAAATTGGGATTATAATGGTAAATTTATTTTTCATAGAATTAAAATATTTGTTCTAATAATTACTTAAGTTATAATCTTGTTGATATGTATATATTGTATGATATAAGTAACTTTACTGCCTTTGATCGAGTAATTCGATGGAAGTTTTTTCTTTTCTTTATTTTATTGATATTATGTACTTATCATAAACTTTTACCATAAGCAATAAGTACAAACTAACATACTAACTATATTCCGGCCGTCTACTTTATTTATTAACCTTTATTGAACCTAAATAGGTTCAATAAAGGTGTGTAAATACACAACAATCTTTCAATGCACCGTTATTCCCGTATCAAATCAAATTTTTAAACTGTGTGATAATAAAAGATAATAACCGCACGAATTGAAACACACATTTTATATGAATTAGGCACCCATTTGAGTGTATTATAGCCTCTTAATTTATGACAATATTAAATTTTGTAAACTGGTTTTCTTAATACTATATGAACCAAATACAGCTTAATGGAAACGCCATTATCTCGTTCGATGTCAAATTGACTTGGTGTCAGTAAGTGCGATTAGTGTGTTTTTGAAAAATGAGTTACATAAATAAAGTTGTACTCATCACTGGCGCTGCATCAGGAATTGGTGCTGCAATCGCTGAAAGTTTTTCGAAACTAAACGCTAATATATGTGTCATTGATATAAACGAAAAAGGACTCTATGCAGTTAAGGATAAGTGTAATAAACTTACGGATGGAAAAGTGATAGCCGTTGTTGCTGATGTTAGTAAGGATGACGACATTGAAAACGCTGTGCAGACAGCGTTGAAAGAACTTGGAAAGATTGACGTTCTTATCAACGCTGCAGGGATTTTTGGTGCTGGTGGTCTCCAAGACTCGAATATAATTGAGAAATTCGATAAAATAATAGCCGTTAACCTGAGAGGCGTAGTTGCTATGACACGGAAGGCTCTGCCTGTGCTTATTGAAAATAAAGGTTGTGTTATCAACATATCGAGTGTTGCGTCTACTGTGATAAGCGAAAATACGTTGGCTTACAGCATCGCGAAAGCTGGTGTCACCAAATTCACTAAGGCTGCTGCTTTTGAACTTGCGAGACTCGGCGTGAGAGTAAACTGTATATCACCCGGTCCGGTCAGGACAAATATATTAATAAACGCGGGTTCGAGTGAAGATGAAAATGATAGGTTCTGGGATAACTTAGCAGAGAAGATGCCGATGAAATGCTGTGTAAAGGCAGAAGACATAGCTGAAATGGCAGTGTATCTAGCTAGTGTGAAGGCTTCAAGTATAACTGGGTCTGACTTTGTCGTAGACGCTGGAATGATGTTGGGAGCGGTAGGAGACGCGGCGTTCAGCGTGAAAAAACTAGAGACTAAGTAACCAATGAGAAGAATGTTGAAAGATCAAAGACTTCTAAACATACTACCGACTTTGATTTATAGAGGAAAGAGGATTGTGCATAAAGAAATAAAAAGTGAAGTATATAATGGAAAGCTGTTTTTTTTTTAATATCGTGGCATCTCACTCACGGCCATCTGATCCCAAGCTAGGCAGTGCAGTACTAGTGCATGTACTATGGGTGTCAGAGATTGTGAAATAGACATAGATATTTTTTAAAACATATTGTTACGCCTCGTCCGCTGAAATGACCAAGCCACAGCGAGCATGCCACGTCTATCCGGTGAGCAGGCCGCTCAGGGTAGATAAGCCACGTCCATCTGATGAGCAAGCCGCTTAAGGTGGATTAGCCACGTCCATCTGCTGAGCATGCCGCTCAAGGTGGATTAGCCACGTCCATCTACTGAGCATGCCGCTCAAGGTGGATTAGCCACGTCCATCTGCTGAGCATGCCGCTCAAGGTGGATTAGCCACGTCCATCTGCAGAGCATGCCGCTCAGGGTGGATTAGCCACGTCCATCTGCTGAGCATGCCGTTCACGGTGGATAAGCCACGTCTTCCTAGGGGTATGCCTCTCCAGGTAGATCAGCCATAATAGCAACATCATTTTCTTATTGTTAACCTGTATCTCTATCTGTTCAGTGTTGTTTATATAAATAGTCATTCAATTGATACACTATTTAATCATTAGTTACAATCCATGATCCGGGTCCTAGTCTCTTGGATTTTATTAATTATGTACTCTTTGCCATTAATTATTAAATTATTTAATTAAATATTTAGTTGTCCCAGAACTTTAAAGAACTATGATTATGATTAAATTATTGAGATGGCTATAATTGGTTATATCAAAAATAGTCAGTTCATGTTGTTATTCCTCAAGATTCTTACTAATGATTCATTTGAAATGTCAATTCATTTTTGTATAATTACTGTTATTGTTAACAATTATTAATCTCACTAAATATAATTATAATAATGTTATCCATTTGCACTGCACTTAAAGAGTTGTTATGTTCTACAAAACAGTGTGCGGCTATGATTGGCTATGATTCAGAAAAGGTATCAATTTGAGTAATTAATGTATAATGCATAGAATAATAATTCATCTAATGTATTCAATAATATCTTTTACATATTTAAATAATAATTATGTATAGTGTTGTATGTATAAGATAGAATGATTGTGATAATTATTACTTTTTCATTATGCTGCCACAGCCAATCACAATGATTTTCCATCCCACAGTGGGGCGATAGGGAGGGATATAGGGTATAAATACTCGATGTTGTATTGTTAAAGGAATGAATAAATATAATAAAACAAGTGTGGAAACTCTGCTCCGTTTTCATTTTATTACTCTCTTACAAATTACTTACAATCGAGTGTGGAAACTCTGTTCAGTTTTATTTTCAGCTTATTACTTTTCAGTATTCTTAACAATCAGAAGTGGTATATACCTAATGAAGCGACAAAATTATTCTGAAGGTATTGGCCGGGGAGTACGCCCACGAGGATGGAAAGATAAGGAAAGTGAAAATGGCGACGATTGTTTTCCACCAGCGCGAAAAATTATCAAGAATTTACTTGAGACTGAAGTCGCAAAAGCAGTACAAGATCTCGGGGAAGATCGACCAACTAGGTGAGATACACGGATGGAACGACAATATGAAAGCATTTCATCTTCAAGACAAGCTCCGTGGCCAGGCCGCCAATGGTATAATAGACTTGAAGAGTATGATTATTCCTGGGAAGAATGGAAGCAATTGATGGCACGGACATTCCCTAAATCTCGAGATTATAGCTCATTGCTGGAAGAGATGATGCAACGAAGAAAGCTACCCAATGAGACGATGACAAAATATTTCCAAGATAAAGTAGCCATGTGCTACCGCTGTAAACTGTCTAACAAAGCAAGCGTCTCGTGTATCATTCGAGGCCTACCGCCGACGCTACAATCTAATGCTCGTGCATTTCAGTGCGAGCGACCTGAAGATTTATATGAGGCATTTTTATGTGCTATCGACGATTTCCATGGCCCTTCAGATTCACGCATGGCACTCAAAGAGATGAAGTTTTCACAACCTCCTCAAAAGAAAATAAGCCCTGAGATACTACCCTGTCCACGGTGTAAGGAAACTGGACATCTTTTACGCTATTGTACACTGCCGGACAAGCGGACTTGCTATAAATGTGGGGAAATAGGGCATATCGCTACTCGCTGTAGAAGTACCACCATACAAACTGAGCCCGCTACGACGACTGGTAATGTCAAGAACATTCAACTACTGCAAAATTATAATGATGTTTACAAGAAGCTAGTGAAGGTAAACGGAACGTATGTCAAATCATACATCGATACAGGAAGTCAAGTGAATGTAATGAGTTACCACATTTCTTCAATATTAAAACTTGAGATTACCCCTACAAACATGACATTGAAAAGTTTCTCTGGGGAATTGGTTCAAAGCAGAGGTGAAGTGGAATTTGAGCTCGAAGTAGACGAAATAAAAATACTATGTAAGGCACATTTGACAAACGTGGACATGGGTGAAATTTGTTTGTTAATAGGACAACCTGTGATTAACTCCCAAAATACATCTTTCATAGTAAGCAATGGTATGGCTATACTTAAACAAGTTCCTGATTTCATGGATAAAATGGATGTAACTGAAAATATTCAAAAATTTCGAGTAGTAACGACATGTGAAGAGTCTTTACCACCGGGCACCTCAATTATTAGAGTCCTTGTACGAGACAATCCGGAGGATAACGACGTCTGTACAGCGCCGCGTCATTTTGAATTTCAGGGTATTTCTTATACATTACCAGCAACGTTGCTACGAGGTAGCCAAGGCCACATAAAAGTAATTAATACTGGGAACAAGAACGTGTTATGGGAAGCCGGTTACATACTAACAAGAGCACGGAGCTGCGACGAACCAAGGACAAGCCAGGTCAGTTGCCAAGCCATATCTTTATTGCCTGAAATGTCAAATTTGCCATGTTCAACAGAACACTGTCTTAGCCATCGTTCCTTGTGTAAATTTTCTCATTGTAATAAATCGTGTATTTGTTCTGACGGAAGTGCCTCTGTCTTGAACGTTAATCAAATAGATGACGTTAGCGTAGGTAACTGTTAGGTAAGGTAATGACTGTCTGAAATTAAAGTAGGACATTTAAATAAAAACGAGCAAAATAAATAATTAGATTTATTATTAAAATTCAAAGATGCTTTTGCCGGTAGTACCAAAGATCTAGGTTGTTCAAAATTACTATACATGCGGATTCAGCTTACTAGTTCACAGCCTTTATATCGTCAACCACATAGGTTATCACACAGTGAACAACGGATAGTTAAGTCTAAGGTATCAGAGTTATTAGATGCCGGTATTATCAAAGTGTCGGAGTCAGATTATGCATTTCCTGTCATATTAGTTAAGAAAAAGAATGGCGAAAGTAGGTTGTGCGTTGACTATCGTTCACTTAATACTATAACTTGAAAGATCGCTATCCGTTAAAACTTGCGGGTAAACAATATTTCACTACTCTTCATATGGCCCAAGGTTTATCACCAAAGAATACGTCAGTATATCTGTCTGTATAGCTATTTTCGGAAATTTATTTATAAATTTGCACTTATTGATCGCCCATTATCGAATTTAACAAAAAAAAAAAAAAAAACGTTGTGGGTATGGAGAATAAATAATACCTAGGTACTTGAAATGACACCACAAAGTTGAAACCATTTGATTGGATAATTGCACGTTGTGCTAGTTCAATTTGTGACGTAAACATTCCGAATCGTGCAAATGAATTCACACAGTCTAAACGAGAAAAACTAACTAAAATAGGTTGACGTGAAAATAAAATGCGTTTCTCATGAAGGAAGTTTATTTAGCAATAGGTATATAATCAATATATAATTATTGTTTACATAAATAAACCTGTGATAAACATAAATAAACATTATTACATGATAAAAATTCGACGAGTACAGGCAGATGTTACATGAAGAATTAATTATGAATTTCATTACATAAATATTTGTTTGTGTTTACGAGTATTGTAATACAATTGAGCAGAGCACTCTTCATTATTAGATCTTCCGCTTCTAAAAATATTATTTTCACAGATATTATACAGATATCGATATCTACACCAGCTAAAAATCAAAATACACAAACCAACACAAACCAAAGTAACCAATTTAAATTAACTTAATTCCAAACTTTCGTTTGTCAAATGAATCACAGACAATATAGGAATTTGTTTTAGTTTTTTTTTTAGCACACTTTGTTTAGCTATGTTTGTTAGTCAATTTTTTTTATTTAAATAAACTTATTAATACTTAAAGCAGAATTATTCATACATTTATTAAGATTTTTGTTTAGTTAAATAAATATTAATCACATTGCCATCTCTTGACATAAAGTATAAATAATTAATGTTGCCCATAATGCACTAGATGACACTGCTTTCCTTTTCTTTATTATAATTGTACTAATAATCTGTGAATAAAGTTACTGTATTTCAACTTGCCTCAAGTGTCAATGTCAAAGGTTTAAGAGGTTATGAAAATTTTACAAGAATATGGACTAGTTTCAGCTGATTCTCTTCGACCGTATCGAAGTATCGCTTCTATGTCTGATAGTGCTTAGTAGTTCTGATGGAAACTTAAAGACCGAAGACCTTATTGAGTTGCTCGAAAGTTAATTCAGTGGGTGCTTCCATTGCGGGAGCAATTTTTTCAGAATGGCCGATTGTTACGCCTCGTCCGCTGAAATGACCAAGCCACAGCGAGCATGCCACGTCTATCCGGTGAGCAGGCCGCTCAGGGTAGATAAGCCACGTCCATCTGATGAGCAAGCCGCTTAAGGTGGATTAGCCACGTCCATCTGCTGAGCATGCCGCTCAAGGTGGATTAGCCACGTCCATCTACTGAGCATGCCGCTCAAGGTGGATTAGCCACGTCCATCTGCTGAGCATGCCGCTCAAGGTGGATTAGCCACGTCCATCTGCAGAGCATGCCGCTCAGGGTGGATTAGCCACGTCCATCTGCTGAGCATGCCGTTCACGGTGGATAAGCCACGTCTTCCTAGGGGTATGCCTCTCCAGGTAGATCAGCCATAATAGCAACATCATTTTCTTATTGTTAACCTGTATCTCTATCTGTTCAGTGTTGTTTATATAAATAGTCATTCAATTGATACACTATTTAATCATTAGTTACAATCCATGATCCGGGTCCTAGTCTCTTGGATTTTATTAATTATGTACTCTTTGCCATTAATTATTAAATTATTTAATTAAATATTTAGTTGTCCCAGAACTTTAAAGAACTATGATTATGATTAAATTATTGAGATGGCTATAATTGGTTATATCAAAAATAGTCAGTTCATGTTGTTATTCCTCAAGATTCTTACTAATGATTCATTTGAAATGTCAATTCATTTTTGTATAATTACTGTTATTGTTAACAATTATTAATCTCACTAAATATAATTATAATAATGTTATCCATTTGCACTGCACTTAAAGAGTTGTTATGTTCTACAAAACAGTGTGCGGCTATGATTGGCTATGATTCAGAAAAGGTATCAATTTGAGTAATTAATGTATAATGCATAGAATAATAATTCATCTAATGTATTCAATAATATCTTTTACATATTTAAATAATAATTATGTATAGTGTTGTATGTATAAGATAGAATGATTGTGATAATTATTACTTTTTCATTATGCTGCCACAGCCAATCACAATGATTTTCCATCCCACAGTGGGGCGATAGGGAGGGATATAGGGTATAAATACTCGATGTTGTATTGTTAAAGGAATGAATAAATATAATAAAACAAGTGTGGAAACTCTGCTCCGTTTTCATTTTATTACTCTCTTACAAATTACTTACAATCGAGTGTGGAAACTCTGTTCAGTTTTATTTTCAGCTTATTACTTTTCAGTATTCTTAACAATATAGATATTAACATCCAGACAGAACAAACACAAGTTTTCGTCACACGAATGTCCTGGTGCCTTGACAAGTGGCAAAACGCTAGTAGAATAGAAGTAGAATAGATTAACAAATGTATGGGATTGACATTCGCTACCGACTAATTAGTCGTTAACGAATGTCAATCCCTTAAGTTTGTTAATCTATTCTACTAGCGTTTTTGCCACTTGTCTAGGCCCCCAGTTCGTTTTTGCCACTTGTCTAGGCCCCCTGAGTGGGATTTGAACGTGACCCCGGCGTAGAAAGCAGGCAAGCAGCAAGTCACTACCGATTGCGCCAAAAGTCCAGTACCTTCCGCTGTTTTACTTTGTTATAAATATAGAGAGTTTATTGGTTTCCGGTGTATTTGCTTGCAGTACAAAGTTCAACCGCTGGGCATTTACTACAATTTCAATGAAAAAATAGCGGATAATATAAAAATACTGTATAAATTAGCACATAAAAGACAACAAGACGCAATTAACTACAATAAAACAAAGGATACTTACATACTTTGTTTGGTGGTTTCCTGTATAATTTCTTGCAAAAGCTCAACCACTGGGCATTTACTACAATTTCAATGAAAAAATAGCAGATAATAGAAAAATACTGTATAAATTTGCACATAGAAGATATCAAGACGCAATTAACTACAATAAAACAAAGGATACTTACATACTTACATCCCTTAGTCCATCCTCTATGCTCCGAGCTACAACTGGGAAATTCATGTTGGAAAAATCCAAAAATAATTTGCTCGACCCGTGAATTCACCCCTGGACCTCTAGCTTCACAGCCACGCATGCGACCACCAGACCAACGAACCTTTACGAAAACGTTTTGTAAAGGCAGAGTGTATGCATTAAAAAAAAGTTAGTGTTTCGTGGACGCAGGGCATTAAGCCGGCACCTTGATTAAGTATAAAAAATATTTCAATTCAGGGCCGTAAGCCATTTACATTTTGACGAAATGTTTGTAAGTAATTGTTTTAATTTTTCATAGCGTTCACTCGTTAGAAAGTTCAATTTACTTGGCGTTTTCTTTGCGCAATTTAAGTTTCAAATATGTAAGGTGAGGTAGTTAAGCTACAACCAATCGATGTCCCACTGCTGTTTTAAGCATAGATTATATATTTTAAAAAATCATTGCTTTTAAGGTGGTTAAAACCGTATTTCGAAATAATATGTATATAGGAAATTGGAGTAGGTAGGTAGTGCAGCCAATTAATAATAGTGTTAGTCTTGTGATCACAGTCAATAGATAAGAAATAAATTATCTGAAATAACAGTCTTGAATGCTGTAGCATTCAAATTTCTTTGGTGGGTGTGTGGTTTTTTTTTATTAATCCAAAACTTTGCATTTGAATGTGTACTTTTTTAAATATAGTTAATATAATTATTTATTAGTGACACTGCAAATTGTATTGAATAATCTCAGAATAGAGAACTATGTTTTAAGTGACATTTGTACACCCATCATGGGTAATGATAAGCGATTTAATTTTATATTTACCACCTATTGTACATAACCTTATCATACAAATAAATCCATTGATTGATTGATTGATTGATTGATTGATTGATTGTGTGAGTACTGTACGAGCAAAGCTTTGTTATCTGACATCGCTGCGACCCATAGACGTGCCTCTGCTGGGCACGGGTCTCCCCCACAGACGCAGCTGCAGGAGGTCTAGAGCATACTCCACCACGCTGCTCCAATGCGGATTGGTGCAGGGGTTAGTGGTCAACCCAGTGTCGAATGTTCTCAAGCCACCCGAAGGTCTTCGACAAGGCTTAACGACTGTTTCCAACATTGAAAACAACCGGGACTGACGGCTTTACGCGCCCTCCGAAGCACGGTAGCGTCCATGAAATTTTGCCACTAGCGGTCACCCATCCACAAACCGACCGCGCCCATCGTCGCTTAAATCTTTGGATCACATTGAATCGACCCGAGCCATTGGGCTATCTATGGACGTTATATGACATAAACTTATCTATTTGTAAACTCATCGTTTCTCTGTATACGAGTAAGAATTCGATCGAGAGTATAATATAAGCTGTAAGGACCTTGTCTCCGAGTGTTATCCCGTCCACACTCCGCCCCACTCGGCGGATTGTCATTTTGAATTAGGTTACGCGCGAAAAAGCATCCGAGAAAAACATGTAGCGTCGCTTCCAGGGTCTTATCTCACTGGGGTTTGTATGTGGTAGAACCTGTAGGTATACGACTTTACCACCTCCACATACATTTGTTACATAAATTGTTTTATTAGGGTGGAAACATTGCCCGGTTTCTGAGGTCCATTTGACGGCAGTTTATCTATTCATTAGCGCTATCGGTTCGATAACTTTTCAAATTGTGTTTCTGAACAACCCAATGTAAGATAAACTCCGTTTATAGTTAGATTAACTTAACTGACGAAATATGGCCGTTTACCGGTTCGTTAACTTTATTTGACGTTTTTATGACAAATTACAAAAACTTTTAAGGTATTATTGCCTAAGTACGTGTTAAATAGTATTGAATTTTAGTCTAGAAATCCCGGTGAAACATTTTACAGTTATTCGTAGGACATAAAAATAGATCAATACGAGTTCTAATAAGGACATCGAAATATCGAATTAAATTATTTTACTTTGACTTTTGACTTTGTCAAAAGTGACTGACAATGTCGGTTCTAAACAATAGAATTGTAGATATTGTTCACATTTGATTATGATGCACAGATGCTAATAAATACCAAATTACAATATTTGGTAAATAAAACAAGGTGTTACTACTTATTGACTATGGAAAAGATATTTCTTACAAATAAGACTATTCCTAGGGTACAAACTACAGTGAATATCTATTTTAAACTTGATCTTTTGAAGAGACCCATCTAGTGGCAGTTTAAGGTACTCGTTATCGGATTCATAGTTAATGGAAGGCTCTTCGCGTGTCCAGAAACCCAGTGACAGTTATCCGACATATATCTTACGTTTAACTTTATTGATTCAATAGCTGTTGATAATATAACTGAAGACTTCAGAAACCGGCCATAATGGCCGGTTTCTGAAGAATCGATTACATTGCAGTTTTCTTGACTCGTCTTATTTGGTAAGCTATCAAAGCACGCCTTTTTAAATGAATATTTAATAAGTATTAATATGATCAGAAGTATAATGACTAGTACACAAAAAATACTTTTTTGATTGATTATAACATAAATATATAAAATAATACTAGCTGACCCCGCATACGTTGTTCTGCCATATGAAATGTCAAAGTGACGCAACGCTTTACGTCAATGAACGACGTTTAAAAATAAAAATACCAAAATAGTGTTTAAAAAACATTTTCCAGTGGACCAAATTGTGAATCTAAACCATTCTCGAATCCCCTTGAACATACACAAAAAATTTCATCAACATCTATCCATCAGTTTAGGAGTTCACTGTCATACACTCGCACATAAGAAATATAATATATTTAGATGCATAACGAAACATGGCACATATTATAGGTACCTAACTACGTCATACGTGCTAAGTTTCCTATCTTTATAGAAGCAACAGTAGTGCGCAACAAACCCTGAACGTGGTGCCCAGCTGGTCTCGCTGATACGTAGACGCTACTTAAGCAAGTGTATTAGTGTTCCTTGCAGTGTCGCCGTCGTTGACAGTATTTATATCTGTGAAGGCAGTGCGGAGGAGGTGACATTTATTCTGTGGATCGTAACCGCAAATACAGATTAAAAAAGAAATGTAAACTGAGCGTTAGGTTCTATCACGTTGTCCCTGTAGCTCGGGACCAGAATAGTGCTACGGTAGCCCCTGCCTGTCGTAAAAGGCGACTAAAAGGGGGCTTCTGGGGTTGCGGGCGGTGAGAGTGGGAGCTCGAATCGTCCAACATGTGACCCCGGGAAAGACGACGCTGTTTGTGGCTGCACAGCGTTGTAATACGGGAAGAGCCCGTCTTGGGCGCAGCGCTGGAGGGCACCGGCGCGTTCTACAAGAGATCCCGGAGCCCTCCTGTAGCGCCGGAGTAGGCCACCGAGTGGGTTTTAGTGGGTGAAAGTCCCACATAACCCGGCGTCGCTCCCACGACGTCTGGGTACCTTTTCAAGGTTTCCCACTCGTTAAACAAAAAAAAAAAAAAAGGTTCTATCACGTTACAATTACATGGAGTAGGTTTTTACCGGTAACAAAAACAAAAACATATTAATTTTCTAAAGAAAATTAATATTTTAATAATAAATTATTAACACTGGCTGCTTGTCGCTTTCACGCCAAATCTACTAAACCGATTTAAATGAAATTTGGTACACAGATAGTCTAGAGCCTGAGAAAGGACATAGGCTACTTTTTATTTGGAAAAAAGTGTTGTAAAGGGTTGAAAAGGGGGTTGAAAGCTTCTATGAATGTTTTGTCATTTTCAGAACTAGAAGCATAAAATTTATATTATAGGCTGTTGATTAGATATAATTGATATAAATAAATATGGCATTCAAAGTTTGTAAAAATTTTGTAAGGGTGTAAAATAAACATAAATTATTTTGTCTAATTCCACGCGAGCGAAGCTGCGGGCGTCCACTAGTTTACTAGCTAAGTAGGTAGAATCAAGGGGGTGGTATTTCCTATCACATATGAGATGACCGAATTATTAGTACCCATTCACATGAAAATCATCGCATAAAAGGTAATAGGGATATTCCCATAAAATCATCACATAAAAGGTACCTAATTCACATAAAATATGTAGCGTAAAAAGCTGATAGCAGCGTTTATGCTTCTTTTTTAACTCATGACTGTAACAAAGCAAACGGGCATGCAGTAGTTACTCTGTTGTATATTTTTAGTAGGTACCGACATAAACATACTCTGATACCTACCTACCTAAGTAGTTTTGTTCTGTAATCTGAGATAGTAAGTAGGTATGTGAACCCGCTATACCTACTCTCGAGGACCTTACTATGATTTATATAAACCAATAGCAGCCACTACGCTATCACCGTCTCTTTAATAGAATCTCGAATACCGGAATACGGCCTATACATACCTACTCATTATTTATTTTATTTTCCCTTATTTTTGTGAACATTTTTTTTAATATATTGAAATGACATTTGATTTGACTTATTTTTTATAATGTAATTTCTAACTCTTGACAATTTTATTAATTATTGTAATTGGTTGATCCGTTCTAATTAAATATACATATTGGTCACTACCGATTGCGCCAACGGGCCAATAAAAGAGATAGGTACATCAGCTAAATATTATTTCAGCAAGCACAAGTCAAGAATCCGGAGAAAGAAAATTCTAATCAGATTAAAATTCAATTTCGCTCATCTCAAGGGCTTAATCTTACCACCTTAAACGTGTTATTCCATTGAGAAAATTGTTCTATTTCAACATTCAAATGATATTATGTCTAAAGCACTGAATGTTTTACTCCAATCTCTCTCTCTCTCTCTCTCTCTCTTCAGCCCACAGCAGTCCACTGTTGGACATAGGCCTCTCCCAAGGCACGCCACTGAGCCCGATCTTCGGCTCTCCTCAACCATTGGATGTTAATATTATCTATTTAATCTAAAATATCATGGACATTATCACACACGTCCATCTGACCCCAAATCAGGCGCGAGACGCTTATTGACTATACTATTATGGGTGTTATTGACTGATATACATACATAGATATTTCTAAATACATACTTAAATAGATAATATTAACATCCAGACACAGAACACACAAGTGTTCGTCACACGAATGTTTCTCATGAGTGAGATTCGAACCCACGACCCCTGGCGTAACAGGCAGGGTCACTACCGATTGCGCCAACGGACCCGTCAACATGTTTCATGTGAGAATTAACTGTTTTATGCGTAAACTTCGCAAAGGTCTACTGGAAACAGGTACCTACATTTTATGATTCTATTTTCATTATTCAATGTAATATTAATCAATGTATATTTACTAGATTATTTTTTCTTTCAAATTCCAACAACGAGATGATTTTGTTAAGTATAGTAATAACCTCAACAAGACCTATTTTTAATATTCCAACTTAAGCAAAGTATAAATTTTCAACAATTTCATACAGGACCCCTTTAAGTATGTGTCTAATTCGAAAAGCGCGGTAAGAAACTTCAAATTACTCAGTTACTTCGAGCTGCCTGTATCGGCTTATGACACAGACTATTGACTGAGCATTAGAAGCGCTCATTAATAAAAGCACAAGTCAATATTTGAGGAATCTCGGCATCGGGCACTCGCGTCACGTACAAAACGTATTAGATAAGCAAATACCGAGTGCGAACAATGGCCTCAATGAACAAACAGTCTTAAAGGCGTAAAAGCTGGAAACAGGATAAGGAAGCGCGTTTAACCGTTGATTTATCCACAGGATTTATCTTACATAGGTAGTAGAGCTAATAAAGAAACTATAGATATATTATAATATATGTATAATATACTATTAGCCTATTATAGATACCGGCATCAAAGTCTGACGGCCTTGAACCCGCGTAATACGGTAACGGGTGCGGAGCGAGCGACTTGTCAGTCGTAAGCGCTGATTGGCACTGATTTGATACCCAATGCGTAGCTATCCCCGGATATCGTTCAGCGCTAGACTTTCGTGCCGCGAACTATACTGTCCTATTTAGAGTTCGCCTTAGGTAGTACCGCCACCCATCAGCCTTAATTTTAGCAATTGTAACTTTTTTTATGCGACTATCTCTGCTTTCAAGGGTAGCAACGCGTCTGAGTCCAACTTTGAATGAGATTCTTATTTGTCTTGTTGGATGTTGGTCACAGTTACTGCTGTATGCGATGCATACAATGTTAGGTGGCACTAACAAAATTTTACCTACTACAGTCGTAAAATTATTGCATATCGCCACAGAATAATAGTAGAGTAACTTCGGGTAATATGGCACACCATAAGCTTTTTTGGAAATAAAATAAAATGTTATTGAGATCAATCAGTTTTTATTGGATAAATCAGTCCTTTGAACATAATAGTAATCAACAATTATAAATTTAAGGTTATTAACCATCAAACAAAATTAAAATAAACGTTTTTTTAAACTTTGACATATCTTAAAAATTTTACGTTGGTAGGGTAATATGGCCTAGGGCCATATTGGCCACAAATGGAGTGAGCCATATTGCCCTCCATAACAAATACAACAAAAAAATACAAGAAATAAACTTCGCATTATTTTGCAGAACAAAATTCGCAGAAAAAAACGTCCGTTTCCACTCCTGAGCATTCTTCATGAGCCCATAATTTGCAACATAGGCATTGGACCCATATTTCACCTCTGGTATTCATAGAATAGAGATCTTCGCAATACAAACACTTTGCATCAGTAACATTGCTTCTATCTGGACTTTCGTCAGAACTGTCGTCACACAAAGGTTAATTTTCTTCTTCTGAGCTAGACATTTCTACCTGCTTGGATCTTAGTTTTGTCTTTTTACCTTTGCCCTTTCCTTTTTTTCCTTTATTCAGTGTCTTTTTGATTTGTTCTTTTTTCTTTTTTATCGAGTCTTGCAATTCATTTTTGTATGAGGATGAAGTAAGCAATGTCGACTTAGCAGCCTTTCTGCCTCGGTTAGTAGTTTTCCTAGGTGCTAATTGTGGTATTGGGGACAATTGAAATGGCGTTATAAAGTCTTTTGAAGTCGATGGATGTGGTGACCTCGTAATGGGAGCTGCAACTTGTTCAAAACATACAGGCGGTGTTTTGTTCTCATCTCTTGAAACAGAGGTTACATCAGTAGTTACATCTCTAGTTCTTCGGGTAATGTACTTTTTCTTCCCAATTTCGCATGAGTCGCTACATCAGCTGGTAAATTTACTGTAGCTGACAAACGTCTTAAAGTTGTTCGGGGTACTTTATACAGTTTAGAAGCCTTTAGCGCTCCCATTTTTTTATTTCGTACATCTTCGATAGCCTTCTTCATTGACTCCTTGCACCAAGTTTGACGTTTTCTTTGTGAAATTGGTTTTCGTGGAGCCATCATCTATTGAAAAAGAAAATAATTACATATAGAAAAAATCGCGTTAGGTGTGGCCAATATGGCACATTAGGCCATATTGGACAGCTACGTAGTGTGCCATATTGGCCGTAGACACGTTTTTGACAAATACAATTCAAACCTCAAAACTAGTAAACAACGTGCTTTAAAAATATCGCCACACTATTCATTAAAAGTTTAACTACAAAACTGCGCACTAGTAAAATAAAAACAATTATTATTTAATGAACAAGAATGAGTGAAACTTACCAAAAAATTACATCAAATAAGCTAATTTTCGATCGTCGCACGCACAGGACACACGTTCACTCGCCGCAACTCAGGGATCGACTGAGGGGGTCAAGGGAAGGGGCGCGACGTAACGGCGGATACTTACATCGCTTGAGTTGTTTGGTTTCGGAGAAATTAAGCCAGGCCATATTGGCCGAGTAGGCCATAATACCCGAAACTACTCTACAAGTTGGTACGCGTAAAAAGTAATAAATAAATTAGTTAATTTTCACGGTGAAAATGAAAAGAAAAGTACGTACCTATTAATAGACAAGGAATATATTTTTTGTACCGTATTTTTTGTTATGTGTTATTTGTATTATGTTAGGAGTACCTACATAACCTACTAACATAATACTAAATTTAAAAAAAAACATTCTTCAGGCATTTCTTAAAGGAATAAAGAGCTAAGAAAAATAAATAAAATCTTATCGCACGTAGGAACTGTAGATTACGAAACAAATACACATTTCTCAGCCCTCCTTAGCAATAATTTACAAAGACATAACATTAAACAACAACCCAAACGCGCATAAACTGCAATCTATCCGAAAACGCCGTCCGCGAACAAAGCGTACCATTTTAATCCGAAATACTCGCAAATAAAGCAGATAGGTATAGCTTATCTGTGCCTCTTGAATTACAGAGTAATTTCGCGTCGGCAATATTTTTTCCCGGTAAACTCTGTGTTGCTCATGTTTCTGAATTAGCGGGAGACAATTTTACAAGCGTCGTTTATTTAAGTGAACTTTAACGTTGGTTTAGAATAAATTTACTGTTTTTACATGCGTTCACGCGTTCACGAGTTGAAATACAAGTAGGTAAATAAGTTTCCTACTTGTACAAGAGTAGACATACCTAAACGGGTTTTAAGTTTTAAATACCATACTTAGGTTGAGCTCGTGACCCAATTTATTAAGTAGGTATAAAATGAATAATCACAAAATCTTAATTATGAAGCCGGTACGTATTTCTTTGTATTATATTTTATTTATAAGGTCTACCAATAGCTATCACATGATTTAAAAAGTATGATTAGCAGTTAGTCATCCACAAACCGGCCGCGCTCTTCGTTGCTTATCTCTGTCGATCACATTGAATCGACGCGAGCCATTGAGCCATGGACGCTGCAACACTATGTACTACAATTAGTATTATTGGTAATATTATATTTATATACGAACAGTTGGTGTATACATACCCCTGCGGAAAAAGTACAGTTGTGATGTATAATAATTAATTATGTTAACAAATACTTCGTCAATATATCCATCAAAACCCATACGGATCTCTCGAGATGGGTTAGGTTAGGCCATAGTCCAACCTTGACCAAATGCGGATTGGGAGACTTTACATACCTTCACATGCATTTTAGGCAACTCTCTGGTACGCAGATTTCCTCAGTTGTTATCATTTACTGTTACAACAGGTGACATTTCGTTTCTTAAATTGCTCTTGTGAAACTCATTGGCTTTCAACCCGGGCCCCTTGAGAGGCCAGTTTGATAGCCTGTTAACGTTGAGTGCTTCGTAAAAATACAAATATTTCTAATCGACCGTTAAATTGAAACAAAGATAATAATGGAAACACTTTGTTCTCAACTCAGTTTACTGTCCATCTGTTGGCGAAGTTGGAGTTAAAGTTAAGTTAATCAAGCAATTACTGGAATCCGAAACTTTGTAAAGGTCACAGAGTAAACAACCTCTATTAAACCGAGAATAGACTTAACTTTTAAATTGAACAAAACAGTGGCGCGCGAATATTTTGGCCATGATTTTCAATTCGTATTTTAGTCGGCACAACCGCAGTTAATTATAAGTTTTTTTAGACAAAGATGTTTTAAAGGTAAATATTTTGGAGTCGTGGAATTAATAGATTGGAGTAATTAGTGTTACAGTAAGGTGTTTTTTTCTTTTTTTGTATTTAAGATGCCTAATAATTTAAGATAACCGGGAGTAGTGAGTGTCTCGTAGGTCGAGTACCCACTGTTACAGATCAGGTCGTAATTAAATAATCACAAAATTGTGTTAAAAATTCACATTTATTGATCAGAAAGAAATTTGCATCACAATGAACAAAACGGACCGTATGTTTTACATTCATGACAGTACTCAGAAATTAAATAGAACTAAGCGATTCAACTCTCGATGCAACATTTTCGTACGATGTATTTCTTCTGACGTGCCAAAACAACTTAAAATTAAAAAAAAATATTACATTGGACCGTTCTTGTTATTTTAAAATCTATGAGAAATAGATCATTTATGTAATTATTAAGTCTTACACTTTTGGCGGAAAAGACAAATAAGAAAAAAAAATACTGAAAATGTTACTGTGTGAAAAAATTACACTATCTATAAAAATCTATGGTAGTGTTTTTTTACAGTGAAAATAATCATTAATTTACCTATTCTTCCACGATTCTGAGTAACATTTTGGTAAGTACAATTATTCTTAGAATAAATCATTAAAAAACCTATTTATTCTCAACAGAAGTAGATGATACAAAATTAAAATTATTAAGTAGTATTTTTATTCGTTTAATAATTCTCAAAATAACTTTGATTATGTTTCTGTTGTCATGTTTATTACATAATAAATTTAAAATACGCTTTTGAGGAAACCAATACACTCCAAAGTCTAATTTAAAAATATCACATAATATGTATAATTTATTTATTATTCTTACTATACACACATACAGCTACACAATTTACAACATCGCTGTAACCTTCAATAGCAATCCAATAATTATTTCCAACAATTAACTCCGCGGCTAGAAGGCAAAGTTCAAAAATTAAGTTAAATTATTGTCAAAATTCAAAAACTTAGTTCAAAGTTTTATTGATGTTTGGGATTAAAGTTTTAAAATGTATATTAGGGTTAGGGTTACCAAAAAATATTAATTACATGCTTGTAACCGCATAATATAATTAATGTTGGCTTCGCTTGTGATATTTGATAAAATACCTATCAATCTGGCAGTAAAACTGAAAAATATTTAGTGTTATTGATGTAAGTACTTATCGTAATTTATATTTTAGAACTTTTAGTACCAGGGATGTTTACTTCCAATCCCCTTATATACTTATAGAACTACCAGTAGTTATATCATAGTTTAAGCGACTCTTTAAACTATGGTTATATTCACTGATTATGATAATGCTTCTCGTATTTTTAATATTTTGTTAACTTTGCCTGCTAGCCTCCAAATATAGTTTGTAAAAAATCGCGATTACACTTTAAGTGTTTAACACAATAATAGTTATTTGGATATATATGTAGATAGAATATATATAATACGAAATACGATTTCGTCCCAAGAAAATCGATGTCAAATTTAATCATAAAATAAATCAAATATTTCTACTGAAAGTGATTAAAAGGCTTTCAATCCAGTTTGATTTTCAAACAATGACCTATCAAATAATTATTAAAAATTCAATTATAATCTGTGAACATTATATTTCCATTCCTTCGTATTAAATATACACAACCAAAGAACTTAATCAAATCGAAAATTAGGTAAATCTTTTTGCATATCCTATGTCGAACACATAGTGATGGTATTTCAGAACTACAGAAATATTATTTTAAATTGTATTCGAAAAAGAAAAACAAATGAACTTAAGTACTTTTGCTAATAAGTGTCCTGAATAAACCTAATAATGCTGATTATTTATAAGGTTACAAATAAAGACAATATTTTTATGTGACAGAAGCTCGGTTTCTCAAAAAAACTTGTATTAATTATTTGTAATCTTAATCCTATCTTATCTAATATGGCATCATTTCGTATAACACACCTGTTGTACTTAAATATTAATATTGATTTGTATCTAATATTTACATTACAATATTCATACTAGGTTTGTTATTTATAAAAAAATCGTGTCTGTTAGGGTTATTAAAGAAATGGTTGTTAACAAATATTAGTAACACAAATGTTAAATAAAACTTGGATTACTGGTAAAATAAAGAAAACTTAGAAGAAAATTATTTCTTCAAGTTGAAGAAAGTTGAAGTTAAGTTATGAAGAAAATTATTTCTTTAAGTTGGCCTAATGAATGTACCTACCTACAATAACCTTGAATAATTAATAAACATGAAACGAATGTAATCACAAGTTACGAAATATGAACCTTTTCAATTTTATTTGCTATTAAGTAATTTACAATATAATTTCAGTCTTGAACACCATTGAGATGTTTTAATTCTAATAATCATAAATTGACATAACGGTCTCGAAGGCTGCCGTTTTAATACATAACATGATTCCAATATCAACGATTAAAATTAATACAGATTAAATAAAAATAATTCACTCCACAATTTGCCGCCAGTACTTTGTTATGTACTTCCAATCTTTTCGTATTATACATGACTTTACTATAGAATAAACCGTGACCTTACTATACAATGTGGTTTAACTAAATGTTTAATTCGGTACTAAGATAAACAATGTTTAAAAGTAAGGCCATTAGAGTCTGCCTAATCATTTTGTATGGTTACCAATTAAGAATAATGTTACATCAAAGACAAAACAATCAAAGAGTTGTCAAAGACAAAATATGTAACCATGATACTATGTCTTCGTACTAATCCTTTGCTCACAGTGACATTAGGTTAGCAACTGCAAATACGACTGTCCTAATTGCTTCGAGGTAAAAGAAATACACACTAAAATCTGAAATTTAATTACATTACGATTATTTGGAAGTATTTAAATAACATTATAATTTAATTTTTTATTACGCCCAATAATTATTAAAATGTTACATTTTTGTTATTTGTATTTAGTTTTGTATTTAAAGATTAAACAATATGTATATACCTATATATTTACAAAACTGAGATAGAATTCACAAAACTGAATACATACTCAGAAATGCAATTATTTCAATGGTAATTTAGTCAATTAAAAATAATATGTTTAAAATAAATAGCTTTATAATTTCAAATCAAGTCCTCAGGACGGGTAGGGTAAAGTCACTGAATTTTAGACACTCACTGTACACAACACTATCTTGCTCAGCGGCAAGTCGCATAAGTACATTTTTCACAAAAAGTTGTTCCATTTTCGCTTCAACCACACTCCTGGCTGACACACCCGTGGTCCGAGTTCGTGTCAGTAGATTTGGATGCACTTGTTTTAGTGTCGCTCTGCATTTGTGTTGATGAATTTACTGTAAAGAAATTCTACATTAAAATCATGTTAAACCTAGAATAGAACTCTTATTCTAGTAATACATATTATTAAAATTATGTTGAAAAAGTAAAAATTACAGTAATAAAAAAGTGTAACAGTGCTTCGCTCGAGTAGAATTAGACCCATTATCGACGTCTGCCAGAGTTCGAGTTGCCTACTTGACTTCAAAAACAGCAAAGTTTCATACTAACTTTGCATCCCCGTTTTACCCCCTTAGGGGATGAATTTTCAAAAATCCTTTCTTAGTGTTCCCCTACGTTATAAAAGGAACCCCTGTGCAAAATTTCAACTTTCTAACCCTTATTAGGAATTAGTCTAGGCCCTGCGTTGATATGTCAGTCAGTCAGCTTCTCCTTTTATATATATAGATAGATATCTTATACAATATAGTATCTCACCATTTCTAGTCTTCAAGTGCGGCAGCGTGTTGACCGTCCGGTCCAGCACACTCTTGTTGAAGTACGCGCTCCCGTCCGTGTTAAACCGGACCGGCGGCGAGTTCGTCCGGCTGTCCTGCCGCGGCTCGAGGTACCGGTCCAGGTCCGGCATCTGGGCCAGGCCGAGCGGGGTGCGGCCGAAGAGTGAGGGGGGAGGGGGCGTCGCGTACAGCTCCGGCGGCATCAGCTGTTCCGCTGGCAGCTGCAAATCAGTGTTGGATTATTGGAAAAATGGAGTTGGTGCCTTTTTCGATGGAAGCTTTTATGTTGAAAAAATACTTGTACAGTTAGCGACACAAAAGTGTACATCTGATCTTAAATGTGTAGAAGTTCAAATGTAAGGTATAGTCTTGCGCAAGGCGAGCGGGTTGTCAGTAAGCGCCGATTGGTTCGCCAGACGCATTATGCCCCCAACACTGATACCTCATACGCAGCTACCCCCTTAGAATTTCGTTCAGAGCTACTCTTTCGTGCCGACTTTTATATATGAAAGTGTAATATTTAAGCTAGTTAATTTTGATGTTGTCCAAAATGGCGAATTCCGCACCCTAACATCAACAAGTATAAAATTAAAAAATACTAATCCAGGTAACGAACCCAGAACTTTTAGTTCAACAACAAAAGTTGGTTTTGTAAAAGTAGACTAACCAGGTAGTTTGACAGACCAGATTAAAATACCTTATTAGTGCTTGCTGCCTTTTGTAGACAATGCTATAACCCACAAAAGGTATTATATTTTTTTTAACTCATTATATTATAGGCGCATTCAATGTTAGTTGCGAACTGGAACGATTTTTTTAAAATTAATTAGTACTATATTGTTTGTACTCACCAACCCTGAAGTATTCAACGGCAAAGCGTTCTTATATTTCAGCCAATCCTCGTACACTTTGTCGTAAGGTGGCCGGCATTCGTTGGAGCCAATGTTTGGCATGTGGCTCAAACTTGTCAGCGGGCCCAAGCTCTGTATGCTGGGCCCAAGGTTGGGCATTGGCAGGTTGGTCTGGTATGTTTGGCGAACTCTATAGTCCAACGGGCGGACCTGGATGCGAAAGTAAAAAGTTGAATAAAATAAAGGATAAATGTTAAATAATTGTATCAAAGCACAGAGTTTTGCTCAGTTTCAGAAAAGTTTCAGAAAAGTTTTTTTTAAATAAATTCTTTAAATATAGATATTATGAGGGAGATAAATTTTCAATAAAATAAAATCAACTATCAATATAGGATACATTATATTATCAAGGGATAAATCTAGAAAGCATTAAAAAATAACTTTTATGAATAAAGAAATCACTATGTTAGGTCTAGTTTGCTACGAATATGTATTTATTTTCAATGTGCTGCGTAATTTAGAGCCAAAAATGTATTTTATAATTAAAATATTTGCTGTCATTAAAAATGCAAGAGGTTAATTAAAAGATATAATAGGTTAATAACCTATGAAAACTGCTTATAAATTATAAGGCGCGCTTAAAAGTTAATTTCAAAAAGCATAGGGTCAAACGCATTTTCAGCTATTTATTAATTGTTCCAAACCTGAATATACTGGTTACAATGATCGATATTGTGGTCGTAGAATCGGTCGCAGTTCGGCGGCAAGTCGTACTTGTCCGCGCCGGACTTCGATATGAGCGGTCGTATCGAGCTGTAGTCGGTCGTTGATGACTTGTTCGAACAGCTGTCGCTTATTTTAAGCTATTTATAAATTTTTCCTAACCTGAATATACTGGTTACAATGATCGATGTTGTGGTCGTAGAATCGGTCGCAGTTCGGCGGCAAGTCGTACTTGTCTGCGCTGGACTTCGATATGAGCGGTCGTATCGAGCTGTAGTCGGTCGTTGATGACTTGTTCGAACAGCTGTCGCTTATTTTTAGCTATTTATTAATTTTTCCAAACCTGAATATACTGGTTGCAATGATCGATGTTGTGGTCGTAGAATCGGTCGCAGTTCGGCGGCAAGTCGTACTTGTCCGCGCTGGACTTCGATATGAGCGGTCGTATCGAGCTGTAGTCGGTCGTTGATGACTTGTTCGAACAGCTGTCGCTTATTTTGCCGTCCAGAGGTATGATATCCGGGTTTTTATCTGTAACAAGTTTGGGATTGAATTATATAATGAAGGATTAAAAGCTGTTTATAGTCTATGTCTATACTAATATTATAAAGAGAAAACATTTGTTTGCAATGTTTTCACACAAAAATATTGGACCGATTTCAAAAATTCTTTCACCATTAGAAAGCTGCATCTTCGCAGAGTGACATGAGCTATATAATATTACTAGGTGTAAACGAAACAATTGTTATGTCTATTACAGATAATATTAACATCCAGACAGAACAAACACAAGTGTTCGTCACACAAATTCTGAGTGGGATTCGAACCCACGACCCCTGGCGTATCGGGCAGGGTCACTACCGATTGCGCCAACGGGCCCGTCAAAAAATAAATCAATACAATTTCGGGGAAGTGGGTCTGTAATCTGCATTGCAGCAACCCGCATTGGAGCAGCGTGGTGGAAGGTATGCTACACCTCCTTAGTAAAGGGGAGAGACCAGTGCTCTGGGCCACGGAGTTCTGAACACTTCTTACCTAAGCTGTCCACGCTTTCAGACTCCTTGGTGCCAGTCAGAGGGACATTGGACGTCTCATCCTGTCTCCGCTTGCCTTTTTCATTCTTATCTGCAATCAGGAATATTATATTATTAAGAAGTATAGATTACCCATGAAATAATCGTATTTAGATAGGTGCTGAATAGCCTCTCAATAACATTTCAATAATTAATCTAATATTACAAAGAAGAAACATTTGTTTGTAATGTTTTCACACTAAAACTACTGGACCTATTTCAAAAATTATTTCACCATTAGAAAGCTGCATCTTCACATAGGCTATATGTTTAGGATTAAACTTGTGAGTGAAAGGCCTTGATGACAACGGATTATTATAATTAGGCAACAGAATTAAATTTATTACAAGAGTGAGTGACAGAGAGACGGATCGATCATATTACAATAGACAAGTATAGAGTAGCTTATTAGTGTAGACAAGGAAAAAATATTATTAGGTATAAAAGAAACTATTGTTATGTCTAATTCCACGCGAGCGAAGCTGCGGGCAGTCCATTACTTATCTTTTTATATGTCCAAACCATCTATTCAGCGCTATTTATGATACGAATTACTTAACTTAGATTTGTCAATAGAAATTTTGGTATAATATACAATACAGTGGAGAGAGGCCAGCGGCTGTTGTGGTATACAAGCAAGTTTAAATAAATATCGGCACGAAAGTGCAGCACTGAATAAATTTCGAAGGGGATAGGTGCGCATGGGGCATCAATGCGGGGGACATAATACGGCTGGCGAACCAATCACCACATACGACTAAACCCAAACGTCCCGCGCAATACGATACTTTAAATTTCGAATTCTGGTTCAATGTCAGTGCTACACTTTCGTGCCGATTACTGTACTCACTCTCCCTCTTCCCGCAGTACCGACAGCAGAACACGACAGCGAACACCGCTGTGAGCGCCGCTATCACGCCGACGGCTATCAGCACGATCACTAGCACCGTGGTCAGCTCCACTTTCACTGGCACTTGGGCTAGAAAAAATGTTTAAAAATAATTATTTTTATCTAAACCCAGAACGGTGAAACTGGGCGTATACCTCGTGCCGCAATCTTGCAATATACTGCAAGATAAGTCGCAAGTTCGGTCGGTGCGCGTCGATAACTTCGAATGTATGTAATGAGGTGGCAGACGTTTTTTTTTTATGGATACAGGATAGCAAACGAGCTTGCAGCACCACCCATACGCTGCCACCCATGACAACTATGACTGACTTTGAAAAAGTATTGAAAGTATAAGAACGTATTTGATGAAAGCGTATGTATGTTGTATGTATGTGGCGCGCATGTTGTATATATGTATGACACGCTCAGCGCACCGCTCGATGACATACCTTACACCTCAAACTATGACTCTGCGTTGCTTATGTTGCGCAGGATGTGGCAGCCCTGTTGCCACATCGGAGTGGCAGCCCTATTGCCACTTCTTGGTGGCATCCATGTTGCCACGTGTAACACTAACCGGTGTGCCGCTGCGGGTACTTCAACAGGCTGGAGGTGAGGCTGACGGGCTCGCTGGCGCCCTTGCGGTTGGTGGCGCGCACGGACACGCCCAGCGCGCCGCTCGCCGACAGACCAGACACCTCGAACTCTGGCTCGTCGTTGCTAATGTTGCGCAGGAGCAGCCCTGTCGCCATGTCGAATACCTGTGCCAAATAAAATTACTTTTGATTTGTCCAAACAACGCATAACGAGACTGGAGAGATTTAAAGAAGAACATTAGATCTTTCACTGGCTTGATGTTAACAGAGTGTGCAGACACGTCAGCTCACGTCAGCGGCTGTTGAGCTACTGCTACCCATCCGTCCCAAGAAGAGTGCAAGTCACAGACAGTGTATAACTAGCCTCGGTAAAAATCCTGTTTTGAGGGAGAGCAAAGTACGAGGCATGAACGAGGTAGGGGTCAACTCATCCCGCTTAAAACTTATCCCGCGGGATAAGTTGTCCACATTAATATTTTTATTATTTTTCTTTGGTCAACTCATCCCGCTTTAAAGAAAAGGTAAAATGTATTGTATTATTTGAAAGATTTGTACATTCGTGATCAAAAGTGTTTGGGGAAAAAATTATACACCCATAGCTTGGTCAGACTAATATAATCAAAAGCGCAGTCGTTTCATTTATAGAACTAAAAAAACAATAAACTAATTTACATAAAATTTTAAATAAAATACCTTGATTAATATTATAACACTGTATAGTAGAACAATCAAAATCAATAAATAAAACTTAAAGAATCAACAATCAGTCTTTGGAATAATAAGGATTTTCTTAAAACTAGTCAAAATCTCAATCGTTTAATTAAAAGTTACGCTTAAAAAATCTAAATGTTCTAAAAAGAATATTTTAAATCAAACTAAATAAATAAATGATATATTTAAATTAGTTAAAATCACAGTAGTTTGATTAGAAATAACGTATAAAAAATGTAAATAGCCTAAAAAATTGTCTTGAAATTTCAAATAAAAATAAAAAATTAACAATTAGGGTTTGGATTCCTTAAAGATTTACTTAAAACTAGTTAAAATCACACACTATGATATAAGTGCAATAAAAAAAGCACGAATATAAAAAAATACTTTCAATTAAAATCTGAATAAATAGTACCTAATTAAAATCAACAAGATGATATTGACATATAAAAATTAAATAATAGATACAAAATTTACGACGTCATTTAAACAAAGTCAACTTCTTAGTTTTTCTAAACAATGAGTTGACCTTGAATTGCTTTTTACTCAAGCAATAGAATAAAATGCAATTTGTACGTTTGTGGTTGCGTTGTTATATTTGTAAATCTATTACAGTTAAATACTTTTTTTCATGTCTGTACAAGACGTAAAATATATCAGCGGGATGAGTTGTCCAATTCAAAATTGCACTAGGACAACTCATCCCGCGGGATGAGCTCGAGCGGGATGAGTTGACCACAACCTCGCATGAACGAAGCACGTAAAAGTTATTGTATAACGATCCCCTTAGTTTCTGCTACTTAGCTTTTACCGGCATGAACGAAGCACGTAAAAGTTATTGTATAACGACCCCCTTAGTTTATGCTTCTTAGCTTTTACTGGCATGAACGAAGCACGTAAAAGTTATTGTATAACGACCCCCTTAGTTTATGCTTCTTAGCTTTTACCGGCATGAACGAAGTACGTAAAAGTTATTGTATAACGACCCCCTTAGTTTATGCTTCTTAGCTTTTACCGGCGTGAATGAAGCACGTAAAAGTTAACCCTCACCTGCAGCAGGAAGGTCTGGCGGACCCCGCCGTCGTGTCCCGGCGTGCAGTTGATGGTCAGCGAGTCGTACGTCACGTTGGTGATCTCGCAGCCCTTCGGCGGGGACGGCTTATCTGTACACAAAAATCACAGTTATACACAGAAATTACATTTCCAAGGTTTGGCAAAAGGTATTATTCTTGGAGTAAGTAGCGTCCATAGCCCAATGGCTCGCATCGATTCAATGATATCGAAAGAGTTAAGCAACGACAGGCGTGGTCGGTGTGTGGATGGGTGACCGCTAGTGGCAAAATTTCATGGACGCTACCGAGGAGGGCACTTAAAGCCGTCGGTTCCGGTTGTTTTCAATTGTGGAAACAGTCGTTAAGCCTTGTCAAAGACCTTCGGGTGGCTTGAGAGCATTCGTCACTACCTCTCCACCAATCCGCATTGGAGCAGCGTGGTGGAGTATGCTCTAGACCTCCCGCAGCTGCATTTTAAACTTTCGGGCTAATAGCTACCTTCAAGTCCACCATTTTGGAAAACCACATATCGTCGGTCAGTCATATAAAGGAATACTATAGATTTTCTGAGAAATTCGAGTTCAAAACCATATAAAATATATAATAGGTAGCTTTGAAAATTGGTCACTTTCTACAGTTTTGAACTCCATCATCCTTAGTCTTTTCGATAGATAAATTAAATACTCGTTTGTTACAGCAATACGCAACAAATCTCTCCTAAGATCCAAATGATTTATGAACTAATTGAAACTAAATCCAAACTGACCCAAACTTGAAATTATTTGACTAATGTAACCCGCAGCGCTAGTTCGTCAGTTAATCACTTTTAAATGACTAATGACACGTTGTCAGCTTAGCGTCGCGAAATACTAAGCTCTGGCGTAAAGCGGCGTATGACTAATTGTATCATAGTCGGCAATGCTATGCTAATCGTGTCAACGATACACTCACTGGGCTAAAATTTATTTAAATAATTAAAATTTAATAATTAATAAATAATTAATTAATTTAGTAGCGCCCATAGCCCAATGGCTCGCGTCGAATCAATGTGATCGAAAGAGTTAAGCAACGACGGGCGGTCGGTTTGTGGATGGGTGACCGCTAGTGGCAAAATTTCATGGACGCTACCGTGCTTCGGAGGGCATGTAAAGCCGTCGGTCCCGGTTGTTATAAATTGTGGAAACAGTCGTTAAGCCTTGTCGAAGACCTTCGGGTGGCTTGAAAACATTCGACACTGGGTTGGCCTTTAACCCCTCCACCAATCCGTATTGGAGCAGCGTGGTGGAGTATGCTCTAGACCTCCCGCAGCTATGTCTGTGGGGGAGACCCGTGCCCAGCAGTGGGACGTCTATGGGTCGCAGCGAATGACTCACCAGCAGGCAGTATATGGTACAGACACGGCTTGGCCTGTCTTCCTACAGAGTTGGTCCCGGTGCACTGCACCCAGCCGTAGTCTGATGACGTGTTGACCATGTAGAAGAATGTGCCTGGGAAGAACAACACAGTTTAATGTATACAGGGATGTCAGCGGAGCGTGAATTTCACCGATGTTACTTATCGCATGCGAATATCGTATCCAGGTGTATAGATCAGGGGTTCCTAACCTTTTTCAGTCCAAGGCGTACATAGATCAGGGGTTCCCAACCTTTATCAGTCCAAGGCGTACATAGATCATGGGTTCCCAACCTTTATCAGTCCAAGGCGTACTTACAAGTTTAGAAATTGTGACGGCGCCCTTACCTAGCTAGTCGAAATAGATAACCACTGGTCAGTTAAGTAGGTAAGCACAAAAAATTAAACATCCACATAACGTTAACTAGTTATTAATTTGGCACTAAAAATAATAAATTTTAACAAATCGTTTATCGAAAGATTCACGAAACACTACGCGCGTATCAAGTGCGGTAAATTAAATGACATTTAATTTGGAAATTAATAATTAGAATAGAATATTGTTCGTTAAAAATTCAACAAAATATAAATGTACAAAGTAATAGGCGTTCTGAACTTTCTACGGCGCCTAGGTTTGGAAGCCTTGGTAATAGATAGTTAATTGTATCAGGCGATACTTCGCTGACTTTCTATCATTAAACTAAATGACGCAGTTTGTTGCTCACCCAACTGCGCCACGGCTGTAGGTACTAAAGGAAATTTGCCTGTTGTACCACAGAATAATAGTACAAGTTGTACTTAGGAAACTATATCAAACGGATAATTTTTTTAAATTCTTTTATCAACCCGAAAGGTTTCATGGCAATTTTTCAGCTATTTTACTAGCGAAGCGTTGACATCCCAGTGACTATTGAACTCGCCTCTCACTCGAGCAGTCCGGGTTAAAATCCAAGCGATACACGCACCAATGACTTTTCTGATGTGTAATTTAATAAATTAAAAGTCGCCTGCGGTAACGGTGAAGGTTTATCGGGAGAAAACCTGCATGCCTGAGTTCACCATCGTGTTCAAAACGCATGTGAAGTCTGCCAATCCGCACTCGGCCATGGTGGACTAAGGCCTAAAACCTCCCATTTCGAGAATAGACCCGTGCCCAACAGTGGGACAAAAGGGGTTGTGGTGGATAAATATTCGATGATAGGAAACTCACCGAGGGTGTTCTGCGTATTGAGCGTGGACGTGGACAGTTCGTGCTTGCTGTGGGTGGAGCTGTTGAACCACCAGTGGTACGTCATCGGCTCCTGGGGACAAAGTAGTCGAAGCCTAAGTAACAGTAAGTGGATAGATGGATAAACAAATTGACAACTATGACCACCTGCCATTCAGATCGTCACAAGCCTAAAAATTAATTCATTGATAACTCAGTTCTTTAACTTAGTTCACGACTCAGCTCTCAACTCAGTACATCTCACCGCGACATTGTAAACTCGTCCAGGTCAATAAATAAGAATTACCTGGAAAGAAGTCTTTTTGCTATATAATATACAGTCCACTACAGTGTAGCTGACTACAGAGTAGTAGACTTCTTTCCATTTATCTTATTTATTGAGCTGGACTAGTTAACAATGTCGCGGTGAGATGTACAGAGTTGAGAGCTGAGTCGTGAACTAAGTTAAAGAACTGAGTTATAAATAAATTAATTTTTAGGTTTGTGACTATCTGAATGGCAGATGTCATAGTTCTCCATAGCCCATGTATCAGTCTTTCTAAATCCACCACAATAGACCCAATATAGTTTCCATTCCTTTGATAGTTCCCGTACATCTGGTGGGACCCACCTTCGGGTGTACCAATTGATGGTGCAGTCGATCGAGGGTGGTATCCGCCACGTGTACTGTCTTGGCCAAATTAACCACAGCGAAACGGCCCAGTATAATTATATCTCGTTCAAAATTACGCGGGTGATAAGAAGGCACGCCTATACCCATTTCCCTCGTTGTGTCTTCTATCTCCCTCACTCCCTCGCCGAGGCACGCGATTGGTGCGTGGCTGACAAGACGGCTGGTGGAGAATTCGAGAAGAACGACACATTGGTCGTTGACGGAGTGCTGTGCGAACAAGACCTTTTTTACCACGCGAGTCCATCGAATAATCGGCAGTTTAAATAATATTAATTTGCAATTAAAAGTACAAGTTGAAGAGTGTTTGTTAGCATTGAAAAGTGGCCACTTAAATTAAAATACATTATAAAGCAAGGTACGAAAAAATACAGTGCGACTACGCCGGGCGGTCTACGCGTCCAGATCTCGGTGAGTTCCTTTGATTTTCCCATAAATCCAGAGCCAATTCCCCGCCGGTCTTATCACCGAACCAGCGCATACATTTTTTTTGGTCACTTCGGCCGCGGATTAGTAAAAATATTAATAGCGTCCTTCACCGGCCGCCATATTTTTACGTACCTACATTTTAAAATACTTGGCCGTTTCAGTATAATTATTAACTGTATCTTACATTTTATTTTGTATTTATATATCTGTGCATATTATATCATTATATTATATCATGCCTAAACAAGATAAAATGTTTGAACGCAAATTGCAACTCTTGCAGGTTAAAATTAACACGTACTTTGCTAGAATGCAAACGGTTTTCGATAGTATGGCAAAGTTATGTACCGCGGATACTATAGACACATTTTTGTCTAACGCGAGTACGATCGACATTACTCGATCGGACTTTGTACGTACATTGGACGAACGTAATGAATTAATAATATCTTCAGAGGATTATGCTGGTGAGCCCGATTACGCTGCCATGCTATCCTTTGAAGATTTGTATTCTCGGGTCAAGTTCAAGCACTCACAATTAATGTCGTCGCGTCATAATACAAATACGCACGATACCTGTGAGACCAAATTGGAGTCTCATAGGTCAGGCCCGAAACTACCGCGGCTTGAATTAATGTCTTTTAATGGCGATTTAGAAAGTTGGCCTATATTTTATGAAACGTTCAAATCAGCTGTTCATGAGAACAAAATATTAACGGACGGTGAAAAAATACAATATTTAATGGGTAAATTGACAGGGAAAGCACAAACAATTTGTCAGGGATTCATGCCTACCGCTGAAAATTACTCAGTGTTATGGCAGACATTGGTACAAAAATATAATGACAAACGCGGATTAGCGGCGTCGTATTTCGACAAATTGTTGAACTTACCCTCAGTTTATGATGACTGCCCGCAAAGCTTAGATAATTTTATCGACAAATATTCTTCTTTGGTTAGCTCGTTACAGCAATTAAAGTTGGATAGCTTAGTGGACTTTATGTTTATTCATATTGGTTCGAAAAAAGTCGGTTTGAATATTCTCAAAGCGTTTGAAATACATTACGGTAGCGATAGTACAAAACTTCCGTCATGTTCGCAGTTTATCGAATTCGTTAGGAACCAATCACATATACTACAACGTGCCACTAATATTACAGGGACGAGGCAGTCAAATAAGGTGCAATCGAAGGGTATTTCCGCCCCAGCTTCCCGTCCGAATAATAATAAAACAAATAGTAAAACATTTGTAATTAATGAACAGAAATGCTTATGCTGTGGTAATACTGACCATTTTCAGTTGCGGTATTGTAATAAATTTAATTCTTTGTCGCCCACGGAACGTTTTGATTTTATTAAATCAAACAAAGGCTGTGTCAATTGTCTCAGTAAAGACCACACAGTTCGGCAGTGTACTACGAAGTCTACGTGTGCCAAATGCTCTCGTAGTCATAGTACATTGCTACATTTTAGCTCGGATTCGAACCCGGGTCCACGCGGCACGGGCACTGCGCATACGGCGCGGGCGATCTCGCGACCTGCTGCCGTGGCCGTGACGTCACCGGCTGCTCGCTCGGAAGCGAGCGGCTGCGGTGCGCCACCGCGTACTCAGTCGATTTCTTTGTGTGCTACTTCGGTACGACCGAGCGACACTAGCGAGGCTGACGCATCCATTGCGTGCTCGCCCGCTGTAGGCCATACGATACTGCTTGGTACCGCGCAGTGTAACGTGATTGATTGCACGGGAAATATTCACGTAGTTCGTATTTTAGTCGATAGTGCATCTCAAAGGGACTTGATTACTTTAAATTGTTGCAAGAAATTAGGTTTGCAACTGCTTCCTTCACCGACCAAGTATGTCTGCGGAGTAGGTGATGTTACGAACCCAATAGAAGGCTGTACTCGTGTAACATTACGTTCTAGATTAGACGACAGAATTTCGTTTACAATACAACCATTAGTGACGCGCCGTATTACAAGCGAGTTACCGTCTGCTAAAATAAATACTAATCGCTTGGAATATTTAAATAAAATTCCACTAGCGGATATTTCATATGCGGAACCTAGCGACATCGACTTATTAGTTGGATCGGATCTATTCGCCCGTATTATTCGACCAAAAATTATCGCTCGGAATATGGACGAACCCGTCGCTATTGAAACGTTATTTGGTTTCATTATTTACGGCCAGGCCCCAATTACGGGCCCGGATAATGACGTGCACACATATTGCGCAACCGAATGCAATCATTCTTTAGGAAAATCTGTCTGTCAGTTTTTCGAATTAGAAAGTGTTCCTACAGCAAACGTACTTACTCCGGATGAACAGGAATGCGAAAGATTTTACCAGGAGACCACCACGCGTGATCACAGCGGTCGTTACATCGTTGCGCTGCCCTTTAAGGACGATACTTCAAAATTAGGTGACTCTTTACAGGCGGCCACGCGTAGGTATTTGTCTTTGGAGCGTAAATTGTCTTCTAATATTCCGATTAGTGTTGAATATCATAAACTGATCGCCGAGTATTTAGAAAAGGGCTACTTAGTACCAGTCGACAATAACGTGGAGTTAGGCTCTCATTATGTCATTCCGGGGCATATCGTTTTGCGGCCTGATAAAAACACTACTAAATTGCGACTCGTGTTAGATGCAAGTATGCGTAGCACATCAGGGTTGTCACTTAATGACTTATTACACGTTGGCCCCAATTTACAAAACGACCTTTTTAATATAATTTTAAATTTTAGATTGTTTCCAGTAGCGATAAGTGCCGATATTCGTCAAATGTATTTACAAATACTGGTGAAACCAGAGGATAGGCGTTTCCAAATTATTCTATACCGCGAAGACTGCAGTCAGCCGCTGAGATTGCTCCAGATAACGCGAGTCCCGTTCGGCCAGTGCTCTAGCCCATACCTGGCCATTCGTACGGTCCGTCAGTTGGTAACCGACGAAGGCTCGCGGTTCCCAGTCGCTGCGCCAGTGGTCCGGCGCGACATCTATATGGACGACCTCGCCACCTCGTGCGTATCTACGTCCGAGGGAATCGAGCTGTCGCGGCAAATGATAGGGTTGTGCCATGCTGGGGGGTTTGAGATGGTTAAATTTTCAAGCAACTCGTCCGCGGTTATGGAGAGTATCCCGGAATTCGCTCGCGTTTCATCGGACATAGAATTCGGCCCCGTCGACTCGCTTAAAATATTAGGTCTTCGTTGGTTACCCGCTGAGGATGTTTTTACGTTCATAGTGAATGTACGAAATTGCGAGTGCACGAAACGGAATATCCTATCTACGATTGCTCGATTATGGGACCTGATGGGATTCGTAGCACCAGTCACTTTACTGGCGAAATTGATCATTCAGTTTTTGTGGACGAACCGCATCGACTGGGACGAGAAGCCACCAGAAAATATAATTTCACTATGGCAGCAAATAGTAAATGAACTGCCCGTATTACAAAATATTAAAATACCTCGTCATGTAGGATTCAAACCCGACAGTATAGTTACCGTTTTGGGATTCGCTGACGCTTCTGAAAGGGCTTACGGTGGCGTTATACCTACACGTTTATTTTCCTAATGAAAATAAATTTATAATTAATTTGATCTGTGCCAAATCGAGAACGGCTCCAATTCGTAGCGTTTCTCTGGCCCGATTAGAACTCTGTGGAAATTTAATTCTAGCAAAATTAATGCGAATAGTTATAGATACCTACTCAGAGCGTGTTCAAATAAATAATGTGTTCGCATTCACGGACAGTATGGTAGCATTAGCTTGGATCCACGCGCCGTCATCGCGATGGCAGACTTTCGTAGCAAATAGGGTTGCCAAAATTCAGGAGATACTTCCTCCCAATCATTTTCATTTTATTGCTGGTAAGGAAAACCCTGCCGATTGTTTGTCTCGTGGGCTGACACCCGCGCAACTGAGCGACCACTCACTATGGTTTCAGGGTCCTCGGTTTGCTCGACTGCCAATCTCGCAGTGGCCGATCGGCGACTATGATCCAGCGACTATTACGGACGTGCCGGAAAAGAAGTCGTCGGTGCTAGTTACCGTAGAAAACATTGAACCACCTCTTCTATATTCACTTGCGCTTAGAATGTCTTCTTGGACAAAATTGATTAGAGCCGTGGTGTACATTTTACGATTTATCAAGAAATTACCTGATAAATTTGAAACTGCACACTTAGAAATCGCAGAGTTAATAATAATTAAAAATTTGCAACGTTTCTATTTTCATAATGAATTTGATAAATACGAAGCAAATAAACCGTTACCCCCATCCTTTCAAAAATTAAAGGCCTTTGTTCATGAGGGTATATTTAGAGTAGGCGGTCGTTTGAGTAACGCCGACTTACCCTATGATAGTCAACATCCGATATTACTACCCCCGCGAGATCATATCGTTAATTTAATAATTGATTACTATCATCTGAAGTACTTACATACTGGACCTCAGTTGTTGATGTCTCTGTTGCGTCAAAGATTTTGGATTTTGTCTGCACGTAATATCGTCCGTAAACGAGTGCAAATGTGTAATATATGTTTTAAATCGAGACCCAAAAACGAATTTCCAATTATGGCAGATTTACCTTCATCGAGAGTGCACGAAGCAAAGGCATTCTTCCACACTGGGATAGACTATGCGGGACCATTGCGTGTCATTCCTTATCGTAGACGTGGTGTACGAAGCCAGAAAGCGTATATCTGCTTATTCGTGTGCCTCGTTACTAAGGCGACGCACATAGAGCTTTCTAGCGACTTGAGCACGGAATCATTTTTAAATTGTTTTAAACGATTCATTTCACGGCGTGGTCCAATTAAATTCATATATACAGACTGCGGTACCAACTTTATCGGAGCCAAGTCATATCTTGATGAAATCTATAAATTAACAACGTCAAAAAATTATTCTGACAAATTTGCGTTAGAGTTATCAAGTAACTCGATTGAATGGCGTACTAATCCCCCCTCTTCCCCCCATTTTGGAGGAATCTGGGAAGGAAATATTAGGAGCGTTAAAACCCACCTTCGTAAGGTAGTTGGCAATCAGCTACTCACCGTAGAGGAGATGAATACACTCCTAACTCAGATAGAAGCGGTACTTAACTCACGTCCACTTTCTGTGTTGAGTTCGGATCCATCGGAGCCATTAGCGTTGACTCCTGCACATTTTTTAACTTTAACGCCATTAAAGGCATTTCCTTCGGAAACCGTAGCTGGAGATGTCAGTATTATCGACAGAAAGCGTCTCGTTGATAGCCTTATGCAGTCATTCTGGAGGCGTTGGAAGTTGGAATACTTGAATACTTTACAAACTCGTAGTAAATGGTTAAAGAATACTTCTCAGATTAAAGAAGGTACTATTGTATTGATTGGTTCGGACAATAGTTTTCCTTTAGATTGGCCTTTGGGAATAATCGATAAAGTATTTCCCGGTAAAGACGGGGTAGTTAGGGTAGCTGATGTACGTACAAAGTCTGGCGTGTATCGTCGACCTGTCGTTAAACTGTATCCACTACCCACACAATAATTATATCTATACAGTCCACTTAATATTTATCTATCTATTAATTTATTATTATTTGTTTAAATAGCATACTTATTTACTAAATACATTAATATTTAATATCAATATCATTAACAATTCTTATTTAAATTGAATTATTTGTTTTTTGATAGAACTGGGTTCTGTCAAGCTGGGGGGCATGTCTTGGCCAAATTAACCACAGCGAAACGGCCCAGTATAATTATATCTCGTTCAAAATTACGCGGGTGATAAGAAGGCACGCCTATACCCATTTCCCTCGTTGTGTCTTCTATCTCCCTCACTCCCTCGCCGAGGCACGCGATTGGTGCGTGGCTGACAAGACGGCTGGTGGAGAATTCGAGAAGAACGACACATTGGTCGTTGACGGAGTGCTGTGCGAACAAGACCTTTTTTACCACGCGAGTCCATCGAATAATCGGCAGTTTAAATAATATTAATTTGCAATTAAAAGTACAAGTTGAAGAGTGTTTGTTAGCATTGAAAAGTGGCCACTTAAATTAAAATACATTATAAAGCAAGGTACGAAAAAATACAGTGCGACTACGCCGGGCGGTCTACGCGTCCAGATCTCGGTGAGTTCCTTTGATTTTCCCATAAATCCAGAGCCAATTCCCCGCCGGTCTTATCACCGAACCAGCGCATACATGTACCATTCGCAACTCATTAAAATGTCTCGAAGGGGCCTCTACGTGTTGGACCTGTGTCACATCTGGACCCGCGTAATTTAATAGATATAATAATAATAAATACATATACATAAATAGATAATATTGACATCCAGATAAATAAAATATGTTCTAAAGTCAAAATTTCATTATACATACATACTTTGTTCACTTCTTCCCATAAATTGATGGTAAAAATTTGTTGTGAGTTTCATTCACAAACTTTCGCCAAGCATAATTTTGCGCCATTTTTGTTTGTAATGTTTTCACACAAAAACTACTGGAACGATTTCAAAAATTCTTTGACCATTAGAAAGCTGCATCTTCAGTGAGTGACATAGGCTATATAATATTACTAGGTGTAAACGAAACTATTGTTATGTCTAATTCCACGCGAGCGAAGCTGCGGACGTCCACATAAAACAAAACAATTCATAGTACATATGTAGGTAGGTATGCCAAGGGCAATGTGTGTGCAAGGTAGCTGAAATACTGTTACGTTAAAACAATATGAATATTATCTTATTCCCTTTAAAAATATTCCTGTTTTCCATGTAAATTATAATATTTTGTTACGAGCTTCTTTTAATTAGGGCGGGTTTTGAGTTCTCACGTTACTTTTATATTTTCGCTGAAACCGGCTCACGCGTTAGAATGTATACGTATTACATTTTTTAGAGAGAAATCATGAATAATAAAATTTAATCTAGCAACGAGTACGTTACACTTTTTATACACTTTATTTATCACTAGTGGACGCCCTCAGCTTCGCTCGCGTGGAATTAGACAATACATAACAAAAGTTTCGTTTCCAACCGGACCACAATTTCTACACCTACCGTGTAATGGTACTAGGTACCGTGGCGGGCGGTTGTACTGCCCCGGGCGAACTCTATATTGAACAAAATAGGCTTAATATAAAATCTATTTGGTTCCCTATAGGCTCAGAAAGTGTCTATAGTAGTACACCTGCTCTTTTGCAACTCCCGTGAAACCAAAAGCAATGGAAAAACGGATGTATCTCTCAACGCTGTATATTTTTCGGTACATTTTTAACGGAGTATCTGTGAAGGGGCGACCGCTTGCGTGCAAACATGATTGATGTTTGATATGAATTGATATTATGTTTTCTCTCTGTTGATGTCTGCCATCGAATCGCTTTTAATGGCTGTTTACTTACTTGGTACTTTTGCATCAAAGCTGGGCAAAAACAGAGAATTAATCTATATATATAAAAGGAGAAGGTGACTGACTGACTGACTTCAACTATCAACGCAGGGCCTAAACTATAAGGACTAGAAACTTGAAATTTTGCACAGGGGTTCCTTTTATAACGTAGGGGAGCACTAAGAAAGGATTTTTGATAATCAAATTCACCCCCTAAGGGGGCAAAACGGGGGTGCAAAGTTAGTATGAAACTTTGCCGTTTTTGAAGTCGTTAGACGTCGTTAATGGGTCTAATTCTACGCGAGCGAAGCTGCGGGCGTCCACTAGTGAATTCATAAGACTTTTTATATGGATATATGATAGCAACCCATTCAAGAAGACAAGACTCAATTAGGGACTGGGATGGTTAGACCAGTTAACAGAGTATCAATACAATGAGCAGATCAGTCGGTCAGTTCTAGTAGGTATAACTGGTGTAAGGATTGTGAGTGATAGTTATTCCTCTTAATTCTTTAAGTAATAGTCCAATTACTATTCACTACGAGTATATTTTATGTATTTTACAGGAGTTGATGATGACCCAAAGCCCATATCGGTTGGGCTTTATTTTTAAGCCCTTTGTGATGATGTTAGTGAATGCCAATGTTTTCATCAATGTAATAAGAACAAATATTTCCACAGATATTGTGGAATATTTTAACCGCGCGATAGGTTTGCTGTGATTGATGTATGTTTTATGTATTTTACAGGAGTTGATGATGCCTCAAAGCCCATATCGGTTGGGCTCAATTTTTAAGCCCTTTGTGATGATGTTAGTGAATGCCAATGTTTTCATCAATGTAATAAGAACAAATATTTCCACAGATATTGTTGAATATTTTAACCGCGCGATAGGTTTGCTGTGATTTATGTATGTTATGATATGCGCTGGTTGCTTGTGTGAATTTTTTTGCAAAACGAACTGCATGATAAATCCTTATTTTCACAGTACATTTTATTTTATTTATCAAAAGGGAAATGACCAACGCGAACGGAATATCTGGTGCTTTCATAGAGTATTCTCATAATGATTAAAACGCGGGAAAAACGTGATGTGAAGAAAGGTTTGTAAAACAGTTATTTTTTCTCGTAATTTTTATAATTATTCATTACTGCCTCATTGGTCGCAAGCTGGGTAAGCGGTCCTGGGTTCGATGCCTGGGTAGAGCAAAATATACCTAATTGAGATTTTCTTATGAAACTCGAAATAGCACAGAGGCTTTATTTGTGGCCAGTGCCGGAGCGAAGCTGCCGGCGTCCACTAGTGTTGAAATAACCATAAACTATTTCGGTGACCAGTATCTGCGATATGGCTGTTTCGACACGGTCTCTAGAGCCCTAACCCTTCAGTGCAGAGTGTCGCGAACCCTCCCCGTGCGGACGATAAAACATTGATTTATGCGATCCGGGCCCAAGATGCCCGTATTACAATCGGTTGTGTATCTTCTAAAGTTTGCCGCTCAGCAATTTTTGTGTACCCTCTTCCCATGGACGATTCGTTGGACTTAAGCAACATAAAGTGCATCGCGAGATTTGAGAATCTCTGCATGTCTCGCAGTACCCACGAAAAAGACATTCCCGACATCGGACGAGTCTCACTCTGGATAAGGTTAATTTTAAGATCAAAATGTCAATATAAAAAGTCAATGAAAAATGTAAATGTCAAGGTCATAAAAACCAGCGGTCGTGGTCTACCATGGCTATCTAATGCCACAGAATAATACTACAAGCTAATGCTGAGCACGGCCCCTTTTTGCCAAATAATTACTACAGGATTAAATTAATTTTGAGGCCAATGTATTGTTTTCTTTATTGTATGTAATTTTTTTAAATAAACTTTTTCTATTCTATTCTAATTTTCGATTGTGTGTATGAAGTAAACATAAATATTTTAATAATTGAATCCTCCCTATTTCACCCTGCCGTCGCCGATATGTAATTTGCGTATCGTATGTTTGTTTGTTTGTTTGTCCGTACCTACTCAACGCAGCAGCGCTTGAATGGATCGACTGGACTATTTGGCATGGAGATAGAATGCAGGCCGGTAATTGATACTTTTATACACACTATAGTTGTTATTAACTAGGTACGGACGGTAGCTTTCATAGCCCAATAGCTCGCGTCGATTCAATGTGATTGACAGAGTTAAGCAACGACGGACGCGGTCGGTTTGTGGATGGGTGGCTGGTTGCAAAATTTCATGGACGCTACCGTGCTTCGGGCACGTCAAGCCGAAGACATTCGTGTAGCTTGAAAACATTCAACACTGGGTTGACCACTAACCCCTCCACCGATACGCATTGGAGCAGCGTGGTGAAGTATGCTCTAGATCTCCCGCAGAATTTTCTGTGGGGGAGACACGTGCCCAGCAGCGGAACGTCTACGGGTTACAGCTTAGTACAAGATACAAGATAGACGAAATCTTCATTGGTACTTACCAAGTCTTGACTGATTTTTTGGTCAAAAGGGGTTTTAACCGGAAAAAGGTTAGTAAATGACGCCGTAGTAAGTGACGAGGGAGAATTGATGTAGTTGTTACGAGATATATTAGTAGAATTCGCTGCAAGACTGCGGAAGTAGATGAATGCATGTTAGTACCTACGACTTCCGAACGAAAGAGAAGAAGGGTGGTGGAAGCCATAAAACCTTGATTTATGCTGTTCCGGACCCTACATTTCCGGATTACTACAGGGTGCGTCTCAGCTTGCCCGGCCCTCGTATATTGCGCTTTCTGACGCGATTTTTGAACGAAACTCGGTCGGAAATGTATACAGTTTGCGATATCCGGTTTCATACTTTTGGCAACATTTTATTCGGAAATATTAGTTACACGTCATGTGATATAAAGGCTTACAATAACTGTATAAAGGGCTATTTTACTTATTTATCTATAGTTATATTATAAAGATTTGTTTGTAATGTTTTCACACAAAAATTACTGGACCGATTTCAAAAATTCTTTCGTTAGAAAGCTGCATCTTCACTGAGTGACATAGGCTATATAATATTACTAGGTGTAATCGAAACAATTTTAATGTCTAATTCCACGCGAGCTAAGCTGAGGGCGTCCACTATTATATATTATACATGTGTAATAACTGCATCTAACTTTAAATTTCCAATAGTAGTTTTGAGTTTGTATTTGTGCTTGGTTACGATAGGTTAACCACATTTATATGAAGCTTATACATAATAAGTGGACACACCTTAGCTTACCCCTTCGTAAAATTACAGCAGTGGATGTAATGGTTATCTTATATTAATCAGTTTAGAATAGCATTATATCTCTTTTCTTTAAGTAGTTTGTAGTTACCTAGACTTTCGTTATGCGTGTCCAATCACCTCATACCGAAATAAATTATTTGACTTTGACTTGACTTTATCTTACCTTAGGGTTGGCGTCTAGATCGCAGTCAATTTCAATGATCTCTCCTCTCGCAGCTCTCAGCACCACTGGCTGGGTAGACTTGCATGTCGGCGTATCTGTACCAAAAGAAATATTTTAACTTAATAGTAATAAAATATTTGAATTTTGAATTTAAATTTTTGATGGTACCTCAGGGCTCAATTAATATCATGGAACACATACGGCCCTCTGACCCCAAACTAGGCAGCGCCTGTACTATTATACTAAATACATAAATAATACATAGATATATTATTAACATTCATACACAGAACAAACACAAATGTTCGTCACACGAATGTTTGTCCTGGGTGGGATTCGAACCCACGCACGACCCAGGCGCTAGATCACTACCGATTGCGCCATTGATACTAAAGGTGGGCAGAAAATTATGATTATAATGTTATAAAGATAATGGAGATGATGGTGATGATGGTATCCTCACATTTGACATCAAGCATGAGTCTCTCGCTAGGCCCCTCGCCGAGGCTGTTCCTCGCAGAGCACACATACGCCCCGGCGGCCTTCCGGGACACGTGCTGCAGGACCAGGCTCTGGTTGGCCAGGAGGACTCCCGAGCCAGGCCGCACCACTGCACCCTGGGGCACAAACAATAAATATGAATATTTTGTACCTAACTAATTTAGGTACAATGTAATAATTACGCATAGTTAAATTAATTACTTAGTTAATTCAATGATAATCAACCGATGGTATCTGGGGGATTTACTGGCACAATACCCGCGCAATATCACAGGAGAAGAGACTGGCTGAAAACAAATTAATTTGTATATGAAATGTAATTTTGGTATGAAATGTTGCCATTAGCGTCACCCATCCACAAACCGACCGCGCCTGTCGTTGCTTAACTATTTTGATCACAATGAATCGATGCGAGTCACTGATTGATTCGACTATCAGTGTTATATTATTTATAATACACATGTTTTGCCTTCCGCGCGCTCGATCACTGTGCTTGTTGATATTTTTTAATACTACCCACTTTGTTTTAAACAATATTCGCAGTACGTACTATAAGAATAAGATACTAAATGTTTATAATTATAATTTCTCACGTAAGTGAATGTGTAATTCTTAGTGAGAATAAAGTTTCTTTAACCATATATTTATACCACCACTATGCTACTAGACATATATTATAATAGTATCTCTATATATTCCAAATAAAATGTGTCAAACATTTATCCCTAATCAAATCCACGGATAGATAGATACTATAGGTGTTCAGAATAAAGTCAACTCATTGTAGAAAAATATACTCTTCGGGATAGTCTAAAAGTTTTCCTTCGAAAAGACCAGAGTTACAATCAATGATTTCGAAAGTTATGTTCTATTTCAAGAAAATGAACTTATATTGAATGAGTAATTCCTTCACGTCTGAATGTTCTCTTCATGTGCTCTCTATGGCGTCAAAAGTCAACCAACTTAACAGTGGACCGGCATTTTCATCCTAACGTGAGAGTCGTTCGCATTCGTGAACTAGTGGCTAGTTGAGGACAAGGTAATATACGACTTCGTCACTACTACAACGCTAACACTATATTAATTGCAAGGAATTAATTACTTAATAAACTCCCAAGGGCAATTAAAACCAGTTCAGAATTGAATTGTATTCTCGGTAACAATGTCCCATTTGGTAAATACCTACTGCTTATAATAAATTATATTGTAATGTATTTGGTATAACGATCAGGGATGTTATGTAGCTCTGTAACCGTAACCGAAACTATAGGATATCCGAAACCTTTAATATTGAAGACTTTTTAATGTAGGTACTCGTATTCTGTGTACATTAATTAAACTAAAATAAATTTATTTAAATTTTTAAATAGTTTTCATTGTAACTGAGGCAACAACAACCTTGAAATGAAGTTCAATCATTTTGACAATAATCTGGTATGTTGCTCCGGAGTCAATATTAACTCTGTATTTTGCAATAATTCCTTATTAATCCAATATCCCGAACTTAAACTATCCGAAACTATGACAATAATGTCAGCATAACCGTATCTGAAACCGATATCATATTTTGCGTAGGTATATCCGTATCCGCACCCTGGTCTGAAGTTTCATATCCATATCTCCTATTCAACATCCCATATTATTATATTCCGAATGATACATGAAAGCTTCCAATTATAGAGGTGTAATTTCGTCTCAATGTACAGCAATTATATAATTTTGAATAGATATTAACAATAAGTTGTTCAAGTGAATTAACACATACAATTTGTAGTTATTTCAATAGAACGTTTCCACCCAATTACGTAAAAATTCCATTGAATTAATTAATTCCGAAATAATCGAAATTAAATACTGCTTATAGCCCTGTGGCCGAAATTCATTCGGGCTCGGGTTCAAATCGCAGTGGCGCGTACCATTCTGTCTTTCGGGAAAACCATTGCTTTGTTCGTACAAGTAGTTGTCACAAGATCCTGGGTTTGATCCTCGGGTAGGGCAAAGTACTGCTAGGTACTTCTAGTAGTTGCTCGGAGTCTGGATTTGTGTCCAGTGTATAGCAATGGCTCACCACCTATTACATGGGATCTAAACATAAACATAACTAGTAGCGTCAATAGCCCAAGGGCTCGCGTCGATTCAATGTGATCGAAAGAGTTAAGCAACGGCGGGCGCGGTCGGTTTGTGGATGGGTGACCGCTAGTGGCAAAATTCCATGGACACTACCGTGCTTCGGAGGGCACGTAAAGCCGTCGGTCCCGGTTGATTTCAACGCTGGAAAAAGTCGTTATGCCTTGTCGAAGACCTTCGGGTTGCTTGAGAACATTCGACACTGGGTTGGCCACTAACCCCTCCACCAATCCGCATTGGAGCAGCGTGGTGGAGTATGCTCTAGAGCTCCCGTAGCAGTGTTTGTGGGGGAGACCCAGTGGGACGTCTATGGGTCGCAGCGAAACACTGCCTAGAACTTCGGGGAAAGAACCTACAACACAGGCGTGAGTTATGGTATGTTATAACTTAAAGTTTAAAAGTAAAAAATACTGCACACATTTATAATCTTAGGTCTGAAATCAATCTATACTAATATTATAAAGAGGAAAGATTTGTTTGTAATGTTTTCACAGAAAAACTACTGGACCGATTTCAAAAATTCTTTCACCACTGTAATACTTACATTGTGTGTGAAATACACATGGTTGTGCCACGGGTTTGCCCGCACTCTGCAGTCCAAATACACGTCTGACCCTTCTACCACCTTGGTGGCGTCCAAGTTAGCTCCTAGCTCCAGCTTTACTACTGGCAGGTCTGGAAGAATTGAACAAGGTTACTAAATAACGACAGCGGTGACAGCCTAGCGGCTGTCGAATACGCCTCGCGAGCGGTCCGGGTTCAAATCCAAGCGGCACGCGTCAATGACTTTTCTAAGTTATGTGCGATTTAAGAACTTAATTGTCACCTGCTGCAACGGTGCAGGAAACATTGTGACGAAACCTGCCTGAGTATTCCATTATGTTCTTGAAGGCCTGGGATGTCTGCCAATCCGTACTTGGACAGCGTGGTAGACTAAGGCCTAACCCCTCCCATTACGAGAGGAGACCCATGATCCGCTCGAAGAACACCAATATGGCTTATCAATTTATCATGCTAACTATAGGACTGACGGCTTAACGTGCCCTTCAAAGCACTGACTGATATAAGAAGTTGTAACAAAGATACAGATGTGTCCATAGTATAGACACTGCAAATGAGAAACCTCGAAAACGTCCCAAATTGGGACGTTATCTGTTTACTCTGTTATCTGTATAGTGTTTCTATGGATGTGGTTATATCTATAGTATAAAATCATTGACTGAAGCACTCACAAAATCTTGTCAATATCAGTCTCCAATTACCAGATTAACAGACAACTGCTTATTTTTATGGATATAAGATAGCAAACGAACATTCAGCATTACCTATCTTGTAAATGTGACTGACTTAGAACAAGACTCAAATAGAGACTGGGATGGTTAGCCCAGTTATCTTCTACCACCGAACTTACGTTGGATCTCCATCTTCCAACCGTCTTCGTGAGTGGAGTGGGACAGCGTGGGCTGCACTGCCCGACACGAGATGACCCTGCCAGCATCCTCGATGGCCGGAACGAAGGTCAGGATACTGCTTGTAATATTCCCGTTGGAAGAGGTCTGGTACAAAAGATAAACGGTGTCATATTCATAACAAATTAATAAACCTAATTTAAGTTTTACAGTGTTTCGTCTTCTCTATTCAAACTCAATTCAGAATTGACAGAAAGTGACAAAACACTTTATAGCTATTTTAAGTAACGGTTAAATAAGAAACTTTATTCTGACTAAGAATGAAACATTCACGTATGTAAAATGTACTCTGTGACATTCACTTACATGAGAAATTATAATTATAATAATTTTGGTATCTTATTCTTATAGTACCAACCTATTTATAAAAAACAAAGTGGGTAGAAATAAAAATGTTAACACAAAACATAGATACATTAGAAGAGGTTTAAACAGCTCAACTTTTATCAAAAGGTTATTACACTGTTGATGAATATATGAAAAATCCATGCATCCTTAACGCATGGAAAAAAAATGAATTAATAAATTAAAATTAATTTAATTGTGTATTTGTAATATTATTTACTATCATTAAGTGTATATCTATATATATAAAAGGAGAAGCTGACTGACTGACTGACATAATAATATCAACGCAGGGCCTAAACTATTAGGGTTAGAAACTTGAAACTTTGCACAGGGGTTCCTTTTATAACGTAGGGGAGCACTAAGAAAGGATTTTTGAAAATTCACCCCCTAAGAGGGTAAAACAGGGGGTGCAAAGTTAGTATGGAACTTTGCCGTTTTTGAAGTCAAGTGGGCAACCCGAACGCGGGCAGACGTCGTTAATGGGTCTAAATATACGCGAACGAAGCTGCGGGCGTCCACTAGTTAAGTAATATAACGATGTTACCATCGTAGCATTACAAGCTAACTTTACAGCTAGCTACCTATCCTGTCTTGTTATCATTAAATACTACTCCAATTAGCAATAAGGCTATCGGGAATCTTATGCGAATTTCCATTCAAATGTCACGATCCATAATCCAGGCATGGAACAATCAGAGCACATCTGATCTGTTGATTGACGTCGACCATATTATATCAATATGGTCAATGGCTATGGTCGATCATATCGTGTATATTCGGTCACAGAAGAAACAATAACGATATTACAATATCAAAAACCGACTTCAAGACTAAAAAGTAAGAAATAATGGTAAATGTATTAGTTGGCACAGGTAGCCACAGTTGAGGGAGGTCGAGAGCATACTCCACCACGCTGCTCCATTGCGGATTGATACGTTTATTCACGTAATATTTTGAAGGCTTTTATGTCGTGTGTGTGTAATAGGCCGACTTTTATGTTGATGTCAAATAAACTGCTGGCCTGACTGTAAAATGCTACGTGAATGGCGATGTACATTACATAAAAAAAACATTGAGTCCAGAACCCCTTCCTTTTTTCGAAGTCGGTCAAAAATTATAAAGAGAGTTACGTATAATTATGTAGGTTAAGATAAGATTAACACATAGGGCAAGAATATTAATTTTAAATATCTCTTAAAGTGGGTACAGATCTCCAGTCCAACTTACTATGTCGGTTACCCGGTGTCGGATACAAAATTACGAGTGTGTATGATGTACCTTAACATAACAAAATATTCAAATCGATTCCACACCCCCATTAAGAGGACTCCAGTCGACCGTCACTTTTGAAGAATAGGTTTTTACCAAAAATATTGCCGTCGCGCGTCGCGCTGAGCCCGCCGATCGGCCTTTCCATGTGTTAGTGAAAAGATTACGCATGTGTGCGTGCGCCTGGAGAAGCTATCCCGCGGGCCCCGCGGCGCGGCGGCTAGCTCGCATCGCATCGCATGCATGGCCCCTCGCAGTCGGCGAGTTCATAGATTAAAGTATACATATACTAACGTAGGCGAGTAGAAGTATCGGTGTTAGCAGTGTTGTTGTTATTTCGTTTATTCCATGCGGAACTTTATTTGCGAGTAAGGGAAAGACTATGATTGGTTGGCTTGATATTGTGCAATACATCTTCTATATATATAAAAGGAGAAGGTGACTGACTGACTGACTGACTGACTGACATATCAACGCAAGGCCTAAACTGTAAGGGTTAGAAGCTTGAAATTTTGCACAGGGGTTCCTTTTATAACGTAGGGGAGCACTAAGAAAGGATTTTTGAAAATTCACCCCCTAAGGGGGTAAAACGGGGGTGCAAAGTTAGTATGAAACTTTGCCGTTTTTGAAGTTAGTGAATGTCCAAATCCACGCGAGCAAAGCTGCGGGCGTCCACTAGTTTTTTATAATCAGTGTGGATATTTATCTCATTTTTCCTTTACTTATGAATATATTCCTACTTTATACATATTTGTTTAGCGGCTACTTACCATTTACTAACGGTCCTCCTAAGATAGTATTTTTTAAACTTATGGGTGTCCATATGTCCATCTGCACGATGGATTAAATAAAATTCGGTCAAATGCGTACGAGTCGAACTCGTATACTCAGAGTTCCGAACCACCGAACGATACTAAAGCGAGCAGTGTCGAGCAGTGTGTGTTGCCAGTGATGACGTATGGATCCAAGACGTGGTCCTTTACAGTCGGTCTGATCCGCAAGCTCATAGTCGCTTAGCGCGCTATGGCGCTCCATAGCATAGCTCTCTAGCTATGTTTGGTATTTCTCTACGGGACAGGATTCGCAATGATGAAATCCGTAGACGAACAAAGTTTACTGACAAAGCTCGAAGGATCAGCGAACTGAAGTGGCAATGGTCAGGCCACGTCGCTCGACGGACTGATAACCGCTGGGTAACAAAAGTCCTCGAGTCCATATTGGAAAACGAAGTATTGGCCGCCCTCCGACGAGGTGAACTGACGACCTGAATAACACAGCGGGAAACCGTTGGATTCAGAGGGCGCAGGATCGGGAGGAGTGGCGTTGATTGAGGGAGGCCTATGCCCAGCAGTGGACCCCAAAGGGCTGATGGATGGATGGATGGAAACAAGATGACAGAACAACACGTGATTAATAAGTAAATTTTTTTATGGATACAAGATAGCAAACGAGCTTGCAGCACCACCCATCCGCTGCCACCCATGACAACTGTGACTGACTTTGAACAAGACTCAATTAGGGACTGGGACGGTTAGTCCAATTAGTTGGGAGAGTTAATTAGAACATTAGTTGTTCAGTTCGTTAGTAGGTATGAGGACTAGGGACTGTTAGTGATAATTAGTCCTGTTAGTTGGTGTTAGTAATAGTCCAGTTAGTACTTGTTAGTAGGAGTCTCGTTCTAAGTCAGTCACAGATGTGTTGCTACGCTTGAGGACTAAGATGGTCGCCTCTAAAGAACTGTAACCGGAAACCACACCTTTCCAACCGGACCATAATTGCTTTAAAAACAATTATTACACGGCAGAAATGGTACTAGGTACCTTGGCGGGCGGTGGTATTCCCCCGGGCGAACTCTATATGGAACCAATTAGGTTTCATATAAATTTAATTTTGATGATTTTTTTATCAACAGGCTTTTTAACTAGTTGTGTTAGAGAACCAAATAGTGGTTCCACCAGAAGAATGTAGATAAATAATAGAACCACTATTTGGTTCTCTAACACAACTAGTTAAAAAGTCTGTTGATAAAAACATCATCAAAATTAAATTTGTAAGAGTTGTAGAGAAAGTTCTTTTAAAAAATATAATCATCAACGAACTTGAACATAACATTTTTTTTTATGGGTACAGAATAGCAAACGAGCTTGCAGCACCACCCATCCGCTGCCGCCCATGACAACTGTGACTGACTTTGAACAAGACTCAATTAGGGACTGGGATGGTTAGTCCAATTAGTTGAGAAAGTTAATTAGAACATTAGTTGGTCAGTTCGTTAGTAGGTATGAGGACTGGGGACTGTTAGTGATAGTTAGTCCTGTTAGTTGGTGTTAGTAATAGTCCAGTTAGTACTTGTTAGTAGGAGTCTCGTTCTAAGTCAGTCACAGATGTGTTGCTACCCTTGAGGACTAAGATGGTCGCCTCTAAAGAAGTGTAACCGGAATCCACACACTGTCCGGTAAATGTGCCAGATTCACAGAATCAAAAATTTGACAATTTTAAAGTCCCTTTGAAAACATGGCGTCGGCGTTGGACACTAGGCACACACACACACACACACACGCTTAGAGCTCTGGGTGTCTGACGAGTTGACAGCGCGAAGTTCGAGAAAATGTGTTAGGTTTCTTGCATGAATATCACCCCTTGGGAATACAATTTCTATTTGTTGTTTGACACGTACTTTGTGAAAATTTCAAGTGTCTACCTATAACGGTTCATCAGACCAAGGTATCGATCATTTACCATCATGACAGGCCCGTTGGCGCAATTGGTAGTGACCCTGTCTGTTGCGCCAAAGGTCGTGGGTTCACTCAAGACAAATATTCGTGTGACGAACACTTGTATTTGTTCTGTGTCTGGATGTCAATATTATCTATTTAAGTATGTATTTAAAAATATCTATGTATATCAGTCTCTGACACCCATAACACAGGCTCGCGCCTACTCAGATGGCCGTGTGTGAGAATGTCCAAGATATTTATTTATTTATTTATGTGTCCCGAGCCGACAGTATGTGTTAGTCTACTGAAATTTCTTTACTAGGTACACATTTGAATACTAAATAGATATTGATATTAGTCTTAGCGCAGCTTAGTCATAGCGGTGACAGCCCAGTGGCAATCGAACTCGCCTCTCACTCGAGCGGTCCGGGTTCAAATCCCAGCGGCACGCACCAATGACTTTCTAAGTTATGTGCGATTTAAGAATTTAAATGTCACTTGCTATAACGGTGAAGGACACATCGTGAGGAAACCTGCATGCCTGAGAGTACTTCATAATGTTCTCGAAGGCATGTGAAGTCTGCCAATCCGCACTTGGCCAGCGTGGTGGACTAAGGCCTAATCCCTCCCATTCTGAGAGGAGACCCGTGCCCAACAGTGGGACGTCTATGGGTCGCAGCGATTAGTCTTAGAGTTCTAGTGTAAAATATAGAACCGATATTGTCTCATCTGTAAGAAGATGGTTTAATTCGAATATCGATATCGACCAACAACAGCACTAGAGTATCGATATAAGTGAAATGCATCACTTACATGTATACGTATTTACCAGACTGCCTCTCTCCCCCAACCTTACCCCTTAGCGTGCGATAGAGAGAAGTGCAGTCTCGAACTGATTTTACCTACGTAAAATTAAGAAAATCGTCCTTTCGTAGTCCCCTGTTCCCTCCTCGAAATCTAGACCGATTTCAATATTTCTTTCAGTTAAAATGTAGAACAGGGTCTAAGCTATGCCCGTACGATTTGCTTTTTTGGGATATGTTAGTAATTACCAGTTTGCTTGATGTTTGAAAATGTATGTAAAAAAAGTCGATTTTTTTGATTTTAAAAGATTTTTTTTCTCTTCTATTAAGCAAATTATGAAAAAAAACAAAACGTACAGTCATGGCAGAGGTACGTATAAATCGTATGGTATTTTTTTAATTCTGTTACTTCTATATCCGAGGAGGGAACAGGGGACTACGTTTGTATGGAAAAAGTGTCGACTCATATCCTCTTAACTACTATGTTCAAATATTATATTCTATACTAGTGGACGCCCGCAGCTTCGCTCGCGTGGAATTAGACATTCACTAACTTCAAAACCAGCAAAGTTTCATACTAACTTTGCACCCCCGTTTTACCCCCTTAGGGGTAATTTTCTTCCCTTAATTTTCAAAAATACTTTCTTAGTGCTAAAAGGAGTTATAAAAGGAACCCCTGTGTAAAATTTCAAGTTTCTAGCCCTTATAGTTCTTATAGTTGATAAGTTAGTCAGTCAGTCAGTCAGCTTCTCCTTTTATATATATAGATTCTACATTCCTACAGATATAATTTTGTAAGTCCAAAACTCCCCTAAATAACTCGGAAATATATTACTAAATAACCCCGAAATATATACCCTTAACTCACAACACAGCCCTACAACGCGGCGATAACAGCGTTTCATTACCCGCGTCACTCACTAATGATCAGCCAATATTGTCCCGTCACTTCCGTCACTCGCATTAACACTCGATCTATCGATACGGTTCCTCGAGGAACTTATTCAATATACTCGTAAATATTATATTTGTCGATAATTAACGCAACATTTCTCATTGTACGCCGACATATCCAGTATTTATAGAAATTTCGTAGACACATCTTAGAATACCTATAAAAGTAAGAATTTTGTAGTCTCTTAAGAAGTTTTCAATCTGTTCGGGTCTTTAATCATGTGCGACCACGCTGGCCAAGTGCGGATTGGCAGACTTCACACGCCTTCGAGAACATTATGGAGAACTCAACATTATGAGTTCACCGATACAGCAGGTGATATTATTCCATATTATACCCTAATTTCTTAACGTGGTTAACGTTTTCATACGAAATTCCGTTATATACGTGTTTTTAAATCAAGTAGATCTAAGCGCTAAATTGGTTGATTTTAATAAAAGGAACTGTTAAGTTATTTCAATCCTTAATTAATGTTGTGCTTGAATAGAAAAGTAATAACATAATAAATAATTATCTATACTAATATTATAAAGTGGAAAGATTTGTTTGGAACTGTTATTTCAATCCATAATTAATGTTGTGCTGGAATCTATATAATAAAAATGAATCGCAAAATGTGTTAGTAAGCGCATAACTCAACAACGCCTGGACCAATTTGGCCAATTCTTTTTTTTAAATGTTCGTTGAAGTTCAAGAATGGTTTTTACGGCGAGAAAAATTTGAAAATTCATCCCCTAAGGGGGTAAAACGGGGGTGCAAAGTTAGTATGAAGCTTTGCCGTTTTTGAAGTTAGTGAATGTGTAACGCGAGCGAAGCTGCGGGCGTCCACTAGTAGAAAATAAATAACGTAATAGATAATTATCTATACTAAAATTATAAAGAGGAAAGATTTGTTTGTAATGTTTTCACACAAAAACTACCGGACTGATTTCAAAAATTCTTTCACCATTAGATAGCTGCATCTTCACTGAGTAGCATAGGCTATATTACTAGATGTAAACGAAACTATTCTTATGTCTAATTCCACGCGAGCGAAGCTGCGGGCGTCCACTAGTACAATACATATAATTACATAAATGGTTTCCTTCCTTAAAATTGATTTCAAGTCAAAGTTTGTAAATAACAGGCATAAACCAATAATTCCCACATGAAACTGTTCGCATTGGAGTTTCTCAGGTCACCATTATTTTAATCTACCCTCCAAAATATAAGAAAATTCCAAGGCAAATAATAAGCTACACATTGAGTTAAATATACTAGAGAAGCAAACCTCATCAGAATGCCTCAAATATAGCGTAACCACTTTTTAAACGCGACGACGTAGCTTTGAAATCACTAAACATTTGAATGTAAACATATATATGTCTCACTTACACAAGTCACAATAACAATACCGTCATGTAGATTAGACAAAGATCGCAATATTAACACAAAGTAGACATTAGGAACAGAGATTAAGCTTCATATGAACGTGCAAATCGGTTGCACTCCTACAAGCACGCGGGACATCTATGTGTGGCCACTGGCCGCTTGTCGCGTACGCGGTGAGAGTGGAAAAAACCGGTTGACGCTGTCACATCAAGTTGAATATCTCAGGGTAATCGCTACGCATATTGTTGGTTTTGTTAGTTGCAAGTTTGAATATCTAATATAAAAACGTGGTATTAATAATAATAATTTAAGAACTTAAATGTCACTTGCTATAACGGTGAAGGACACATCGTGAGGAAACCTGCATGCCTGAGAGTACTTCATAATGTTCTCGAAGGCATGTGAAGTCTGCCAATCCGCACTTGGCCACCGTGGTGGACTAAGGCCTAATCCCTCCCATTCTGAGAGGAGACCCGTGCCCAACAGTGGGACGTCTATGGGTCGCAGCGAGCGATTAATAATAATGGTTGGATATTGTACTGTGTGTATGAATAATGCTAGAAAAAATAAAAATATATCATACTTTAACTATCCCAAGGAGTGCAATAGGTAAGTAAATATTTGATTATTACTTTTTCAAGTAAGTACCTTTATTTTACTGTCGCTGCGACCCATAGACGTCCCACTGCTGGGCACGGGTCTCCCCCACAGACACTGCTTCGGGAGGTCTAGACCATACTCCACCACGCTGCTCCAATGCGGATTGGTGGAGGGGTTAGTGGCCAACCCAGTGTCGAATGTTCTCAAGCCACCCGAAGGTCTTCGACAAGGCTTGACGACTGTTTCCAGCATTGAAAACAACCGGGACCGACGGCTTTACGTGCCCTCCGAAGCACGGTAGCATCCATGAAATTTTGCCACTAGCGGTCACCCATCCACAAACCGACCGCGCCCGTCGTTGCTTTACTCTTTCGATCACATTGAATCGACTTGAGCCATTGGGCTATGGACGCTACATTTTACTGTATGATCCTTTTTTTAATAAGAAATGTGTTACTGTAGTGTAACACACGGTGTGTTTTTACCTTTTTATTATTATTACAAGCTTTTACTAAACATGTGTAGGTATGTGGGTGGGTTGGTACGTACTATGTGTTTTAAGTTTAAGTAGGTATTGCAAGTGAGATTTGAACCACATCCAGATGTCTTATTGAACTGAAATTTTTATTCCTGCGTAACTTCGGTGACAGTACAATAATATGATAGATTATAACCTGACGCTGCAGCTAGGATTTGATATGCCATGTGAGTGTTTCCCGATACATTACTTGAAAAAACTATATATTAGATTTAGAATTTGCCATAACATAAAAAGAAATAATAAAATATTAAAAAATAAAAATTATAAAAATAAAATTATTAGAGTAAGAAATTTGTAAAGTATGTTAATTTCTATTTTCTATTCTGTTTTAGTTCTTATTGTAGTATTCTTTTTATATTCTGAATAATAAAACTATTTAACAAATGATTTCTTTAATTTGTCTTAACCTGTTGTGACAACCCTACCAAAATAGGTAACAATTTTGCACGTTCTTAAGAAGCTTAGCCTCTGTTCCTAATGTCTACTTTGTGATATTAACATGCAATTACGGGAATCGGCGCGACAGGGTTGCCTACCCACGCGAAGTTTTACCCAATTTTTTTAAGCCATAGAAAAGTTTTAATACTAAATTAAATTAACTTTAAAATATTTGAATTACATATGTAAATAGAATTTTGATGATCTGAAATTAATGAAATCATACTCCGCTTTATAACATAAGTTTTGTATACAATTGCCTTTTAGACTCTTTTTTGTAAGTTTGAGTAAATAATTTCCTTTCGTAATACAATCTTATTTTAAAATATTTGCAAATTATGGAATCTATACTAATATTATAAAGAGGAAACATTTGTTTGTAATGTTAAAACACAGAAACTACTGGACTGATTTCAAAAAATCTTTCACCATTAGAAAGCTGCATCTTTACGTTCTGACATAGGCTATATAATAATATTATACATTTGTGTTTTTGAATGTATGTTTGTAATGTTTTCACACAAAAACTGCTGGACCGATTTCGAAAATTCATTCACCATTAAAAAGCTGCACCTTCACTGAGTAACATATATTACATTTAAAAAAAAATAGGGATCCTTAATAAAAATGCAATAATATTACCCAAGGTGTGAAAATTACTTAAAATATTCTTTACATCGCGTGCGCTGCGAAAACTATTGATAATAGAATAAAATAATGTACTACGACTTAGCAGCACATCATTATTTACAAAAAGTCGCGATACCATATGTCCAACTACTGTAGTTATTCCACTATAACTACTTTTTTACATTTTAAAAGTTGATAACAGTGCCGACAATAATCAAACCATTATTATTCATAACTTTGAATTAATCCTTATCCCATTAAATATTATTATATTAAAGACCGTTTCAATACATGTTAAATACTTATTAAATTATTAAAATCCGAATAACGAATAAAAAGATATAACGAATTTAAAATGTCAATCTAAAGAAAATAATGCAATAATAAAATAATACGGTGTGGGTGGCGCCGCGCAGCGTAGTCTTAGATATATTACTTAAAAGATAAATAGAATTGATGAATTGCTTCATATTAGCAACAAATGTTTACAGTTGAATTAATTAATTAAAATGTAGGATATGTAGGTAATTTTCATCTCGGAGGGTGGCAACTAGGTGTAAACGAAACTATTGTTATGTCTAATTCCACGCGAGCGAAGCTGCGGGCGTCCACTAGTTTGCCACCACTAAAAGGGAATGATCAACTAGTATTGAGGATATGTGATCTCCCGGGTGTATCGCAAATTCTTTTAATATTTTGTAAGTAGCCAGTCTGTCTCTTTTCTCAATAATCGAATTATTTCCACCCACTTATCACGGCGTGCTGCATCTTTAGGTACACTGCAACGTTGTTATTATTAAAAAAAAAATATATTCACTTATTCCATAATTTAAAATTCTCCCAGAATTGTGGGGATCTAAAACTAAGTTTTTAGTGGTCACACTGAACCTATATTTCAAAATTTTACAATTTATTTATTTTATTGCGTTTTTACGTTGATGTAAACACAGAAATAATAAAATTACGTGTGGAAAGTAATTCTAGTGGACTTATTAAGTTTTTGTGATCTTGAATCGCACATTTACACTGTGTATTTGCCCATTTTGAAAATATTTTCTGTCAGTTCAACTCGGCCGGCGTCACACAGAGCACTGAACGGACGTTAGCTACGCATACGCCAGTTGGCGTATGGCCTGTGGCAAGGCATAAGCGCGGTGATTGCTAATCTAGTGGTAACATATATATCAATGAAGCTACACTATATACCGACATTTATACTTACGGTATAAAATATAAATGTCGGTATATAGTGTAGTGTGTTTATACTTACGGTCCTCCACCAATCCGCATTGGAGCAGCGTGGTGGAGTATGCTCTAGACCTCCCCCAGAAGTGTCTGTGGGGGAGACCCGTGCCCAGCAGTGGGACGTCTATGGGTCGGAGCTATACTTACGGTTTCCCTCACAGACTTGAGTCTAGTCCCGCCCTTCCACCACGAGATGGTGGGCTTGGGCCGCGCCCCCACCGCCTGGCAGACCAGCTCGGTGCTCTGCCCCGCCACCAGGGGGCGCTTGCCGCCTTGCAGCCGCACCCATAGAGGACGGACTGTGGACAAGTAATCAAGAGTAAATTATACTGTAAAAAATATTTTTTTTAAAGCTTGTAGGTACAACTTTCATTTTTATTTTCGTGCATTGTCATCGGAACCAAAATATATGTGTGCCGAATTTCAGCTCGATAGATTCAGTGGAAGTGGGTGAAATATTAATTGTAAGATTCCAGGACATACATAAATACATACATACGAGTGAAGTTAAATAAAAGCTTTTAAAAAAAATACGAACAGTTTGTTTGGTCCGCTGCATATACTTAATAGAAGGCAGTCTCTTCCCAAGACGAGTGATTTTGTTTTACAATATACAAAAGTCAATAAACGCTTACACACATAAACTGCGGTAGGCCTAGGCTTGTGTTGCAGGTGGCGGACACACAAAGAAAAGTCACAATTTAAAACAAAACTAAAAACTGTGGCTAAAAACTTTCGACAGTCGGGTTGGTTTTTATCCCCTCAGTCAATCAGCATTGGAGCACTATCGATCCGTTGATTGATAATGCCATCGTCTTACGACAATGAGCACTTCATATAGGTAACAACTATTATAATGTAATGTATTACTATATAAATAATTTATGTTTTTAATTGTCGTGATATCAAGGTGACGACAAAATAAAATAAAAGTAGGTACTTACACAATGTAAGGCTTACTTTTTTAAGCTACGTAGAAATGTAGTTTGATCGAAAAGTACTCGTAGTATGGTAATTACTTTACAGGCACCATCACCAATACCATGTTTTAACCATAGAGAAAACGCCTTAACTGTGGTTTTACCATAAACCCTGTTATTACTCACGGGTAATATGGTAGCATGTCGAAACAGAATTAATGACATATTAATGATATACGAACCTTTTTGGAGGAATACACATTTCCTGGGCTTTCAACGGCGTGAGAATGTGTTTAAAAATCGAAGCGAAAAAACGATTTTAGGATATGAGATAGCAGCCTTAGAGCTTAGCTTAGTGGTAGGTAATTATTGTAAATTAGCCTTAAGGCAGGTTAGGCATCTGTGTAGGATTAGCTATTCATTCAATGATCAATAGCTAATCCTTTGCCTTTGGATGGATGGATGGATGGAGGGACATGACTCTAATACAGACTGACTAGGATGGTTAGTCTAATTAGCAGAGAGCTATAAAACATTAGTCGGTTAGTTCGTTAGTAGGCGTGAGAACTGACCCTGAGGCGGATACTGTCAGAGACAGTTAGTCCTGTTTGTGTTAGTTACGGCCTTTTGAGTTGAGAAGCTGTGTCCTTTTTTTTTCTTTCCGCAGGGTAATTTACGCATCCTGCCAGTATCGTTTTGTTATATCTCAAACAGGTAACGAACGACTAGGTAGCATTTTCGATGAAAGCTCTCATGCGGCTTGACTTTTGCCGAAATTTTCAACAAATTATCGTCATATTTCAACCAATTTACACAAAACATTAACAATTTATACAGCAAAATTTTCCGCATGGATCACTCTGTCTATTGATGAAAACCCCATGAAAATCCGTTCAGTAGTTCCTGAGATTAGCGCGTTCAACCAAACTTCAGCTGTATTACCTACATTATTAATCGCCCTCCCATCACTATATAGGTATGGACGCCCGCAGCTTCGCTCGCGTGGAATTAGACATAACAATAGTTTCGTTTACACCCAGTAATATTATATAGCCTAATGGTGAAAGAGTTTTTGAAATTGGTCCAGTAGTTTTTGTGTGAAAACATTACAAACAAATGTTTCTTCTTTATAATATTAATATCTTATGATATTATTAATCGAACTCCCAACACTGTATCACCGGCAGTTCTCGGGCTTTTTAAAGGAAAAATATGAGCACAGCACCTTAGCAAGAAGTATTGTTTTTTTTCTTTCATCTTCTAGATTTGTAAGTAGGTTCATGAGCATAATATGCTGTTGGCGTGTTCTATTAAAATAAAATAAAAAACCGATGGTGGCAACTTAATTTAGACGGCGCTATAAAAATTTATTTACCTATTCATTTAAAAAATCTGCAACTTAATTAAAAAAATTCAAGGGACCTTGTTGTCAACTTTTTTATACCGCGATTGATGGATGATATTCTGATACGCATATGTAAATCCGGCTTTTTAAATTACGGTAATGGCTTTGCCTCGGCCAAGGAAATTGAATAATCCAGAGATTTTTTTGCCGTCAGTAATCATTAAAATTCAATTTATAGGCGTGACACACCGACGCCCCGTGTGTCTTGCTCAAAGTAACTATAGATAGTGTTCCTGTTGAGTATAATTGACTATTACAGGAGATAATGAAAGCAATACAGGACACAGTTCCTGTATATATATAGTCTACTAGTGGACGGCCGCAGCTTCGCTCGCGTGGAATTAATAATACGAGTAGATTCTTCTTAGGGCCGATTTCACCAACGTCGTGTAAATCTTATGCCCGGAATAAGTTTAATAATTTAAGTTGTTATTTACTCGCGAGTTAGCCCATTTTACGTTTCACCAACATTTAACCTAGGGATAAAATCTCTATATTAGAGTAAAATCATACACCGCCGATTTCGGCCGAGTAAGCTGCTTTATCTATAACTGATGATTATTTATTTCCTCGCCCACGGTGGTTTAAGGAAAGGGCTAATTATTTTGAAGACTATGACGACCTCGATTTCGTGTTAAGATTTCGTCTATCAAAGAAGGCAGCATTGAATTTACTGGCTAAAATCGAGCATCATTTGGAGTATCCAACAGACAGGTGAGTGTTCTAAATAATAATTATATCCATTGATTAGGTATTTAACACATATTTAAGTATTTTAAGAACTTGCTTTCTTGCTGTGTAAATCACACACACACACACATGTACCTATTATGTTTGTTGTATTCCATTTCTTATAAATATTAGTTCCCAATATCTAATAAATATCAGCCTAATTTTACCCCTTGTTTGTATTGTTTCAGAAATAGGTCAATATCGCCTGTCAACCAATTATTGGCTACATTAAGGTTCTATGCAACAAACAACACCCATAGAGCATTGGTGACTATGGCGGAATGAGTACACCAACATCACACTGAATTATCCACCAAGTCAGTACAGCAATAGCATCTCTGCACAAGGACTACGGTTTCCAGCAACATATCAGGAAATAAGCATACCAGGAATAAGGCCCAGCGTAACGCGAGATGCTATCATTAATGACTATTTCTAAAGCTTATTGTAATAAAACAACTGAATTAATTATTAATATTTAATTCTCTATAAATAAACTCCAGTGTCAAATAATTCTTAGCTTCTTCTCTTTCTTTAGCTGCATGCTCCATTTGAGTTGTGAGAGCGTTCCCTTTTATTTCATTTAACTTTTCTAGTGAAGAAGTAGAGAGCTGTGGCCGTCTTTTGCACATATATTCAAGCCGTTCTCCTGCAGGCCTTTTTCCTTCTGTACTACATTGTAACAGCTTGGAGATGGGCGTTTTAAAATTTTTGGGTGTGTAATCACCCCAATCCTGAAACAAGATAAATGCTCTACTATTTTTCCAACCATTATAACATTATTTTAGGATGTACTACAGTTAAAAGATGATTTGCTCCAACTATTATGTTGGAACCAACACAACTGGAACTATGTTTTCATTCTAAAAGCAAACATACAATATTAGGTGGACAAATATCTGTTGATACCTGCTGAAAAGTGTAAATTTAACCAACAAATTATTTATTATCTATGTAGATATTGGTATGTACCAATAAACAATCTTCAATGACATGTACAGCAGAAGGGGCAAGAATCAGTTTAATATTTATTTTGTACCTCAGGGCCAGCACCTGTATCTGTGACTGTAAAAACATATAACACCACTCTTTTTAATACTGTTCTAAGTATTATGCAAGCCCACAGAACATGGCGTTATAAGGCAGAGTATTTTCTGTTGTGGTGGGTCTTCAATCACTGACCTTGGAGGTCCACCACCTGAAAAAATCACATTGTTTTAATTTCATCACAACTTTTAATTTTTATGATATATTTTTTTAATATAATATGATTACAGGAATATATAAAAAGTTGTAAAAATTATCAGGAAACAAAGAAAAATACCTGTTCGAATTAATTGCATCCTTCTAAAAGATGCTTCTTTTTTTGTAGTTTTCTTTAAGTTTTCCCACTGGGCTTTCAAATTATCGGCAGTACGATGAGAAAGCATTGTCTGCGAATTATATTTCCTTGAAATTGTTATCCATTCTCCAAGCTTTTGCTTCATTGATACTCCATCCGTCCTTTTATTTTCTATCACATGAAAATGCTCAGTAACGAGATCAACCAGCAATGACTTTTCTGATGCCATCCAATTCACAGATCGCTTTCGCTTTTCATTTGCCATTGTTTATAATCAACGATTTGTATAAAACAATTTTATATATCTGTTTACACGGAATAAAACTAGTTCAAAAGTTCCAAAACACAACAAAACCAAACTTTATCTAGACATTTTAAAAAGCCGCGCACGGGATCACTGTCAACTCAATTGTCAAGTTAACGTATTATCCGAACAAATAAAAGAATACACAGCGCTATTGTGCAAGTATGAGTCAAACTGTCTATTTTACTTGGGTACATTACACATACATTCAATTCATTCGTTCAACGGCATAGAGTAACTATGCGAGATTAAGATATCTCTAGATTACCGTGGTGAAAAGAAAATAAAGTTAACCATCGAATAAATCGACAGAGTACAGTTATACTGGGATAGCTACTCTAGTGTAAGTTCAATGTTGGTGAAATCGGGCCTTAACGCGTTAACTTTAGCTCCATAAATTTGTCATGAATCCGTAAATGTGATATCCCCTATGTTTATTTTACACCCTTAAGGCTAAATTTTTACAAACTTTGAATGCCATATTTATTTATATCTAATCAACAGCCTAAAATATAAATTTTTGAACCAAACCTATTTTGTTCCACATAGAGTTCGTCTGGGGGCAGTACCATCGCCCGCCACGGTAGCTAGAACCATTTCTATGATGTAATAATTGTTTTTTAAGGAATTGTTGTCCGGTTGAAATGGTGTGGTTCCGGTTACACTTTTATAGAGGCGACCATCTCTGTCCTCAAGGGTAGCAACACATCTGTGAATGACTTGGAACGAGACTCTTACTACAAATTACTAACTGGACTATTACTAACACCAACTAACAGGACTAACTAACTAAGGGGACTGGGACTAACAGTCCCAGTCCTCATACCACTATCGAACTGACCAACTAATGTTGTAACTAACTCTCTCAGTTAACTGGACTTGCTATCTTATATCCATAAACAACACAATAAACAGACTACTAGAATAACAAAGAGCTAAACAAAGTTTACGAAATGCGGTCGTTAATCATTAAAACGATTACCTGCCGTCAAGAAAGTCTGATTGAACATTTTACAATTAAAGTAGATATTAATCTGGAAACTCGAGGCAATGATTTGTGAATTTGCTCACCATTTACGTTAAATTTATCGAAAAATCATCAAGCCTAGATATGATTCCACAGACACATACTCTTTTAGATTCAACAATCTTTCGATGCCTTTTTGTTGTAAGTCGTAATTTCCAAATTTTAATAAATATTTATTTGTAAAAAAGGTAAATCAAACGAACCAAACCCTTACGACGTTGGTACACAGATTCTACCACCTCCATAATAATTAATTCGTTGAGTTAAACGTTGCATCGCTGCACTCATTAAAAATCTATGCTACCTACATACTAGTGGAATTATCTCAGTCCTACATTGAAATTTAATTAACGTTTACCAAAGTGAAACTGATAAAGTGAATCAGATCAGTTATTTTGAAAGAATTTTTAATAAATTCTATGTTTGTTACATTTCAGTTCATTTCATGATACTATAATTGATGTCGTAAATTGGACAAAATAAGTGCTCATAGATACCTTTTTTTAGGAGTGGGAAACCTTTCAAAGGTACCCGGACATGGCCGGGATATGTGGGATTCCCCCCACTAAAACCCCCTCGGTGGCCTTCCTCGGCGCTTATGGAGGGCTCCGGAATCTCTGTTGAACGCGCCGGTGCCCTCCAGCGCTGTGCTCATGACAGGCTCTCGGACGAAATGCCAAAGTCGTCGACACCCATCTGCAACGTTGGCCAGCCACACACAACGTCGTCTCTCCCGCGGTCACCGGATGGAACCGTCCATCCGGTGACCAGCTTCAACTCTTGCCGCCCGCGAATCCAGAAGCCCCTTTTTAGTCGCCTCTTACGACAGGCAGAGGATTCCGTAGCACTATTATGGTCTACGAGCTACGAGCTACACATGAGATCATTGCTCGTCGAATATTTATTAGAAAAGTCATTGGTGCGTGCCGCTTGGGTTTGAACCCGGACCGCTCGAGTGAGAGGCGAGTTCGATAGCCACTGGGCTGTCACCGCATTGCTATCTTAGTCAGCACCATTTCGGTCATACGCTCTATAAAACCAAAATACTAACACGTGAAATTAACAATTGTATTAAGCGCATGCACGAGGGGACTTTTCTTATAATATCATTAATATCATATTCCATCTTCTTAGTATAAACGCATTTGAAAGCGGCGCTAATGACTCTGAAAACGTTGAGACCTCTCAAGTTTGTATTTATATGTCGAGAGACACTCCAAGTAATTCGTTAAATTTTAATTGAAGTTCCTGTTTTCGACGCCCTCTGAGCCAGTTTCGTCTGAAACGTTTATAACGCAACGACTTATAATAATCCTAACAGTAAAACAACATCTAGACTTAATTAGAATTTAAATGGGATGAAGTAGGTGGCAATGAAATATTACATTTATGTCAATCAAGATTAAATTCAAAAGAAAACGCTTATGTGATTTGTGTAAAACGTGTAGATCAAATCTGCGCATACAAAATAATTTACTATTATTCCTTACTTTTTAGTCTTGAAGTCGGTTTTTTGATGATTTAAGCATTTTACTAGTTAAAGCCCGCAGCTTCACTCACGTGGAATTAGACTAGACGGGCTTACTCCCGCGCGTACGGGCCGCCGGGCTCAGAGCGCTTCATCTAGCGGCGCGGGCACCGCCCCCCCCCCCCCCACACCTCACCGGAGGGGTCAACACACTTGCCGGGCCGGCCGCCCGCCAGTCGCAAACCAAACCACCGTCAGCGCACGCGCACGGTGCAGTTAATATTCTTTCGCTATCCTGCTATTGATTAAACCAGTGCAAAAATACAGTCTTTCATTTCGCGGTCTACGTCCACGGATACACCAAAGGACAGGCTGCTCCATAGACATAAATAATAGTTTCGTTTACACCTTGTAATATATTATTATATAATAGCCTATTACACCCAGTGAGGATGAAACTGTCTGCATTTTGATGATGATGCTGCTTTCATTCTGCTGCTTAATAATGGTTAAAGAATTTTTGAAATCGGTCCAGTAGTTTTTGGGTGAAAACATTACAAACAAATCTTTCCTCTTTATAATATTGGTTATATAGGTTATATAGAAGTATAGATTGTTATAGAAAGCTACATTATTATTGAAATTACTAGCTGTACCCTGCCACGCTTCTCTGTGGCACATTGTGATTGAATGGTTGCGAAATGAGAAACAAAACAAAGAATACAATGTCTTATAAGTTTAATTTTGCAATACTTGTGGATATACAATATTTTTTGCGGATATGTGACTGATGCAAAAATTAGATAAAAACAATCCTTGATGAGGATTATATGTATATCATCCTAAAATTTCAGCTCGATCGGTGAAGAACTTTTTGAGTTTTTGAAACGTACACAAACCAACATAACATTTTATATATATAGATAGATAGTGAAGCTGGTACTTCGCACCAAGCAATTTTATCGTGTAAGTAAGGTCATGTTTTTCAGTAGTGTAGCTGTGGCATACCTATGACCTACCTCGACAATCTCATCATCATCATCACAACCCTTTCTTTGCCCCACTGTTGGGCTCGGGTCTCCTCTCAGAATAGGAGGGATTAGGCCTTAGTCCACCACGCTGGCCAAGTGCGGATTGGCAGACTTCGCATACCTTCGAGAACGTTATGATGAACTCTCAGGCATGTAGGTTTCCTCACGTTGTGTCCTTCACCGTTATAGCAAGTGACATTTAATTTCTTAAATCGCACATAACTTAGAAAAGTCAGTGGTGCGTGCCGCTGGGGTTTGAACCCGGACCGCTCGAGTAAGAGGCGAGTTCGATAGCCACTGGGCTGTCACCTCGACAATCTACCAACGCATAATTCTCGAAGGCTTGATCCATTCGAAGATACCAAGTATTTACGAGGTTAGTTTTTTATCTGTTTACGAGCCCATAACGTTAGCAAAACGGTTTTTCCTCTTAGAGAAATGCGACTTCCGGTAGCGTTTTTTCACGGAACACTTGCTTTCCGGGATAACGGGATAGCTTGTGGGTTGTAGTTTATTATGTATATCCCCGGTATTACAGATGAGGGTGGAATTCGCTTTAATATATTCAGACGTTCGGTCAAATGCTTTTTATTTCTTGTTCAAGGTTTATGATTATTTATCCTAATTTATTTCTATAGGCCCGGCCCCTTTGTATTGGAGTGGCTGTTCAAATGAAGGACTGTTTTGTCTTCAATGAACAGGATTAACAAGCTCAGAAAAACAAACTTGAAAGTAAGTATTTCGGTGAATTTTAACATATTTGACGAATAGATGTCACTACGATCACACGAATATCGATATAATCGATTGCAGTTGGGTAAAATATGCTCGTGTTGTTGTTGATGATGTTTACCCATAAAAAATCCATACTAATATTATAAATGCGAAAGTAACTCTGTCTGTCTCGCTTTCACGCCAAAACTATTGAACCGATTTAGATGAAATTTGGTACACAGATAGTCTAGAGTCTGAGAAAGGACATAGGCTTTTTATATTATTATATACATAACTTTTTAACTGGAAAAAAGTATTGTAAAGGGTTGAAAAGGGGGATGAAAGGTTGTATGAAAGTATTGTCATTTTCAGAACTAGAAGCATACAATTTATATTTTAGGCTGTTGATTAGATAAAAATAAATATGGCATTCAAAGTTTGTAAAAATATTACCCTTAAGGGTGTAAAATAAACATAGGGGATAACACATTTATTGTGGAGCTAAAGTTAACGCGTTAAAAAAAATCTATTATTATGTCTAATTCCATGCGAGCGAAGCGGGCGGCCACTAGTAAATAATACTTCGCCTTTCTTTCTACCCGACCGTGTGTATCGCAGAGTATCATAGGCAAAAGGGACTCGAATAAAAGAAATGTAATTAAGCCCCTTTTTTGTGTCCTACGAAGTACATTTTTGTTCCAGAAAGCTAGGCCACCTCGATGAAGTTCTGATTACTTTGGTCTCAGTTCTTGCAGTACTTAATTATAAGTTTAACTTTGTCAACAGCGGCAATGAGATGGTTATAACCTTAAGTTTAAGTTAAGTTTTTTAAATGTATTATTTTTTAAATGTATTGTTGCATTAAAATTGTTGTCTGATTACCATGTTTTCATAATATAAATGTTGTGAAAACCTATAATTTAAGTGCATAAAATAGTAAACACTATTGGTATTACTAATTATTGTACAATACTCTTATGTACTTAGTTGGTATGCCTAAACTAAATAAATAACCAGAGCCGCATTCAGACTAGATTCTTGGAATTGCTACAACTGTTTGTGGATGGGTGACTGCTAGTGGCAAAATTTCATGGGCGCTACCTTACTTCGGAGGGCACGTTATGCCATCGGTATTCGTAATTTTTTTTTAATGTGTGGTTTGGTGTTGATTCCAGCCCAAGCTATATAAACATCTATACTAATATTATAAAGAGGAAACATTTGTTTGTAATGTTTTCACACAAAAACTACTGGACCGATTTCAAAAATTCTTTCACCGTTAGAAAGCTGCATCATCACTGAGTGACATAGGCTATATAATATTACGGTTATTGTATTACGAGAATTACTTTTTATTACAACATCGTTTAAAAAAACTAAAAAACACGCTTTTGTAGATAACTGAACTAAAATGTAGATTTTTTATAATTATTGCATTGTCATCTTGCTTTGCGACCCTCTGGGGTAGCTCGTGTCCATAGACGACGGTGACCACTTACCATCAGGTATCCTCTCTACAAGCTCTATGTACCTACTTGTTAAATTTACAAAAAAAGTCGTTGATGAGTTAGAGAGAGTTTTTTAGTCCAACATTATTCCAATACACATAATTTAATACGAATAAACCCCCCATTCCAATCTTCAAAGTGAATCTAACACCACGGTGAAAAAACAAAGCAAATTAGAATTTTGTGCATTATTCGAAATTAAACTTTATTACCAACGCATAAGAACCACATATAGAAATGTTTCATATGAACTAAAAGGCACAAATTATTACGCAGTGTGAAAAGGAGCTAATCGTCGTATATCTAAACGAATTGCTGAGCCAAACGCACCCTTAAAATGAGGAGGATAAGATTCGCAATTTTAGAATGAAGCGCAAATGTAATGTTGTACAAGAGTTTTAATAAAAAACGGGGTTGATTTAAGAACTCATTGTACGGTATTACAATGCTTTTTTTCTAAACAAAAGGTAGATTCAAAGGGCAGCCTTTTGAGCCGGTTTTCAGTCACTTAAAACAATTAAGGCTTTTTACCGAGTTTTTTGAGTGAAGTGGGCTCAACAGTTGAGGCGTGTATAGTTGGCGTGGGCAGATTTGTGATTTTCCACCTTAAATTCAAGCAATAAAGTTTAGTTTGGAATGCGAAAACGAGATTTTTTCCCATCGGTCAGCCGATGGTAGATAGTGGCTTGTAATAAAATACTTAAAATTACAAACGCAGTAGGAAGTGTGAGGGTTATTTTAAGAGAGTGTAAAATTCGCGCTTTGATGAAGTGGTTTCTTTTAAAAGCTCTTCCTTTATTTTGAATGAAAGTCTTTTGAATTAAGTAAGCTCACAGTAAGGAAACGGAAATAAATAAATAGCATATGTTTCTTAAGAGTTCATATTATTCCTTAGTTTCAATGGATTCCTACTAGAAATCTCAGTGATTCACTTTCATTGTTAAAAGACTATATTTGGTTAATTTGAATATTTTGTCTCGTGATTAAGTTGGCTGAGAAATCATACACCATAGGTACATACATTTTCAAGAAACCTTTCCGATATTTTAATTTTTTTTGGACTAGGTTAAGTTGGACTAAGTTGTAAACTAGGCAGTCGCCCCGGTCCCTCTTATAGTCCTGATGGGACTTTGAGCTGCGGAACGGTTTGGGTGGCCTTAACCGTTCCAATTTCGCGACTCCAGGACAGTTGACAGACACAGGACAACTCAGATCACTGGCATGAGGACTGAAAATCTCACGGGTCGGGCCCACATCTGGGCGAATCGCTGGGGAGAACCGGTGCGTTCTTAGGAGATCCCGGAGCCTTACCAGATGCGCAGGATGGCTGACGAGAGGGTTTAAGTGAATAAAAATCTCCAATACCTCGGCCTCTCCCCCTGAGGTTGGGTGTCTTTTGAAGATTTCTCCCCTATTCAATTGGTTACAATTTGGTTCATCATTATAATCCATTAGTATAGTCGGACTTTATTTGCATAATAATCTTAAAAGCGTACCCGAACAGCCGAGTGTTATCTTATCTTACCCGCTCGCAAGATAACCAAAACTTGTTAACTTTCGTGAAATATGATCCAATCCGCCCCAGTTTCCCCTTCGCGCTGTATCTGGAGCGTGGCGCAGACGGCCGATTAAAAAGCTATTCCGTGGGCCAAATGCAGAATATATCAGTTTTCGAATATTGTTTTGATGGATATATGATATAAAACTCAAATAAGGACTGCGTTGTTAGTAAAGTTAGCAAATATTTCTTATTTCTCATATAAATACTTAAATAATTTTCGATGTCATATAACCAATATGTTAAGTTAATTTTCCCTACCTAAAGGGTGACTAACGGAATCGCCTCCGCTGTCTGTCTGACACAGGGCTCTACTCAAATTTTCACAGAATGCGTGTTCCTGAGGCCTATCACAACATATATAAAAAAAAGTTAAATCACCATACAATAACCAAAAAATAGTTTCGTGGTACGGAACCATAAGTGTGCGAGTCCGACTCGCAATTGACCGGTATATTTTTGATATGCATACCTTACAAAATAAAATAAAAAAACTAAAACTAGCTGTATTTTAAACATTACATATTATTTCGTTCACAGTTGGCTAAAACATTTAAAGGTTGCGAAATATGATCCAATTCGCCCCAGTTTACCCTTTGACGTGCTGTTGGTACTTCTATTACAGGCGCACCGCAGACGATCTTCATTACCACTTCTATTAATAGTTTTGTTTTATGGAACGGAGATAGTCAACGAGCATGCAGCACCACCCGCTGCCGCCAGTGACAAGTGTGACATGCCGTGGAGGCTACCGTGCTTCGGAGGTCCCGGTTGTTTTCAATGGTGGAAACAGTCGTTAAGCCTTGTCGAAGACCTTCGGGTGGCTTCAGAACATTCGAAACTGTGTTGGCCACCCCTCCAACAATCCGCAATGGAGCAGCGTGATGGAGTATGCTCTAGCTAGTGTCATTTTATGAGATGTATGTTAGGTATGTTCGAACTACGTTACAAACCACAGGCTGCACTAAAAATCAGTGTTGCAGTTTCAGCAACTGCAGCTATGCTGAGTGTAGACCTATTTGCCGAGTTGTCACTGCAACATAGATCTTTTTATAATTGTGCAGGTAACCTTTGTTAAACATAACATGTACTTGATAGTTTTCTGTGTTGCATGAACGATTGTGGCAAATAAAAGATTCTTTATTTCTAGACCTCCCGCAGCTGTGTCTGTGGGGAAGACCCGTGCCCAGCAGTGGGACGTCTATGGGTCGCAGCGAGTCACAGCTAACATGGATGACTGCAGACCAGCTCTGCATCCTTGATAGAGAAAAGCGCTTCGAGTTTAAAACCTACTGTAAAATGAAGATGGCTTGGCTTTCAGTTTCTCATTACGACTGCGATTTTAAAAGTGGTATAAAATTAAAACTTAGCACGAAACTTTTACAGCAATACTAATTAGTGTTTCTTATTAGTTTGCACCGATGAGTTAACTGGGAAGTTAGTTATTTAAGTAAGTAATTGTTAGTTATAGCTTTGTTCACAAAAGATTATGCTCGAAGAAATAAGATGTTTTTGCTCTTATTGTGTAGGTAGGTAAACATTCGTTTGAAGTTCGAAGTGAAGAGCGTGTAGACTGGCTCGCGTCAATCGTACGCTATCGACCGAGTAAAGCAGTGTCGGGCGCGGTCGGCATGTGATTACCCCTGGCTGGTGACAAAATTGCATGGCCGCTTCGGAAGGCACGTTAAGTCGTCGGAACCAGTTATTTTAAATAAGCCTTGTCGAAGTTATTTGGTGGTTTGAGGGCAATGTCATATTCATCAATTTATTGTAATCATACTATAGTAATAGGTGTTACTAGTGTTTACATTCGGCACGGGTTAGCCACTAACCCCTCCACCGATCCGCAATGGAGCAGCGTGGTGGAGTATGCTCCAGGCCCGCAGCTGTAGCTGTGGGAGAAAACTCGCCCAACAGTGGCACGCCAAATGGGTTGTTGATCTGTTATCTTAGCAAGCATAATATGTAAGGAAAATAAAATGAAAATAGGGAAACTACGACTGAATAAATTAAATTTCTTCAGGGATTTTTTATGAATACAAAATAGCAAACGAGCTTGTAACCTGTAAACCTGTGAACCGCCGCCACTAACAAACTAAATATTATTAACATCCTTATTAATCTGGTTTAACACTCTCAGTCCCTTTTCGAGTCATGTTCAGTTAGTTAAAGCTTTATAGCTCTTTATAATATTAGTATAGTATATAGGTGTAGAAGTATAGAAAAAGATCGCTAAGAATGTTACATTACGGCTGTATTACCATTGAAACCCTACCTAAAAGAAAAACATGAGAAAATACGCTTCAAATATCCATCGCGGTTCGTTTGGGCAACACCAAAGGCGCCCTCTAGCGCCCTCGCGATAACCCACAGCAATGTTTATTCCATAAAAGTTAATAAAGCCCCCAAGCGGGTACGCGGAATAATATACAGACATATACAATGATAAAACCTCGTATTAGGCGGCGGTTGCACTGCGAGCTATAAGATATTTATATAGCTCAGCTTATCTACAACCCATTTGCGGGTCGCTGCACGGATCTCTTTTCTTTTTTGCCGAGGTCTGAAGTTTCATCCACTCTGAATCGACTTCTGTGGAATGAGCTTCCCACTGAGGTTTTCCCTTCGACCTACGACATGGAGCGCTTCAAAAAGAGTGTGAAACGTTTCCTTCAAGGCAGGCAACGCACCTGTGATACCCCTGGTGTCGCAGGTGTCCATAGACGACGGTGACCACTTACCATCAGGTGTGTCTGTTTATCCGTCTGTATTATAAAAAAAAACAAGTAGGTGTGCCCATTTGCTATCATGACTGTGGCAAAATAACCTTCTTACACCAGCTAATAAGACTGACTTGCCTAACTCCTAATATCCACTAACGAACTGACCAACTAATGTTCTAATTAACTCTTCTGGACTGAACATACTAGATTAGTCTTGTTCAAATTCAGTTACAGTTGTCACAGGCAGCTGATGGTTGGTGCTGCAAGCTCGTTTGCTATCTTACACCCATTAAAAAGGATTATAAAAGTTATTTTTGTCGTAACCACGTCTATAGCTTTTCTATAGCGAAAAGACATGAGGTTTAAAATGATAAAATCCCGATTAACCCAGCCGCTTATAAATAGGTCAGAGTAAGTATAAGTTAACTTAATTCAGTGCGTATCAGATAAATATATTTATCTGATAGGCACTGAATGTTTAATAAGATTCTCCTCTGGAATAGCGTTTATGTTTGTGATAACTTAAAATTAGATTTGTGCCTTGATAATATGTAATTAGAAGTCTAATTTATCCGCGCGCTAATAAAAGATATTTATAATTATGAGAAACTCCGGAACGCAATTATTCGTATCAAGGGTATTTTAAATTAAAAATATGTTTATTTTACGCATGTTTAAAAAAAATTACATTCCACTGAATTCCAGTCTCAAATTGGAACTACATACAAATCTATATGCATATAAATATGTATAATAAAACTAACCGCGTCCGCGTCTGTTCATTGAAAATTAATTAAAAAATATTTCTTTTAAAAAAAAAAAGCTTATACATATAACTTTTTTATTTTATTTTCGTACATTGTCATCGGAACCTAATATGTGTGCCAAATTTCAGCTCGATAGCTTCAGTGGAAGTGGGTGAAATATTGATTGCAAGATTTCAGGACATACATACATTGATACATACGAGTGAAGTTAAATAAAAGCTTTTAATAATAAATCTTGGAAAAAAAACTCGTAAACTCGTAGTAATCGATACAGATTCCGAAAATATATTTTTTCAAATTTACAATGCCTGTCTGTCCTTATGTGCACGATGGAATTAAAAACTATCGAACCGATTTTATTGAAACTTGGTGAAATCATGCACTCAATACCTGAAACTGATCAAATACACTATTCATCCCGAATAGTAGAGGTTCCCCTGCAATACAGAATGAAATTTTTAGTGAAAATTTATTGAATTCGCCTCAAACATTACGTAATAGATTTTAAAGCAGCAAAGGTTTGTTATATAAATTAATCGGAAACGTTTTTCTACGTTTATTATTTTTGTAAAAATTAAATAACTGTAGATAATTTTAATTTTTTAAAAGGTGTCCCTGGGTAAACCATGGCAGTTTTTGTCCTGGATTTAAGACGAATGATAGGTGTGTGTTCCGATACAAATTCAGCTTTTTTGTATATTCAATCCACAAATGGTTAAAAAAACGAAAGGGAAGTCAATTAATTATTGTTTAGACAAACCAATGTATTTAAGATGATCTACCTATGTGAGAAGGTCCATGATATTTATTTAAATTGAATTTAGTTTGCTGGTTTTCAGAAAGTGTAGAACGTAAATGGGATCTACTCGTATCTACATCGTCCCACTGCTGGGCACGGGTCTCCCCAACAGACGAATCTGCGGGAGTTATAGAGTATACTCCACCACGTTGCTCCAATGCGGATTGGTGGAAGGGTTAGTGGCCAACCCAGTGTCGAATGTTCTCAAGCCACACGAAGGTCTTCGACAAGGCTTAACGATTGTTTTCTCTATTTAAAACTACCGCGACCGACGTCTTATCGTGCCTTCCGAAGCACGGTAGCGCCCATGAAATTTCGCAACTAGCGGTCACCCGCAAACCGACCGCGCCCGTCGTTGCTAAACTCCGTCGATCACATTGAATCGACGCGAGCATAGCCACACAGACAAACATTCTATTGTATTCTATATTACGAACCTGGGCGTCGCATGAAACTGGATATGGAATTTCGTACGTGTCAAATTCGTGCCACAGTATTTGCAGTAATGTATGCATGGACGGTCGCAGCATTTCCACTAATTAAATGCACCGGATGCCCAATTGCACGGTACAATATACCACATACACAACCCTTTCTTTGTCCCAATGTTGGGCACGGGTCTCCTCTCAGAATGGGAGGGATTTGGCCTGAGTCCACCACGCTGGCCAAGTGTGGATTGGCAGACTTCACATACCTTCAAGAACATTATGAAAAACTCTCAGGCATGCTGCAGGTCTCCTCACGATGTGTACTTCACCGTTATAGCAAGTGACATTTGTTTCTTAAATCGCACATAACTTAGAAAAGTCATTGGTGCGTACCGCTGGGGTTTGAACCCGGACCGCTCGAGTGAAAGGCGAGTTCGATAGCCACTGGGCTGTCACTGCTATTATTATACCCATTTATACCACATACCTCTATCTATATCTCATCTATCTATACCTCTATCTATCTATTTATTTATTTATTCTCATATTCACAGCATTAAATACAATTATATGTTACTTAATTAATATTACTGTAGCTTAAGCCAGTTCGAATATGCTATTATATTACTATTTATTTAAGACGCTGTAGACCCGCCGAGACCGCGCTTACTAGTTTTTTGAATCCATGGGAAACATAAAAAACAGTGATTTAAAATTCTAAAAATAATATATGTCTTATTTAAGAATCTGTCGAACATCCAGTCGGGTTCAGTAACACAATTAGATTAACTTTACTCGATATAAAAAAATCCCAAAGTTACCCCTTTTTCTAATGTTTAATCTATCTTATCAGCTACAAAACAAACGTTTAATTTTTATTTTTATATGAATGAAAAGATAGTAAGATTGTCTAGATCTAGTCGTAGATTTTATCTAGATAAAATGATTAAAATAATTACTATGTTGAAATATCTATATCTATCGCGCGAGAAATCCAAGCAGCCCAATCGCGAGTCATACTTCAGTCGCGCGTCGGCGCTCTTAGACGGTGGACCTGTGTCAGTTTTTTCCGCGAAATCACGTGACTGAACGCGAAAGTATTACACACACATATATATAATTCACCACGTGCAGCTCATATAAAATGCCACAGTAAAAGTAAAACAGTAGTTGGTAGGTGGTAGAGCCTATAGGGAACCAAATAGGTTTTATATGAAAGCTAATTGGTTCCATATAGAGTTCGCCCGGGGCAGTACCACCGCCCGCCACGGTACCTAGAACCATTTCTGCCGTGTAATAATTGTTTTTAAAGCAATTATGGTCCGGTTGGAAAGGTGTGGTTTCCGGTTATACTTCTTTAGAGGCGACCATCTTAGTCCTCAAGGGTAGCAACACACCTGTGACTGACTTAGAACGAGACTCCTACTAACAAGTACCAACTGGACTATTACTAACAACAACTAACAGGACTAACTATCACTAACAGTCCCCAGTCCTCATACCTACTAACGAACTGATCAACGTAATGTTCTAATTAACTTTCTCAGCTAATTGGACTAACCATCCCAGTCCCTAATTGAGTCCTGTTCGAAGTCAGTCACAGTTGTCATGGGCGGTAGCGGAAGGGTGGTGCTGCAAGCTCGTTTGCTATCCTGTATCCATTAAAAAAAATTGTGTGTACTTATGTACACGCGTTAGAAGTTATACTTCTTTGTATAACCTTTGCAAGAACAACCTGCACTGTCGATGTCTTATTTCAATCACCATGACATTGACGTTGTCACAAGAAGAACAACTGAAAATAAATCATTTTCGAGGTGGAAACTAGGCGATACCTAAAAGGTATTTCATACATTGAAAGTTATATTATACCTAACGCATTATCTAGTTAAATAAAGTTTATTTAAATATCACAAAAAATCACCGGAATGAGCCCGCAGACTTTGACAATTGAAAGTGTACACTGTCAAACCATTTTTTGACAATGTTGACTATAGCTAAATTTTTTACACTATAATACTTCAATTCTTAATATATTATGTAGTTGACGTTTTGATTTCTTATTTTAATCTTTCTTCTTTCCAATATAGTGCATTCTCACTTATTCATATTTTTCAATCACAGCTTTCAGAAAACTTTACTCTGTGGTTAAATATGGCTGGTTACTCTAGAGAATGTTTATGAAACCTAACAATATCTCGAGGAATTCTAGAATAAATAAATTGTATTATACTAAAAATCAAAATCAAACTAAACATATTTAAATCTATATAAAAGAAAGTCGTGTGGAGGTTGCTTAGAACCAGGATACTTTTTATCACGTTCCGTTTGATTTTTTTTATGACAGTTGAAAATTTGACAATTTGACAGGTGTGTTTGTTTCGAGTTTCTATAGGCTAATAATTGAGCCGATATTATCATTAACAATACCATGCTGCGACCAAGACGGTCAAATCTTTACTGACAAAGACGCAATGCAAATAGGATTCGAAACATTGCGAATCAAAGGACTGAAGAAGAACAACAAATTGTTCGTGAAGAGCGCTTGTTGTAGTATGGCTCAAAAAGTTCTCAATCACAGTGGATTAAGTTTCCACAATGTGCCCAAGAAGTAAACCCTATTAAAAGAAGGTGAGAAATGGCATTTTGCTTAGCAAGATACCTTGTTACGACGCAATTATTGGACAATGTAACGTCAATTCTAATTTCAAACGCAATTGTATTCAAGAGTAAAACCAAATAACACTCAAGATGTGATTGGAATCACATTGATGTTGGACAATAATTGATGTTGTTTTCAAGAGTAAGAGCCCTGATCTGGCACCGTATGACTAATTTTGTTTCGTATAATAAATTTCCTATTTAATCCTATCCTATATTATATTTCTCTAAAATAAAAATCTGCTGAAAGGGATACAGTTTTTATCGCTGGAAGACGCGCTAGCAGCGTTCGCGAAGGCAGTGGAAGGGGTGTCTGCGGCGACTGGAAAAAATGTTTGAAAATTGGTTCAGACCCATGAATATTTGTATAGAGGATGGTGGAGGGTTCTTTGAAAAGATTTAATTAAAATATTTTATCCATAGAAGTTAGTTTTTTAGTTTCTCTAAACTTTCTTTATGTTCCACGTACATAAATAAATAAATATTTATGAACAATCCCACCACGTTAACCTAGTCCCGTGGTAGGCTCGTAAGAACTTGTAATACGGGTATCAGACGGAAATAAATGTAAGAAATTTTATATTATAGAAACAAATGTCTTGTCCAAGGCGGGATTCGAACCCCGGAACCCTTCCTTGCGTGTCGGCCGTCAAACATATAAATACATACAATATAATAAAATAAAGGTATAGAATATTAAGATTAAGAATATTAGATATTATAAAATTGTACCTTTTGAAGTAAAAACACTTTTTTACAAATAAATATTTTTGCATTTGTATTATCTTTCCATCTGTTAGAATACTGTAGTCATATTGATATCACTGTACTGTGACATCTGTGCTACGGCCGCCTGCCAAACTTTTGGCGTGTAACACATTGACAGCTCCCCGCGGATTGCCCCGCACCTCACCCCCTCAAATCGGCTCGAACGCCGAAATATAGGGCCTTAATCTATAAAAGAAAACAATTAAAAGTCAACTGAAAGTTATCAGCAGCGGCCTTGTTACATGAATTTATAACAATTTTTTTCGAGACACCGTCTTCCGAAAGTATATCTCACTGTCAATTAAAGAGTTCTCGAGATTAGCATCTGTGAGTTATAAATGGTCCGATTATATCATCCCTTACAGGGATGGCACAAATTTACGCTCAATTAAAAATACAAAAAGAAGAGTTGGTTAACCGATAATTTATTTCATGTAAAAAAGAAACTAACATGATAAATAAGGGATCTTAATATAATAATAATTAAGTAATTAATAACATGATAATAAAATATTATAGCGTTATGAATGCAAAGTAATGCAATACAAGGAATAAAAATTCTCAGTACATCATTAAATTACATTGACTAATCCCTCTCATTCTGAATGGAGACCCGTGTCCAACAGTGGGACAAAGAAAGGGTTGTGATGATGATGATGATGATAAGGATGTGCGTCCCGCCTTTGACAATCGTACCTTGATATTCGCGCCGAAAGGAATACCTTCAACAACCTCAAACAACAGTGAAGAATCACTAAAGTACGAGTATGTACCTATATAGTTATAAGTTACGTTTCTTACTGTTTTCAATTCAAGAAATAAATGTTATAGATTGTGGAGCTCCTTTGTGTTTGTCACCTACCTACCTATTTGTCCTCCACAAATAGGTACCTACTAACTTTTTTGGTAAGTACAGTTTTCTTTGTATAAGTATGACATATAATAAGCTTTCTTATGAAGTGACTTGACGATAGTAAAATATTTTTAATAGATAGTGACCCTGTCTGTTGCGCAAGGGGTCGTGGGTTCGAGTCCCACTCAGGACAAATATACGTGTGACGAACACTTGTATTTGTTCTGTGTCTGGATGTGAATATTATCTATTTAAGTATGTATTTTAAAATATCTATGTATGTATGTCAGACTTTGACACCCATACAGGCTCGCGCCTACATTGGGGTCAGATGGCTGTTGTGTCTTAATTTAAACACAGATATTTTCGGCTATCAACTTTATTACACACAGCTAGAACTACAGTTTTAACTTGAATTCAAGCGTTCCCTTAAAAGTAGCAATTTTCTTAATACGCTAGCCCGAACCAAAAACCACAGACAAAATATAGCTGCGTTCCAGATACCACACTGGCCGTGTGTGAGAATGTCCAAGATATTTATTACATATTTATTTATTAATGTGAAAAGTGACAACCCTAAAGGCTCGCCGGGAGTTGGGCCCTCTCGATACACGCGATTTGTGTTGGGAATTTGCGGTAGTCGATTAAAGATGCCCTTTTTTATGAGTTCGTTGTTTTTCACGAAGCAACTTGATCTGTTGTTCTTAGTTTAGACAAGCGTTACTAGTTTTGAAGGATCGTTAAGGAAAATTGTTTGCTTAGGAAAATTGTTTTTACTAAGTCCACGAGTACTTTGTTATTTTGATGAAGAAAGTTTCTGTTATGTTTTTTGAACAGGTCTGCCACAGCTGAGGGAGGACAAGAGCATACCCCACCATGCTGCTCCAATGAGTTAAATGGTACAAGGGTTAGTGGCTGTTCTCAAGCACCCAAAGTCGACTTATCAATTGTTTTACAATTGAAAATAATCGGGACAGACGCGACGGCTTAACGAGCCCTCCGAATCACGGAAGGGCTTTGTTTTCAATGGTGGAAACAATCGTTAAGCCTAGTAGAAGACCTTCGGGTTGCTTAAGAACATTCTGGGTTGACCACTAACCCCTCCACCAATCCGCATTGGAGCAGCGTGGTGGAGTGTGCTCTAGACCTCCCGCAGTTGTGTCTGTCGAGGAGACCCGTGCCCAGCAGTGGGACGTAAATGGGTCGCAGCTATCCATCCATACCTATATCGTCCGCGCCTGACGTGGCTTAACTCGTTGATCACTTCAGTACTAAGTAAACATTGCATAAATCCATTTATCCAAGTATAAATTGGAGTAAAAACGATCATGTGAGCATAAAACGCAAAATAAAATAACATTTTTGATGGATGGCATCCCGCGAACCAAATGTTTTCGCCAACAAATTTACAACGATTTCATTATAAAAATTCCTATAACGTTATACATAATGGAACCCCAAATTTTTCAACATTACCACTCATCTTTACTCGCATGATTGACGTATCGTTACCGATAAATATTATTGGACATGACTAGCAAATTCGATCGTTCCGTCCCTTTCAATCTTTATGTATAACGATAATGTTGTCTCGCTTTTCAATCTGAATTATAACGCGCGTCGCCGCGTCGGCATCATATGTAAAGGTGCATTACTGTAAGAGTACGGTCGTTGATGTTTTTTTTGGAGATCTGGTCCCGGGATAATGAAATCACCTCGATAGGTATTCATTTAGTCAAATTATATCTTAATACTAGTGAACGCCCGCAGCTTCGCTCGCGTAGAATTAAGAATAAGAATAAGAATAAGAAGTTATTTATTTTGCCACACAACAAGTAAAAAAAATAATAATCAAAATTTAATAGTACAAAGGTAGAGGTAATAGTAAAATAAAGAAAACTCGCTGCATGGCAAAAAGGGACAGCACTCAGCCAAATTGCTGATTTTCAGCACAGCCCCAAGTTGTCGAGCAGTTTGAGCAAGCGGAGAGTACTGATCAACTAAGTACAATACTAATACTAAACTAACTGGACTTAAAAGGTATACACGAAAATTTCAATTTAAATGATAAAAAATATAACAATTAAGGATAATGATACATACACTAGGTACTACTACTACATACATTAACTGTGTGTGTGTGTGTGTGTGTGTGTGTGTGTGTGTGTGTGTGTGCGTGCGTGTGTGTGTGTTTGTGTGTTTATGCATTTGTGCTTATCATGACTCGCTCTTTTTTTTTTTGAGTGTTTAAAAGATGTAATTTAAGCTTGTTTTTAAAATTTAGGGATGACATTAAATTTCGAATGGGCGGCGGTAGATTATTCCAACACTTCGTTGCGCTATACTTGAAACTTCCACGAAACGCAGCAGTGCAGTTCGAGGGGTACAAGAGATAGGAATGACAGGTTGCCCGGGTATGGCGTGTAGATGCAGCATTTATCGACCAAATCAGCTTGTCATAGAGATATGGAGGACATTTATTTTTGATAACACCGAACAAGAGTGACGCGAAGTGAAGTTCTCTTCGATACTTCATCTTTAGCATATTGGCGTTATTGAGAAATGGAGTAACATGTGCGCGTGGTGGAATGTCGAAGCAATACCTTGCGCACGCGTTTTGAACTCGTTGAATTAAATTCTGTGATCGAATAAGAAGTCTAGGCCCTATAACAGCGTCTGCGTAGTTTAACTTAGATAGAACTATGGTCTCGCAGAGTTTTATTCGGAGATCCCTGCCTATGAAATCCCTTATACGGTAAAGAATCTTGAGACGATAAAAACAGTTACGAACGACATTTGCAACATGCTTCTCGAATCTAAGCGACTCGTCCATCAATACACCAAGGTTTCGTGCTTCTGAAACTCTTTTAATCATTTTCCCACTGACCAATATTTTAGGGTCCGAAGCAACTATTTTTTTAATTTGTTTGTCTGTGCCCGAGATGAGATATTTTGTTTTTTCCGGATTAAGCACAAGATTATTATTCGCAGACCATTGAGATATCGCTTGTAGATCCGAATTAAGTTTTTCAAGGGCTGCCTTTGACTCAGTGGGTTTGAAGGAGATATAAATTTGTAAATCATCAGCGTAGACGTGGTATTTGCAGTGTTTAATGTATTGGACGATGTCTGCGCTGTATAAAATAAATAATAAAGGCCCTAAGATAGAGCCTTGTGCTACACCTCTTTGGAATTTCTTACATGACGAAACTTGCTTAATTCGGTCACCATGTTGCTCTAGCTCAACAAACTGTGCACGACTTCGAAAATAACTGTCGAACCATTTAACTGTCTCTATACTTAGACCATAATAAGACAGTTTTGACAATAGAAGAGGTATATTAAGGCAGTCAAAGGCACGCGATAGATCAAGTAAAACCAAAATACTGCCCTCCCCCAATGCTTGAGCAGTAACGAGATCATCGACTACGTTGATAAGAGCAGTGGTTGTACTTCTGTTTCGCCTGAAACCAGATTGCGCTAAAGGTAAAATCTCGTTCTGCTCCAAGTAGTGAGCGAGCTGGCGTCAAGCTATTTTCTCCAGAATTTTGGACACATTTGGAAGTATGCTTATGGGCCGGAGATCTTTTAGCTCGGCTGGATTGTCTACCTTAGGTATAGGCTTTACCAATGCAGTCTGCCATAAGTCTGGGAAAGTATTCGTACTAAAAGAAGTGTTAACTAAATGAGTCAAAAGTTCGAGTGAGTGAGGAAGTGTAAGCCTTAACATGTTTAACGATATTCCATCTACGCCAATTGCATTTGAGCGAAGTGACTTAATAACCTTGCATACCTCAGTTTCACTGACTTCCTGAAACCTAAAAGTTGCTGCACAGAACCGAGAAAATTCATAGTAAGTAATGTTTGAAAGGGGAATAAAACTTACACCAGGAACCATAAGAAAATGATCGTTTAATTGGTCTGCACTGGAGATTCCTGACGGTAATGACCAATCATTCATTGTCTTAAAAGTTACGTGCTGCTTCAGGTGTTTCCACATACGCTTCGGTTCTGAAAGATTTGCGGTCACATAGTACCTAAAGTAAGCCTTTTTTTCAGCATCTATTGCATTGATCACAGTATTCTTTAATTCTTTATAGTAATTGATGTGAGAATCTTTGCCGGTTTTTCTCGCTCTGCTCTGAGCTTGGTTACGTGTGCACATCATAAGGCGGATGTTATAAGTCACCCAAGGATGTTGCGTCTCTTTAATACGAACGGACTTCATAGGAGCATGCGAGTCAAATATTTGTAGCAGAAGAGATGTGAACTGCGTAGTTATTTCATTTACATCACTTAGGGCCTGAAAACGCTTCCAGTCCACAGCCATTAGATCTTCGCGTAACCGGTTCACGTCGATGTCTTTAATAGGCCTATATGATACTACTTTCGGTGAAGAACTGTGTTTTAAGGTTTTCAGCCGACATGTGATAAATGCGTGGCTACTCAACTCTTTAATATAACTAATCTGTAAGTTAGTGACTGGAGCATCGGTACAAATCAGATCTAACAGTGTCTGACTGTGATCAGTGAAATGAGTCGCTTCATTCACTACTTGCTTTAAGCCTTTGACGAAAAGAAATTCTAAAATAGATTTAGTGTTTACGCTATGAGTATTTAGCATATCGACATTAAAATCTCCAAGTAAAACCGTATAATTGTGCCACGCAAAGGAGGCTAAAGAGTCGGTTAAGGCGTCAGTAAAAATTTGCAAATTTAGCCAGGGCGGACGGTACGCCGTACCAATTAGTAATCTTTTACTGTTTATAGTAATACTTAACCACAATTGTTCAACGAGTTGTGAGACTGGGTGAGAAAGTACTCGTACTCTCAAGCTCTTTTTAACATAGAAGCCAATTCCTCCACCTCTAGCTCTAATCGCGGCAGGCCTTGCTTTGTGAGTAAGTGTATAACCTGGGACCATAGGGGCACGTTTTTCTTCACCATCTTTCAACCAGGTCTCATTTATAGCTATTATATCTACAGCACTGTCTAGAAATGCTGCAATCAATTCATCGTGTTTGGTACCTAATGACCCAGGATTAAGCAATCCTATTTTAATCTCTTTGAATTTACCCATAACAAAGGGTATAAAATGGCCAGTTGTGGAATGCAGACAAGTGAATTATATCTAAAGTGTTTCATAAAAATCATATTAAGATGACGCAACGAATATATATATACAAAGAGCGAGATGCATGAGAATGTGTATATGTACGTGTTGATGTATGTGTAAATGTATGTACTATTAATGTATGTGTAAGTGGAATTTAATAATTTAAAATACTTAAAAAATAATAAAATGGGCACATTTAACAGTAATAAAAAGTATTTTACATAACAAAACAGAAGAAATCCTAAGCTTGCTAAATTCTCTGATGAATTAGAGACATGCGCATTGCTTCTCTCGTGTACAGGGTGAACAGGCAAAATGATAGTTAAAATAAACATCACATACAGGTTGTTTTTAACTCTACGCTGGACTACAGTTATTATTAAAGATTCTTTCAATATCATTTTCATGCCGTATGCGGAGCACCGGAGAATCCACATCGCGCCTCGCATATATGCGGCCATTTTTAGTCCAAACAAATTTAAATTTATGCGGGCTTTTACGTGCCTCCTCACGCGATCTGTGAAAAATACGGCGGTTGAGCCAGGTTAAACGCTCATTGATGTGAAATACTCGAGGCTGCCAGGACAACACAATCCCTTCTGTATCGGCCCCGCGACGTGCTCTGCCGGCTTTGATCATCTGATCGCGGAGACTGCGGCGGGCCAATCTTACTACGAGAGTGCGAGGGCGGGGGGAGGCACCAGTACTGTTGGTTGTGTCGATGCTACGGGTTTTACCGCTCCTGTCCACGCTTACAATATCACACTCAGTGATCGTGACCCCCACTTTTTCAGCGACCTTGGTCACAAGTTGGACTTTATCTTCGCCGACATGTTCATCTATGCCAGTGATCTCTAGGTATTAAGAAAGGAGTCTTGGTCCCGGTCATTAAAGCGAATTTCTATTGCCGCTGCTACGTCGACTCCCCCACTAGCACTCAGCTTCTTTTCTGCTTCAGTCAATCGTTTACTGATATTGTTGACCTTCGACTCCATTGTATTTAATCGTTTATTAAAGTCCGTGATCGTGGAGTTCAGGTTGACCACTTCCGCTTTCAGCGTAGACATCTCACTCCGGCAGCTGGACATATCCTTTACAAGCGTAGTCAGCTGCGTGCGAATCCACTTAATTTCCTGACCGAAGTTGACTTCACTAGTATTTGGAGTTGCCCCTGAAGGGTCACTGCCATATTCAGAGTCTGCTGGACTGCTTGACTGAGGTGTGGCCTTCCTAGTTGTCACTTCAGGTTTGTTCGGTTTACAACTTTTACATTGCCATTTACAAAGCGAACGAGAGTCTAGCTTTACGTTTATGCAGGAACGGTGAAAAATAATTCCGCATGAGACGCACTTAACGCCATCAGTAGACGACGACGTGAACTTTCCACAATAACATTTAGTAGGCATGGCAATAGATGACGCTTATCGTTTTTTTTTATTTTAAAAACAATAGATTACTACACTGGGGTCTGATTAAAATTATTGCATTCAATAAACATCGATCAACGGTCCTGTTATATAAACACTTCAATAGTCAGTCAGGCCGCTAAACCAATTTATTAAGGTTTATCTTTGTAAGAGAAAACCCATAAAAATAGTATTTGAGTAGTAATTTCAAAAGCATAAAGTTCACTTAAGTAATTCTTTAGCAAGACCGTCGTTTGTAATAAATGACAAGAAGTCCGAGTTTCACTGCCGTTGTTTACTTTACGTAACAGTGATTCACAGCCGTACACACAGTAATTCACAGACAATTCATAGCAACATAGGTTATTCACTACTGAAATGTTCTAGTGTATCCAAAACACAACAAATATTAACAAATTAAATTTAACTGAGAATTTATTAAATCTAAGTCCATCAACAAGAAACACGTTCGCCGCCGATCAAACTACCCACACAACCCATTAACGATTAGACCCATTAACGACGTCTGCCCGCGTTCGGGTTGCACACTTGACTTCAAAAACGGCAAATTTTCATACTATCTTTGCACCCCCGTCCTGTGCAAAATTTCAAGCTTCTAACCCTAATAACCGAGGACTAGATCGACCGAGTAAAGCAACGTCGAGCGCGGTCGGTTTGTCGATGGAGGGCACGTTAAGTACGGTCCCGGTTGTTTTCAATTGTCAAGACTTACTTACAAGGCCACTAACCCCTCCACCAATCCGCATTGGAGCAGCATGGTAGAATATGCTCTAGACCTCCTACAGATATGCCCGTGGGGAAGACCCGTGCCCAGCAGTTGGACGTCTATGAGGTTGCAGATTAGCTTAGCCGTTCTTTTGTCTGCTGCTTGGTGATTAAGCGACAGCGAGGTAGGACTGCATACTCGTTCGCTATTTAAATCCCATTTTCAGTGCAGTTGGTCATACTCTAGAGCAGGGATTCCTAAACTGGGTTCCGCGGAACCTAGGGGTTCCGTAGAATAGGCATCAGGGTTCCGCCAAAGTTATTGCGTACGTATCGTTTTGAAACAGGATTTCAGCCTACGAAAAACATATACACCGGTCAAGATTGGATATTACCCCAGATATACGCCTACAATCGTATCATTTGTAATCGTATATAGTCGTAGGATATTTGGTTGGTGTTCCGTTATTTTTAAAGTTTAGGAAACCCTGCTCTAGAGGTTCTGGATTCTATCCCTGGGGCCGGCAACAACTATTAGGTTTTTCTTACTTTAAATCCCCGATAGCAGCTCGGATGCAATAGGCTCACCACTTATTACATGGAACCTTAAAATAACTGGTGAAAACTCTGCCTACCACATCGTGAAAATACAAGCGTAATGTTAAGTTATGTTTATAAACAAAATGTAAACAGCTATCCAATGGCACCGTACAGTTTATATAAAAAATACAACCCGGTTCGCTACATGCTCGGTCTGCGAAAGGGCGACGAGCATGATTTATAGGGTTGCCACATATTACGTAAAGTAAAATTGTATTATTTTTACGATAATGTTACAATTAATCTACTAGTCAAATCATTGATTGATAATTTCAAACCAAGGATTAATCTACTTTGCAACAATCTGTGGTGGTATACCGTGTAATATATAATTTTTTATTAATATTTTTTCTAGAAATGTAGCTTAACCTTTACCTTAAACATTGAGAGTACTTGTTTTAAATTATCAACTAACTATTCTTCAAGTCAAAAAGTAACATAAAATATTTATCATCAAATGAAAAGTGACAACCCTAAATCCCCATCCGAGGAATGCGCTTATTGAATTTTTTCATAAGCGCTACAGCATAAAATCTCGACGTTTTTCACAAAGCACGCTGTTTTAATGTAAATATGAAGTAAAAGTGAACCTTTGAACAGGCTTCAGTTACTTAGAATATTATGCAACACTTTTATATGCTCATTAGAATAACTTCGCTTTGAATAACATTGCGAAAGCCAAGCTTTTATATGCTGTAAAACTGGATGACATTTAAAACGAGAACTCAAATACCGAGTCTTGTCTTCATAGACTAGAACGCTTGTGTGCGGCTTTGAAAGAGACTCTTATTAGTCTTGCTCTGGCAGGTTTCAGTTTAAGGTTTTAAATACCTATTACATTACATTTTTCCATCCATTATATCAATGGAACACTTTTGTTCGAGATATTGAACAGGTCGCTGCGACACATAGACGTCCCACTGCTGGGCACGGGTCTCCCCCACTGACCCCGCGGGAGGTCTAGCTAGAGCATACTCCACCACGCTGCTCCAATGCGGATTGGTGGAGGGGTGAGTGGCAAACCCAGTGTCGCATATTTTCAAGCCACCCGAAGGTCTTCGACAAGGCTTAACGATTGTTTCCAGCATTGAAAACAACCGGGACCGACGGCTTTACGTGCCCTCCGTAGTACGGTAGCGTCCATGAAATTTTGCCACTAGCGGTCACCCATCCACAAACCGACCGCGCCCGTTGTTGCTTAACTCTTTCGTTCACATTGAATCGACGACGACATTGGGCTATAACTACCTCTTTCGCGGTGTTGGAAATAAAACTGCCGCAATTTGAACTCGGGACTTACAGCTCCGTAGCAATCATAGCTCGAAGTCTAAGGTAGTCTTAAAATTAAAATAAAACAATAAATCCTTTCCTGTAAAAATTCGCTCCTTAGCGATAAGGCCTTTGCACCTTAGATATTAAGTTTAATATTTTTTTTTGGATTTTAAGTTTTAAATAATACTCACGGTTGACGTCAATGGAGAGAGTCTCTGAGAGCGGCGTTATTGATGGGTCCGTCACAGCCTGCGACAAAACGAAATAGTTATTAGCATATTTATTTATTTATTTATTTATATCAGCATTTTGTTCACAGTTTACAAACCAACAGCGAAATAGAATTTATATAAAATATTAATCTTAATTTCTAGCATAAAATATTTCATATTATGATAAGTACCTATTGCGAGATATTCAGTGGATTACCACTGCGGTCAGCTGTCTATTAAGACAGCTGACCGCTAGTGGCAAATTTCATGGACGCTACCGTGCTTCGGAGGGCACATCAAGCCTTGTCGAAGACCTTCAGGTGGCTTGAGAACATTCGACACAGGTTTGGCCACTAACCCCTCCACCAATCCGCATTGGAGCACCTTGGTGGAGTATGCTCTAGACCTCCCGCAGCTGTGTCTGTGGGGGAGACCCATGCCCAGCAGTGGGACGTCTATGGGTAGCAGCGAGACTACTGAACTGAAGTTACATTTTTGGGTTTCTGTAACGGCGCGATTTCATATACGAAAATCGCCAATGCGTTTAATAATTTCATGTTGTCTCCATTTCATGTTTCTAGGTCTGTTAGAGTAGGTCAGGTGTTTGATACGTGATGAGTATTACATATCTCGATTTTTCAAATTCACCTTATCTATCGAATGGTACGAGCAACTTGATCTTTAACACGCTTTTATTAGCTTGGTAATATGTATGTATATTTATATATGTTACGGAATCTTTAAACGTGATTTTCACCCCTATCAAAACCGATAACAATAATTTAAATAGTTTGTCCCATTATCCTGACCAAGATCTTCAGGATTAGCGATTTTCGGTGCTAAAAAAGCGTATTATGTAGTTATTGTAATTATTTCGAGTGTTTTTAATGTTGTTCCGTATGCATACAATTAACTCGAAATTCGCATGCGAAAATCTTAAATCATTTAAATTTTTAGTTAAAAATCGAAGGTTCAATGAGGGTTATTATTATCATTCTCAACCTTAATTATACATTCAATCAGACTAAGATTTTATCCAAATAAAGTGCCTTTTCAAAAATAATTTACTGCGTATTAACAAAAATGCTAATAATATACGCTTAATCTTATACACATAGCCATATTACACATCACTTAAATACATACTAAATAAATGTATACAAAAGCGTAACTATAAACTTACCTATAATAAGTAAACTCGCTCCCGCTACGTCGACGCTCGTCCGCTACACGATGACCGATACCTTAGTAAGCGTGACTAATTTTTGTTCTCAACACGATTGACAACATAATGTATTATTTTACTACCCTCAATATGATATCTTTATAAACATTGTAAGTGTATAATTTTAATAATATATGTGCTTATTACGCTTAGCGGCAAAATATTGTAATAGTTTAGTTTCTCTGTAAGTGAATTTTTGTAATTCTTAAGAGAAATAAAAATCTTGACATGTGATATTCCGTTACCCGACATGATATAATCTTTTACCCGACATGTGATATTCCGTTACCCGACATTATATCGTCGGTACAAAAGTCAACTAGCCAAACTGTAATTTTGGCAGATTTTACATGACATCAATATCTTGGCACAATGCATACTGTGGCAAAATATTGTATATGTGGCATTTCAAATATAAATGTTATTATTACAAACAGTTTTTCTGCATAACTGAAAAAAGTAAAAATTCTACATAAGTAAAATATACGTGAGATTAGTTAACTTAATTTACTGCCAAAATGACACTTTGGCTAGTTGACTTTTGTACCGACGATATAATCTTTTACCGGGGGATATTCTTACCTGACATATAATATCAGTGCCGTAGTCAGACCGCTGTAGGGTGAACGAGGTGGTAGCTCTGGCTTCCGAGTTAGCCATCAGGGCGTGGGATTTCCACCACGATACCCGTGCCGTTGGACGACCTTGAACAAGAGATTTACTTAGTTTTAACAACAGAATATATCAAGTGTAAAAAATGGTTGATAGATATGTTAATGCGCTCTGAAAAGTGACACACTGTTGTTGTTGCAACTCATAGAGTCCCACTGCTGGGCTCGGGACTCCCCCACAGACATATCTGCGGGAGGTCTAGAGCATACTCCACCACGCTGCTCCAATGCGGCCCTAAATATAGCTGGTGAAAACTGGGTGTAATGCCTATCCTTTCAAGAAAATATCGGCGTCATGTTATGTATACCTACAGTGCAGGGATTTGAAAAGTAATTTTTTTTTTAATAATATAGACGGACAGACATACGGGCCACCTGATGGTAAATGGTCACCATCGTCTATGGACACGTGCGAAACCAGGGGTAACACAGGTGCGTTGCCTGCCTTGAAGGAAGCGTTTCACACTCTTTTTGAAGCGCTCCATGTCGTAGCTCGAAGGGAAAACCTCAGTCGGAAGCTCATTCCACAGACCAGTTCGCGCTAAAAAAGACCGCGAGAAACGTACGGTGGTAGTAGGCCATGAGTCGATTCGGTGTGGATGAAACTTCAGACCTCGGCGTGTAGTGCGATAGTTGAATGAGGTTGGTTATTATTTATTAGTTGTATTTACAGTTACAGTATTTGAGTTCAACTTGTCGCAACGAAGATGTCTGGCCCGATCGAGGCACGCAATCAAATTCATGCAGTCCAGTGAGTTTTAGCGGGACGCGCAAGTAATGAATCGATTTTTATAACGCTTTTTTTATGTTTATAATGAGTGGCAGTATGGAGCTGCATGCTAGTTGTTTATTTTGTAAACTTATTTAGATTTTATATTCCAAAACACTAAAACATAAAAATATTGCTTTGTACAGAAATCTGTGAGTATAAATTTCTACCGTTAAATCAATACAATGACATTCGTAGACTGAGATTACTTACATATCAGTGATATACGTATAAAATTCGCCAACATATAAAGTACCTTACTAATCGCGACACGCCTAGTCAACGTGGCATTGAACACGTTCGTAAACTAAGGTGATGTTATTATTTATGTGTGAAAATATACCACAAAACACAAGTTTTGCCATAAAATGCCTGTCTGAAAAATGAATATTTGATGAATATTGCCTTTTAAATTTAGGATTTGCTTAAATAAATGGAACCTAACGAATCGTGACAGGCCTGGCCAATGCGGGCCACGGTTGAACGCACCTGTGCGCTGAGTGGCGCAAAAATGTTTGAAAACCCCAGTAACTCCAGCCTTTATTGTACATTCTAATTTTGAGGCACGCCTAACCTGAATTCCTGCCAAAATGGCGGTTGCAGTTTTTTCTATGCATGAAAAGTTTTCTATTTCATTTTGTGGGAATCAAACGAGCATGCAATTCATTTGGTTTGAGCCAAACCACAATTGTAAATCAACTTCAATTGACACGAACGAATTCGGTCAGAGTTAGGTAATTTTAAAGCTTTTACTACTTTTTAAATGCATAGAGAACAGATCAAAAGGATTTAAATTAAACTGCCTGAATTGATGAATAGCGAATTTTAGGGTCCAACCTTGCTAGTCCAAGCTAGTACAAAACCCTCCGAAGCACGAAAGTGCGCAGTAAATCTCGCCAGTATCTCGCTCGGTCACAAGTAGTGTAGTGTTTGGGTGTCCATTATAGTAAATAAAACACGCCTTTGATCAAGTTTGATCACTCAATAGGTGAAGTAGGTAATGCGTCCGGCGCACGTCCGGACTCGCTCACAGCTAGCGCGTGACTCCTGGCCGATGCCCGGACCCACATATACTACAGGTAGTAACCATACTATACCCATGTAATAGGTAGTGAGCCTATTGCCATACACCGGGCAAAAAACCAGACTTCGAGCTGCTACTGGGAATTTCAAATAAGAAAAACTTTGTACTTGTTCCGACCCGCGGATCAAAGGACCTGCACATAAGCAGTCGGGGTTCGACCACTAGGCAATTCGATAAGCAAGGTGACTTTTTCACTCGGAACTTTTCTTCTAATAAGTCTCAAAAGGTGGCTCATTTCACAGGCGCGAAAAAGCTAAAGATATTCTTATAAAATAATTCCCTGCCAAACTTTTTAACCCTCTCTTCGCCCTCCGGGTATTAATCATCTGTAGACGGTTAACGCGTCTGAACTTAATAACTAGAATTTGCGTAGTTAGGAGATTATAACCCTATAACAGAGCGAACCCTTGTTTAGTGCTAAGTATTGTATCTTAGGGCTAATCCTTGGAAGGGTTGTGAGTATCATCATAATTTGTAGGTACGGAGTTCGTTAATTGAAGGACGGTTGACTGAGTTATATCATACAAGATTTACCCGCAGCTCTGCCTGTATTAAATCATTTTCCATGCCCAAGTTTATTACTACCTCAATTATTAAGGTATGAAAATATAATTACACTAGTGGACTAGCTTCGCTCGCGTGGAATTAGATATAACAATAGTTTCGTTTACACCTAGTAATATTATATAGCCTAAGTCACTCGGTGAAGATGCAGCTTTCTAATGATGAAAGAATTTTTGAAATCGGTCCAGTAGTTTTTGTGTGAAAACATTACAAACACATCATTCCTCCTTATAATATTAGTATAGATTGGTAAAGATATATTGTTTCTCCACCAATCTGCACTGGAGCAGCGTGGTGGAGTATGCTCTAGACCTCCCGCAGCTGTCTGTGGGGACACGTGCCCAACAGTGGGACGTCTATGGGTTGTAGGTTGTATCTAAAATATAAAAAGCATTTCTGCAAGCAACACCAAAGAACTTCTCGCAGTACGGCCGATCAAATTCCGAGATATATGGTTATGGTTTAAGATTTTTGTTTCTTAATAAGAGTTACAACTCACTTAGCTTAAGAAATAACAAATATTTTAATCTAGTATATAATTACATCTAGTACAAGAAGCATAAGAAGTGACATATAGGGTTAATAATAATAATATTAACATACTCGTATAATCGATTGAATGTTGATCGATACTAAATCGATTAAAAATCGAACGAAAACAAGTATAAAAGAGTGTGTTAGGTATGCATAGCTCCTCTCAGTTGTATGCGGAGCCATCTTTCCTGTATTTGAAGTCCTTTGTTTTTCTAAAAGTTTTGTATTAGTCAAAATCGGTCGTATCAGATTTCCGATGGCGACTGAGTTATACCTATTTACGCGACCACTTTCATTCTAAACACGTTATGCGGGTTGGCGAAGTTGTTCTATTTTTATTATTTTATAAATAAAACAGATTATTATTAGTACTTAAACAAAGGATTACGGATATTTTTAGACGACACAGATTTAACAAAAATTAGACATGGTTCACAAATACATTTTTAATTTACTTGGGTATGTAATGTTACGAACCAATTTGCAATTCAGGCCGAAGACGAATTAAATAAATATATAAATAAATAAATATCTTGGACATTCTCACACACGGCTATCTGACCCCAAAGTAGGCGCGAGCCTGTGTTATGGGTGTCAGAGACTGATATACATACATAGATATTTTTAAATACATACTTAAATAGATAATATTAACATCATAGATAATATAAAACAGAACTTATACAAGTGTTCGTCACACGAATATTTGTCCTGAGTGGGATTCGAACCTACGACCCCTGGCGCAACAGGTACGGTCACTACCGATTGCGCCAACGGGCCCGTCTATATTAAAATATTCCTGGAATTTATGGATGTTCAATTGATCTATTATGGTCCAAGATCCCAGTGCCGCCAGACGTTACTTATTTTCTCACAAACAATTTATATGGGATAAGCTAGTGTTAGTACATACATTGAGCGTGTGCATACTCGCTAGCTTGGGTAGACGGCCAATTCATTGGTATCAGATGCTGAAAATCGAAAATTTCAGTACCAACTTTTCTTATTTTCTCATGGCTGATTTTCACATATGTTTTAGTTAGTTATGTTACAAATTAATAATAACTATTGCCAGACACCTTCCGTCGGCCCTTACCCTTGCCAGACGCCTTAAAAATCCAGAAAAAATGATGTAAGTTTACTTATTTTCTCAAGCTTGATTTTTATGCACGACACTTGGGGAACTATTTCAACACTGTTAGTCAGCAGCCAGACCAATTGGATGGGCCAAACATCCAGCCAGACACACATAAAGTGTCGCTAGTAGTCCGGTCAATTTAGAAAATTGAAATAAAGAAAATTCCGACAGAGCCAAATCTTCGTAGAGACCTTAGGTTTACCACAAGGAATAAAGTGTCAAAAGTCCCAATCAGTCCCGTGCGCTTAGGGACTTATTCGGGGCCCAAGGTCAAAATTTTAGGTATTTTGGATTTTTCTCGAAAACGGTAAGTTTTATCGAAAAAGTACCTAAGAGCAAAGTTGTAGATCTTAAAATTCTCTATAAAAATGGTCTCTACGATTTTTTTTCTAAGACCCACTATTTTCCAGATATTGCGCTTGTAAGAATCATGTTCTACATAGTATGCACACATATGCCACGTATATACATATTTAGGTACTCAAACAAGCAAAAATGCCTACTCGTGTCTCTTTTATGTATACATTATACTATTCTAAGAAAATTTACTCTAAAATGACCGCCGGTCCCTTACCGAATCCCCTCTACTTGAATAACAGATATTTAACATTTGTAAAAAATACACGAAACAAAAAGCAAGTACAGCTATCTTGTCTTCCTCCAACATCGGCATCTGCTACTCAACATTTGTTTCGAGTATACTATCAAGTTCAGACATGGCAAGGCAATGAACTGAACCCTGAAGACTGGGGTTGGAAATTGATAAATAATACTTTGGAACCGATTCGAAATTTACTGCCCCCTGCTCTCCTCTCTTGTATACGTGGCATATGTGTGCATACTATGTAGAACATGATTCTTACAAGCGCAATATCTGGAAAATAGTGGGTCTTAGAGAAAAAATCATAGAGACCATTTTTATAGAGAATTTTAAGATCTACAACTTTGCTCTAAGGTACTTTTTCGATAAAACTTACCATTTTCGAGAAAAATCCAAAATACCTAAAATTTTGACCTTGGGCCCCGAATAAGTCCCTAAGCGCACGGGACTGATTGGGACTTTTGACACTTTATTCCTTGTGGTAAACCTAAGGTCTCTACGAAGATTTGGCTCTGTCGGAATTTTCTTTATTTCAATTTTCTAAATTGACCGGACTACTAGCGACACTTTATGTGTATCTGGCTGGATTTTTGGCCCATCCAATTGGTCTGGCTGCTGACTAACAGTGTTGAAATAGTTCCCCAAGTGTCGTGCATAAAAATCAAGCTTGAGAAAATAAGTAAACTTACATCATTTTTTCTGGATCTTTAAAGCGTCTGGCAAGGGTAACCGCCGACGGAAGGTGTCTGGCAATAGTTATTATTAATTTGTAACATAACTAACTAAAACATATGTGAAAATCAGTACTGAGACTTTAATTTGTCACTCTCAATCGTACAAATAATGACCTCACGCTCTATACCTAGCGGCACTTTATATGTGTCTGGCTGGACGTTTGACCCATCCAATTGGTCTGGCTGCTGACTAACAGTGTTGAAATAGTTCCCCAAGTGTCGTGCATAAAAATCAAGCTTGAGAAAATAAGTAAACTTACATCATTTTTTCTGGATCTTTAAGGCGTCTGGCAAGGGTAAAGGCCGACGGAAGGTGTCTGGCAATAGTTATTATTAATTTGTAACATAACTAACTAAAACATATGTGAAAATCAGCCATGAGAAAATAAGAAAAGTTGGTACTGAAATTTTCGATTTTCAGCATCTGATACCAATGAATTGGCCGTCTACCCAAGCTAGCGAGTATGCACACGCTCAAAGTATGTACTAACACTAGCTTATCCCATATAAATTGTTTGTGAGAAAATAAGTAACGTCTGGCGGCACTGGGATCTTGCTCTATTACCAATGTCCTTGTGATTTTTCCTTAACATAAATACATAACGTCACGCCTGCATTTCCCTGAAGGGATAGCCAGAGGTCACCAATTTTTCATCAGTTACAGTCAGCGAGACAGACACACAGAGAGAGGCAGTCACTCCCTAATCACATTTTTATAAAAGCTTTACGACAAAAGAATTGCTTTCTCGATGTCATGTCTACTTGTTCCTGTGTCTACATCATAAAGGGGCCGCTCGATCCGGGGTGAACATAAAAAAATTGTAAAACAAAAGGGTCCGGTACCCTTGTCAAGCAAATCTGACTTGATGACATATCCGACAACGGGAGCGAGTTTGCGGCTTTTTAATGCCCCTGTAGGCTCTGGATATCGGATACGGATACGGATAGGAATGAAAACGGACATCGGTGATAGTTAAGTAGCTGAATTCTTCTCTCGAAACGGTCCGGGTTCAAATCTTAGCGGTAGGTACAAATTACTTTACTGCGCTGTACCAATGATAAGGATGGTTTAGTGCAATCCACGTTCTAAAGCGACGGAAGACTGATTCGGCTCGCGGCTCACATTCAAAGGGTTAAATCTCATCTGTAGGGATGGCACCATTGACTATTTTAAAACTTAGATAAACTAGAAAATTTGTGTAAAAATGTTTCTCACGATGAAATGTTTCTCATGATGAAATGTTTCCTCACGATGTCCTTTACTGCTGAACAAGATAACTTTGACGACTACGTGGTGCGGTGGTGAGAGACCCTGACTACCGAGCCGCGGGACCAGATTCGAATCCCGGTCGGGGCAGATAATTATTTCGCAGATAAATATTGGAATGCTGTCTGCCACACTGTCAATAGATGCGCTGACATTAATTCTTAATGTAATGTGATCAAATTATAAAAATTGTAAATTTTGAAAAGAGTAACTACCGAGTTTCTTACCGTGTTCTTCTCGGTAGCATCAACTTTGTGAACCGGCGGTAGATAAAAAATGTTATGACGTTCATTAAGCGTATACAAAATACCATAAAATATAATGAAAAATAAATGAATCTGAAATCTGAATCTTAACTTGATTACATACATAATTTAAAACGTTATAATATACATATTTTATACCGTAAATGGTAAATGGCGTTGACTACAATATCCTACCTCCAACAGCGACACAGGTGAGGTTGACTTCCGTGCCCTCGTCGTAGGGCCCCAGGACTCCGCCCTGGACCTCCGTGCCCTCTTGATTGAGCACGATTAGCCTCTCTGGCGGTACTGGGGAAAACACACAAGCTTAACACACACTTTAACACAATATTTTTTTTTGTGTACTAGATACTAGCAGATACCAAACGAACATTCAGTTCCGTACCGCTTATGACATCTGTGACAAATGAGAAATAGTATTGTGACTGGAAGTGTTAATTTAAATGTTATGTATAAATAAATGGACACAACCCGTAGAAGACAATGAATGATACCCGTTTAAAACCAAATAACTTAATCTATATATATAAAAGGAGAAGGTGACTGACTGACTGACTGACTGACATATCAACGCAGGGCCTAAACTATAAGGGCTAGAAACTTGAAATTTTGCACAGGGGTTCCTTTTATAGCGTAGGGGAGCACTAAGAAAGGATTTTTGAAAATTCATCCCCTAAGGGGGTAAAACGGGGGTGCAATATTAGTATGAAACTTTGCCGTTTTTGAAGTCAAGTTGGCAACCCGAACGCGGGCAGACATCGTTAATGGGTCTAATTCTACGCGAGCGAAGCTGCGGGCGTCCACTATCAAAAATAAAGCAAATATTTTTAAATAAAATTTAAATAAAACTGTGAGACTATCATTAAATAAGGCCCGTGCCTTCGCATATAAAATCGGTCAAGAGCGAGTCGGACTCGCACAAGTTCTGTACGAGCGATTTTTTAGCGACCAAAGTAACACGCATTCTGTGAAAATTTCAAGTAGGTAGACACCTACTTGAAATTTTTCAAGAGGAGTTTTCCGTTCATGAGATAGATGTGTGACCGACAAACAGACAGACAGACAGCGGAGACATATTAATAGAATTTGGTTTTCACCCTTTGCGTAGGGAATCCTAAAAAACGAGTGTTCCGATTCAGAAGTTTGGTTATTACTGAAGTTTATGAGGAAAACCGTTAAGGTTATAGAAAATTACTTTTTCCAACACCCTGCCTTCTACATGGTTTATTACAGCAGCCTGCAACGCATTAGCAACCAATTCAGTTCACGGTCACTCATCTTACAACGGGCTTAAAAATAAATAAATATATACCTGTTTATTAAATGGGTGGGTTTTATATTATGGTTATTTATTTTAGGTGTGTTATAAAATATATTAAAAAAAAGTGCAATTGTTGAACAAGCGTGGCCTCCGTGACGTCACTCCAAGCAAGGGATCCTGCGGAAGATCAGCGCTGGTCGTGCTCGAACTTCCAGCATATGCTGAGCAGGATCCTATTTGTTAGCAGTACCACTAAGTTACGTTACCTATTTGTTTTAATTACTTGAAAAACTTGTATTTATTAAACTTGTATTTATTAAACTGTTGTGTACTGAAACGAATAAACTATATCTATTCTATTCTATTGAAGACTTGGGGCATACCCCAAACGATGTTGTGTTGAAGGTCAATCCCATAGTGTCGGGACTTTTCAGGCCTCCCGGACTATGCGACTCTTGCAGACCAACTTTCGATCGCTACCTATGTAGCTTAGCAAATATTCTATGGATATCCACTCAATGTATAAGGAAAACGGGCGAAAAAGGAGGATAATTGTATCGCTAGACGCCTTGCCCACCCAAGTTGATTTATAGAAGCAATTACTGTATCTCTCTCATGTTGGCTTCCTATTTTTCTTAAGCGTATAACTTACTGTAATTAATGTTCTACAACGCAATTAATCTTTCATCAGTTAGCTAACTGAAGTGAAAGAATTTTGCATGCCAGAGAGTTTTCTATAATTCAAATGAAATCCTTGAAATATTGACCGCATGTGGGATGAAAAACTTTATTTGTGCATTATTGTAACAAAGATAACACACAGACTATAACTAAACTATAACTAACTTACAAAGATAACTTATGCCTAAACATTATCCCTGTTGCAGTGCAGTGTTAGTGCTACGGTAGCCCCTGCCTGTCGTAAAAGGCGACTAAAAGGGGACTTCTGGGGTTGTGGGCGGTGAGAGGGAGCGAATCGTCCATTAAGTGACCCCGGGAAAGACGCTGTATACTACACAGCGCCAAGCCAAATGTCCTGGGTTCTATTCCCGTTTCGGGCAAAGTATAATTAGGTTTTCTTACCTGAATTTTCCAGTAGTAGCTCAGATTTGGAATTATGTCCGGGTTATGGCAATACCACCAGTATGGGACCTAAACATGTTGAAAGGTGGGTGTAGCCCACCTCTGCCTACACCACCACCACCACAACCCAATCTTTGTCCCACTATTGGGCACGGGTCTCCTCTCAGAATGGGAGGGATTAGGCCTTAGTCCACCACGCTGGCCAATGCATTTTGGGGTAAATTAGGGCGAGATATTCGTACATACATAGATATAGATACATCATGTTTTATTTTTTGCACGGATTGTTAAAATATTCACCTGTCGGTCATATTTTTCTAACCTCCCAGTGAACTTGAACTTTATAAATTAAATTTTGTCCCCATAAATGTCACTCCTGGGTACAATTAATTTAAAGTTTCGTCATTAAAAGTAGCTAACTTCGCCTTAAACATTTTCTGTCATAAATAACCGCGTTGAAAATGAACAGTAAATATTATTATTATGATGAGCTATTACAAAAACTATTGTAATTAAGAATTACGTAGCATAACATCACGCTTGTACCCGCGAAGTGGTAGGCAGAGGTGTCTATACATCCATTTTTCACCAGTTATGTTTAGGTCCCATGCAATAGGTGGTGAGCCTATAGGCACCGGCACAAATCCAGACTCCAAGCTGACTGAAAATTTCACGTTAGAAAAACCCAATGATACTTTGCCCGATCAGGGGATCGAACCCAGGACCCCTTAGCAATCGCGCTTGCTACCACGAGACCACAATAAGACAACATTTTTGTACTAAAAACTAAAAAAAAACGCTTTTTTAGATAACCGAACTAAAATGTAGAATTTTCTTTTTTTATATATATAATTATTGCATTGTCATCGGTCCTTGCTAAGTGTGCAAAGTTTCAAATTAATCCAACGCTTTGAAGTGGGCCAAAATAACTTTCAAAGATTCCGTTACATACATACCAAGCGAATAAAATCGTGGTAAAAAGCAAGCTGATTTACTCAACCAAAAAAATTATAATGTAAGTCCTACCGACAATAATAATATCGTAATTATATTAACGTCCCATATTAACGTTCGATTATTATAGTTGGTAAACTTCCGAAGACGAATTTCCATTTTATTTATTAGTATAGAAGAATTAAGTAGTATTCAGGATATTTTGTTAAATAACATTTAATAAAGACGCGGTTAAATGTTATACACTTTATCTTCAGCTCTGCGCAAACAGTCCCTCCGTAGTCCTTGTACGAAGCAAATATTATATCCCAAGGTGTAAAATTAATAAAATATCTGTAAAACATTTTTATAAAATACAATTTGTTAACCCTCGTAACATTTCGGCCGTCCGTTAATCAAGGATGCCGGTTGCATGTGCTGGCTCGGTGCCAAGGGGTTTTTACGGATACAAAAAAATATATTGTTTTGTACGAGCAGGAACGGGTTAAAATGAAATGAAAAAAAAAAACAGTATGAACTTTACAATTACAGATGGGACCGTTTTAGACAACGTACGAGTAGGTACATGGAATTCGACACGCGAGTTTGCTGGAATGGCGCGAGCGGTTCCGGGTTCATTTCCCGTGCAGGCCATTATTATTGGGAGTAGTTATAAACAGTTCCGGGTTCTTAACTCTCATCCGGTAATTTATGTGTGTGTATTACATATTTGTATTGCGTGTTAGTCTATCTAATGGTAAATTTACCTGATCATATAAAGAAGTGCGACAGGATATTTGTGTTTAAAATGAAATTAAAACAACATGTAGTGACTATGTTAAGAAGAAATTAGAGAAGTGAATTGTAAACATTTTATGTTAAAGGCATTATAGGCAAACACTTACTTTTATTTTGTATCTCATTGTAAATGGAACTTATGTTTTTTATAGAATAAATTCTTTAAACCTAATGGTTCACGAGTCGGGCAAAATTATTCGGGTTTTCTAACTTGAATTTTTTAGTACATAGTAGCCAACATTTGTTTGTCGTGGTAGGTTGTTCGTCGCTACTTGCTTTTCTTATTAATGTTGACAAATATATAATACTTACTTAGAACCGTCAAGTTAAGCCGCGTGTTCTTAGTGGGAGACTTTATAAAGTCTACTCTGCACCTATACTGTCCACTATCTTCAGGCCTGAAACAAAATGTTACAGATTAGGCTTGACCACTGATTTGTCCCACTGTTGAGACTACCGAGAATACTCGTTTCTAGTAGACATATAGACATATTATGTACTAATCGATATATATTCATATGGGTTTAAGTTTCTAAAAGACCTTCTGTGAATTGAAAATTATACATACATACTTACTAAATTTTTTTTAAACCGTCAGTTGTGTGGCCCGATTTGAACCTGGATCCAGTCAATTAGTCCAGATTTTTGAGCTAACACAAAATTTTATGGGCTCGCAACCTTTATACAGATTTCATCAACTCAATATAAGTTTCTTAAGTTATAAATATAGACTCTACCAAGTTTTTATAAGTTTCAAAACATAATAAATACTAAGTTATAAAGTTGCCTTACTCCCAAGTTTAGTTCAATAGGAAGTCATAAGTTAAATAAATAAATAATAAATATCTTGGACATTCTCACACACGGCCATCTGACCCCAAAGTAGGCGCGAGCCTGTTATATGGGTGTCAGAGACTGATATGTAACATACTTTGATATTTTTAAATACATACTTATAATATGTATTGACATAGACCGAACAAATACAAGTGTTCGTCACACCAATATTTGTCTTGACTGGGATTCGAACCCACGACCCCTGGCGCAACAGGCAGGGTCACTACCGATTGCGCCAACGATCCCGTCAAATTGTTGAGATAACTGTGACTACAACCACAATATAGCTATCATACTACAACTCAAGTCTTCAGTTTAATCACATAACACAACATCACGCCTTTATTTCACCGAAGGGTTAGGCAAGTGTGTAGTACACCCACCTTCACCAGCTACATTTAGGTACCATGTAATAGGTGAGCTTATTGGCATCCACCGGGCACAAATACAGACTCCGAGCTGCTACCGGGCATTGCGAATCATAAAAACCCAATAGTTCTTAATTTAAATTCTTGCTAAGGCCGCCTGAAATCTCTGACATAGCTTAACGACTGTTATCTTACGATGAAAACAAGGACCGACAGCTTAACATGTCCTCAGAAGCACGGAGCGCACAATAAAAATCTATCGCCATAATAAGGTCAGCAGAATTAAAATTTATATCGTAAAAATTGCTACAAAAGATTATATCGTTTTAATGGCTTCATTTGCAGTCCAATATGACTATTTTGGGTTTTTTACCCCCGGCGGAGTTGTCTTAAAGTGTGTGGTGAAAATGTGCTCTCAAAAGGAGTATTTTTGCAGTTTCACGGTTCACTATCTGATGATAATAATGAAAACTTATTGTAATAAAAGTATTACAGCTAAGTCATAATTTTCACTTATGTTATGTGAACCTACTTATACCCTAGACTTAACTGGTCTATAGGTAAGCATAAACTATAAACCGATTTAAATGAAATTTGGTACACATATAGTCTAGAGCCTGAGAAAGGACATAGGCCACTTTTTAATTACATAAAAGTGTTGTAAAGGGTTGAAAAGGGGGATGAAAGGTTGTATAAAAGTATTGTCATTTTCACAGCTAGAAGCATAACATTTATATTTTAAGCTGTTGATTAGATATATAAATAAATATGACATTCAAAGTTTGTAAAAATGTTACTACACATAGGGGATAGCACATTTACGGATTCATTACAAACTTGTGGAGCTAAAGTTAACGCTTTATGAAGGATCTACTATTATGTCTAATTCCACGCGAGCGAAGCTGCGAGTTTCCACTAGTTTAATATTTGTTTGTAAACTTCTATGTACCAATAAGTAAATAAAATAAAATAAAAAACAATTATATCTACTAATAACATAAATCAAAAACCATTTGCAGGTTATACCACCTATGAATGAATGGTTTTATGAAAACATCTAAGATCTTTCAAAGCGTTTCTATACAAGCATGTATGAATATACGCCCCAGTTCACAGGAACACGATCCGACCAGTGCTTTCATACTCACTGGTTTACAAATAAACATGTATTGAATTTGGTAATGAGCTTTTAAAAATGTTTGGGTTGATGCAATGAGGTGCGCTAGACGTGTGCCGGTTTCACAGTCACGCTTGAGACGGCGAATCGCGATTTTTTTATTGTATGAATGAATTAATTTTATTTGCGTAAAAGCATGCGTGGAAAAAAAAGATCATATTTAATGGTAAAAAAATTAATTTGCATACTGCATGTTGCCTATTATTTCGGCTGTCGCATAAAAATTGTATGATATAAGAATTAAATTTCATAACTTCGAGAAGGTTCAAGAATCGAAATTCGAATTCAAATCATTTTGAAATTTTAAAAACAATGTTTTTTACTGGATGTTTAAAAAAATGCAGGATGCTGAAAATAAATGTTCGAAATCTACATTCCGATTTCAAACATTCTTGGTTAAATATAGTTCTTATAAGGCCGACTACGCCGCTCGCAGGACTGACAAGTGACGGGTAGATAACAAAGGTCTTCGAGAGACGACTCGGAAAATAGAGCACATAGAATTAAGAAACTAGGAAACTACTTGATTTCATGGGCACATGACTGAGAGTAGAGCTTATTGAAGGATGCATATAATATCCTTTACCGTCAGCCTATTCCACACGCTCAGTCACTCAACGCACTACGCAGATAACTATGCCCGGTATTTCGCTATGCGAACAAATCAGATATCACGAAATCTGTAGACGAACAAAGCTCAACAACATATTACGGATGACCTGAAGTAGATGGGCGGAAACCGCTGGATCAGAATGCATAGGACCAGTTGGAGTGCTGTCATTTAGGAGGCCAGTCCACCAGTGGCCTTCAAAAGGCTGATGGATGCATGACCAGCAATGATTATGAAAGGGTGGATGGATGGATGGATGTCTTTGACGGGCCCGTTGGCGCAATCGGTAGTGACCCTGGCTGTTACGCCAGGGGTCTTGGGTTCGAATCCCACTCAGGACAAGCAATAGTGTGACGAACACTTGTGTTTGTTCTGTGTCTGGATGTATGTATTTAAAAATATCTATGTATGTATATCAGTCTCTGACACCCATATTACAGGCTCGCGCCTACTTTTGTGTCAGATGGCCATGTGTGAGAATATCCATGATATTTATTATTTATGTCTAAGGTGTTGCGCATTTAGCGGGTTAGCTGCACGCGCTGCAAGCGTGACAGTGAATTCCCGCGTGAAATAAGTTGTTTGAGCATTGAAGCGAGGCCTTTTTGTTCGGTGTTTTGGGGTTGCTTAAAACAATAGTGAATTAGGAATAACTGCGTTATTGAAATGTGCATCTGGCTTGAATCAATGCCGGTTCATTGACTCGTGAACTCGAATTGTTTATGTTTTTTGCAGTAGAACTGTCGAAAACGAACTTTATAGACTGTTGTCTTCATTGCCTGTCTATGGGTCGTAACTGTGACTCAAGCTAGATGTCCTGATTTCCCCCGGGTCAAACAAAGCATTATTTGGGTTTTGCTAATTTGAAATTCCCAATAGTAACTCTGTCTGGATATGTGCCCGGTGTGAAATAGCTTCACCAACTATTACGAGGAACCTAAACATAACTGGTGAAATGTGGGTGTACTCCACATCTCTGCCTACTCCTTTGGGGAAATATAGGCGTTATGTTGCGATAGTACAGTTCACAGTATGTAGTACACCAAAGCAATTTATAATCATATTTGTATCTAATTCGATTCATATCATAGTCTGATTCTAACGATGTACCTACATTTAGCAGCCGGCTAAATTAGGTTTGCTATCAAAAACTTACTGCGTTTGTTCGTTCGTTCACTGTCATGATTCGGTTTACTGTAATGGGGTATTAGTAGCTTTTGTTTGATCACCAGGTGTGGTGAAATGGTCAAATGTGTGACAAAAATTAACATAAGTCGGTTCTCATCATTCCCAGCCAGCATTCCAGCACTTCGAACAGTAATGAAGAAAGATCAGTGTGACGTCACGCCGCCCGCGTGTCCAGCCAGTAATTGAGTATGTTACCTCAACTTGGTCAGCACTAAAACCGCAGGCTTGGTGTTGCTCCGGAAGGTGGCTCTCGCGCCCAAAGTTGCCGGGTCTGACCAGTGTGACGTCACGCCTTCCCGTGTGTCGAGTCTGTGGACAAAGTCAAAGTCAATTATATTTTGATGGCACTAGAAAGGGGTTAGTAACCTTCCCGATTGATTTGAGAGGTTTGATATAAGATATCAAAGGAATTTGTTATGCCGACACTAAGTGCGCTTAAGACAGGAAGACACACAACAAGCAGTAACGAAGTTTCAATAAACACTTATTAATTTAAACCGTGTAACTTATAACAAGGCACCCAACTTTTCACATCACGGAGACGCACCATAAGTGTTTATGATGAAGTGAATAAAGTTTAAAATAGATAAAACATCAGTCGTTGTGAGATGACAGAGCTTGAGCCGAAAACCGGTCTAGAGTTTCAAATACACCGCCAGCCTTATTTTGTAGGTTAAACCGTGACGCATACAGAACAACCCTCATCAAAGTCACGTTACTATTGATTGTTTATCAAACAATTTATGTTCCGGTTTGAAATGTAAACTTAAGAGGACTCCAGTCGACCGTCACTTTTGAAGAATAGGTTTTTACCAAAAATATTGCCGTCGCGCTGAGCCCGCCGATCGGCCTTTCCATGTGTTAGTGAAAAGATTACGCATGTGTGCGTGCGCCTGGAGAAGCTATCCCGCGGGCCCCGCGGCGCGGCGGCTAGCTCGCATCGCATCGCATGGCCCCTCGCAGTCGGCGAGTTCATAGATTAAAGTATACATATACTAACGTAGGCGAGTAGAAGTATCGGTGTTAGCAGTGTTGTTGTTATTTCGTTTATTCCATGCGGAACTTTATTTGCGAGTAAGGGAAAGACTATGATTGGTTGGCTTGATATTGTGCAATACATCTATACTAATATTATAAAGAGGAAAGATTTGATTGTTTGTTTGTTTGTTTGTTTGTTTGCATCGAATAGGCTTCAAAACTACTGAACCGATTTGAAAAATTCTTTCACTGTTGGAAAGCTACACTATCCCCGGGTGACAGGCAAAATTTTATTTTGGAAAAAAATAGGGTTCCGTAAGATATTCGGGTTTTTCGGACACAAGGTGTAAAAAATCAACCAGAAAAGTTACTTATTTTGCGTACGCTGCCTAAACTATAAAAGATAGAACCATAAAATGTTCTAATTAATTGTAGATCTTATAAATATCTATAAAAAAGTCCGCGACACACTATACCTATCTATGTCGAGTGAGGCACAACAACCATTTTTTTATCTTGAATTTTTTTTGGACTACAGTTTATGTAGATAATATTTGGTCTTTGAATGATTAAAATTGGACGTTGGGTTTTGAAGTGTCTGTCTGTCTGTCTGTTACTACAGAACCGATTTAAATGAAATTTGGTACACAGTCTAGAGCCTGACAAAGGACATAGACACTTTTTAATTGGAAAAAAGTGTTGTAATGGGTCGAAAAGGGAGATGAAAGGTTGTATGAAGGTATTGTCATTTTCAGAACTAGAAGCATAAAACTTAAATTTTAGGCTGTTGATAAGGTATAATCCTTACTAATCCTATCCTACTAATATTATAAAGGGGAAGTTTGTAAGTATGTATGTATGTATGTATGTATGGATGGATGTGTGTTACTTTTTCACGTAAAAAGTACTGAATGGATTTTAATGAAACTTTACAATAATGTAGCTTATACATCAGAATAACACACAGGCTAAAATTTATAAAGATATTGTGTGAATTGTCCAAAATATGACGATAAGTGTCAAATAAGTAAGTAGGAAAAAATCTACCATCTGCGAGCTATTCTGGCGTGCGCTGCCAAAACTACTGGACCGATTTCAAAAATTCTTTCACCATTAGAAAGCTGCATCTTCACTGAGTGACATAGGCTATATAATATTACTAGACGTAAACGAAACTATTGTTATAATCTATATATTGTAAAATAAAGTCGTGTTAAATTTTTATTTTTTTAGTAACCTGACGCAAATAGGGTTTATGTGTGTGTATTATAATTTTGATTTTTATATAAAATACCCGTGCGAAGCCGGGGCGGACCATCTTCTATATATATAAAAGGAGAAGGTGACTGACTGACTGACTGACTGACTGACTGACATATCAACGCAAGGCCTAAACTATAAGGGTTAGAAGCTTGAAATTTTGCACAGGGGTTCCTTTTATAACGTAGGGGAGCACTAAGAAAGGATTTTTGAAAATTCACCCCCTAAGGGGGTAAAACGGGGGTGCAAAGTTAGTATGAAACTTTGCCGTTTTTGAAGTTAGTGAATGTCTAAATCCACGCGAGCAAAGCTGCGGGCGTCCACTAGTTTTTTATAATCAGTGTGGATATTTATCTCATTTTTCCTTTACTTATGAATATATTCCTACTTTATACATATTTGTTTAGCGGCTACTTACCATTTTCTAACGGTCCTCCTAAGATAGTATTTTTTAAACTTATGGGTGTCCATATGTCCATCTGCACGATGGATTAAATAAAATTCGGTCAAATGCGTACGAGTCGAACTCGTATACTCAGAGTTCCGAACCACCGAACGATACTAAAGCGAGCAGTGTCGAGCAGTGTGTGTTGCCAGTGATGACGTATGGATCCGAGACGTGGTCCTTTACAGTCGGTCTGATCCGCAAGCTCATAGTCGCTTAGCGCGCTATGGCGCTCCATAGCATAGCTCTCTAGCTATGTTTGTATTTCTCTACGGGACAGGATTCGCAATGATGAAATCCGTAGACGAACAAAGTTTACTGACAAAGCTCGAAGGATCAGCGAACTGAAGTGGCAATGGTCAGGCCACGTCGCTCGACGGACTGATAACCGCTGGGTAACAAAAGTCCTCGAGTCCATATTGGAAAACGAAGTATTGGCCGCCCTCCCACGAGGTGAACTGACGACCTGAAGAACACAGCGGGAAACCGTTGGATTCAGAGGGCGCAGGATCGGGAGGAGTGGTGTTGATTGAGGGAGGCCTATGCCCAGCAGTGGACCCCAAAGGGCTGATGGATGGATGGATGAAAACAAGACAGAACAACACGTGATTAATAAGTAAATTTTTTTATGGGTACAGGATAGCAAACGAGCTTGCAGCACCACCCATCCGCTGCCGCCCATGACAACTGTGACTGACTTTGAACAAGACTCAATTAGGGACTGGGATGGTTAGTCCAATTAGTTGAGAAAGTTAATTAGAACATTAGTTGGTCAGTTCGTTAGTAGGTATGAGGACTGGGGACTGTTAGTGATAGTTAGTCCTGTTAGTTGGTGTTAGTAATAGTCCAGTTAGTACTTGTAAGTAGGAGTCTCGTTCTAAGTCAGTCACAGATGTGTTGCTACCCTTGAGGACTAAGATGGTCGCCTCTAAAGAAGTGTAACCGGAATCCACACACTGTCCGGTAAATGTGCCAGATTCACAGAATCAAAAATTTGACATTTTTAAAGTCCCTTTGAAAACATGGCGTCGGCGTTGGACACTAGGCACACACACACACACGCTTAGAGCTCTGGGTGTCTGACGAGTTGACAGCGCGAAGTTCGAGAAAATGTGTTAGGTTTCTTGCATGAATATCACCCCTTGGGAATACAATTTCTATTTGTTGTTTGACACGTACTTTGTGAAAATTTCAAGTGTCTACCTATAACGGTTCATCAGACCAAGGTATCGATCATTTACCATCATGACAGGCCCGTTGGCGCAATCGGTAGTGACCCTGTCTGTTGCGCCAAAGGTCGTGGGTTCGAATCCCACTCAAGACAAATATTCGTGTGACGAACACTTGTATTTGTTCTGTGTCTGGATGTCAATATTATCTATTTAAGTATGTATTTAAAAATATCTATGTATATCAGTCTCTGACACCCATAACACAGGCTCGCGCCTACTCAGATGGCCGTGTGTGAGAATGTCCAAGATATTTATTTATTTATTTATGTGTCCCGAGCCGACAGTATGTGTTAGTCTACTGAAATTTCTTTACTAGGTACACATTTGAATACTAAATAGATATTGATATTAGTCTTAGCGGAGCTTAGTCATAGCGGTGACAGCCCAGTGGCAATCGAACTCGCCTCTCACTCGAGCGGTCCGGGTTCGAATCCCAGCGGCACGCACCAATGACTTTCTAAGTTATGTGCGATTTAAGAATTTAAATGTCACTTGCTATAACGGTGAAGGACACATCGTGAGGAAAACTGCATGCCTGAGAGTACTTCATAATGTTCTCGAAGGCATGTGAAGTCTGCCAATCCGCACTTGGCCAGCGTGGTGGACTAAGGCCTAATCCTCCCATTCTGAGAGGAGACCCGTGCCCAACAGTGGGACGTCTATGGGTCGCAGCGATTAGTCTTAGAGTTCTAGTGTAAAATATAGAACCGATATTGTCTCATCTGTAAGAAGATGGTTTAATTCGAATATCGATATCGACCAACAACAGCACTAGAGTATCGATATAAGTGAAATGCATCACTTACATGTATACGTATTTACCAGACTGCCTCTCTCCTCCAACCTTACCCCTTAGCGTGCGATAGAGAGAAGTGCAGTCTCGAACTGATTTTACCTACGTAAAATTAAGAAAATCGTCCTTTCGTAGTCCCCTGTTCCCTCCTCGAAATCTAGACCGATTTCAATATTTCTTTCAGTTAAAATGTAGAACAGGGTCTAAGCTATGCCCGTACGATTTGCTTTTTTGGGATATGTTAGTAATTACCAGTTTGCTTGATGTTTGAAAATGTATGTAAAAAAAGTCGATTTTTTGATTTTAAAAGATTTTTTTTTCTCTTCTATTAAGCAAATTATGAAAAAAAAAACAAAACGTACAGTCATGGCAGAGGTACGTATAAATCGTATGGTATTTTTTTTAATTCTGTAACTTCTATATCCGAGGAGGGAACAGGGGACTACGTTTGTATGGAAAAAGTGTCGACTCATATCCTCTTAATAGCATTGTCATAACTGAAGTCATTCTAAATAGCTTAGAATAAGGTGAGTATTTAATAAATAGTTGCTGAAGATTTCATTTAAATGCTTAGAAATTTTAGGAACAATATTTCTCAAAAAGTAGAGTAGAATATGCTTATTTATTACCTGCGACCTCTCGAATAACATATAAGACTATTAAAAACTGATATTCTTCTAGTTTTTTTCATTATTATCTGCATCTTAAGCAACTTAAAAGGTCGGATCTCTCTTCACGATTCGCACTTCTGACTAAACTTTTAGACACTGCTAAATATTTATATTGTGATGGTCGATATGATCACCGTGTTCTTTTTAAAAAAATATTGTTTATAGTTTGAACCTTATATAATACAGATATAATGAGTGCATTTCTATTTGACGTGACCATTTCACTACGCGGTGCACCTAAAAGTATTTTACTATCTAATCAATCCATCCGTCCATCTACATCGGCTGTCAGTTTAAAAGCCGCTTTAATTTCTTAATCACTGCTCTTAGTGACTCGTGATTACGATATTAAGGATACAGACGTACGTACGGTCACACATATGGTGCTACATGGACAATCAGTTGGAACGGTGAGATATAACGGGACTCCGATGCATGTTTCCCAAAGACCACCCTATTGAGGTGCCTCGAGCGGCTTTATTCGATAGGCAGCGTTCAATTTTAACTATTGATCCAATATAAGAAAGACGATCTCTTTTATTTTGGATTGCTTTTTTCAAAGATAACGGGAGTTGATGTTTCAATTCTCATTAGCTTAATCTTTCGGGGTGAGGACTACTTTAATACTTTAATATTATATTATAGGTTTACTTTAATAGTTATATATCAAAATCAGAGTTTTATATTTCCCTCTGCTGTTGGTCTTGTGGTCCCAAGCAAGCTAGGCTAGACTTTCTGGGTTCGATCGTTGTTTCGATCGTTCTGGTAGCAGCTCAGTGTCTTAATATGTGTCCAGTATAGGGGCAATACATTCACCACCTATTACATGGTTACAGTACTATACACCTCTGCTTAACCTTTCGGGGAAATACCGGCGTGATTTTATGTTACATATATAAATATATTACTTCTAAGAGTTTTGCTCAAGACAGGCATAACTTAGCCTATTATGGCTTCACTAAAAATACAGTTTTAACATTCGTCACAAAAGTTCATCAATGTACCGCAGTAGGTGTAGTTACTTTGACAACCCTAAAGAAGAATGAAGGCATACTTTGAAACGAAGTATCTTGCTAAATTTACCCTGAAACCTGGCAAGGCGTAGACAAGCGCTGAAACCTTATACAAACACAAGTTTTTAGTACATAATAGTCGTGAAACTACCGACACGCCTCGGGAATTGAAAACTTGCCGGAGTTGTAAAACTTTTCTATGGCTCGGTGTAAATTCGTTCAAGTTGTATTGATATTTGAATAGGACCCTTGTAAGTCTTACTTATTTACTTACTTCTTACGGCGCTGCAACCCTTTGTGGATGGATTTTGGCGTTCTCTACTCCACTCTTTCTCTATCGGTCTCTGACCTTTCTCCAATATGTTTTCATTCCCATTCTCCTTAGATATTCCTCAACACAGTCTAGTCACCGCTTCCGTGACTGTTGTATGTACTTGACATATAAAAAAATATGTTTATATACATATAGGTATATGAGTATTCTCTAGACCTCCGACAGCTGTGACTGAGGGGGAGACTCGTGCCCAGCAGTGGGACGTCTATGGGTCGCAGCAAAATGTACAAAAAGTAAAAGTCTTAGTACTTAAATATGCTCTATTATCTTATAAATTATTTATTAATTTATTAGATTAGTTACTCTATAAAACGCACGGAAATTGCCTGTAACGGTCACTACTCTAAATTAATTAATAATTAACGATCCCCTGGGAACGTCCGGAGCACGCAATTAGTTTTATTTCATAGCTTACAGTTACAGCTTATGATGAGCTTATCAGGCACGACTACACACTATAGGATTATGAAAGTTTGTTTCCATTCCACTCAGAGACGGCACGATAAACTTATACGTGATTAAAATCGTATGAATACCCAGCTAAATTATCATCAAAGTAATTTATTTTTAATTTAAAGAACGATAAAAGCTATCGTCAGATTTTTTTGTTAGGGTTTTTGCATGCATGCTAGAAGCTTATTTATTACATTGCACAGAGGATGCCTTAAATGTAGTAATTGGGTATATACAAATAACACAACATTTACATTAATCTTAAAATTCATTTTTTTTAACTTTTATACCTAACCTACAATAAACAATTTCAAGCTAGAAAAACCTAATAATACTTTGCCCAGGGATAGAACCTAGGACCTTGGTTTAATAGTCTAGCTTGCGATCACTAGACGAACAAGGCAGTATATACCTATTAGATCTAACAAACATATCTAATTTGCGTTCTTCCTAATGCAACGGTTAAAGCTACCACTGCTAATATAACCTTTAGGGATTTAGGGCCTAAAACTCCACTCCCAATACAATGGAAACACTCATAACATAAGTAAGGCGGTGTTCTCTGTAAGGATTGAACAGTCAGTTCCGGGATTAAACGCGGCTTTATCTTTCAAATATTAAATCTTGTTGAAATCAAGCTGGCATAGATGGGTATAAGGGTATAAATGGGTGATGATAAGTACAATATTCTCGTAGTTACAATCTTACAATATTTCCGTCGTAACCTTACTTAGATCTATTACACAGCCAGGAGAGTGACATAGGCCACTATTTATACCATAAAGTTGTCCTGTTCCCGTGAAATTGATCGATAAAATCTACCTCTTCGATCTTAGACATATTCTGATAATATTTGGTACCGACGAAGAATTAAACAAATAAATAAATGTAAATAAAGTAATTTTATAATTATGTTCAAACCGGTGAAAACCAGTTAAAACCGAATTTTATACATTCCTAGCAAATAATAATTCGAACGCATATTATTATTAAGCATTTATTTAACTTCACTCGTATGTATCTTGTATGTATCCTGGAATCTTGCAATCAATATTTCACCCACTTCCACTGAAGCTATCGAGCTGAAATTTGGCACACATATTCCGATGACAATGCACGAAAATAAGAAAAAAGTTTTAAAAAGCTTTTTTAAAAAAAAAAAATTTTAACGGTATAATTATTTTAGTTACACTTTCATTCATTTGCTGATTTCAGCTTTCATATAGCTAAAGGTTAATTAATCTGTTGCGTAAATTCAAAATTCCAAACGCATAATTGAATCCCCAATATTCGAGGTGAATGATATGAAATAGAACCTATTATGTCATGGCTTACGTTCTAAGCTCATCGGTGTTGAATATAGATAGATGGATATTAGAAATTCATACTGCTTGAATGCTGTCTCAGTTGTAGACGAACTTGCAATTTTGGTCTATATAGGGATGAATTATTATGATCGTGCATTATCTATGTGTAAGTAGTAGACCCTATATTGAACCCGTATAGATTTTAAAGTAGAGGACTCTCTCGTCTCGGTGACTAATGCTCGTTTTCATTCTTTAAATCCATACTAATATTATAAATGCGAAAGTAATGTGTGTCTGTCTGTCTCGCTTTCACGCCAAAACTACTGAACCGATTTAAATGAAATTTGGCTACTTTTTAATTGAAATAAAGGGAAAAGGGGTATGAAAGGTTGTATGAAAGTATTGTCATTTTCAAAACTACAAGCATAAAATGTATATTTTAGTCTGTTGATTGGATATAAATAAATATGGCATTCAAAGATTGTAAAAATGTTACCCTTAAGTGTGTAAAATAAATATAGGGCATAACACATTTAAGGATTCATTACAAATTTGTGGAGCTAAAGTTAACGTCGTCCACTTGTAAATAATTAATTAAAAATTAAAGCTTGCGAAAGTAAACAGGGTTAAAATAAAGGTTCCATTCCATCCATAAATATTTCATAGCGTGGGCATCACTAATTCTTAACTTCATCTTTATCATTACCGCGTTCATTACCGAGTTCATTCATTAGTTGCGGGGAAGAGCTAATCATTTACAAAAAAAGGTTAGGTACAGTACAAAGTTTTGTTGTACATCTATCCTCACCCATTCAGTGCCCACTACTGGACCTAAAGATAGGACTCAGTGATCCATGACATAGTACTTTGTCGTCGGCCTTAATCGCTAGTTCAGTCGCTTAGCGCGCCAAAAAGAGTATTGAAATATTTCATGTATGTGAGGGGCCTAAAGGTAAATTTAAAAAGTAAACAGTACGGTTTGCACACAAGATTACGTGCAAGGCAACGCAAGCCTGCATTCCAAACACAAGCTCATTACAATTTAGCGGGAATACTTCAAGTTTTGCTTGCGTGTTTAAACCGTTGTTGGGTTATAACAATACCATTCCAGTTTATGTTAGATGCTTATGTACGTCATATTACTGGTGTGAATGATTAAAATGAGTACAGCACAAGATTTATATAAGTGACTAGTGGACGCCCACAGCTTCGCTCGCGTGGAATTAGACATTCACTAACTTCAAAAACGGCAAAGTTTCATACTAACTTTTCACCCCCGTTTCACCCCCTTAGGGGGTGAATTTTCAAAAATCCTTTCTTAGTGCTCCCCTACGTTATAAAAGGAACCCCTGTGCAAAATTTCAAGTTTCTAGCCCTTATAGTTTAGGCCCTGCGTTGATATGTCAGTCAGTCAGTCAGTCAGTCAGTCACCTTCTCCTTTTATATATATAGATTGGGTATGGCCAAGAAAGGTTCTAGAGGGGGCTGCAAACCATTGGCGTGTCACTGCAGATTACGGAACTACTCGTAACTTTAGAAGTTATGTCATTGTGCGATTTAAGAAATTAAATGTCACTTGCTGTAACAGTGAAGGACACATCGTGAGGAAACCTGCATGCCTGAAAGTTCACCATAACGTTTTCGAAGGCATGTGAAGTCTGCCAATACACACTAGGCCAGTGTGGTAGACTATGACTCAAAACAGTGGTAGGTACATAGAAAGAGTCGTGGCGATTGTACTACCGAACTCTATTAGGTTCTATACATTAGTGCTTTCTACTTATTATTATTCAGGAATATTAAGGTAAGTCAACATTAAAGTTTGCGCTCAAGATTACCTGCAGGTCGAGAGCTTCGCTGCAATGTCTGCATGCAAACATTAGCTTGTATTCAGCGGGTTGAAAATTTAACTTGAGCGGGGTTAGAACATATTCAGAAGGGCAAATCAATTAAAATTTGTATTAAAAAAAATTTAATTGATCCGAGACGTAGTCCTTTACCGTCGGCCTCATTCGAAAGGTCTGTAGCGCTGGTACCTATTAGCCGCCCTCTGCCGAGCTGTTTGTTTATTTTGGTACCAACCCAACTGCAGCACAGGCAAGGTACCATTCAAATTATAGATTATTTCATTGATTAAATTTTGATAATTTTTAAGCGAATTTTTGGTGAGCACACGTTTTCGATATCTTTCAAGGAGAAATGCATAAGCAAAGAAATGAAAGCATGTCAATTAACTTATTTCGCTATGAGGTGCTTGGGCACGCTTAACGAAAGTCTAGGTAACTAATTATATACTAAAAAAAGGAGATATAATGCTATGTATTCTAAATTGCCTTTTATTAAATAAGTAATAATTTATTTATATTTACTATAAACGCTAAACGAAAATAATAAAACATAATTTATATAGGATTTGATGAATAGCTAATCCTACATTAGCCATATATTATTATTGTAAACAGTGTATTTTTATTATTTTAAAGAAATTAAAATAATTACACAATCACATAAATAGAACAAACAACGATCACATTGGACAAATAAACAGAGCACGGGATGCACCCGTGCTCTGTTTATTTGTTGTTTACCTATCTTATGATTTATTTACAATAATTACCTTTCACTTTATCCTACTAATATTATAAATGTGAAAGTTAGTAAGTTTGGATGTCTGCTTACATTATTTCGTGATTACACTTTTCCGCGGTCGAAGCAGCGGGCAAAAGCTAGTGAAGAATAATTTACAACAATCTTAGTCGATAACATAGTTCAAGTACCTACATATACACTACGCCCGTTAGTACGTCAATTAGATCAAGAGTTAAATCTTAATTCAATAAATGCCTAAATGCTACCTAAAGTCGCGAGGAAGCGCTGATTTGCTGAATAGTTGCCAGAAATTTTCCTCCAGTGAGTCATCTCTATTTGATTATGTACTCAATGGCGCTACAGGAGTCACTCACGCTGAAGCACTTACGTGGTATTGGGATCCTATAATCTTATTACTAATTTCAAGGAGGGATGTAATATTCATGTCATTACAGCTCTTATTTACGTGGTGATAGGGCTTAAGATTCCTTGAACTACGGTGAGGTTAACTTGTGTTCAACGTTGCTTGCATTAGTCACAATTAGTCATGGAAACAAGAATAGCTAGGTAGGTTTACTGAAGACGTTACTAAATACATGTATGCAATACCCTTTAGCTGTTATCTGCAGAAAACTTCTTAGTAAAATAATATAATGCTCCATTCCAGGCCAGCTGGAAGAGATTTCATTTTGGAAAAGTAGGACCTATGTACTAAATTACTATTTATTCTGGTATTTGTGTTGTTTGTCATGTACATGAGTATATAAATAAGTAAATGTAGAAGAGAAAAACATACGGTTACGTGGGGTAAGACCTAAGACTAACAAGACATAGTAGCCTACATAGTAATAAATTAGACTAACTTTAAAAGATATTTCATAGTGTTACTCTTACCTTGCCTCACTGTCTCTTACACTTACTTATGATGGACGCTTCGATACGCGGTGGAAAATTAAAATTAAAAATAAAATTCATTGTTGTATTGCATTTTTTATATATTGCAATAAAATCTTAGAATAACTACCTAATATGTTTTTTATTTAAATTTCCCGCCACAGATCGAAGCATATTAACAATTGAAAGTGTAGGTGTAATTTTATTTAAAATGTCGTGAAATACAGTGTTGACCTAAAAATTTTCTGTTATTTGTCCATTTCACGGGAACCAAGCAATTTTCCTGGATAAAAAGTCTCTCCAGGCCAACAACATATTATCTCCTTGCCTCACTGTCTCTTACACTTACTTAAGATGGACGCTTCGATACGCGGTGGAAAATTAAAATTAAAAATAAAATTCATTGTTGTATTGCATTTTTTATATATTGCAATAAAATCTTAGAATAACTACCTATGTTTTTATTTAAATTTCCCGCCACAGATCGAAGCATCCACCATAACAATTGAAAGTGTAGCTGTAATTTTATTTAAAATGTCGTGAAATACAGTGTTGACCTAAAAATTTTCTGTGGTTTGTCCATTTCACGGGAACCAAGCAATTTTCCTGGATAAAAAGTCTCTCCAGGCCAACAACATCAACATCAATACAAAAAAATCACATCGATCCATCATTCCGTTGAGGAGAAGAAGAAAAAAAAACATTAAAACTAACAAACACACTTTCTCATTTATATATTAGTAAGGATTAATACCAACTCATACATTGATATCACTCTAATACGCTAACAAGTATTCTTTTCTACAAATATCACCAAAAGCTAATACAAAAGTATCGTTGTAAGCCAGATTTCAATCTCCTACTTACCTGCCAGGAAGTTGAACGTTAGTTCCTTAGATGTACCTATGAAAGCAACCACCTAAGGAAGTAACTAATAAGATAGTAATAAGATAGTGCAGTTTATACCACAAACGTGCGAGGAAAGTTAAAAGTGCGGGTATCAGTTTGCCTAATACCCCTTCCACATGATCTGATTTGGTAATCTTTGGTTTAGTTCGCCATTGAGAAAGGCTTATACTTCTTATTATTTTAAAACATTCCTTGATGGTATAGGCGCGGGCGGAGCCGCCAGGAAAGTTGTGTAACATTAAAGTAAATGCAACAACTTGCTTAATGCTAATTGGCATCCCTATCCGAAACCAACATGAAACCAACACAGCCCTAGCGTAGCTAAAGCTTAAGCAATAAAGTAGGTACGCTTAGCTGGAACCGCCGAACTACGAAATCCAAAAAGCTTGTCTCCTCTATTGTTCGCTACAGTAGTCGACGCCAGAGCCCTCTGGCGCTGAGCAAGGAGTTATTACATTGTCACGGCGCGGCGCGCGGTATTGATAGTAAATGAGATTTAGCGCAGTCTTACCTAAGGAACCTATATAGAGTTCGCTCGAGGCAGTATCTGCCACTAAGATATCAAGATACTAAGATGTTTGTCATGTAATAATAGTTTTAAAAGTATATGTTTCTTTTGCCATTGTCATGTAGTCACTTGCCCTGAGGCACTTCGTTTGAGGGGCGTTGATCGAAGGGGGCGAAACACATGTTGGTGGTGGTGTATGCTGGTATATATTTTCAATATTGTATGTGCACGTTTCGTATGCTGGAGGAGGTGTCTCTGGATTTTTTATTCGTATGATTGTTTAAACTTCCATGCATACAGCACGTAAGAAAGCATGCACATACACCAATGAATATACAGACAACAGACAGAATATACAGACACACCGACACGCGTTTCACCACCAAAAGGAGCATCCTCTGGGTAAGTGGACGACGCGTCTAGTGGCAAAGACACTCGTATTTCGTAATATCCTTACTGCAGGATGCACAAATTTCGTTCGCTATGCCCTATCGTCTTTTCCATTTATTGTTGCGCTGAAAACTGTTATACCCCTTCCACACGATCCGATTTCATAAACAATTTGACTGAACTGAAATTTGAATTGTCTTGTGTGTAGGTATTCGAATAATTCAATTTATTATTTATTATTTAAATCTTACTATACGGCATAGACAGGCCATTGAAAACAAATCTAAATGTATATAAAAATATATGGATGGTTTTTCGTTAGTCTCGCTAAAACTCGAAAACTACCGAACCGATTTGAATACTTTGTGGTTTTGTTTTGTTCGTTTTATTTTAGGGGAGGTTTAAAAAAAATTAATAAAGGAAATCCTAAAGAAAAGCTAAAAAGTAATAATAGGTAATTTTGTATGAAAATCTTCTAATTTACCTACATGCTTTACAACACTGTAATTTCAGCCATCGCCACTTCGTATTATTATTAATAGATGGCGTTCATGGCATACAGTGCTTATTAAAGTAATCGTTACATAATTATCGTTAGTAATCGTGTTTATTAAAGTAATCGTTACATTATTATTAAAGTTAAAGAGGAGTTAGAGCTAGATACTTCGCACCAAACGCACGCATGGGTTTTTTATCGTTTGAGTAGTCATTTATTTAATAGAATGAATGAATTAAAGAAGTTTTGTTTATGTTTGATTTTAATTTATTTTCTGAGAGAAGTAATATATTCAGGTATTTTATTGTAGAAGCAAATACAGCTCCCCATAAATTAGTTGTGTACTTTATTTAGTCTAGAGCTAGGTACAATCAATTTATCTTTATTTCTTTCATTATAATGTTATGTACACTATTTTTATTCACAAACAAATTATGATTTTTGCGTACATCTATACTAATATTATAAAGAGGAAAGATTTGTTTCTAATGTTTTGACACAAAAACGACTGGACCGATTTCAAAAATTCTTTCACCATTATAAAGCTACCGATCGAGCATCTTTAATGAGTAACATAGACTATAATATTACTAGGTGTAAACGAAACTAATGTTATGTCTAATTCCACGCGAGCAAAGGTGCGAGCGTCCACTAGTACATAATTAGCATATTATTGACATGGTACAGTTAAAATATTTATAGACTTAAACACCTCTCACACGGATTCATGCTTTTGTATGCTGTAAATAAACCTTATGGCTCGGTTTTTTGTAAATCTATATGTCGTATATCTATCATATTTTAAAATATCCTTGGATGGTAGAGATAATTCTGCACGAAAAACGATCTGACGGGGGAAGAGCTATAATAAATACATTTTAGTTCTACGCGACCTATAACTGCAGACAGCATAGGTAAGCTTTATTATCTAAACTTGCGAAGTTCATGTAACAAGTTCCTATTACGATAACAGCTTTGCTCGCAGATCGATTCGTCGAGCTCAGCCGTGGCAATGTAATAACATCTCGCGAGCCGCCCGAAGGCTTTGAGGCAACTACTGGTAGGGAGGCAGAATATTTTATCGCGCAATGGTTTTAAAGGCTTTACTAACCAAGATAAGGTAATAAGAACATTTTAAATTCAGGATTTGCTGGTACGCTGTCTTAAGGCTTACTGGTAAAGAATGACTTAACGAAAGGCCTCTATTGAAGTCTCGAAGTCTTTGGACAAAACTTATAGACCTTTTGACGTGATAACGTCTTATAAATCGATGAACGCCGGCAACACGCACGAAAAAGTGTGACTCATTCTACCGTTCCGCCAAGCGTTCCGAGCGTGCATTCAATTTTAGTCTGTAACCCAAAGCAATAGAGCGAATAATCGGTTGCATTAATTATCGTACATGGAAATGACACCGGCATTCCGAGCGTGCATTCATACAATTTGAGTCTGTAACCCATACCAATAGAGCGAATAATCGGTTGCAGTTATTATAGTAGGTACATGGAAATGACACCGGCGCTATTGTTCAATGTCTTGCTTCATTATTATCTAAAACCGCCGATTACCGCGAAATTTGTGGATAAAACAAATAAATAAAATGTGTAAAAACAAAAACCATAACCAGCTAACCCAGTTTCGAATGTTTTCAAGCCACTTAAAGGTCTCCTAAAAGGCTTATGGATTGTTTTTAACATTGAAAACAACCGGGACCGACGGCTTAACGTCCCCTCCGAAGCACGGTAGCCCCATGAAATTTTGCCACTAGCGGTCACCCATCCACAAACCGACCGCGCCCATCGTCACTTAACTCTGTAGATCACATAGAATCGCCCGAGCTATTGGGCTATGGGCGCTACAAACTAAATGGTAGGAAGGGAAGTATCACAAAATCCAGGCTTAGTAGGTACATCATGAAGTCATCAAGATAATGTTAAGTTTCCAAGCTTTAGTATAAGACAAACTAATGTTAGTTTACGTAGCAACTAGGAGAAGCTTAGCTGAAGATCAATTCGCCAAGCAGCTCCGACGGTGAAATAACATTTCCCGCTATGCTGCAGGCATAAGCTCGAACTACCGGGTATAGTATAGGAGTTATATTTTTATTACGTTCTTTATTTCACTGCCTCGTTGTTGTGGTTACAAATGTGCAAAGCTAAATGTCCTAAGTTCGATTTCCGGGTCAGGCGAAGAATTATTGGGTTTTGAAATTCCCGTGAAATGTCTTACCAATTGGCAATTTAAAAGGCAAGATAAAAGGGAAATTATTATGGGGTATTTTTTTAATCTTACTTAATTCTTAAAAGTAGTATTAATGTAATATCACAGAGTACATAATAGTACAAGTAATATTTAGGAATCTAGTAATTTGATGAGATATTCCGTCTGTTGGTATTTACTTTTAAGCACTTAATAATTGTGTTTCGTTTAAAAGCGTTGATATTAACGGCGACTTAGACCTCAAGGGTAGCAATGCATCTGTGACCGACTTCGAACAGGACTTGCTAACATACGAATAACAAGTTCTACTAATTAGTCATTACTTTGTCACGGGCGGCAGCGGATTGGTGCATTGATGTTGCTGCTCTACATGTTCTTTTGCTATTCTCCTTCCATACTAAATTACTCTATAGAGTCTACGTTTACACCATAATATTTCTTTTACCTAGAACTCGCTTGCAAACCCTTCAGGCAACGGTCAACGTGCAAAAAATAATATTGCGGAGAGACTTACCGCGCCTGATAATACCGTAGTCATAACTAAAACTAGAAAAGACACAGAAATAAAATAAAAACATCTAAAGCAAAATACTGATGAAGATGAGAAAGAAAGAAAGAAAATCTTTATCTCAAATGAGATGTTTATGTTTAGGTCCCATGTAATAGGTGGTGAGCTAGGAATTTCAAGTTGGAAAAGCCCAATAATACTTTTCCCGACCCGAGGATCGAACCTAGGACCCCAGCCGTCGCATTTGCGACCACTAGACCAACCAGACAGTCTACTCCGACTTACTTATTACTATGACTTCATATCTAAAGGAGATATTTCTAATACCATTCTAAATGTATTAGAAATTATTTGTGTATTGTTATTGCTGATATAAAAATAAATAAATAAATAAATGTGTTTTAGTCGATTTAATATTATATTTGAGAGGCCCAGTCTATTTATTATTCGTTCTATGTGCAATAAACGTCGTTTTCACGGTTTAGCGCAACTTTATGACTTAATTAAAACTCATACATAATTTATATTGCACATTGGAATTTGTGCATGTAAGTACTTTTATCGGCTGAAGGAATAAACATTATCAAGTGGAGTCCGTATTTTCTTGTCCAGAGAATTAGCGGGGTTGGTGCCATATCCATTTTCTGAGATAACATCAGGTCCCATTACGGAGGTTCCTTTTGTGAACCACTAAAGCAGCAATTTTAATCCTGGTGGAAGTCATCAAAAGGGCTGGCTTTTAGAGGAGAAGTGGTATTAGGTATAAGAACGTAGGATTCGGTAACAAAGAGTCCAACCTCAACCTAACCCAACCAATGTTAGGCAAGGCCCGGGTTTTATTGTTAAGGTAACGGAATGTCACTTTATTAATTTGTTTTTATTTTAACCAGAAATAAACCGATAGCCATGATCTAGCCATTTCTGGTTATTACGCTGCGACCCATAGACGTCCCACTGCTGGGCACGGGTCTCCTCCACAGACACTGCTGCGGGAGGACTAGAGCTTACTCCACCACGCTGCTCCAATGCGGATTGGTGGAGGGGTTAGTGGCCCAGTGTCGAATGTTCTCAAGCCACCCGAAGGTCCTCGACTAAGCTTAACGACTGTTTCCAGCATTGAAAAAAACCGGGACCGACGGCCAATTTTGCCACCCATCCACAAACCGACCGCGCCCGTCGTTGCTTAACTCTTTCGATCACATTGAATCGACGCAAGCCATTGGGCTATGGACGCTACTTTTCTGTTGTAAAGTATGTAATTCTATTCATAATGACATTTATTTTATTGTCTCTACTGAATACTTTAATCGTGATGCTAAATTATACTCACGTGTATATCGGCGTCTCGTGTCCCTGCTTGTACCAGATGACGAGCCCCATCCGGTCGTCGGGCAGGGCGGGCGTGACGTCACAGGGCAGCTCCACACCGCCCCCTGTCGGTGCGTGGAGTGACTCTATCGCCGCTGGAACAAGAAACGATTTCTTGGTAAATAATGGTATAAATGGCTGATTCAGATTAATCTTTTATCCATATATGGTATTTATCTTAACAAGATAAATACCATATATACCTTTAGGCATTATGTAGACCCATTGTAGACCCATTGTAGAAACGTAAAAACATAATAAATAATCACACGCGTAGTCTTACTAACAAGCAGGTGAAATGAAAATTGTAAGAGAATATCTCGAAGTACAAAGGAGTATTAAAAATCGGTTTAAAACGAAGATTTTAATGTTACTATACGGCATAGACAGACCAGGCAAACAAATACCTACTCTTTTGACCCAAACAGTTACATACTTTTTTTTTTGGTACATATTTCACCAAAGAAATTGGACTAGTGAAATTTTCTTACATTAAGACATACTGAAATCGGGTTTGGTTTATAATTAAATGGAGCATAGTTGTGTATGGATATGTTATTTCTTGTCTTTTTGATACTGATGGTTTAAAACATGGATTGTCTTTGGGCATAATTTTAATGTTTTAATCTCCCGTTAACTCGTAGCCTACAAGGAACTGTAATGTGATGACGAACTTAACAACTATACTTACTAACTATACACTCAACTCGTAAACGTCGCGTTCGAGCCTTTAATCAAATTACGCCTTGAAGTTTGGCAATCAAAACCAGTCGTAATGTACATTTATTATCATAACTTGCGTCCCAAACTTTGGGAACTAATGGAAAATCAATGAAGTACTACAGACCACGCATCTGTGGCAGATAGCTGTATTAATTGCGATTTTGAGAAGTGTTATGCCTAATACCACGCCACCGTGCTTCGGAGGGCACGTAAAGCCGTCGGTCCCGGTTGTTTTCAATGTTGGAAACAGTCGTTAAGCCTTGTCGAAGACCTTCGGGTGACTTGAGAACATTCGACACTGGGTTGGGCACTAACCCCTCCACCAATCCGCATTGGAGCAGCGTGGGGGAGTATGCTCTAGACCTCCCGCAGCTGTGTCTGTGGGGGAGACCCGTGCCCAGCAGTGGGACGTCTATGGGTCGCAGCGAACTGCAGACCACGCTTCTGTGGTAGATAGCTGTATTAATCATTACCCCAAGAACTAAAATGTATGCCTGTAAATGTTCTTAGACACAAACTAAAAGACATTCTGTCAACATTAACATATATATATATATATATGGATGAATATCTAAATAGTGACAACTTTGTATAATTTAGGAAATGTATGTAGTATGGTATAGTTAGTAGTAGTACGTATTTATGACATTATATAGCTGTACTTATTGACATTAAGATGAAAATATTATATCTAAATTTAAATAAATTTGCATACCTCTATGAGGGTTAAATAAGATGTGCTGTCCATGTATAACCAACCATCTGTAATACCTTATTTCAGCAAATAAATATTGATTTTATTTGATTTGATCATAATTAATTATGCGATTTTGAGTAGTGTTATGCCTAATAGTCTCGGCCAGGTCTGTGAAAGATATTGAGAAATTTAAAAAAAAAAAACCTTACCCATTTAATCATCTGTGCCCTTAATCTTAAAGACGTTTTGTTTTCGAAGTGGCTGTTTAATTTTAGACTCCTTGTAGTAACGAAACAAAGCGCTGTTTATTGAAAGTGAAAAAAAAAAAGTGATTAAAAGAAAAGCATTTTTGAAATTTAAAACATGTGATTTTAAATTTAAAATAATATGTTTTGCTCATGGCCATAAAAAAAGAACGCATAAGCCGAATTAAAAACATTTGTGTATGCTTATGTTATAACTATTCTATGTTTTAATAATATAAGAGTCCATAAAATGTACATAGAGATTAAGCAGATTTTGAAAATTCAAAACAAGATTCTAAATTTAAATTTTTATTTATTCTTCATTCTCAATTTCGTCGTCCAGTTATTACACGCAACAAGAATATTTTCGCGGAAAGCGTTGCAAAAAATGGCAGCCTTTAAAAAGAGCATTTCGAAAGAAATAGCCTTTTTTCCATGGAAAGAAACAAGTAGGTACCCAAGGCGAGTTGGAATTTGCAGAGGAACTCACCCAATTATCTTTTTAAAGGTACATAAAAAAGAAATGAAAGTTAGCGAAAGTTAAAATTGGAAGAGCCGTAATCAATAAGAATGTTCTAGAATCTATGGTTACACTTTTATATAGCACATCTACCTACCTACTTAACTTAGACTGTGGATTCTGTTATTACTGTGAAGTCAATTTGTAACAGTCCCTACCTAGTGAGTTTGTAGGTGGTTGAGTCTATAAAAAGTTCGGCGTGTAACCCTTTCTTTGTCCCACTGTTGGACTCGGGTCTCCTCTCAGAATGGAAGGGATAAGGCCTTAGTCCACCACGCTGGCCAAGTGCGGATTGGCTGACTTCACATACCTTCGAGAACATTATGAAGAAGTTTCAGGGATGCAGGTTTCCTCACGGTGTGTCTTAAACCGTTATAGCAAGTGACATTTAATTTCTTAAATCGCACATAACTTAGAAAAGTCACTGGTGTGGCACCCGCTTGGGCTTAAACCCGGACCGCTCGAGTGAGAAAGGCAAGTTCGATAGCTGGGCTATCACCGCTACCGCTACCTGAACTTAACTGGGCCTAATATACCAAGAGCGGTAGGTACCCATAAGTTTGTTTTAAACTCACTTTGTTTAATGGGCTATTTACATAAACGGGGAATTGAACCGCTGCCAAATGTACATTTTTATTCGACAACTGAACGCATTATAATGCTAATAAAATCAAACGGTCGGAGTTTCACTTTAAAAAAGAGTATTTTGAATGCAAATGTCGTCTCTATTGGACACCAGATGGCGTAAAGCGCTTGTGGTCGAAGACAGAAAAGAAGAACGAATATAATGGGAAGGCATAGCATTGGCTGTTGCAACAGTGAATGCTGAGGTGAAGGTTCAGGGTTCAATCAAAATATTATTGGAATTTTCATAAGTACTTGATCCATAACGTTTTGAAGCAACAGTGAAGTGAATGTGTATTATTCTGTGGTATTATATAATATCACGCCTTTCTTTCTCCGAAGGAGTATTCAGAGGTGTGTAATTTTTAGTTCACTTTTCACTTTTGGTATGGTGTTGATTACTGTTGATGTTGCTATAAATCGTGCACAAATACAACCTCCGAGCATTTACCTGTAAATTTATGATAGACTAGTGGACGCCCGCAGCTTCGCTCGCGTAGAATTAGACCCATTAACGACGTCTACCCGTCTAACGACTTCAAAAACGGCAAAGATTCATACTAACTTTGCACCCCCGTTTTACCCCCTTAGGGGGTGAATTTTCAAAAATCCTTTCTTAGTGCTCCCCTACGTTATAAAAGGAACCCCTGTGCAAAATTTCAAGTTTCTAGCCCTTATAGTTTAGGCCCTGCGTTGATATGTCAGTCAGTCAGTCAGTCAGTCACCTTCTCCTTTTATATAATAACTAGTGGACGCCCGCAGCTTCGCTCGCGTAGAATTAGACCCATTAACGACGTTTACCCGTCTAACGACTTCAAAAACGGCAAAGTTTCATACTAACTTTGCACCCCCGTTTTACCCCCTTAGGGGGTGAATTTTCAAAAATCCTTTCTTAGTGCTCCCCTACGTTATAAAATGAATCCCTGTGCAAAATTTCAAGTTTCTAGCCCTTATAGTTTAGGCCCTGCGTTGATATGTCAGTCAGTCAGTCAGTCAGTCAGTCAGTCAGTCACCTTCTCCTTTTATATATATAGAGATATAGATATACCCAATAATATATTTATGGTTAAAGATTATTTATTTCTTAAAAGATTTACCTACAATCACTTACTGACTAACTGAAACTAGACAAAACAATAATAAAAATTATACTTTAAAAAACTAAAAAAAAGCTTTTAGAACTTTTTTTTAAATTTTCGTGCATTGTCATCGGAACCAAATATGTGTGCCGAATTTCAGCTCGATAGCTTCAGTGGAAGTGGGTGACATATTGACTGCAAGATTCCAGGACATACATACATACGAGTGAAGTTAAATAAAAGCTTTTAAAAAGCTTTTAATAATAAAATACTGGAGCGTAATACTTTGCCCGACCCGAGGATCGAACCCAGGACCTTTACGATCTCATCAAATTCCGTGTGCGATGTAAAAAAAAACAGTGCGATACAAATTTCTAGAGTCGACAACGCAATTACTAAACGTCGGGTTGGACAAATATGGATCGCTTCCGGGCGGCCATAACGCGCGGTTATGCAAATGTAGCCGCGACATTTCAACATACCAACAACAGAATTCAATTTGCTTTGATGCTTATTAATGATGCCAATTATGTTAATTAATAAAATACGATACAATAGAGAATTTATCTCTTACCGATAGATTGAAAACTAAAATAAGTTTCACGGAAATATTAACTTATAACACTGAATAAGTGCCAGGTATATTTTTTTTTATAAGTCGCATGTTGACACTCACAATGCTAATCCTATATTTACAGTAGATAGTAATTCCATGATTATAGGTACATTAGATCATATAGCATACCTACCGATTGATAACATGTACCTAACCTAACCTAAGGACCAACTTGAAAAATAGTAACATAATTTTAAACTAACTGCATTTACTTTCTAGTGCTTGTTAAGTTCTTCTTTAATTGATTTTGAATGATTGTTCATTTATTATTCATCAATTACATACATATTTGTATCCATTTAAGAGAAACAATAATTTTAAATATACTAAGTTACGCAACGAGGGTACAGCATATTTTTAACATTATGTTCCCAAATATGTACATGAAATACAAACAACAAACTAAATGTAGGTAGTAACTGAAACAGTACAACGAATCGCAAAAGAATCGTTGTCTGGAAGTGACAAAGGAAGCGAACAAAGTTTTAATAATATATTGAAGTTACGAAGTTATTATTAGGATAACTAATTCTTTGATTTTTATGCACAACTGTTTGATATTATTTCATACCTATTTATTTATATATAATATCTAAATACAATATACAAGCATCATCATCATCATCATCATCACATCATAGGTATATCCGTATAATAGGCATATATCTATGAATTTATTTATTTATGTATAGGTACTTACAATATGTAAATTAAACAATATTTTTAAATTTAGGCATATTTTTAGAATCATTTACATCTGTTGGTAATCCATACTTCCGTACTTAATAATACAAATGCGAAAGTAACTCTGTCTGCCGGTCTGTCTGTCTCGCTTTCACGCAAAACCTACTGGACCGATTTAAATGAAATTTGGTACACAGATATTCTAGAGCCTGAGAAAGGACATAGGCTACTTTTTCATTGGTAAATAGTGTTGTAAAGGGTTGAAAAGGGGAATGAAAATTTGTATGAAAGTATTGTCATTTTCAGAAGTAGAAGCATAAAATTTATATTTTATGTTTATATATTATGTCTAATTATATATTATGTCTAATTCCACGCGAGCGAAGCTGCGAGCATCCACTAGTTTATTATATTGACACCTTCAAATTCTGTAGTCTAGTTGATTTATTACATTTGTTATTGTCATGTATTTGTTTCTGTCTTAACATATAAATTTTTATGATGAAATTCTTGTGTAACCAGTATTAATAAAAAACAATTATTACAGCATTGTCGACGCGGTCCGGGCACGCGGTATGCCTACCTACAATTAAACCCGTATCATTGTACGGTACCTACATTAATTTATAATGTTTATGTTTCATGGAAAGATAGCATCGGAGCGGGATTCGGGATTCGGGAGCCGGGGGTTGCGTCTGCGGAAACCTTTATAATTTTGCTTTATCTGTACCATAAACAAGCCAGATTAGGGGGCCTTAGACACTCTCACGGGAATTTTTCACCGATTTTGTGACCTGAGTTTTTTGGATTTGCATAGTTTTTGCCTGTCATCATCATCATCATCACAACCCTTTTGGGCACTTGGTCCCACTGTTGGGGACGGGTCTCTTCTCAGAACGGGAGGGATTAGGCCTTAGTCCACTAGTCGGCCTATTTCCAACTAAAATCTCACGTGTGGTAATTTCAACTACGGATTATAGACACTCACGAATAACTCAGTAATAAAATGTTTCCTTTAACTTGAACTATTGAATCGGTGAGAAAATCGACCGCGTGAGGAGAACCCTAAAACGAATATACATACATATTTGTTTTTGAAAACATACTACTTCTTTGAGTGTCGATATGAATCAGTGCGACTGCAAATAAAAAGCGACGGTTCTTTCTTACATTATGTTTAGCGTTTCAAAAGAAATTCACGCTTACAAATAATTTAGCATTTCACATTGAATACCCGACTTAACGCCTGCCCATAAAAAACTGTAGAAATAGTGGACTTGAGTTTTGCTTAGGCAATTCGAAGCGGAGATTTGATGTGAAATTGTAAAGCATTTACGAGTATCAATAGAATTTATTCATGCTTTTTTATTGCGACATTTAATGCTTTTAAATGTCTAAAAATAATTTTCTTTTTATTTAATTTAAGACAATTTGAATAAATATTTAGGTTGTTTTTCTATCTTGAGATAAATTAATAGATCACTTTCATGACGAGAACGTAAATATTTTTAACAGACATAAAAAAAGCGGGTTCTATGTTCGAATGAATGTTTTATTTTTATTTTTATGTATGATGTACAGCGATTACTTCATCGTTTATTAACAAAGATTTTGATGATTCTTTTTGTGTTTGATACAACATATATCGAAGGTGGTCCCATATAAATTTAATGAAAAAAATCTACCCCAAAGAGCAGTAAACAAGCATTATTAGTAAGCAATGTTAGTAATAGTTGTGTTAATTGCCCTGTAGCGTCGGTATTTAATTTTGTGTATGGATTTTGATAATTCTACTTTTATTTGAAAGGTCTGATTACAGAGTAGGTCCTCTAAACTTTTCAAGAACAAATTTTACCCCGAAGGGTATGCATAATGTGTTCTTCGTGTTCATTGCCCTGTGGCGTCAGTAATTGTGTATGGATTTTCATGAATCTTATTTTATTCGGAGGGTCTCACCACAAAGTAGGTCTTCTATAAATTTCAAGATAAGATTTAACCTCCAAGAGTAGGTGCAAGTTAAAAATCAACACTTAAAAGTTACAAATAAAATAACGATATTTAAATATGTATAAAAAAACCGACTTCTAAACTAAAAAGTAAGAAGTAAAAAAAGGAAATCGTTTTTAAGGTCAGGCCCACAGAAACAGTAGAAGGAGGTTGAGAGCAGACTCTACCACACTGCTCCAATGCGGATTGGTTGTTGATTGATTCGTTTATTCACGTAATATTTTCTTTCAGGCCGGCAGTTGGCATAGTCCTATGTCTAAATGAAAGTTAGCCAGATCACTTTTCTATGTTATGTACGATTTATCAAATCAAAATCAAAAAAAGTACTGCATAATGTTCCCGAAGCCAAATTGTTAAGTCTGCCAATCCGCACTTGGCCAGCGTGGACTATGGCCTAACCACTCTCAATCAGAAAGGAGATCTGAACCCAACAGTGGGACAAAGAAAGGGTTTTTGTGGTAGTACCCTTCTAATTTCAGACCGAATTCTATGCCTGATATTGTCTCAAGTCGCGTGATCGTGAGTTTAGAGCATTCCTCCTTTTTTCGAGTTAAACTTGGAGACTAGAAAAAGCGAGTTTCACAAGAATCACAGCCACTTCCATCAAACTTATGACTCGAAACTTGGCAGGGACACAAGAAATTACCAGCCAGCGGTTGCCAACTGAAGAGCCGCTATTTATTAAGGCGGAACTCTTCAAGCGATCTTACGTAATTACGAGTACGAAAGGAAAACAAAGAGAACGTCGTTTATTCTAGAATTAAGTTTGATTCTAGAGATTTGTCTAGGACTTGTATGATATTTCGGAGGTCAGCGGAGGTTAACCGGTAACCCTGTTATGCTTTAAGGTTTGTAGATATTAAGACTAGATGATTAAGGACTATTAACGCCAATTAGTTCTGATTAATCCAGGGCTTGGACGACAAAAATGGTAAGTTTCCGGTTACACTTCTTTAGAGGCGACCATCTTAGTCCTCAAGGGTAGCAACACATCTGTGACTGACTTGGAACGAGACTCCTACTAACAAGTACTAACTGGACTATTACTAACACCAACTAACAGGCCTAACTAGCACTAACAGTCCCCAGTCCTCATACCTACTAACGAACTGACCAACTAATGTTCTAATTAACTCTCTCAACTAATTTGACTAACCATCCCAGTCCCTAATTGAGTCTTGTCTGGCATACTTTAGTCCACTAGTCTTATATATATTGCATTTTGTGTATAAGTTTATTATTATTATTATTTTTCTTCTCTTTACGTTAAATAAATGTTTATTACGCCTGCCTAAACTTTTCTTTATCACCAAGAGTTGACTGGTAGAGAATGCCTTTTGGCATTAAGTCCGGTCATTGTAGAAATACAATAAAGGTTTAATAAATAAATAAAACGAAAAAAAATATAAAGTGTAAAATCATAGAGAAGCCATTCCGCCAGCATGCCCCACTACATTCCCGCCAGGTGCTCGTCAAAACCAGTCGTAATCCCGCCGTTCCCCGAATCTGAGATAATCGTTTGGACCGAATCATTATTATTTTGTGGAATAATAATGAGTTGCTCAATAGCAACGGTTCGGCGCTAAAGGTGTTCACACACTCTCGCTTAGGTCAATAGCTTATAATAGTTCATAGGTGGGCTTTATGCATAGCAAACGTTAATCTATACTAATATTATAAAGAGGAAACATTTGTTTGTAATGTTTTCACACACATACTACCGGACCGATTTCAAAAATTCTTTCACCTTTAGAAAGCTAAATCTTCACTGAGTGAAGGCTATATAATATTACTAGGTGTAAACGAAACTATTGTTAAGTCTAAATTCGCGCGAGCGAAGCTGCGTGCGTCCACTAGTTTAAAATAAAGAAATATACAATATACACTCCAACTCCCACTTCATTGAATAGAGACCCGGGCAGCACCAGACAATAACCATTTTTGCCCTGTAATAATTGATTTAAAAGGACACAACACGTATTTGACCGTATACGATTTACGCTTATTATGTGTTTATCCAACTATTTTGTAGTCAATACATTTTTGATTTTTTTATTTACCAAATAAATTTATGTCTTAAATACACAAAGGCACCAATGCGACCTCGTTCAGCTCGCCTATACAAGCCCATATTCAGCGTGAGTCTATGAAGTCCTTTACTTCTAGAAAAAAACAAAATGGCGGTGCGTCAAACGCCTTTTGTGTGAGGTAACATGGATTGTTATCGCACAGGCCGTCCGATCCTTTGTTGCTTGTCTTGATGTTCTCGGCGATACCCCAATGGGTTTATTAAGGACACATTTAGCGGATTCCAATGAGTTCCGTTGAAACCGTAACGCCCTTAATTTGCTTTGACGATGAATGGACCCGCCGGTTCTTGATTTACGAATGGACTCATAAGAGTTTATAAATCCTATAAGCATTAGGGTTTCCAGTTATAAAAAGCATAGAAAACATCGGTGGGCAACCCTAGGAAGAACGATGAAACGTTTAATTTAAATTTATACAAGAAGAAATACAACGTTAATATTAACTTTGTACATAAAATATGGAGGTAATTTTTATCAAGTAAAACTTTTTATCTTTTCTCGGACTTCTCGCAACCATGAAGGGAGTATAGTTTAAAGTAAAAAAAAGTGACTAGACTTGCTACTTTTGCGTCCTCTACCACGGTAATAGTATCTTACTATTACCGTGTTAATTCTAACTAGACAGTACGAAGTGCTAATAAAGAACGGAGTGAAATATTCACTTGTGGAAAATACCAACTAAAAGGCCATTAAAATATAATTGGTAATATTAGAGGGGACCATGTATTAAGTGAATAAAATGTTTAATTAGATAATGATAATTATCCTAAGTAACAAGCTCCAGTGGTATTGTACTAGGTTGATAAAGGTATCAACCAACTCAAGCATCTATGTATTGGTAATTAAGGTCATCTGAGCCTTATTCTGAACCTATGTATGTATAATCAAACATTTAAAAAATATTTATTAACTTAAATGATTTTAATATTCAGAAGTTAATATATTAGTTAGAGTGTACCTACAAATATTTAGTAATAGTGGTAATAGCCAGCAGTTACAGTTTTAATCTCTTTTATTTTTACATTTATTAAATTAGTAAAAAAAAGGGGAAAATAATATCATCATCAGCCTTTAGAGGTCCACTGCTGGACATAGGCCTCTTCGAGCGGTCTTGTACCTTCTGAATACAGCGGTTTCCCGCTGCCTTCTTCAGGTCGTCCGTCCAAATTCGTCCAAATCCGTCGGTAATAAAAATTTAGAATTAGTTACTTATAAAATAAGTTCAGTGTCGTAGGTAAACGCATTGGGGACTTACCTGTTATGTTTACCTACCTGTTTACTTACCTATCCCTATTATAAATAAATAAATAAATAATAATAAATCCTTACTTAAAGTGCCAATGCGCACTGGGATTTCAACCTCGAATCATCTCAGATAAATACATCAGTTATCGATTAGTAGTGCATTCAGTTAAATATTTAAACGAAAGAAATCATTTTCTAATATCCGATGAAAGCAACTGTCACCAATATTTATTGAGAAACATTTATCAATTGCATTGAATACGGCGATATCGATCATACTATATAGATTGATCAATTGCTTCAATTATGTTTCACGACGGTCGTGATTCGCATCGGGTATCGCGGAAGTCTATACAATGAATTGAGATTTAGGTCGCTTACAAATGCATCGTTTTTTTATTGGGTAAATAAAACGCTCCGTTCTAGGCAGGCGAAGTACCAGTGATATCCTCCGGTGTCGCAAGTGTCCATAGGCGACGGTGACCACTTACCATCTGGTGGCCCGTATGTCTGCATTATAATAAAAAATCTACCAACATTATCTGTCGACCTTTAAGGTAGTACTGTTATCTCCTGAACCGATGCCATTCGTATGATCATGTATTGCTTTGAACGCGTCCAATAGAACTTTTTTTAGTTGTATGTTGTAACATCGATGACAGCCCAGTGGCTATAGAATTCGGCCGCTCACTGTAGGGGGCTAATTCAAATCCAAACGACACGCACCAATGCATTTGTAAGTTATGTGCGTTTTAAGCAATTGTTACTTGATATTACGGTAAGGAAAATATCTTGAGAGCTGCATGCCTGAGAGCTTGTATAATGTTCTCGAGGGCATGTTATTATGAATTCTGCGAAACGCACTTGGCCATCGTGACTGACTTTATTCATTCTGAGAGGAAACTTGCGCTCAATATTGAGCCAGTAAAGGCATCTTTGGTCAAAAAAGAACATAGTTTTTACCTACCTTCAGTATTGTCACCATCGCCCAGGGTGAACTGGTAGAAAATGCCGTATGGCATTATGTAAGCCCTATGTATAAAGGTAATATATAAACTTAAATAAATAAATAAAATAAATAAATAGTAAAACGCCTTATGAGTAAGTAGCCTAAATAAACTCAGACAGAACGATGCCGCGATGTCATGTTTGAATTCCCTCCAATTGAACAGCGAATGAACATTATGGATGGCTTACTCACAAATCCATAATTCACCAAAGAATAATTCTGCCGGTTTCCTTATACCTTATACTTTTAACATATTGATACGATACTTATCCATCCATCCCTCAGATTTTAAGGTCCACTGCTGGACATAAGCCTCCCTTAATCGGTGACTCTCCTGATAATGTGCCTTCTGAATCCAATGGTTACCCACTATCTTTTTCAGGTCTGTGGTCCATCTAGTTGGAGGGCGACCTGTGCTCCGTTTCCCGAGACGTGGTCTCCACTGAAGGACCTTTCTAACCCATCGGTTGTCCATCCTACGAGCGACGGGGCCTGCTATTGCCATTTCAGCTTGCTTACTCGACGGGCTATGTCGGTAACCCTCGTTCGTCTACGGATTTCATCATTTCGAATCCGGTCTCGAAATACCGAGCTTAGCTCTTTCCATAGCACGCTGAGCGACTTTGAGCTTGCAAATGAGGCTGAATTTAAATGACCACGTCTCGATCAAACACAAGAATGTCGCTCAATTAAAAATTATGTAAGTAAATTAATTGTACTAAAATTTATATTAATTAATATACGAATATAAGATTGTTTACTCACAAGTGAGAGCGTCTCATGCGTACTAAATACGTTGCTTAGGATTGCTATGATTTGAACCCAGACCCTTCTTGAGGCTCATCGCTGTTCATTACCATAGGTTTGTCCAAATCGATCGAGTAGCGAGTGCTGCTGCACCCCTATCCGAGCGTTTCCGGTAAAATGTGGAATCCTTTTTATGGCTTCTGAAATACCTCTTTATGGGTCCCCTGAGAGGCTGCCCGGCGTCGCCGTAAATAACCAAAAAGTGTGGTCGTAATTTAAGGTAAATAAGTAACGGAAAGAAACCCTAAATGTATTAGCGGGCAAACGGGATTGGGTTCCAATGACGATGTTGACAAGTCTGCACTATGCCGAGACGGTTATTTACCAGGTTGCAAATATTTATTTGACAAAAGATTGAGAGATTGAACAAAATATTGTAGGGTCGAAAAAATGTGTTGTTTGTGCTTTACCTGCCTGATAGTTGAAACAGTAACATTTAAAAGTTAAAGTCGACCTTAAATCTATACTACACTAGCTGACCCGGCAAACGTTGTTTTGCCATATAAATATTTTTTACTGAATATTTTGCCGCTTTTCTGTTGAAATTTTTCCTGAATTTTCTTTGCTATAAACCTCACGGAGCCCGAGACCTTTCCAACGAATGCAAAACCGTGGAAATCGGTTCGTGCGTTCTGGAGTTATAGCGTCAGGAAGGAAAACCCGACTTATTTTTATATAGTAGAGATAATATTATAAAGAGGAAAGATGTATTTGTAATGTTTTCACACAAATACTACTGGACAGATTTTAAAAATTATTTCAAAATTAGAAAGCTGCATCTTCACTGGGTGACATAGGCTATATAATATTACTAGGTGTAAACAAAACTATTGTTATGTCTAATTCCACGCGAGCGTAGCGTAGCGTATATTAATAAGTAGGTAGGTACTCATAAGTATTTCAGAAGTGTTATAAAAGTTATTCCACTCAGAAAGAAGTGGATTCCGGTAACACTTATCTAGAGGCAACCATTTTTGTCCTCGATGGTAGCAGCTCATCTGAAAACGACCTTGAACGAGATATGACATGACGATGAATGGTGCTGCATGTTTGTTTGCTGCCTTACAAACAAATAACCTTTAACAATATTCCTTATTTTGAGGAAGTACCAGGAAATAATAAATTTAAAAATATCACCTCTCCAAACGTCATCGTTTAAGCTACTTTACACAAAAATCTTTGACTCGCTCCCACAGACTGTTAAAAAGTTTCGGAACGTAAAAACGTTAGGGCTGGCAGATTTAGGGCAATCGTAAAATTTCCCTTAAACTTCTGGCTGACATATGGCCCCTTTATTCGTCCTCATTCAAACTTTACCTCGTCACAATGTTACGTTTATGATTATCGCCAGCTCAGGGCGATGCTCCGTGAAAGCGCTCTGCACACCCTATAGCATGTACGTACCTACGTGTAAATTATTTACCTACTGATGAATTCGAGATTTATTTTTATAGATGAATAGGCTCGCGGCACCGCGTATTTCATTTTCCGTGCCATCATCAACATAATCATCACAACCCTTTCTTTGTCCCACTGTTTGGCACGGGTCTCCTCTCACAATGGGAGGGATTAGGCCTTAGTCCAGAACGCTGGCCATGTGTGGATTGGCCGACTTCACATGGCATCGAGAACATTATGAAGAACTCTCAGGCATACAGGTTTCCTCACGATGTGTCCTTCACCGTTATAGAAAGTGACATTGATTTCTTAAGGCGCCTAGTGGTGCAAAATGACCTTGAGAATCGGTGCACACATTCTCACAAACGACAACAGCGCCTCTAACGGAAAACCTCAGAACTACCTTACAGAGCATACAATGACATGTCATGAGGTACTGTATTAATCGCCTGTATAACCCGCGCAGATAGAGAATAGATCTGAAAATGGCACTTAAAATACAAGCACAACACACAACACAAGCAAGGGTACTTAAAACACTGGATTGTAAAATTTGCCTTTATTAATTGTGACATTTCAGAATCAGATTATAAAAATAAAGAACAATAGGATGGGAATGGTATCAAAGGTTTTATAAACCGCTTGGTCCAGCAGTGTCCTGGTCATCTGTACCCATTACTGGTTCAATTCCCTCCATGAATTGGTTAAAATCTTCCATGGACTGGTCACTTTCACAGTCCTGGTCTTCAGAGTCGTCACTTTCATCTTCGGTGTTGCTGTTCAATTACATCACAAAATGTCAACGTTCGTAACAAAAACTTAACGAAAATAAATAACAATCAAATGTAACGCAAACAAAAACAACAATATCAACGAAAACAACAATTACTCGGAGTGCGTCAAGTAGCTTAGAAAGCGAATCCCGACTGATTATTTGTTTGCAGCTCGTACTTCACTGTGTGAGTATAGACAGCGATAGAGAGTGAGCGAGAACGCATGCGAGAGGACGCCATTTTCAAATCTATTCTCTATCTGCGCGGCTTATACGGGGAAGTGTTTCAGTAGATGGCGTTTATTTTAAGTAATAATTGACCTAACAAAAAATTTATAGGAAGGTACGACAACGTAATGAAATTAGATTTATGCAATTTTTTTAGTTACTTAAAATAATAACAAAAAAAAAGTCATAAAAAAATAAAGAAAAAATTGAAAAAGAAAGGAAGTGTAACTGGAATTTGAACCCGAGTCTCTAGAGCGAGATTCTTACTCACTGCTAATGTCTATAATTTCCCCGTTATTGATATTATCTTTGGATTCTCTTTTCCTGTAATAAATACATATTATGACATATATAAATATTATTCGCTTTTTATTTCATTTGCATAAAATAATAACAAAAAAAAAGTCATAAAAAATAAAGAAAAAATTGAAAAAGATAGGAAGTGTAACTGGGATTTGAACCCGAGTCTCTAGAGCGAGATTCTTACTCACCGCCAACTCCCAACTACGCCATTTACAGTTATATGATTAGGGTTGAAAAACTGTGTACGTATCTATCTTTTTGTACTCTGCAAAACTGCAGAGAAAACAATGAAAATTAATAAGTGTTTGACAAAATTAAAATGCTTTTACCTCTTTACGTCATTCATATGTGTGACGTTTGCTTTATATGAATACTTTTGATTTATTTCCCATGTTTATTTACAAAATAGGAGTCCGTTTACGAATTTAAAAAATACATATACCGTTAAATTATTTAAATAAATCAAAAAATGTATTATCCAATCAATAAAAGTAATGAAATAACGTTGGAATCTTGCAGAAATTTTGCGGCAGAAAGCGCGACACGCCCGTCTAGCAAGAGGCCTGAGCCGCGACTGTCGGTACACGGCGTTTACTCACACATGCTCGCCATTTCTCGCGAAATATGTCCGAAAATGAGAACAAGGGTTTTTTGGAAATTCTACAAAGTGGATTTAAAAAGTGGTACAACCGAAATATTGTATTTATTGTGATGAAAAATATATGTTAAATTGAAAAAAAAAATACGTATTTTAGAAGGGATTTGATTGTTTAGAAGATTATTTTAGAGGTATCTTCGTGATTTTTTTCTATCGAGTCAAAATTAATGTATTATGTTTTGAAGACCATAGCAATATAACATATATCCCCAAGAATACCATATATTTTTTTTATTTGATTCTCTGCAATGGTTCGTGTGATATCTTGTTTATAAAACTCGCGTTTAGCCTCTGTAGTCCTCTTAAATCGCACATAACTTAGAAGAGTCATTGGTGCGTGCCGCTTGGGTTTGAACCCGAACCGCTCGAGTGAGAGGCGAGTTCGATAGCCACTGGACTGTATACCTTACCTGTTGTATATTTATATAGAATACCTATTTAATTAAAAAAAGCATTTAAATCCCGCTTATATTATATATGACTACCAGACTATCTATACTTTATAATATTAGTAATATTACAAAAAGGAAACATTTGTTTGTAATGTTTTCACACAAAAACTACTGGACCGATTTCAAAATTTCTTTCACCATTAGAAAGCTGCATCTGCACTGAGTGACAGGCTATATAATATTACTAGGTGTAAACGAAACAATTGTTATGTCGAATTCCACGCGAGCGAAGATGGTATTGTTATTTATTATTATGTTATATATATAAACTTACACTATGTTTTACAATTTTAACAAAATTTTACGGACTGCTATTGTATTAGTTTATTATAAAGAGAATTTTAAATAAAGAGAAAACTACGTATGTAAATGTAAAACTTGGTGCAAATCACATCTGCTACTTTCATTAAAGAAAAAAATTTCTTCCCGTTTCATCCGCGGCAAAGTTTTATTTCTGTACGTGAATTACTAGTTTGAAAGAAAAGAACGTACGAGAACGGAAGGCAGCCCCGCTCGCCCCAGATTCCACTACTCACTACCTACTCACTACTCACTACCGACTAGTGCGCTGATTTTCCAATTCCGAAAACACGGAAGGAACATCGCATTTCCATTGAAATATTGGATTCAGTTGTCTATTTTTTATTAAATATAAATGTACTCGTATCACGTAATAGTACATTGAATATTCAAATACTTTTTACCCCTTTTTACGAAAATTACGTGGACCTGTATAAATATTGACGCAGTTAAAGTTTATATAATTATAAATATACTAGTGGACAGCTTCGCTCGCGTGGAATTAGACATAATAACTAATTTCATGAGAAATTCAGTACCTATTTCGTAGCTACCATTTATATGTAATTGGTTTGCCAACTTTAGAATATTATAACGAACTCGCCTCTCGCGAGCGATCCGGGTTCAAATCGAAGCGGCACGTTCCAGTGACTTTTCTAAGTTAAGTGCGATTTAAGAAACTAAATGTACCCAACAGGTGTTACAGCAGTAATGGCGAGGGAAACATCGTAAGAAAACTTGCATGCACGAGTTCTCCATAATGTTCTCGAAGGCATGTGAAGTCTGCCAAGCCGCAGCTTGGTTGACTAACCCCTCTATAATCTATTCCCTTCCTATTACGACAGGAGACCCGTGCCCAACAGTGGTATTACAGTGAAAGGGTTATGGAAAAAATGGTCATTAAATACGAGTGACGGAGTCATCCATATTTCCAACTAGTGGACGCCCGCAGCTTCGCTCGCGTGGAATTTGACATAATAATAGCTATGTTTATTTTACACCCTTACAAAAATTTTGCAAACTTTGAATGCCATATTAATTTATATCTAATCAACAGCCTATAATATAAATTTTATGCTTCTAGTTCTGAAAATGACAAAACTATCATAGAACCTTTCAACCCCCTTTTCAAAACCCTTACAACACTTTTTTTCCAATTAAAAAGTAGCCTATGTCCTTTCTCAGGCTCTAGACCAGTGATGGGCAAACTACGGCCCGCGGGCCAACTCCGGCCCGCGAAAGTATTTAATCCGGCCCGCCGAGGGTCAAAGCGTGGTGAACTGAGAGGCGCGGATGTGTGTAATACTGTAATCTATATATATAAAAGGAGAAGGTGACTGACTGACTGACTGACTGACTAATTGACTGACTGACTGACATATCAACGCAGGGCCTAAACTATAAGGGCTAGAAACTTGAAATTTTGCACAGGGGTTCCTTTTATAACGTAGGGGAGCGCTAAGAAAGGATTTTTGAAAATTCACCCCCTAAGGGGGTAAAACGGGGGTGCAATGTTAGTATGAAACTTTGCCGTTTTTGATGTTATTCGAATGAAATTCAGTACCTGTGAAGGTTTTTTATTGAGTTTCGAAAATCGTCTCTGAAGGGGTTAAAAGGGGGTTGCAAAGTTAGTAGGTATAAAAGTTTATCGTATATACCTACATTATTTCAATGAAATTTTGTATTTAGGTTATGTTACGTCTAATTCCACGCGAGCGAAGCTTCGGGCGTCCACTAGTGTTTTTTATAATATCATAACACAACATGCATTTTTTCTATAATTCTGGCCCTCCTCTAGAATTTCTAAAACTTTGTGGCCCGCCATTAAAAAAGTTTGCCCACCACTGCTCTAGACTATCTGTGTACCAAATTTTATTTAAATCGGTTCAGTAGTTTTGGCGTGAAAGCGACACAGACAGACAGACAGACAGAGTTACTTTCGCATTTTATAATATTAGTATGGATAACAAAAACATGACACTAAACATTTAACCCGAAACGGTCGATATTGAAACAGATGGAGGAGGAATAAAACTATCGAACAAAAGTCCCTGGTTAACCCTAGCCTGGCCCGATTGGACGGTTAAATAAAAAAAGCGGTCCCCAAGACCCCAATCTCTCCTGATTTGATTCCGCTCCTTTCAATACTGTAGTTCGACAAAATAAATATACACGTACATTTTTGGGGTTCCGCATGCCAAGGAAACCTACCCTTGTTTCATGTCTTTTATCAGATGGATACACATCCACTGATAAAAGACTGCCTCTTTGGTCTAGTAGTCGCAATCGTGTCAGTTAAGCTAGAAGTCTTGGGTACGATCCCCGTGTGTGGCTAAGTAATACATATTGAGTTTTACAAATTTGAAATTCCCAATAGCATTTCGGAGATGTTATACTAATAATTATTTGTAACTACGTATGTTTTATGTATCATAAGCAATATAATATTAACAGCGCTAACCTTAATAGGTAGGTACTCTGGTTCACGATGTTTTTAATTAAATTTCATCGAACAAAGCTCTCGTATAATTATGATAGAACTTCACGTACAAGTAAGTTCGTTTAATCATTTATTAAACTTCATTTAAATTCCTCAACACCTGAACTCAGCAAAGTCATTACTGCCGCCGGTCAGAACCCTGACAACTCGAATAAGCTATCGAATTCTCAATAACCACTATAATATTACGTCGTTTTAATCTAGCTGTATCACATTTTTTCCATGGTAACAATGTTGTAACGTGAGGGATTATGGTAAGCGCGCAGTGAGAAGTTGAATTGGGGTAAGGTCCATTCTTATGTAGATGGGAGTACGTTTTAGCTGATTAAATTTCATATTTATGACCTTTATCCGAGCTTCTTGCTTTATGTCTGTGTCAAAATAAGGTAGTGCGGAAATAAGGAAAAGCTCTGTTGGCAGTTGGTTTTTAGGGTTCTGTACCTATAGGTTAGTAAACGTAACGAATAGTAAAGCAAAAATTTGTATGTAGACTAGCTGACCCCGCAAACGTTGTTTTGCCATATGAAATGTCAAAGTGACGCGACGCTTCACGTCAATGAACGACGGTTAAAAATAAAAATATTAAAATAGTGTTTAAAAAACATTTTTCAGTGGACTAAATTGTGAATCTAAAACATTCTCGAATCCGCTTGAACACACAAAAAATTTCATCAACATCTATCCAGCTGTTTAGGAGGAGTCCACTGTCATACACACGTACACAAGAAATATATATATTAAGATAGGTACTGACTGGGCGATACAAATGTTACATTCTATAATTATTAGGTACGTAGATTACAAGTGACTTTTGTACACTGTACACATGCTGTATGAATGGTTTACAACCCATAGACATTGGGAATGGGTCTCCCAAAGCTGTGGGAGGTCTAGAGCATGCACCACCACGCTGGTCAAATGCGGATTGGTGGAGATTGGCGAAGTCTTTTATATATAAGTATACGCCATAATTTTCCCCACTAACCGTGTGGCAAGGAACTTACAAACCCGAATTTTGGTATTCAGTTATATTCATGAAAAAATATAAGAACATTTCACAAGCAATACAATGTTCACAATTACAAATTAAAAACACTTAAAGTAATAAAATAACATACACACTTATAAATATAATTTGTAAATAACATTACCGTAAAAATGAAATTTTACTGATAATCACAAAGAGAACAATGTATATTTCGCAGTGAATATTTAAAATTGGACAAGTCCCAATAAAATTATGACTGCCAAAATTATCTGAATATTCTCAGTTGCTTATTAATACTGATTCTGAGTACATAATGGCCAAGTATTCAATACAATATTACATTTATTATGACAGTTGACAGTTGAATCGTTAAGCCTTGTCTAAGACAAGCTTACCCCTTCGGGGAACAAGCATGTTATGTATAACTCAAAAAGTTATTTTGCTTGCCCGGATTCAAACCTGAACTGCTGCAAGAGATTAAATTACCACTGGTCTATCACAGCATTTATAAATCCTTTGAAACTGTTACTAAGAAGGTAACGGAAATTAATTTTCATATAATTGATGATTACTTAAGCAGGGGTGTTGAATGTAAAATGGTCCTTTGTTATGTAAATATAATTAAAGCAGTTAATTTTGGCGGTATTGAGCCGACCCGATAACGTGGAAGTAAACTAATTATTCTATAATTACTCCTACCGATACCATATAGGTAAATTAATTAAGTGTGTTTTGATTAAATTACCTGCAAAGTTAAGCAATGTCTATAGATACTAGCTTTCCCCGCGTCATGTCGTTTTACTTGCAGATTTACCTCTACCATCCAGGGATAAAATAAAATACAAAACAATACAATAGAAAAATACTTTATTGTACACCATAGCAAAAAACACATACATACAGTAGACATCAGCACATTTCGGGATGTTTGAAAACATAATATAACTATGGATGTCTCGTGTAGAATCAGACATAACAATAGTTTCATTTACACCAAGTAATATTTATTTATTTAATAAATATTATATAGCCTATGTTACTCAGTGAAGATGCAGCTTTCTAATAGTGAAAGATATTTTGTATTTGGAATCGATCCAGTAGTTTTTGTGTGAAAACATTACAAACAAATCTTTCCTCTTTATTAGTACCTATTGATAAAGAAGTATAGAAGTACCTATGGATAATAACAAATAAATGTAATATATGTGATAAATGTAATATGTATAGCCTTCATCAAAGGCAGGCTACACCAAAGATAACCATTAATCAAATTCTAGCTTCACCCGCAACCCGGCCGATCATAACTAATCTCGGATAGAATCGAATCCTTCAATCGGTTAAAAGTCTATCGATAGTTAATTATCGATTAAAAATAGAACGATTATTTCAGTGTTTTGTCCATTTCACGAAAATAGAAAAGTTGCCTTGCCGCTTGGATTCGAACCCGTAACGTTTGAGTTAGAGGCGAGTTCGATAGCCACTAGGGAGTCGCTGTTGCAGCCAGGCGATACGGAAAAATATGAAAAATCTTTGAGAGCACGCTACTTCCGTAACAAAATGTATCTAGCGCATTTTGCTTCCGCTGTTGTTTATATAACCTCGGAAAGTTGCTGTGTAATGCAAACCTCCCTGATCTATCTCTACTTTTTACTTTACTATGCGTGTCGAACTGCAAGTTCCGGGTTCAAATCGCGGCATGGTGCTATTTTTTTCGCTGATAAATATTTTTGTACTTGGATCATGAAGTGTTGTTTCTGTGTGTGCAACCCGCAACACAAGGTATTGTGTTAGCGTCCAGACCGATGTTCTAAACTGTGTGTGACTTACCTGATCAAACACAGTTTAGAATCGCATAAATACTAGAGATTTTGCTATAATTTGTCTAATAAATTCAGTAAATGAATTATGATTTGTGCACTCATTAGCCTAGTCGAAGTCCTTCGGGTTACTTGAGAACATTCGACACTGGATTGACTCCACCTCATCCGCATAAGAACAGCGTGGACCCTCAGCTATCGAGCAAAAGTGATATAAAGATCATTTATAAAAAGAACGAAACAAAGGAAAAGCCCTTTATTTTATCTCAAATACAGCAAAACAGGAACACATAATCGTATTCCAATAGTTAAAGGAATTATGTCCTAAAAGCTGTTTGTTTTTGAAGTGAAAACTTCTTTAGCTGCGTTTGGCACTTTTTGATAGGGGAAAATCTTATGGGTTCGCGTCACCGACAAGCTTCTAGCAGGAGGTATATCTGTCGCTATACAGCTAACGTATTGTGCAACATTAGTGCCACAAAGTAGATATTAGGGACAGAGATTAAGCTTCATATGAACGTGCAAATCGGTTGCACTCCTACAAGCACGCGGGACATCTATCTATGTGTGGCCACTGGCCGCTTGTCGCGTACGCGGCGAGACTGGAAAAAACCGGTTGACGCTGTCACATCAAGTTGAAAATCGCAGGGTAATCGCTACGCACATTGTTGGTTTTGTTAGTTGCAAGTTTGAATATCTAATATAAAAACGTGGTATTAATAATAATGGTTGTATATTGTACTGTGTGTATGAATAATGCTAGAAAAAATAAAAATATATCATACTTTAACTATCCCAAGGAGTGCAATAGGTAAGTAAATATTTGATTATTACTTTTTCAAGTAAGTACCTTTATTTTACGGAATTATCCTTTTTTTAATAAGAAATGTGTACTACACGGTGTGTTTTTACCTTTTTATTATTATTACAAGCTTTTACTAAACATTTGTAGGTATGTGGGTGGGTTTTTTGCGAGCTCCACTCCTTCCTAGGACGAGGGTGATCTGTTATGCGGATGACACCCTTGTCACAGCTCGCGGAGGAAGCTATGAGGAAGCAGCTCGTCTGGCCACGGTTACCACATCACTTGTCGTAGAACGAATTGAACTGCTGGGTCTACGGGTGTCTGTTCATAAAACAGAGGCAGTCCTGTTCCACGGGCTACACAGAGGCGTACCTCGCGGCGCATGTATAACCATACATGGCGTTGGGGTTGAGGTGAAAGCCCAAATGAAATACCTTGGCCTAATCCTTGATAGTCGATGGAGGTTTGGAGCACACTTCTCCCAGCTAGCGCCTTAGCAGACTTCTGCCGAATATAGGAGGACCAGGGTCGCCTTGCAGACGTCTTTATGCTGGAATACTAAGGAGCATGGCACTGTATGGTGCACCAGTCTGGGTGGATTCGCTCACCGTTGATAACAAGAGATTACTGCGTAGGCCGCAGAAGGTTATAGCGGTGAGGGCAATCAGGGGGTACCGTACGGTGTCCTGGACGGCGGCGACGCTTCTTGCAAGCGACCCTCCATGGGAACTCCAAGCGGAGATGCTGGCAAAGGTGTACTGCTTCCGAGCTAATTTATCTATGGAGACACGACCAACAATGGGAGAAGTGGAAAAGTTCAGAACAATAGCCCAGGGTGATGTAATCCGAAGGTGGAAGGATGCCTTGGAGACCCCTATTGCCGGAATAAGAACAGTGGAGGCGATCCGGCCACATCATACTCGTTGGATCTCAAGAGAGCACGGAACAGTCACGTTCAGGATGGCGCAAATGCTTACTGGACATGGCTGTTTTGGAGAATATTTACACCGGGTCGCAAAACGGGAAGAGACAGCTGCCTGTCAGGAGTGTGGCGCACCTGAAGATACCGCGCACCATACCCTCGTTGAGTGCGCTGCTTGGGGGCCACAACGTCACACACTAGCGGCTATCGTGGGAGGGGATCTCTCGCTGTCGAGTGTAGTAAATTCTATGCTAAACAGCGAGAGATGCTGGCAGGCAGTGGCCACCTTTTGTGAGCAAGTAATGCAACAAAAGGAGGCCGCGGAACGGGTTAGAGAAAACAGCACACACGCTAACCCGCTCCGCAGAAGGAGACTTGGGGGCAGAAGACGGCGCTATGCGCATCTCCTCGCCCCACCATAGACGAGCACTAGCACTATAATAAAATATTAAATTATTAGAGTAAGAAATTTGTAAAGTATGTTATTTTCTATTTTCTATTCTGTATTGGTTCTTATTGTAGTATTCTTTTTATATTCTGAATAATAAAACTATTTAACAAATGATTTCTTTAATTTCTCTTAACCTGTTGTGACAACCCTACCAAAATAGGTAACAATTTTGCATGTTCTTAAGAAGCTTAGCCTCTGTCCCTAATATCTACTTTGTGTTAGTGCTGTGTATATCTTATAAGTGAAATTGAATTGGATTTAGTGAAAAGTTCAATGTGTATATACCTACTGTGCATAGTTGAAACTGTGTTTTTATTTGATTGTGTTATTATTTGAATTGTTTAATTGTACAATCATTGTGTAGTACAAGAGTGAGTACTAAATAAATATACTAATATTTTTTAAGATAAAAAATAAATAACAGAAAATTATTTTAAATAAAAAAAAATTACGTTTTCATAATAAATGATGAAATTTCAAATTTTAATACAAAAATATTCGCTTCTAAAGGTTTCGAAAGGCTTCGAAAGGTTTCGCTTCTACTTGCAGTTAGGGTATAACTGCCAATTTTAATTATTTTCAAAAAAAAGTCAAAGTTCAAAGTTCAACGCAAATGCTATGCAGCAGCGGATATATAGCATGCCCTTTTGCTACTATAGATATATGAACAAGCAATTCCTTTGACAGGTCCATCGGGAAACGAAATACGTTCGCCGAAAGTTAATAATATCTAAAAATAGGTCGTGCCCAGTGGTCTGGATATACAAACACAGGGTCGTCTAATAAACAAGAGATGACAGAGCCAATATGCGGAGTTATAAGGGTCAGCTATAGGCCGGAGGGGCGGCAAAGCGACGAATTTAGTTACTAAGTTCACTAAAAAGTAAAGTTGGTGAGTTCATCTAAGTTTTATTGATAGGCCCGTTGGCGCAATCGGTAGTGACCCTGTCTGTTGCGACAGGGGTCGTGGGTTCGAATCCCACTCAGGACAAGTATTCGTGTGACGAACACATTTGTTCTGTGTCTGGATGTTAATATTATCTATTTCAGTATGTATTTAAAAATATCTATGTATGTATATCAGTCTCTGACACCCATATCACAGGCTCGCGCCTACTTCGGGGTCAGATGGCCGTGTGTGTCCATCCTCAGGGCAAGTAGACTGCCCTGAGGATGCCTTGTTTTGGGGTGAAACACGTGTTGGTGGATGTGTGCTGGTATGTGTATTCATTGATCGCATGTGATTGTTTTCCTGTGTGGGAGGGAGGGAGGTGCTGCGTGCATGAAGGTACGTACATCACCATACATTTTTTTTCGCGGATTAGTTGTAAAGTACATTAATTTTTGGTTTGTAATAATGGAGTTCCGCAAAGTAACGCCTGATACAATTAATTAGTACGGGATTGTTTCTGTTAAACGTTAATGAGTCGCAGTCGAGTGAAAAAGTCACGCTAGCGCATGCGAGCGATTCAAAAATAGGGCTCCAGTGGAGGAGAGTGGTGTAGAGTGCCAATATCAATATGTATTCCGACGAATGTACTAGATACTATAGAAGTGCGTCAACTCTCGTATGAGTTGCGGTGCGGCATTATAAGCTCGCGCGCTTCGACGACAGTCTATAATATGTCTATTGTCTGTGATTACTGTGATTTACCGTGCTTTCAAAAGGGGTTCATAAGGCTTATCGATCGTACATGATAGACCGAGTTAACATCGGGCGCGGTCTGTATGCGAATGGGTCGCTAGTCTGCCGAATAGTAAGTTTACATGTGTTTGCTTGTGGCATTGTTTCATGGGCGCTTCCGTGCTTCAGAGCACGCTAAGCCGTCGCTCCCGGTTGTATTCTATTTCATTAAACAATCGTGAAGGCTTGCCAAGGATCTTCGGGTGCCTTGAGAACATTCGACCCTGCGGGTAGGTCACTAGCTCTTCAGACACTCAGACTTCAGACAGAGAGACTTCAGACAGTGGAATATGATCTAGGTCTCCCGTATCTGTAGTAGAAGCTGTTGGAAAATCGTGCTCAACATAACAAAATAAACCGTTATACCTGAGCTTTTCTCAGTGATTCCCTTCAGTTACTTTCAATACATTTTACTGGACTTTCAAGTCGAATAAAGTATTCTTATTCTTCCCCGGTAAAGAGCACGATTTTATGTATCTTGAAATGCTAACTGGTCCAGTGTTGAGAAACGTGACTTCGTCGTGTCGGATTCGCCATCCGGGAAAAAGCGTGTAGCGTCCATAGCCCATTGGCTCGCGTCGATTCAATGTAATCGAAAGAGTTAAGCAACAACAGGCGCGGTCGGTTTGTGGATGGGTGACGCTAGTGGCAAAATTTCATGGACTCTACCGTGCTTCGGAGGGCACGCAAAGCTGTCGGTCTCGGTTGTTTTCAATGGTGGAAACAGTCGTTAAGCTTTGTCGAAGACCTGAGAACATTCGATACTGGGTTGGCCATTAACCCCTCACCAATCCGCATTGGAGCAGCATGGTGGAGTATGTTCTAGACCTACCGCAGCTGCGTCTGTGGGGGAGACCCGTGTCCAGCAGTGGGACGTCTATGGGTCGCAGCGATCGGGGTAAATGTCACAAGGTTTTATTAACTTAAATAGCTCCAGTAGTAGCTTTGAGTTCGGATTTGTACCCGATGTATGGCAATATACTCACCACCTATTACATGGGATCTAAAACATTGTAAAGTGAGTGTACTGACAGCTCAGCCTACCCCTATGGGGAAATATAGGCGTGATGTTATGTCCCTTTCTTCCATTAGTACCTACGCCAGTATAATGACTTTATAATATGTTTCATTATTAACTCTTTCCATAAAGTATTTAGGTTATTTTGGAGCCCATGGTATATGGGTGACATTCCTGCGGGGATACGTGCCGTAAGTATAGGAATGGCTTTGTTTATTGCTTCGAGGATGAGGTTTAACTTAAGCGAATAAATTGAGAGCGGAAGTTATTTTAAACATGACAAATACTTTTAAATTAATTTGACGTCTATACTCGTACATAAGTATAATAAAACTGTAACATGTCCGGGTCTGTACATAGAATAAATATTGAAAAAGGTATCAGGGTATGTAACGATACCGAATCCGATTTTTTTCTTTTAATTTATTGTCTGTCTGTCCCTATGTGCGCGATGGAATCAAATACTACCGAACTGATTTTAATGAAACTTGGTACAGTCATGCACTGCATCACTGAGACGGGTTAAATATTCTGTTCATCCCGAAAAGTAAAGATGAAGTTCTAATGGAACAGACAGGATAACAGTTTGTATGGAATTTTTCTGAAAGATTTTATTGTCTGATACATTTGAAATTTGCAGCACAATTTGTTACTTAAATTACTAGAATAGGTAACGTGTGTCTCCATTTTTCTGTATTTTGTAAGATAAAAATAAAATTACTGTAATTTTAACCCAATGACTCGCTTCGATTAAGCGTGATCGACAGAGTTAAACAACGACGGGCGCGGTCGAATTGTGAATGAGTAGTGGCAAAATTTAATGAGCGCTACCCTGCATCGGAGGGCACGTTAAGCCGTCGGTCCCGGTGGTTTTCAATTGTGAAAACAATCGTTAAGACTTATTGAAGACCTTCGGATGGTTTAAGAAAATTCGACATTGTATTGGCCACTAACCCCTCCACAAATCCGCATAGGAGCAGCGTGGTGGAGTATGCTCTAGACCTCCCGCAGCTGTGTCTGTGGGGGAGACTCATGCCCAACAGTTGGACGTCTATGGGTTGCAACTTAGCTTAGCTTAAACGCTTTGACGTCAACCATGCATTTTGCCACGACATTTGCATTTACCATTTCGTATGTCTGTTTGCTATTGAAAAACAAACGCACGAAGTGAACTTCGCAGCTCACAGCAGCATAAATAACAGAACAGATTATTACACGCCCAACGTACCTACCAATAAATCTGCAATCCGTTTTAATATCCAGCAACAGCGCTCTTGTTGTATTAATTGAGGGCGATTATTATTCGCTTGGCGCACCGCATACTGGTAAGCGATAAGCGATTGCATATTGCGTCACCGTCCGAGGCCGCAACCCGAACTCTGACGTTATATTTATTTATTTAAAACTGTATAATATTAGACGTACAAAGGCGGACATGCTAAAAGCATTATCTCGCAGTAAACCTTTGATTTTTGTATATTGTGTACTAGTTAATGCCCGCGACTCCATACATGTGGATTTAATTTTATTGACAGTACCTAACCTAAACCATGTTTAAGAGCTGAGCTATTAAATACAAAAATATTATTTATTATCCGACTGGTAGTATCAAAGATTCACTGACCTGACAGTTGTCAGATCATTGAATCCTGGCAGTTGCCAGTCTTTGGTCGAGATTTATACAAGCCCCATTCGAAGTCGACCTCAGATGCGTTGCTACTGTTGAGTACTAAGATGATTGTCTGTAGAAAAGTGTTAGCGGAACACATCCCAAAAAAAATAGAACTGTAATAATTATAGTAACGGTTGTTAACGTGAGACAACCATGGTTAAGCCATGTTTTAAGCCTTCGGGTGGCCTAAGGCTTTAGATATCCAAGTTAGCCACTATCCCTCCACACGCACTGGAGCAGTGGTGAAGTAAACTTCAGGACTTTACAGTTGTGAGACCAAAAACCCTGCAGTGAGCTGCTAATTTTATAGCTTAACGCTTAACGCAAAATCGCATTTAATGAAACCAGTACTTTATAGACATTTGAACTGTAAACGTTGCTAGTATGAGTTAATTTCAAATGTACATGGCGCTTTACAAATCATACATGTTAGGATATAATATCCATGCTAATTGAGATTCATATTCGGAACGGGAATATCTCAATTCCCCACTATTATCCCAATACATGTTGTTGCTATAATTGGTACGGGTATATACCAATCTACGACAAAATTATAGTGCCGTTGATGCTACAACGACAGCGACTCCCGCAGATTTGTCTGTGGGGGAGACCCGTGCCCAGCAGTGGGACGTCTATGGGTCGCAGCGAGGCCATAGTCCACGCTAGCCAAGTGCGGATTGGCAGACTTAACAATTTGGCTTCGGGAAAATTATGCAGAACTCTCGTCATGCAGGTTTATGCGCCTTATTAATAAAGATAGTTTCTTCCCACAGCGTAATAAAACGAATGGCAAACGTTCGTTGTTGTTGGTACTGTGACGTCACGATTCCGTGACGGCGAGCTGCGACGCAAATAATATAAATAGCCTCTCTGAGATCAAAGGTGGGAGATCTGGGGTCTACCGTTAAAGGGCACAACCTCAAACTTGAAAGCTACTTGAAATTTAAACAGAATGTTACTCGTTTTATGTCATTCTACTAGGAAAGTAACCAAATATGGAATAGTACCCCAAATAAGACGTGAAGTCTGCCAATCCGCACCTGGCCAGCGTGGTGAACTAAGGCCTAATACCTCCCGTTCTGAGAGGAGACCAGTGCCCAACAGTGGGACAAAGAAAGGGTTGTGGTGGTGGTGTGTTGTAGGCAATGATTTTTTTTTGTTTTTTCGTAGTAGTTTAAATTTAGAAGAGTATCTGTTACGTACGTCTAGTCTAACGGCCGAAATTAATAACCCATATTTGACATAATGCTCCATATAAAATGTGTCAAATAACTATCTCAGATAGGCAAATCTATCCAAAGATAGGTTATTAATTTCGGCCGTAAAAGAACAGAAACATAAGTTGATTTGATTACCTACGTTATTTGAATACAACTATACTCGTATATACTCATACATTATTAACTTTACCGAGACAAAAACTTACAATACAAGGGAATCCATTGAAATGCTAGCAAATTGAACACAATTAAGTACAAGGAATTGAAATAGCTATTGGGTAGGAGTACAGTCGAGTCGCAAATCAAACCCAATTTGTTATCCTGTAATCAATCAGGGGAAGCCAACTTGGTACTGCAAGCCAAGTAATATAAACTGGTCAATTTTCTTGTTTGGGGTTGTTTCAATAATGTATGGAATAAAAGTAGCAATGAGATTTAGTTACAAGGTAACATAGATATAGACCCATAGACTTACTGTTGGGCACAGGTCTCCCATAGACACAGCTGGAGTTCAAGGGCATACTCCACCACGCTGCTCCAATGCATATTGGTGGAGGGTGGACAACCCAGTGTCGAATGTTTTATCACACCATCCGACGGTCTTCGACAAGGCTCACTGATTGTTTTTTCCTTAAAAAACATCCGGGACCGACGGCTTAACGTGCCCGTTAACAAACCAAAAATGTATCTACTTTGCAACTAATCCGCGAACAAAAATGTATGGTGATGTATGTATACCTTCATGCACGCAGCACCTCCCTCCCACACAGGAAAACATGCACATGCGATCAATAAATACACACACCAACACACACACACACCTGTTTGTGTGTGTTGGTTGTAATTTTTTGTTTTGCAATCTGCACTTGTTTCAGCGTTGTGGAGAATAATAGGGATGTAGATAAGTGAGTTCTAAAATCAGTTAAACGATAATATTCTGTTTTCATTTGATAATAATGTAACAGGATTTATTAGTTTTATCGTGTTGGCGATTTAATTAGGAGTAACATGATAAAAACAAATTAAACGGAAACCAATATACTGTTAGGGGTGTAGTGTAGATAGTAATTAGAAACGCGTCACGATCAATCAACCCTTGTTCGAAGGAACTCAGAGGAAATAAAAGGCGCTCGCTTCGCTCTAACGCTTCGGTACTAGTAGATAAGGGTCGACCCAGATAGTTTATCAATTATCTCATATAACATTGTTGTGGTGGTGCAATCAGTGGACCGGGGTATATACTCCCTTTAACATTGTTGTGGTGGTGAATGTGATGCTGTGGACCGGGGTAGAGTACACCCGGGGCAGTACCACCGCCGCCACGGTACCCACTACCATTTCTAACGTGTACCAATTGTTTTTAGAGCAATTGTGTTCCGGCTGGAAAGGAGCGGTTACACTTATCTTTAATTGAAGCTATCGAGCTGAAATTTGGCACACATAATATTTGGTTCCGATGACAATGGACGAAATTAAAAAAGAGTCATAAAAAACTTTTTTTTAAAACAAATTTTAAACGGTATAATTTTATTTATTAGCAAAACACTTTTGTGGCCGACTCGAAACAAGACTCTTACTAAAAATTACTAACTGGACTATTACTAACACCAACTAACAGGACTTACCATCAATAACAGTCCCCAGTCCTCATACCCACTAACGAACTGATCAACTAATGTTCGAATGAACTCTCTCAGCTAGCTAGCTATCTAGCTAGCTAGTTGGACTAACCATCCCAGTCCCTATTTGAGGCTTGTTCAAAGTCAGTTATCATGCGCGACAGCGGATGGGTGGTGATGCGAGCTCGTTTGCTATCTTATACCCGTAAATAAGAAAAAAAATTACCTGGGTAGATAATCCAAATAAAGTTCATCCCAAGGCAACATATTTACAGGTTAAAAAGTATCCTTTGTGCTAATCTAGAGTATAATCTACATATGTGCCAAGTTTTATCTAAATCTGTTCAGTAGTTTTTACGTGACTTCGTAACAAAAAACCAGACATCTATATTTACAATCTTTCATATTAATAATATTATTGGGGTATATTTGATATCCCACAGCTTCAGTGTGCCTACAATACAAATTGAATGACAAGCTATTTCAATATCTTGACAACCATGGAATTAACAGATACTGCTAATACGTACCTTAATAAACTCAATTAGTTATTAGACGATGACATGTCGAATAACAAGAATGTCAGTGATACAAGTAATAATATAATTGACGCAAATATAAGCTGATAGTAATAACGTCGTTTTCAGTAATATCCTTGAATTACACGACGCTTGTTGGATTGAAGTGTGGCCAGGAAAAGAGCGATTTCATTATCTTTATACACGCTTGCGCTTTAATGTTTCATATCTCATAAGCTGATCACATTCAAAAGCAGTCACACCAAGATGCTCTCAACAGAGTGATATGAATTATGATACAAAGAAAGCAACTGAGGCTTAGCGAATGTACATGGAAACATATTTGTTTAGGTAAAGATTATTAGGGATTATCATTGTATTCATCTTTTTAAAAGCTTTTATTTAACTTCACTCGTATGTATCTATGTATGTATGTATGTCCTGGAATCTTGCAATCAATATTTCACCCACTTCCACTGAAGCTATCGAGCTGAAATTTGGCACACATATTGGTTCCAATGATAATGCCCGAAAATAAAAATAAAAGTTATAAAAAGCTTTTTAAAAGATTTGTAATAATTCAGTTTCATTTTAAATACATTTACATGCAGAAAAATGGATGTTATCTTCCTATTTTTGAAATCGGATTTAAATAATATTATTTAAAAAAATATTACCCATACCTAATGAAAAGATACACAAAAATAAGAAAATAACAATAATTTCACATAGAAATTCGGTAATAATCATGGCGATTTTGAATCGTGCTCGTATAAAATCTACAAATCGCTGTTTTCCTAGCCACACACCAGCCCTTTGAAACCAATAATCTATAGTTGTTTGGTATAATTTCGCGAGGTACCAACAATCGCTAGCTATCTATTTTAGCCTTCAGTTCCATGTTACGTCGTTCGTCAAATTAAGTAGTATTAGATTAACCATACAATTTGAAGATACACGTGTATAAGATAAGTAATAAGATACGAGTATTATGCTGAACATTGCTCATCTATACTTCTATACTAATATTATAAAGAGGAAACATGTGTCTGTAATGTTTTCACACAAATACTACTAGGCCGATTAAAAATTAATTTTCACCATTAGAAATGCATCTTCACTGAGTGACATAGTCAATATAATATTACTAGGTCTAAACGAAACTATTCCGTCTTATTCCACGCGAGCGAATCTGCGGGCGTCCACTAGTCCGAATATAAATGCCCTCGATAATTCTCAATCAAACAGATATATAATTTAAACCGCACATCACTTAGAAAACTCATTTAACGTGTTTCACTGGACGGTTCGAATCCGGACCTCTCGTTCAACACAGCTGTTTCACAACTACTATTTTCATGCAAACAATTTATTTTTTAAAGTCCTGGAATCTTGCAATCAATATTTCACCCACTTCCACTGAAGCTATCGAGCTGAAATTTGGCACACATATTTGGTTCCGATGACAATGCACGAAAATAAAAAAGTTTAAAAAGCTTTTTTTTAAAAAAAAATATTTTAATATGTATACTTACTTATTTCAAATATGATAATTATTTTATTAAGTACTATAGGATTGTCGAGAAACATTTATTCAAACTCAATTCGCTACAGTGAGTAAAGTTTATCAAAGTTCAGTCGATTCAATTAATTAAGTATGAAATGAATTTTCTGATGGAATTCAATCTATTGGACCGAAACTGCTATTTGAATTTCAATTGAGTCGAGCAGTTAGTGATATCTGATTGGTTAAGATATCAGGCTACTAGAGTTGGTACAGGACCAGGATTTAAATAGACGTAACAGTGGTAGCGTGTAGCGTCCATAGCCCAATGGCTCGCGTCGATTCTGTGATCGAAAGAATTAAGCAACGACGGGCGCGGTCGGTTTGTGGATGGGTGACCGCTGGTGGCTACATTTCATGGACGCTACCGTGCTTCGGAGGGCACGTTAAACCGGTCCCGGTTGTTTTCAATGGTGGAAACAGTCGTCAAGCCTTGCCGAAGACCTTCGGGTGGCTTGAGAACATTCGACACTGGGTTGGCCACTAACCCCTACACCAATCCGCATTGGAGTATAGTGGTGGAGTATGCTCTAGACCTCCCGCAGCAGTCTGTGGGGGAGACCCGTGCCCAGCAGTGGGACGTGGGTCGCAGCGAACAGTGGTAGCGCGACTGCTCCCACGTTCGATCCCAGGGTCGGGCAAAAGCATAATCTGTCATACTCGTAATATATCCATTCCATGTTAGGTGGCCGAAGCATCAGGCCTGTTTGCTACCTACTTTCACGGCATGAAAAAACGTTTTATGCGTACAGCGCGGCAATCAGGCATGTAATATATCAAGAGTTTTACGGGCCCATCTCTCACTTTACAACCGCCGAAATTGGTACAGACGCGCATAAAATATGAAGTGAGCTAGACACGTAAGTGAAATTGGATAGTTACGACAGGCGTAAGTGGAAAGTGCATGCTAAAAAATTGGTGGCACTATCACTGCCCTAGTTCAAGGCACTTTTGACTCCTGGAACGGAAGACATGAAAAACAGTTAGATATGTCACTTAGTATTCAGCGTTCGCAAATGGCACATTACTTTGACATGAGAATCCTAACAATATTATAACTGTGAAAGTTTGTATGTTTGGATGTCTGTTACTCAATCACGCAAAAACTACACAATGGATTTCGATGAAACTTGGCACATAGGTAAACGATAACCTATAAGCACATAGGATATTTTTCATCCCGACAATAATGTTCCCTTGGGATGCTTTGCACGTATTGAAAAGTTGTCTGACATCGTCAGGATATGGCTCTAACACTAATTCTTAACTTGATTACACTATTTCCGCGGGCGAAGCTGTGGTCAAAAGTTACTCAGTAATAATACATCCCGTACTGACTGGAAACTAAGCAAGAAGTGCAAACAATCGATCAGATTTTATGTGCCAACTAGTGGACGCCCTCAGCTTCGCTAGCGTGGAACTAGACATTCACTAACTTCAAGAACGGCAAAGTTTATTACTTTGCACCCCCGTTCAACCCCCTTAGGGGGTGAATTTTCAAAAATACTTTTCTAGTGCTCCCCTACGTTATAAAAGAAACCACTGTGCAAAATTTCAAGTTTCTAACCCTTCTAGTTTAGGCGCTGTGTTGATATGTCAGTCAGTCAGTCAGTCAGCTTCTCCTTTTATATAATATAGATTTTCAAGCGCGTATTAAAGTGTAATAAAGGATATATCTGCCTTTTTATACTTAATATATCACTGCGTGGAGCCGCCTCAATGTGCACTACGTAAGTATCCATCCATCCTCCATTCCTCTGTCTTCTTTAGGTCGCCTGTCACGATCGAAAGGCGATTTGTACTCCTTTTTCTTCGTGGTCGCAATTGGAGTACTTCTCTGGGGTTATCAGTTCATCGAACGATGTGGCCTGACGATTGCCACTTCAGCTGGCAAACTAGTGTAGAAAATTTGGTTATGTAGCGAAATACCGTACTCAGTTGTTAAACTGTGTCTGTCAACACCGAAAAGAGTACCTACATATTTCTCGAATATTTTCAACTTACGTATGAAGTATGTTTAGTTGAGTTAATAGGAATTTTAGCTAGTTTGTGGTTATGACTTTTTTTTTATAGCGGTGACAGCCCAGAAACTCGAACATCGAACATCGACATCGCCTGTCAGTCGAGTTCTGGGTTCAAATCCAGGCAGCACGCACCAATGACTTTTCTATGAATTAAAAATCACTTGCTGTACCTAATGGTGAAGGAAAATATCATAAATAAATCTGTACATGTAAAACCTCATTATGTTTTCAAAGGCATGTGAAGTGTATTGTCTAAGCAGCGTGGTGGACTATTGCTTAGCCCCATTCCGAGATCCGTGCCCAGCAGTGGGATAAATAAAAGGTTGTGTTGGTGTGTGGTGGTAGATAAATGTTTTGTTTTTGTTCAAAATTTAAATTTAAATGGAAAGCACTTGTGTATGCGATTGTACAACAATAGAGAAGTACCTAATCGTTGATATCGACATTGTGTTTCGATGAGGAATTTGACCATTACGACCGGAATGGTACCGGGGCGATTCGGAATGATTTATCGTTTATAATAAAGCGTATCTTCCCTCTTGTTTGACTTTTGATTAAACGCTTTAAATGCGACCAATCAATATATACTGAGATATTTTGGATGGGAATTAAAATTATATTGTTGCGAGGTCAAGAGTACCTACACCAGACAATAACGATTGCAATCATTCGTACGTTGGATATAACATTCGAAGGTCGTGTTGTCTCATCATCATCAACACCCTTTATTGGTCCACTGCTGGACATAGGCCTCTCCTAAATGAAAAGAAATGAAATGAAAATGAAATTTATTTCGCTCATAACTACAACGTAACATGCAAAAAACGGGTAACATTAATTTTGTAAAACACATATCTGAGAAAAAATATTTGTGCTTACCGCTTTTATTTGAACCCAATATCCCACTAACACATGATTAAAGTCATATGCAACAATCAGTAAATGACTTCCTCTTCGTAAAGGAGATGTTTCAGGGATGTATGGAGCTCCGGCCACGTCTATGTACACCATACTAAAAAATGGAGAAACATAATTAAAACAGTTTTCAATTATCCAATTACTTTAAATTGGCTTAGTTTGGATGTAAAGCACAAAAATGTACACTTGAAATTGCAACACAAAACATTAATCCGTCATGGCGGTAAGCTATCGTGTTGACAGATTTGATTGAAGTTTGACATTTGCATGACGTTTATTTGTCATAATTGTCTATGATTCAAATGGATTGTATGTAACACTGAGAACGAGTACATACCTATTTTATTTTTCCCTTTATAGATTTTTATATTATTTAAGTTTTTATATAAGTACAGAATATTCAATCGTTGGAATATTAACTAAGTAAGCTAAGTTAGCTAATTACCAATGTAATTAGCGATGTTTTGATTCAACTATCAAATACAAAGCTGATATGTTTTTACTTATGTAAACAAAAATCCAAAAAACGAAAGCCAGGTTGTTAAAAATAACTCAAGAAATTCAAACGAACGGAACATCAAACCACGATCGGCAACGAAAGCAATTGAAGTACGTAGTATCCCTTTAGTTTGTGATTGAGACACTAGACGGTTCACGATCTATGATCAATGGTCGATCTATGGTTTACTGACTTTTATTTTTACCACAGAGTAACCTAAATTGGCGGGACGCCATGTTGAAACTCGATAAAAATAATTGATAAGTATAAAATTATTACAAGAAAAGTATGCATTTAAGCAATTTATCTGTATTTTTCCCAAATTTCACGGATTTTTCTCGATTTTTCGAGGTACTGTACATATACTGGGCCGGATTTGAAACATCTCCTTTGGAACTGAGAAGGCTTGGCCACATTAAAAACCTAAAGCTTTGTATAAGAGTCCACCAAAAATCCACTGTTGGGCAGGAGCCCTACACAGACACAGTAACGGGAGGTCTAGACCATACTCCACCACGCTGCTCCATTGCGGATTGATGGAGAGGTTAGTGTATCCCCAGTAATCCCAGTATCGAATATTCTCAAGCCACCTGAAAGTCTTCGACGAGGCTTGTCGATAGGCTCAACGTGCATTCCAAATCCCCATGAAATTTTGCCACTAGCGGTTACCTATTCACAAACCGACCGCATCTGTTATTGCTTAACTCGGGCGATCGATACTATATATCTATAGCTTCTACCATTTAAAGTTTACTGATTTCCCTCTGACTGACTCTACGCTGATAGATTTCTCATGCATTCCACAGTAAGCATACGCCAACACAATTTCCACGATACCTCAGTTTGTACGGAGTGATTCCATCGCTGTTTGCTTTCCATTGCTCGCTGACAGGGTAACCGAGCTTATGATTGCTGCATGCACCGATCTATGTAGGTCTAAGTAATCTTTGTACACTATAAAGCGATCACTTGGTACCTGGTAGTCTTCCGTGTCAAGAATTAGCTGTGAAATTAGTAATGTTAGGTTTGAGGTTGTTTAGGCCACAAGTTTCAAAGGTAAAATTGTACTAACAGGGTACTTACTACAAGCTACTCCCATCAATCCGCATTGGAGCAGCGTGGTTGAGTATGCTCTAGATCAGTGGTGGGCAAACTTTTTTAATGGCGGGCCACAAAGTTTTAGAAATTCTAGAGGAGGGCCAGAATTATAGAAAAAATGCATTTTGTGTTATGATATTATAAAAACATTACAGCATTACACACAAATTCACTGTCCGCGCCTCTCATTTCACCACGCTTTGACCCTCGGAGGGCCGGATTAAATACTTTCGCGGGCCGGAGTTGGCCCGCGGGCCGTAGTTTGCCCATCACTGCTCTAGATGCTCTAGAGCTAGAGGCTAGACTAAGACATCTATACTTCTATACTATGTAATATTATACAGAGGAAAGATTTGTTTGTAATTTTTTTACACAAAGCTACTGGACCGATTTCAAAAATTCTTTCACCATTAAAAAGCTGCATCTTCACTGAGTGGTATAGGTTATATAATATTACTAAGTGTAAATAAAACTATTGTCATGTCTAATTCCACGCGAGCGAAGCTCTACTAGTATTTTATACAGAAATACTTTGATGCCAATTTTATAGGTAGCATATGAAGTCACAAAGTTACCTCGAGAGGTAACAAGTGTTAGAAAGACATAACGTTAATACCGCATCTGCGATAGAATTTCCAGTGTAAGCGACCGATTTTTGACATCGTTCGTGTACCTATCTAGATTCTAGACGTGGGGTCAGTACGAAATAATCAAAAGCTATATTCGCGAAACAATCAAACGTACAATGAACCGCATATAAACAAGTGCGAATCAATCATACACTTGATTGAAAACGGACCGCACGGCCAATTGAGATAGCGCCGTTTACAGTGCCCGAATAGTAATTGAGAGCGAGCTATCGAGATACCAGTAGTGACTCGCGAATATTCAGACGCACTCAGGCTTTTATTAGCTCAGTTATTGAGATGTTAACGACCTTTTGAGTGTAAGCATAATACAACAGCGTCATACAGTGGCGTCCATAGCCCAATGGCTCGCGTAGATTCAATGTGAAAGAGTTAAGCAACGACGGGCGCGGTTTGTGGATGGGTGACCGCTAGTGGCAAAATTTCATGGATGCTACCGTGCTTCGGAGGGCACGTAAAGCCGGTCCCGGGTGTTTTCATTGGTGGAAAACAATCGTTAAGCCTTGTTAACCTTCGGGTGGCTTGAGAACATTCGACACTGTGGAAAACAATCGTTAAGCCTTGTCGAAGACCTTCGGGTGGCGGTGGTGAATAGTGAAAAGAAAAGAGATAAAACTGTTTAAAAAATGACTTTATTTTTGTAACAGGATTTCAGCAAATTATCTAATAAGCTTTTGAATTGCCTCATTCATAGATGTATATTGTTCTTATGTATAATACATACTAAGCCATACGACCTAGGAGGTCTATATTTATGAATCGCTCGCGTGATTTAATCGCTCAACTGCGACTGATTGTCGTTAAATAGAATTAATACCGTACTATTTAGTCTATCGCTCGGCCAGCCAGTCGAGTGTTTAATACCACTCGGAATTTTTACTGTCTATCGTGATCGTGACGACTGGCCATTTTTCACTCGACGCGCGACGAGCGATTCGAAAATAGAGCTCTAGGCTTGCAAAGGACTCGTAAATTTAAAATATTACGAACAACTTCTTAACTATTCCTCATAAAAGTTAGCACATGAATTCATTCTATTGTACATTTTATTATTATGACGTATCAAGGTGCAGAGCAGTGCAAAATGACGTAAGTCATGTTTTATTAGTCAGTTAATGGTAGCTAAAGTGATTCAGAATATTGCACCCTTGCCTGCCACATTCTTTTCCACGGTATTTACAGTTTATGCGACTGTGAGTAAATTTCACCTTTATTAGTGTAGTAAAACCGTAGGCAGTGGTGATAGTCCAGTGGTAATCGAACTCGCCTCCCTCTCGAGCTGTCCGGGTTTAAATCCAAGCGGCATCTATGTCTTTTCTGTTGAATGAAGTTATGCGTTAAAAAATGCAATGTCACCTGTAGTACCGGGAAGGAAATATCGCGAGGAAACCTGCATGCCTGAGAGTCCTCCATAATGTTCTCGAAAGCATGTAGAGTCTGCCAATCCCCACTCGGTCATCGTGGTCAAAGGCCTAAGCCCTCCCATTCCGAGGAGACCCGTGACCAACAGTGGGACAAAGTAAGGGTTGTGATGTTGTGGTGGATGACGGGAGACAATGCTTGAATGCTGGAGAGCTTCTCATGATGTTATTACACTAGGAATAAAAGGTATGAGATTGATGGATGATAGGTGTCACTTATGAAATATAAAAAATATAAATTATTGCTATCTACCTCTTTCTATCTTCACTAACATATATTTCCCTCTCAACTTCCGGTCGCCTCGAATGATGCAATTTCCGTAACGCTCTCGTCAAGCTTACCAGCTTACCCCCCAAGTCAAGCTTGCCTAACGAAGATTAACTTCAAAAAAATATAAGGTAAAATGTAGGTACTTGCAGAAGATGTTGTATCGAAATCTATATATATAAAAGGAGAAGGTGACTGACTGACTGACTGACTGACTGACTGACTGACTGACTGACAGATCAACGCAGGGCCTAAACTATAAGGGCTAGAAACTTCAAATTTTGCACAGGGGTTCCTTTTATAACGTAGGGGAGCACTAAGAGAGGATTTTTGAAAATTCACCCCCTAAGGGGGTAAAACGGGGGTGCAAAGTTAGTATGAAACTTTGCCGTTTTTGAAGTCAAGTGTTCAACACGAACGCGGGCAGACGTCGTAATGGGTCTAATTCTACGCGAGCGAAGCTGCGGGCGTCCACTAGTTAATTCATATATTGAGCTCAGAATACAGAACTAACCTGTACTCTGAGATATTGAGCTAGGTCAAAGGGGTACTTCCAGTAAGTTAGTTGCAAGTTCTGCCCTTCTGCCATACAAAATATTTATCACAATACACTAACAAGCCAACAAAAGTCACAAAAACCATCCAAAAAAGAGAAACGAAGCAGACTGGATGTAATCTTTTTTTTATCTTTTAAAAACTCACAAAACCCTTGTTAACCCCGTTTCGGCCTACGTTTTAACCCGTTCAGCGCGCATTCTACACTGTATCAGCAGGTAGTTCTTATAAATACTGTACTTAAGTAAATAAGGGTTGACCACACTCTCCTCATAAATTCCCGTCCGGTTTAATGGCCAGTCATTACCACCAACTGTTACTACCACGGTAACTCGATCGTAAAATTTAAAAGCGATTTCGATTCGACATTATCATGCAAATACGTGTAATAATCTCACTAGACTTTTCTTTTATTATTCATTTTCGGTTCGCGGTTTCCGGTGTTCCGTTTTAATGAGTTGAATCTGTAAAGTAAACATTGAGAGTACGTTTTTATCGAGTTAATGGGTTAAGAGTCATTGCGGCGTTTAATCGTATGGGTTTTAATGTGGCGCGAAACGCAATGTGACTGCACTGCATTGCGGAAATTCTTATGAAAGAAAATACGTGTTTCTATGCAGCTTTTGAACACTAATCACGGTAAAATAACAGATATTTTTATCAAACAGAAAATGTACAATTTACTTGTGTATGAATCTCTATAAAATAATTTTTTGTATGGATATTAGTAAGTAGTGGCTGATATTTGTACAAATTAAGCACAGTGTTTTAGAATATACAAACACGCGGACTTTGAAAGTTATGGACCAGTCTTTCCCACACACAGCCGTGTCACATCATGCAAAATAAACGCTTACGTTCTTATTCATAACAAATTAATAAACCTATTTTAGCTATAGTTTTGTCTTCTCTAAACAAACTTAATTCAGAATTGACAGAATGTGACGAAACATTTTAAAGCTATAATTAGCTTATTTATTTGTTATAATTAAGAGTGTTAAAAAACAAGTTGCCTCTCGAATCACTGGCGCGACAATGACTGTCGAACCCCAGGTCCCGAGATTGAATCCCGGCCGGGGCAGATAATGTGTGTGACCCCACCCGCATGACAGGTATAGGCATATAATGGTTAACTTCATAGATTTATTACTAATCAACGGCTACAAGAATGTGAACATAGCGTATAAATAGATTGCGTTACAAATTTATCTTATTCTACAACTTAAACTTACCTACTAAACCGTTTTGACAGAGTTCATGGTTGTTGTACTTTTTAAGATATTTAAATGCACGCTTTCTATGCAACAGAATAAAATATTGCTACTCAATGCAGCAATCTGCGATAAAAAGTATCGTGAAAAAGAGGAAATAGAGAATTGCCATGAACCGAGGCCTCTTGGGTGAAACTTCAATCTCTGCCAACTAGTGCAGAGAAAGGAAATGGAAGCGGCCTATAACTTCTTCCAAACTATCGTAGATCGGCAAAGAATAAAATACGTGGTCATGGTTTTAATTACTAAGTGTATTTTCGCGGAATATATAAAGATATAAACTCAAAGGAGTGAAATGAAATGTGATTCGAAATGTACCATATTTTTTAATTTCGCCAGTGAAACGGTATGATTTTCGTAACGAATGGTCACGTTTGCTGTATTTTTGAACAATGCGGAAGTATGTTGCCAAGCAATTAAATTAAAATTATTTTATTCGTTCCATGCAAATAAAAAAAAAACTAAAAACACGCTGTTGTAGATAACCGAACCAAAATGTATATTTTTTAATTTCTTAAATTTAAATTTGACATCGGTGGTAAGTGCGCAGTTTCAAATCCGACGTTTTGAAGTGGACAAAAATTACGTTCAAAGATTCCGTTACATACATACATACCAAACTAATTAATAAAGATGGTTATTTTTTTTTAATTCGGTACGAATCGGTAAAGAATAAAACATCGATCATTTTACGTTGTGCAAAATTACGTTACGATTGACTTTTACAATTTGAAACTGACGTTTATTAGACACATTCGAACGGGCGAATTTAAAATTCGAATGGTAAAGACCACTCGTTAAATAAGTCGTCCATGCCAATTTCAAAAATACGGATTCCTATAAGGTTTGTATTATTTTCGTATACGAGTAAAATTCAAAAATACAGCAGCAGAGTTTAAACTGTTTCACATACAGCGGTGACAGCGCAAAACGCATCGCACCCGCAACGAATGGGCGGTTTAAGAAATTAAATGTCACTGACTGAGAAATATTTTCAGCCAGGACAAAAATTACATTCGAAATTGACACATGGCTCACGGAACTATCGAGTTTCCTTCGAGTTTCTTTCGAGTTTCCTTCGAGTTCCATCAGTACCGTTAATCACAAAGGTTTTATGTTATAATTTGTCTACGAACTAACTCCACAGTCCGGAGATTATGGGCTCTGCTATCGTCGTTTAGATGAGAGCTTGATAAAGTCATATATTTTATGAAAGAAAGGTCTATTGTTAACCGTTCAATGCAGAATGTATTGAGGGGCTCGTTTTATTGACGGTACCGCACTAAAGGCTGAATATCATGGCTGGCCGGAGTTTATGGGCCGAATTCAAGGTCATTTTTATGACCTTATGGTTTCAATGGACACTTAGGAGATAGATTTCTAAACAGGACTCTTTTAGAGTTATAAAATACCTAATTTTTAAATGTATACGAGTAATAATACGGGGTCAGAGTAACATAACATCATGCCTGTATTTTCCGAAGGGGTAAGCAGAGGTATGTATACACCCACTTTTCACCAGTCATGTTTCATCACAATTCTTTGTCCCACTGTTGGGCACGGGTCTCCTCTCAGAATGGGAGGAATTAGGCCATAGTTCACCACACTGGCAAAGTGCGGATTGGTAGACTTCACATGCCTTCGAGAACATTATAAAGAACTCTCAGGCATGCAGGTTTCCTCACGATATGTCCTTCACCGTTATAGCAAGTGATATTTAAGCTCTTAAATCGCACATAACTTAGAAAAGTCATCCTTTTAATTTTGTTTGTAAGTTTACTCTTAGTAACAACTTAGACGTCATACCAATTAACGAGTTATCATGTCTCGTAAAATAATGTATTAAGACTTAAGAAAAGGACGTTAATAAAGTATCAGACAGCAAAACAATAGACAGCTGCACCGTAAAACACCATGATATACACCATAATCGGTCCCGTCTAACCAGGAGCGATAAAACCCATAATCCGTAACCCCCAGCATCCCGGTTGGGTCGCTCCGTCGGCTGGTTTATGGCCGGTTATATCATAAACCCCATAATATTGTTGTTACTACGGGAACTCGATCCGTAACTCGTTTTGCTCTCATTTGTTGGTCACAAATATAATTTTGATTACTTAAAAGTACAATTTTGAGTGTTCGTGATTTAGACATTTTTCACGCGGCTAATAGAATCGGAAATTCCATTCAAAAGATATAATTAATTTAAAAATGTCAATCTAAAGAAAATAATGCAATAATAAAATAAATCGGTGTGGGTAGTCTTAAATATATTACTTAATATAATTGATGAATTGCTTCATATTAGCAACAAATGTTTACAGTTGAATTAAATAATAAAAATATAGGATATGTAGGTACTTACTTTTCATCTCGGTGATTTCCACAAGAAAGGAATTCGATCGATATTGTCTTTGAAGAGGGTGGCAACTTGGTGTAAACGAAACTGTTGTTATGTCTTTTCCACGCGAGCGAAGTTGCGGGCGTCCACTAGTATATAATAAATGAGCAATGAACAACTACAGTCTCCATTGCTCTTTGATCGTACATCCATGAAGCTTCTTAAGGATTAATTTGCTTCTAGCAAGATCTAGCAAGGAAATACAAATACGTCATGCGTGCTCTAGACCGGAATAACCCTCAGCCATACATCTTCCGGTAAGACGTTATCAGTTGCAGTGGCCGGGAATACCGGATTTATAACTTTATAAAGCAGTTACCGGTCAGTTTTAAGTCGGCACTGTATTTACTACATGTAAGTAGCCATACTCGCTGATATAAGTATACACTTCCCATGGAAAGAGGGGGCAATGAGGGAAAAAGGAACCATGCTCGCTGAATATTTTACGCTACGCTCGCTACGACCATAGACATACTGCTGGGCACGGGTCTCCCCCACAGACACAGCTGCGGGAGGTCTAGAGCATACTCCACCACGTTGCTCCAATGCGGATTGATGGAAGGGTTAGCCAACCCAGTGTCGAATGTTCTTAAGCCACCCGAAGGTCTTCGACAAGGCTTAACGACTGTTTCCACCATTGAAAACAACCGGGACCGACGGCTTTACGTGCCCTCCAAGTACGGTAGCGTCGATGAAATTTTGCCACTAGCGGTCACCCATCCACCAACCAACCGCGCCCGTCGTTGCTTAACTTAACAAAGATAGGTTATTAATTTCGGCCGATAATCGAGACTATTTAAGTAATTATGATTTACGTAAGAATCAAATAAAACTTCAATTATACAGGATTTTGCTATCAAATGTATCATGTTGGATTAAAATTCGATGCAATCAATACAAAATACAGTTTAAATTAATAAAATATTGTAATAATGCATTTCAATTTTAAAATTACGTTTAAGTACCTACATGAAGTAATCCAGATCATAAAATGTCAATCCCTCGGTAGTTAAGTTACCTGAAACAAATTTAAATTCAAATTAGTATGAAATCAATTGATCAATATTATTGTACCGCTCATTGCCGTAAGTCTCGACTATCTGTCATGATCAACAGAGTTAAGCAGCGTCGGGCACGATACAATCGAATACGCCAAGCTTTGTAACCACATTTTGTGACCACGTCTTCTTAAGATGCCTAACTGTTGTACAGTATATTTTAATAACGATAGAATTGGATATCCAAAGGAATTTGTCGGGTAGGTAATAAATTAATTGTGAGCAATTTCTGCTCACATAATCAATATCCACCTACCCACAATACAGAATACATAAAAGTACAGCCTACACATTTTCATGCTTATAACAAAACACGTATTTAATTGAAAGATAGTTAATATACGAAATAATAAAGTAGCGATTTTGAACAATAGAGAACAAACAAACAATGGGAATACTACTTACAAGTACCTACCTAATTAGTAGGTACTTACATACTTACTATCATGTTTAGTTAAATATTTTGATTTGAATGATATTTTTTTAAATTAAAAATAAATTGTACACGACACTTTTTGCTATAGTTGTAAGCCGTGCGGCGTGTTTCTCTGTCTGTCTCTCTCATAGAAAGCAAGCAAATTATTTTCGTTTCGTTTTTCTATTTCGCATTGAACAGTGTGGTGTCGCGAAGATTATTTTTGTTGAGTGTATACATACATATCTTGTACATAATAAATAATAAAAATAACAATAACTTATAATAACTTATATATTCAATAACTTCGTTCCATCCGGGTGTCCCTTGCCACCTCTAATTTTTTCTCAAGTTCGAAGTGGAGTCGCGCACCTCACTTGTCGCAGACCGATTTATTTAGGCGACAAGTTACAACGTAAGATACAAATAGGTAAAACAACTATTTGATCTCATCGCACTGTCACGTTTGTCTAACCCCCGTATTCATGAAGATTACTTGGCTGAATAACTGAACAACACTATGCAAAGAACACTATACCCTGTACAAGATAGCTTGATCTTTTTGACAGACTAGCTAGTGATGGGAAACAGAAAATATCTAGAAGTCCAAAAAATAACGTTTTAAAATACTTGCAACTGTGACGAGATGGTGTGGGTGTATTATGTGTGAAATTCTTTATTGCACTACACATATAAATGGCTTATATGGCCAGTCGATAGAACGATGGAATGCGTAATTAAAATTAGAATTCAATTTTTTTTTAACCTTATTTTTCTAAAAAGAGTTATACCACCTAAAGAGACCCCAACCACTAGCCAAAGAAACCCCAACCAAAAGGACCCCGGTTCGTAACAATAACTTAACAATGATCTTTAATAATGATTTTTTGTAATCGATATTTGTAACGGTTACTGCCTGTTATTCGTGTCCCATCCGTCCGACCGATGTAACATTGTACAAACGTCTATTATTTTCAGAGTTCCTATTTAAATTTTACTTTGAAGCAATAAAAAGTCTTAAAATTTTCGGATAACGCTTGAAACCCAAGGGACTTTTATGTTATACATATGTATTTTTTTAAATATTATTACAATTTTTAAAATCATTTAAGTAAGAAAATAATATGGTCATCATTGCAAAGTTATGTCGATCACTAAAATTTACATCTGTCAAAAAGATCAAGCTATCTTGTACAGGGTATAATTCTCTATGCGCTCCTCATGTCAAGCCATCCAATTCATAAACAACACTCAAACATTAGGTACTTAGCTATGAGGGTTCATAGCGTTGAATACAGCTCTGTGATTGGTCCATTTGATATGGCGTAGTTCACTCTAGTGTTTTGACAACTGTGAAAGCATGTCAATAATATAATTATGTCATTAATGTAGTTATCAAACTCATCCTCACTACTGTAATCCATTGTTTTTAATAGGAAGAATTTTGTAATAAGTAACTCATTTTTCCTTTACAATTTTGTAAGCATAAATAATAACCTGTAATTTATCCAACGTCTTCTTCTTCATCTTTGATCTTTCAATTTTGACGTAAATGACAAAACAATTCGACGCAATGCGTTCGTTAAAGTAGCTCAGAAGCTATCTTAGCTATGCGTCCCTTCTGACACACGCACAGTAGCGGATTTCACCTAAGTATTGTTTATGAATTGGTTTGAATGACCCTATGCGCTCGCGAGTACTGTGAGACCTCATAGTATCGTTTGTGAATACGGGGGTTAGGACAATGGATCAGAAGGTTAAATCATCCGTTCTATATTCAAAAAGGGCAGAACTAGTTCAGGTGCTTTAATAAAATACGAGTAGGTAGAGAAACCGCCTTTTAATGTTCCGAAGTGGATTCCGAAGCACTAAAACACACTTACGTTACGTACTTACGTTTCGATGCCAAAAGGAGAGGTTGAATCGCGGAGAATTTAAAATTCCAAAAGGGAGACAGTGACCAGCCTTTTAGTCAACATCGGAACTTGCTGCTTTTAATTGAATTACTGTGACATAAGTTTTTCAAAAATGGTAAAAACATAACTAATAATAAATATACATATACATAGGTACATATAAATATATATTAAATGTAATTTTTTTTATAGCATATAATTTTTATATTTCCTATAAGAATGACTTCTAGTAGAAGATAAGTGCACAATTGACAACATTTCATAATTTGGAACGTGTAAAAAAATGTTTCTATTCTATCTTTGTACTTGCCTTTGTGTTTTTATATTGCTTGTTTCAGTGAAAAAAATAAAAACGAAAAAATGTATTATGACGTCATTGGCACGGCAGAATGTACGATATTACATTTAGATTTTCTTTGCCACCATGTTTAATGTTTTAAATTGATGTCAGTGATTAAAAATTGAAATGGCATAGTCCGTAGCAGATAGCTTATTGATGTGAAACATCTTTAGGCGGATGGCAAACCAAATTTTTGGCGTGGCGAGCGTGGCGAGCGTAGCGAGCGAATATGGAATATATATACTATACAGTTCCGACAAATGACGGTCGGAAATTATTTTATTAATGAAAATAAACAGGTCTATTAATAATTTGAAACCATTCCTAATAAATTTTATTAGTGCACATTAAGTTAATTTGGTCCAGGACACTGCACCTCATTGTGGTTAACCTACTATGTACTGGGCGGCAACCATTTGGCGCGACAAGCCACCCAAATCCCGTGGGCTGTGTCGTGTTTCGGATGCATGCATGCAAATTGTGGGCTTGTAGGATTACTAAGTAAAATACTGCGCAACTTTTTTAGGTGTTAGCTGGGTTAAAAACTGTAGCCTACTCCCTACTGAACACAAACGCGCTCACGCACAGTATCTGCACGTTTTTTATGTGTGAACGTATTATATGTTGGTATCGGGCAGTTCTTTACATCTACTCCAGCTCTTAAGGAGAAGTGTGTGTCTGAAAAACAGCACTGTATGGGATACTACATTTTTTTACTTTTTATATGTACTTATTGGGTTTTTTTATATGTATACATTATGCAGGTATGTATTTTTATATAGGTATATTTTTGTGGCAATAAATAATAATAAATAAATTGTATTTAAAAATGTTTACATATCAATATATATTTCTATATGCCTATTGTATTAACTATTAAAAACTTAATATCTATAGTTAAAACTAGTAGTTCTCGTTTTGTAGGACACTTATGTTATTATTCAATAATGTTATGTTTTATTTTGTTTAATATTAATTTATTGTTTGAAGGCTTTCTGTGTCTTCGTATGTTATTGTTAAGAGATTATTATTATTATAGGAAAGGAGTGTGGGCCATATTGCCCATAAGCCACTGCGACCTAAATAGATCTATTGTAACTAATTGTTTAGATATAGTTATCTAGTATTTTTTGCATTGATATGATGATAGATTTGTAAGTTGAGTTCGTTTGTCGATTTCATTTTATACATAAAGTCTAAAAAATGGCGCAAATCCATGACTGAATTTAGTCATTTATTAACCTAAGATGTCATTTATTGCCTAACCTAACCCCTCCAGTTCCGAGATCCATGACCAACAGAACAAAGAAATGGTTGTGATAGCGGATGATTAAAATTGCATCAGTACTTGAGCGTAGATCGTCGTCGTTAAAATATTATTGAACTTAAACTTTAAAATTTAAACCGCAGTAAACTTCGGCGTTCCGTTCAAAGCACTTAAAGCGTTGAATTCGGCCACATCATAGCTTCATCACAAATCTAGGTTGAACGCCGGCCTGAATCAAACGACATTCGGCGTTTTGTAAACTGAAAAGATTCTGAACGTTTCATTGAGAAGTGGATTTTGCCTCGCAAATTCTGTCGCTGAGATTTTTAGTGGTTCGCTCGGAAATGAGTGAGTGCTGGTTTTTTTTTAAAATCTTTTTTAGTAAAACTATCGAATTTGCTACAGGGACATGGTAAGTTTGAATACAGGGTGATTTTTAATGTGGTATGTACCTAAAAATTCGTAATAGGAATACTGCAAAATAAGACACCAAGCCTAGCCAGGCATCGAATCCATTAACTAGCTGGTAGGCTCTATATGGAGCCAAACATTATTTATATGAAACCTTCCTAGTTCCAAAAAACGTGATTTCAGATTCTAATGACAACGAAATTTGGCATTTAGCGATCACTGAATACCATGGAGGCAAAAGTTATCGGTCTCCTAAAAAATCAATCATAAATCGGGTGATGCATTTTTCGAATTCATTTTATGTATTTGTATAATTGAGCTTTATTTAATCTATATACATATATAAAAGGAGAAGGTGACTGACTGACTGACTGACATATCAACGCAGGGCCTAAACTATAAGGGCTAGAAACTTGAAATTTTGCACAGGGGTTCCTTTTATAACGTAGGGGAGCACTAAGAAAGGATTTTTGAAAATTCACCCCTTAGGGGGGTAAAACGGGGGTGCAAAGTTAGTATGAAACTTTGCCGTTTTTGAAGTTAGTGTCTAATTCCACGCGAGCGAAGCTGCGGGCGTTTACTAGTCTTTTTATAATCGTAAACATTTATTTTATCTTCTTTATCTAAAAAGTACAGAGTTCTTATAAAAATTACATAACGTGGTTCTCAGTAACCAGCTGGGATAAAAAACAATAAAAATTCAATTACCTTTAACGAGTCAATCCAACTCAATCTATTTAATTTCGAATAAAAATACTTGATTAGCATACCTACAGCGTTATGGTCAGCGAAAGCTTAGTTTTTAAGACAAATAAAGTTTAAGGCTGCCTACACAAATATGGCCGCGCGACGATCTCCGGAAAGAGACGGGGCGGCATGGGGCAATCTGGCTCAGCGTGGCTTGTAGCGTCCATAGCCCAATGGCTCGCGTCGATTCTAAGTGATCGACTGTGTTAAGCAACGACGGGCGCGGTCGGTTTGTTTTGTGACCGCTAGTGGCAAAATTTCATAGGCGCTACCGCGTAAGAGGGCATGTTAAGCCGTCGGTCCCGGTAGTTTTCAATGCAATCGTTAAGCCTTGTCGAAGACCTTCGGGCGGCTTGAAAACATCCACTGGGATGGCCACTAGCTTTCACCAATCGCATTGGAGCAGCGTAGTGGAGTATGCTCTATATTCCACAGCTAAGTCTGTGGGAAAGACCCGTGCCCAAGAGTGGGACATCTGTGGGTTATACATAGATAGTGTCCTGGGAAGCCTATGAAGAGAAAATAATTTAACTAAATAAGAAAGAAGTATCTATTGTTTTTATACTTCAATTTTTAAAAGCTTATTTTTTATGCTATAGTTTTCAACATTTAATTACTGCATTAATATACTTAGTAATGTATTCTGGCTATCATATATAAGTATGCAATTATGCATTACGTTTTTTTATTTGTCCGCCCATGGGTTGCGCCCTTGTTTTTGCAAATATTTTTTCCGTTTCTGTTTTGTGTAATTTTATTTTTATTAAAATAAAACGTAGTCGTTTCTCTCGTTTGTGGTCATCCTAATCGGCAAGCCAAGCCCGCCCCCGGTTACACGACATGTCATCGCAGTGAAATGGCCGTAAAACCGTTGAAATTGTGAATAAAATCAAGATAGGTAACATCGCTACGCTCCAATTTTATAATTCAATTCCAATTTCAAATTTCCAGCAGAGAAACGGTATTTTCTTTTAATTATAAGCTAACTTAATGTAATAGTAAATCCATGCTGCTGAGCCGTCAGCATATTTTTCGCCAAGCTCAAATAAATCTACCTGATATTAATAATACCATAATTATATACCTATACCCTATCATAGTTAGTAGGGTACCTACTCTTATTCTTACCTGTAGGGCATGCAAATAGTTATTGTAACATATTATTATTAATTGTAATCTAAGGTCAGAATAATTAACTGCATTTTTTTAAATTTATTTATTTCTAATTAATATTTTTGCACCCTTTAAAGTTTGCAGTAAAATTCAATACAGAAAAATGTATACAGGGAATACACTAATATTTTTTTGAAATGACCCGACAAATGAAAATGTCATTTAAGAAAAAAAAACATATAGAAGGAAATTATGGTACGGAATTTTTTATAAATAAATTTAAAGTATAAATTGAATTGAAGTTAATAGGTAAATTTGTTTATTATTAAACGTGAAACACTCATATGTTTCAAGATAATAATATGCAGAATGTTTTGATTTATGCATTTTTAATTGTAACTACATCTTAAATTAGTATCTCGTTAGTTTCTGCATTTCTTCACCCTAGTAAACTTTTACTATGCCAAATTTCTGATTCTTACGAATACCTACATATACTCACAAAATACAAACACAGTAGATATAAAAACATTTTGACATCCAAACCTTTAACATTACACCAGTGTTACGTCGAGGGTATTTAGATATTATACCAATATTTCCGCCATCGGTAACTGGATCCTGGAGCTCCCAGGGTATTGGCGGGAAAAAACACTGACATTGACATCTGACAAAAGTTTTCGAGAGTAAATTCGTCATGTGTGTCCCGAAATCGAATAACTTTGAGCCCGGGCTAAAGGTCGAGGCACACAGAGAGCTACAGCGTAGCGACAAGCGTTGTGGGATTAGAAATCCAACACTTAAAATTAAAATATCAAAAAAGCCAACTCCAAAACTAAAACGTCTGAAATAGTACTAATTAATTCGTCTGTGCTCACAGGTCTAACTATCTTTTTAGTTTTGAAGTCGGTTTTATGATAATTTAATATCGTTATATTATTTGTAACCTTTGAGTGTTAGTTTATTATTTTAGTTCACTTTGCCCCTGCACCACCCTTCTCTCTCTTTCATTCCGCTGTATAGATAAATACACAAAATTTGCCCGTATTCTGAATTGTAACTTTAAGGGTAATTTTAAATCAAATTAATACAGAATATCTCTAAAGAAGAAGGTTACGACCATGGACCGACAAGCAGCTGAATAATAATTATAAAAATAATTAATTGGTGCATTCGTATCTGGGTTCTCTCGATCGAGACAGGCTATATTATTATTTTATTATAAACATTAAGGTAAATATTTATTGTTAAGAAATTTCGTGACATTAAATTTTGTGGTATCTCAATTCCCCCGAAAACAATTCTATGTAAATCCATTAAGTTCGGCAAAGGCTTCTGAGCGGACTGTTACAGCCAAACAAAACAGTCACAGTTACAAAAGGTCTCATAAAGGTATTAATGTCGAAGCAATTAGGAATTTAATTCGCGAAAAGACCTTTCAGGTTTATGGCAAATTGGAAGCGACGTGGCGTGGAAACGATTCGTCTATCAAGACGTAATGAATACATCTGAAATAACCAGTTTTGTTCTATTTTGCAGCGGTGATAGGTCAAGCTATTGAACTTGATTCTCACTCGAGATCGCGGGTTCAAATACAAGCGCGTGTGAGATGCTAATAATTTTAAAGTAAATTGAGAGATAATTCCATATTTTAGTAATCATTTAACTTATTTCTTTATCGTTACATTGATTTAAAAGAACATGTATTGATGTTGGTATTTGATATTCAAGTATGAGATTGTTAATGTAATGATATTATATGGTTACTAATAATTCATAAGGTCAGATGTCAATATCTAAGATTAATTTAAACCTGTGTATTTATTATAAAATGGTTCATTATTTATGTTATATTTATTTACTGAAAATTGTATTGATTTGAGTAGTGGATTGTGTTTGGAACGTTGTAAGTAATATTATAAATACATAATATTACTTACAATCACAATCACATGTTATTATAGTCAAATTAAATTCAAACTGTTTTTAATAAAATAGTTTAGAACTGTTTTCTTATGATCTGGTCGTTTAGTTTTGATAAGAGAACTTGTATTGAATTGAGTAGCAGCATTTATGTTTAAAAAGCTATAAAATAAGTACATTATATTATATAAAATAACATTTAATAGTATTAAAATGTAGTTCAAAGCATTTCTGGTGTTGTAGGATTGTGTAAAAGCAATCCATTATAAATAGGAAATGGTACACGGAAGTGAGGCTATATGGAGAGGCGTGGCAAAAGAGGCTATATAAAGGCTGCCCATGGTAATGCTAGAGGATTCGCAAGTTGAAAAAGTGTTATAAAGAGGACGTCTCGCTGCCTCTGAGTACAAACATAATTCAGTTTAAAAGTCTAAAGTACTTAAATCGTGAAATTGTGTGAAGTTATTACTTCACACAGTATCGACGACAAAGTTAAGTATGGTTTATTAAAATTGTATTTAGTACAATGTACTTTGTTGTTTTGGATCTTTGTGTAATTTCAGAAACAGTAATTGTTCAATATATGTATTAATATGTTAGAAAGGATTAATCTAGTTTGTTGTGTTGAACAACCTAAAACCTGACTGTGTATAACCTTTTTTTTTTTTTTTTTTTTTTTTTTATCGCTGGAAAATCCTCATGGATACCCGACAGGCGCGGGGGGGGCGCTGTCGGGTTATGCCGGACTCTTACCGGCTAAAAACCAGCGGTGTTCCTCCTCGCCGTCTTCCGGCGGAGCTGCGGGAACGCTTTCGCACACTTCCGCTGCTCCGCCGACGGTTGCCCGGGACTCGGGGCCCATCTTGTGGGGCGCTCACCTGTAGCGCCACTCACCATTCAACCTGGCGTGCCGGAACACGGGACACGCCAGCCGTCTCGGGGGTCTCCTCCAACTGGGCGATGGTACCCCCCGGTTCCACCGCCCGGAGACCCACCTTATGGGGGAAGGCGGCGCTCATGCGCCAGGCGCCTCCGACCCACTCTTTTACGGCGGATTGGGTTGGACAGAGGGTCGTCTTCCCTCACCCGCTCCGCCGCCTCCTTCTGCGCCATAACCACCTCGCAAAATCGGAGCACCGCCTTCCACGCTCTGTCGCTGCCGACCATGGCTCTCACGACACCCGGCAGCGACAGGTCGCCCCCTATCACCGCCGCGAGCGTCGCCCGCGGCTCCGCCCACTCAGGGCATTCGGCCAGCGTGTGCTCCGCTGTGTCCTCTGGACACCCACAGGCGTGGCACACGCCGGTCGGCTCCCGACCCACCACGCTGCACAGGTACTTGCCGAAGCAACCGTGCCCCGTCAGGACCTGCACAGTGCGGAAGGTGAGGGCCCCGTGTCGGCGATCGACCCACCTTTCTAGGACGGGCCGAATCGCCTCCACCGTCCTTTTGCCGGCGGTCGGCTCCGCCAGCCTGTCCTTCCATTTCCGGAGGAGGACCTGGCGGTCGAGTTGTCTCTGCCGCCCGGCCTCCTCCGGCTCTGGCTCCACCTCATCGGCTCGTGCTGCTGCGCTGCGGCGCCAGTACACCGCCGAGAGCACCTCCGCGTCCAGGTCCCACGGTGGGGTCCCGGCCAGGACGCACGCCGCCTCGCACGAGATGGTGCGGTATCCTCTCACCACCCTGATCGCCATGACCCGTTGCGCACGGCGCAGGAGAGTCCTATTTTGGGCGCTCAGGGTGTCCGCCCAGATCGGGGCCCCGTAGAGGGCCATCGACCGCACCACCCCGGCGTACAACCGCCGGCATGCGACTGTCGGCCCGCCCAGGTTCGGCAGCAGCCAGCTCAGAGCTCCGGCCGCTCGCAACAACCTGGGGGCCAACCGCCGGAAGTGCTCCCGGAAGTTCCAGCGGCTGTCGAGGACGACGCCCAGGTACCGCATCGTCGACTCGACAGCGATGGGGACGCCGCCGACCACCAGCTGGGATCCTGCGGGAGGGGCGCGTCGGGCTCCGCGGAAACACAGAGCCTCTGACTTTTCCAGCGCCACCTCCAGCCCCAGCCGGCGGATTCGGGCCACCACTTGGGCCACTCCGGCCGTCGCCAACAGGGCCGCCTCGCGGTACGTGGCGCCGCAGGACGTGACGAGGGTGTCGTCGGCGTAACACGTTACGTCGACCCCCGGCAGATTGGCGCCCCGCAGCACCCAGTCGTAGCCGATGTTCCACAGGAGTGGCCCGAGAACCGATCCCTGTGGAACACCGCACGTCATGACCCGGCGGCCCCACCCGTCGCGCGTCGGGTACACCACTTCCCTCTCGGAGAAGTAGTCGAAGAGGAGACGACGCAGGTAGTCGGGCACGCGATGATAGCCCAGCGCCGCCCCTATACAGCCCCAGGGGAGGGTGTTAAAGGCGTTGGCGATGTCTAGAGACACCGCCAAGACGTACTCTCCCCGGGACACCGCCTCCTCCGAGAGGTCCCTCACACGCGCGATGGCGTCGACCGTCGACCGGCCTCGGCGGAAACCAAACTGCCGGTCGCTCAGCCCCGGCCCAACCCGTTCGAGGTGCTCGACGAGGCGCGCGGAAATAATCCGCTCGAAGAGCTTGCTCACCTCGTCGAGCAACACTATGGGCCGGTATGACGAAGGCGAGTCCGCCGGGCGGCCCTCCTTGCGCAGCAACACGAGCCTGCCGACCTTCCACTTCCTCGGAAAGCGGCCACTCCGCATACAGGAGTCGAAGAGCTCGACCACCCTGGGCCCGAGGGCCTCCAAGGCGAGCACCCACACCTTGCCGGGTACCCCGTCGGGGCCCGGTGCTGTGCTCTTGGCGCGGAGCCGCTGGACCGCGGCCTCCAGCTCCTCCTGGGACACCTCGGGTATCGAGGCGTCCGAGCCCTCCGACGCTGCAGCCGCCATAGGCGGAGGCGCCGAGTCGGCCCTCTCTGGGAAGAGAGTGGCGACGACGTTGGCAACCAACTCTGGTTGGAGACTCCGGGTCAGCGGAGGGGCCCAGGGGCGCAGCCGACCACGCACCGTCTTGTACGGGCGCCCCCAGGGATCTCTATTCAGAGTCTCCAACCACTCTCCCCACGACTCGGACTTTGCCTCCCGTATGGCGATCTGCAATGAGATGCATCTCTCCCTGTATGCGGCGTAGAGGCGGCCTTCCTCGGCGTCCACCCGTCTTCGCCGCCTTCTGTAGTGGGTGTACTGGCGTCTGGCTGCAACGCACGCTTCGCGAAGCCGGCGCATGTTCGCCGACCACCAGTACACCCATCTGCGGGGCGGGAGCGGTCTGGCGCGCGACATACCGGCGTCGCACACTTGCACCATCGACTCGCTCAACCGCTCCGCTCGCCCGTCCACGTCGACCGCCGGGCCCTCCGGCGCCGGCTGCCAAGCCTGGACGATGGACGCCTCGACGATGACGTCACCGTCCATGGTCTTGAGGGCCCAGCGCGGTCCTTCCCCGCGCGGGGGTCGGCTCTGTGGGGCTCCATGGTTAGCGGAGACCTCGAACCGGATATATCGATGGTCCGAGAGCGTCTCCGCATCCTCGAGCACCCTCCAGTTTCGGACACGGCGCGCAAGACACGGGGTCGCGAACGTGAGGTCCACGATGGATCCCCCGTTGTGCCGCACGCACGTGTTTACCGACCCCCGGTTTAGAAGAACTAAGCCCGACGTGGCAGCCCACTCCTCTAATACCCTGCCCCGCGCATTGGTGACCGGAGAACCCCAAGCCGTAGACTTGGCGTTGAAGTCCCCGGCGACCAGCACCGGGATTGGGTGACTCTGGCCGACCAGAGCACCGACCTCAAGCAGGAATTGCTCGAATGCGGCCAGGCTCCGGTTCGGCGAGAAGTACACGCCGACGATCGTCACGCCCATAAGGGTGGCCGCGACGCATCCGTGGCCCTTCGCTGTTTTGTCGAAGGGCGGGGAGCCGGCGGCCGTCTGCGCGACGATCGCCACCGTATCCTCCCGGTCACCAACCCAGTTGTCCCTGGCGGGGACGAGGTAAGGTTCCGCCACCACCGCCGCCTGGATCGACCACTCGGCCAGGCTCTGGTACAAGAGGTCCTGAGCCCTGGCCGAGTGGTTGAGGTTCGCCTGCAGGAGAGACATGGCCATCCTTAATCGACGGTCATGTCTGCGACCCTCGCGGCACGCTCCACGTCAGTGGCGGACGGGCGGGCCGGCCGGGGGTGGGCTGTTGAGCGTTTCCCGGCGGGCTTTTCCTTCTTTTTCCTCTTTTTCTTTTGGTTTCCGGACTTGGCTTTGGCAGAAGCGGCGACACATGCTCCGCTTCCCGCTCTGTGGTCCGCCGGCTTCTGCTTCGCCTCGCACAGCGGGCAGTGTGGGGCAGCGGCACAGCCAGCCGCCTTGTGGCCCGGTTGACCGCAGCGATAGCAGGCATCGCTGCGGTCCACCTCGCAGGTGCATTTGCTCCGCACGTGCCCCGAGTCGAGGCACCGGTAGCACCGCAGGGGTCTGGCCTCGAGAAGCCTGACCCGGGCCGACACCCACCCCACCAGTAGCCGCCCGCTGGAGGCGACCTTCTTGGCTGCCGTGACAGGGCAGCGCACCCACGCCGTGCCGGGGCTGTCGGGGGAGAAGCGGCGAATCTCCCCGCACTTGACCTGCTCGGGGGGGCATTCCCCGGAGCGGGCCACCGCAGCTGCTACCTCCTCCCGGGACACCGCGTCGTCCAGCTCGCTGATGCGCAGGTCTGTGCATTTCACGGGCCTGGAGACGCGGACCAGGTCCGCGGGAAGGACCTCCCGCAGTTTGCCCGCCAGCAGGTCCGCCTTCTCACCGCTGTCGGCCCCGGGAATCTCCAACACACGGGCCCCCGTCACGGCGGTTCTGAAGCGTAGACCCTTCAGGCCTAAGCCTTCCAGGTCGATCCGCCGCTTCGCCCCGTCGAGCACATCCTTGTAGGAGAGCTCCTTGCCCTCCATCGTGGCGCCCGGCTGGATGGTGAGGGTCACCGCTGCCGAGCGCGGGGAGCGAAGCTTCGCCGCAGGGTTCCTCTTTTTAGGCGGGGTTGCCGGCTTGTCGGACGGTGCGCTGCCCTTCTTCTTCCCCCGCTTGTTCCGCTTGGCAGCCGCGCTCCACTGCTCGGGCACGGCCGTCGTCGGGGGCTTCGGAGCGCCAGGTGTCGGCGCTGCCACCTCTGAATGCGCCTTTGGAGGCGTTTTCTTTTTCTGACCGCCTCGCCCGGCCTCACCGGCCGCGGGAGCGGGAGACGCAGCCGCAGCCCTCGCCCTGTCGGCGGCCAAAGGCGGCCGGAGGCGTGGCTCAGGAGGGAGTCGCATCTCGAGCGCCTCGAACCTTGCGCTGATCATGGTCCCCACTTCCACCATGATCGAGCGCTTCAGCGAGGCGACATCGTCGAGGATGGCTCCACTCGACTCCGCAGGCCTGACGAGGCTCGCCCGCAAGTCCGCGATCTCCTTGCGGAGTTCGGCGACCTCGCCTTGTAGGCGGGCATTGGCCCTTTCGAGCCGAGCCGTCTCCTCCGTAGCGGACCGCTCTGCCAGCTCCGCTACCACCTCCCTCAGGATCGCAGAGGCCTCCTTGAGGTCGCTCTTCAGCGTGCCCTTCAGGTTGCGCGAGTTTGTCGCGACAGCCTGAATGAGGAGCACGCTGTCCTCCGCCTTTTTCCGCAGCTCGGATGTCGAGGGTCCGTCTTCGCCGCGTGACAGCGACGACGAGTCGGACAGACACCTCGACCGAGGGCGAGATCGGGATCGGAGGTCTTGGGCCATCTCGGCCACCTCCTTCTCCGTCCGGAGCTTCTCCTCCTCTCCCTGGGCTTTTAGGTACGCCTGCCTACGGCCGACGTACTGGCCCGTTTTGGGCGGTCGCCCTCTCCCTCGCTTCGAAGCTGGCGGCGTGGGAGCGGGCTGCTCGACCACTGCCGACTCCTCCTCATCCCTGTTGTGGGGCCGTTTACGCGCATTGCGCCAGAAGCCCCCCGACGTGTCGTCTCCGGACGACACCGACACCAGGGTCACCACCGAGGAGTCAGTCTCCTCCGCAGTGTCCTGGGTCTCCTCGTCCCTCATCACTGTGCCGTCGGTGTCCGTTATACAGTTGCCTGAGTCGTGTTTACGAAGGCCAGCGGATTGCCGGCCTACGAGGCAGTTCTTGCCCCCCCCAGAATACGCGGGGCTGCTCGCGTCCGTAGACGCAAGGAGGGATTCTCCGGCTGAGCCGGTACCCTCCTGGGGTAAATTACTTGTACCTTTAGAACTTGCCATGTTTTTTTACTCTTTTTTAACGGGGTGAGTTCCCCGGCCTCTAGGGATTGGGTACCCCCCAACCATTCATCCCCTCGCCGAGAGCCAAACTTGGAATTAGGGTAATTTTTTAGAGAGGTTTTCTTCCTCGCGGCCCCCACCGGAGTGGCGGCCCTCACCCCTGACGCCCACGGGTCAGGGAGCGAGTTGGCCGACGGTGGCCTAAGCCATGCTGCCAGTCTCGTGACCGACAGCCCGTCGCCCCCGCGTTTGGGTGAGCAACCCTCATGGGTTTTTCCCACCCTGGTCCCATCCACAGTGCCCTCTGCTAAACCAGAGGGACACGTGGAGAGACCCCACCCCATGGTCTCATCAGCACTACCCTCTGCTTGAGCAGAGGGACACGTGGAGAGACCCCAACTCTGAGCCGCTCTTGGTCTGGCCCCTCCCTCCAAGCCTGCCCGTTATGGGAAACCCTGTACGGTATAGCCTTGGAGATCATCGGGACGCGCAAGCCCCCCCACCACGACAAGGTGGCGGCCCCCGGGGGGGGACTGTGTATAACCTAACTAAAGAATTAATTAATGTTTCAGTAGGTATATTTGGTTAACCATTTTGTTGTAAATAAGCTTATCTAATTGTTAATGTTGAAAAGAGTTCCTACCGAGTTTCTTGCTGTGTTCTTCTTGGTAGCAATAACTTTGTGAACCAGCGGTAGATAAAAAGATGAAATATATTAATAAATGAATCACAATATTGAATCTGCATATTTTATTATTACAATACTAATTAATCTGGAATAACAGTCTTAATAGTTTTCCTTTAACACCTACAGTAAAATACTAAATTACAGTTAGTTTACTTTACAGTTAGATAAAGAAACATAATTTCAGAAATCATTTAGATTTCAATTTAACACGCGCACCAATGATGCACTTTTGGGTTTAAAGGCTTACTAAAATACATTTCCTTAAAAATATGCGTTATTTAGCGTATTAAGAAAAAAGGTGGACGATAATTCTCAAAAAAAAAATATGGTTGTCTGTAAAGTCGGTTTACGGACGATAATTTTACATGATAACGTCATGACAAATATTATTAGAAATTGTAGCATTGATTGTAGTACAACTACACACTACGCTAACGAACACGTAATAGGTAACAGGTACATTTCGGAGTTCCTTTTTAAGGCAGGAATATTCTGATCTAAGCGGTAGCAGCAGCGGTAGTAGCAGATCCGAGTGGGTACGCGGTAGGTAATATGTAATGTACTACTGTTATAAAGCGGATTTTGCTACCGCTGTGGGTAAAATACGACTACTGCGCGTGATATACTGCACGGCTTTCGCCATGGAGCTCTATTTTTGAATCGCTCGCCGCCAGACTAGTGAAAAATTACGAGTCATATCTCGACTGACAAGGGACAATTCCGTATTTTTGAGACACTAAAATGCAACACTCCACTGGCGGGCCAAAAGAAGGACAAAGTGGAATTAGTCAAGCCTTTATAATCAACCGTGGATTTCATCCAAGTGGCGGGGGCCGCGCCGCGGGCTGTGCCCGTACTTAAAATTCAAAATAGACACGTCAATAAACACGACCGGGATTGGCGTCATTAATCAAAAGATAATTTGTTTTGATTGTAAACTTAGCTATCGTTGGGGGAGATTTATTGCGGTCCATATTCGGATCGTTAAAGGGTTCGTATAAAGTAGTGTTCCACATCTGGTACTCACTCCCCGCTGGTCGCTTGGTGTCTGTTCAGTCTGTTCCGTTGGATGCGAAGAAATGATTATTTAATGTTCCGGGTTCAGAACCCCAACATCTTATCACATATGATCGACGCGAGCCTAAGGCAAGGCTAAGGCCAAGGACGTCACTGTCATAAAGGTAAATTAGTTGCAAACTTGCAAATGACCCTTCATATCCTTAATGGATTTCCGCCATATTACCAGTATCCTGTATATATGATTTTTCTAATTTATTTATTTATTAATTTACGATCCATATGCAATCTAAATCACAGATCGTGCAAACCATTTTTAAATCTCAAAATACTTACATTACCGAGCATATATACTCGTAAATCAGAGTGCAGTTTATTTATAAAAAAACAATACGGGACTATTTCAACATTGCACAAGCGCGAGAAGAAATTACTAATTACAAATACACGTAGGTAGTTGCATGCAAAACGCACCTTTGCAGACAAAGTGTTGTTGGCAAAGCACCCGCAATTTTTAAGCGTGCCACTAATCATACCAAGTTTTTTTAAAAAGAGACTAAATGAATTCATAATTTACCATTGTAATAATTACAATTTATTATAGCATAAATTAATTTTTAACTCACAAATTTCATGAAATATTAATTTAGAAAGAAAGAAAGAAAGAAAGAAAGAAAGAAAATATATTTATTTAACCACTTCACTACAGCAAAATGAACTTAATTATAAACAATAATTACACAATTATTCTTACTGGTGCAGCAGTGTTGTGACTAAAAGGGTCAGCACTCAGCATATGCTGCTGGCTCCAAAGGAAACCAGCAGCGCTGATTTTCAGTGCTTCCCGAGTTCACGTAGTTCGGTTTAGCGGGCAACCCACGAATTGTTACCTATTATTGCATTTGTAATTCGTACATAGTTTGACTAAAGTGACTAAAAAAAAAGATTAAAGTAAGTGCTTAAGTAGATACATATTTAACAAAATTTTGGCACCGCTCTAAGTAATATTACTATCCAATCAACATTTATTTAAAGGTACTTTGTTCGATCTTGAAAATTTTAATTTATGAATAATCTTAATTTAATTAATTTTAAAACATATAAAATAGAAATTAATATGAAATAACAGTAAAGTACACATGTTTTCACTGCATTTTTATGCATTTACTAATAAATATAACTATCAATATACTTAATACTAACATGCTAATATTTTTCAACAACAATATTATTAGAAAAACGCTGACTGTGAACTACTGGTATTTATAACAACATTTATATAAAGGTAATTTGTTCGATCTTGAAAATTTTAATTTAAGAATAGTTAGGTAATCTTAATTTAATTACATAATATTAAAACTTGTAAAATAAAAAGTTATATGAAATAACAGTAAAGTAAGCATGTTTTTTTTATGCATTTTCTAATAAATATAAAATATCATTATACTAAATACTAATGCAAATTTTTTTTTTCCAACAACAATATAGTTAGAAAAAACACTGACTGCAAAGTACTACTAGGCATAAAAGAGAAACAACCTACCAGTTCAAGTATTAATATTATAAGAATGTATTTTTAGAAGCTAGCACAAAAGTAGGTAAGGTTTAATTAAAATGATCAACTTTAAATATTATTAACCACTTATAAATTACATAACTTGCAACCAAAGCTAAATAAAATTAATTATTAATTTTATTTATAAGTACTTAAGTGGAATTTTAAAATGACAAATGAAAAGAATGTTGTATTTACCTAAATGAAAATGTGCATTGTGATGTATCGAGTAGAATGTTACTCATCACGACCAAATACCTCTGTGATGGTTGCTTCTGAGCAAATATGAAAACAATTTAATGCATGACATAATTGTATAATGTAATTATTTGATACTTACATATTTTATAGAAATTATTTAATATATCATTTGCAATTACATTAATTCAATTTAGTGTTTAAATTTTATGAAGTACCTAATTTTCATTTTATTTTTATGTAAAAAATCAATTGCATAGATTAATTCATTCATAGGAAATGGAAACGTAGCAGCTCAAAATTTTGTGTATCTGTTACTTATATTCCACAATTAAATAAATGAATTGAATTGAATTATTTAAATTGAGGTTTATTTGACAAATTCTGTTAATTTTATGGTCTTTCTTATAAATGGTTTCTTTTTCTGCCACCACCTTCAAAATCGCATGAGAACATTGAACTAGCAATCAAACTGTCTCGTGTGAGACGTTTCTAAACTCATGCGACGAACTAAACGAACTTACGTAGGTACAGTGAGTAAACTGTACGGTACACACTTCGGGGAAGACAAACTTGAGTAATTTAACATTGTCGGTGCAGGCGGCGACAGCGAACGCTACAGTCACTCCATCTGGGACTTGCGCGGTTATATTACAACTAAGTGTACATGTGTGGACGCGTCATAAATTTGTATACAGGGTGTAGTATGTTTCAGACATTGGTTGAAGAGACCCGTGTCACTCCATCTGGGACTTGCTCGCGGCTATAGTACGACTACGTGTACATGTGTGGACGCGTCATAAATTTGTATACAGGGTGTAATATGTTTCAGGCATTATTGGCTGAAGAGTGCCACTTAAAGTCATAACTGCGTGCCGCTTGGATTTGAACCCGAATCGCTCGAGTGAGAGGCAAGTTCGATAGCTGTCAATGCGCAGAAATAGTAGTTTCAGGGGAAAAGCGAACCGGTGCCGCCTTAATTTTGATGGATTGATAAAATTTCGTATCGCGCCGTATAAGATCTTGGTAATGATATAAATACTGTGAAGAGTATACTGTGAGAACACCAATCCGCAATGGAGCAGCGTGGTGGAGTATGCTCTAGACCTCCCGCAGCTGTCTGTGGGGGAGACCCGTGCCCAGCAGTGGGACGTCTATGGGTCGCAGCGACCGTGAAGAAAGCTTTAGTGCTCCGTGATGTGTAATATATAAATACCTACTTTACAAACACTGCGCGAATAGATACGGGTCCTAAAAGTTCCCAACTCTATCACCAAATTCAACACAGACGTGGGTAGTTTAACTTTTGGATTTTGATATGTCGTTAGTAGTCGTGGATATATTATCTATGGTTAGTTTTCTGGTTTACACAGAGAGGTACGCGGGTAGAGTTCATTTGAATATTTTGGTTTTATTTGTTTGTAGTAATCTGGTTTTTTTTTCATGCTATGTGGACTGATTTATGCCGTATGTTATTTTTTAAGCTATCTATCTCTCTTGGATAAGAAGTGATTTTCGATTAATGGATAGCAGCGGTTTGGTGCTGCCTGCTCCTTTGCTATTATAAAGTCATAAAAAATACATTTGGTTTCAACCGCCATTTATTTTCAGACTTATTCTCGCAAATCGCCAATCCCTCCGCGACGATTTCGAGACCATCTTGAAACAGCGTTATTAAAATAAGATAATAATCGCTCCTTCATTATCTTTTCGGAATATAAATTTAATATCACCCGCCCGTGAAATTCCCATTCCCATTGGGAAAGATTAAGGGTCTTGTACCATTACATATTCCATAGCCGTTCTCGAAATATTAGACTTACAAGTGTCGCAAGTAACACGACTTTTATATATATATAGATTGACAATCTATAACAAAACAATACTTACTTTATTTTGCTAGAAATTTTCAACATAAATTAACGCCTGTATTTTCCTGAATGGGTAGGCAGATATGTGTAATACACCATCTTTTCAACAATTGTAATGCTAAGGTCCTATGTAATATATGTACACCGAGAAATAAATCCAATTTCCATGCTAATATTGGGAATTTCAGCCTAAAATATTTTGCCTGAACTAGGGATTTTCTATTATAATTGTAATATTTGTAAAGCTGACTACCTTTGCTACCCTACAACCCATGTCTCCCCCGGGAAGTCTTGAGCATACTCCACCACGTTGCTCCAATGTGGATTGGTGGAGATTGCTCTCCAAAAAAGTTTTTTTCCGCACATTGTTAATTCAAGAGCATATCGCCATTGAAGACACAATGGAACATCACCCTTAAGCTATTCCGTTTGTAAGCAAAGCAATCAGAGAAATCGACGCCTTGTTGAGGTATTAATTAAAACGTTCCATCTTTAAGTACTTTAAGTACCTGGCGAATCTATATTAGTGATTAAGCTTGTATAACTTGTCCAGCAGGTTGGTTTAAGAACTATTTTACATTGAATTTTATACTAATAAAATTAATTGCCCCACGCCTATTCTTCTCAATATAAACGATTACACACTTACAGTTACAGCCCTGCAGGATTATTGCGTAACTCGGTGAAGTAGTAACATGTCTTGGTTTTGATTGGTTGCCCGAAAGCAAGGCAACTCACGTGACTCTTATAAGACTCGTTTTGTAATAAGAGACTCTTATAAGACTCGTTCTGTGTCATGGACGGCAGTGAATGGATGCTGCATGCTCGCTTGGTATATTTTCTCCATTAAAAATAGGTAAATGACAAACAATTAACGTTTAAAGTTATATAAGCCTATTAATTTTATCCTCAGTTAACTTAAAGCCCACCTTGAAACTCAAGTTTTCATCTTTCAATAGTTTATCTTGAAGAAGTTTGCCGGTTTATAGAATCAACTCAGCTTCTATCTGACAATATGATTTTATGATTTACTTAATACCTGCAGGAAGTTTAAATCAGATAGTAGGTACTATCGCCATTTGCAATGCGTGATTTTGAAGACAAAATAGCCGTCGTTTGAGCATTCATGTGTAAGGATGAAGTAAGGATCGATCTTTCGACCTCTAATTGGAAGCTTTACCTCTAACCACCGTGTGTAATATAGGATATTATTATATTACTCACTGATTCCATTAGAAAAACTTTTCTCAAGACACAAAGCATGTCAGAGTTCATTATTTATCGCATCTGGCTGCAGTTTCGTTCCTACCACGTGATTAATGTCCGGATGCGTAAATACTAAAGCTATTTCATTACTTTGATGCCAGCTTTGAAATGCTAGACGATGACGATGAGTGAATCCGGACCTGAATACTCGAATTATTAATGTGATTATTCGCAAAATTTTCACGACTTCTGCAAAAATATTGACCAGACGGCAATGACACTATCTTACAAGGTGGTGCTTGGGTTCAAGTCAGCACTGATATTCATTTGACAGACAGATCCCTTGTATCTTTTTTTTTTGGTTTTAATTTGTATTATTTACAATTATTTATCAAACAAATCCAGACCTAAACTTGATAACTAACCCAAAATATTTGATTAAAAAGTATAAATGGGCAAAATTTTGTTTGGTATTATTTTGTAACAAACCAAAAGTATAAAAATAATGTGATATAGTGAAACACTGTTTCTCGCAAAACGTATGAAGTAGCTTTCCTATTTACGCAGCTCGGACGTATCGTAAGCCATATTACTCAGAACGCCATATTTGGCGTCCATTGTGGTCAATTTAATATTATTTGCCGTAACTGCACGGTAGCGGTGAGATAAATCTGTGATGTTTATTGTGGCCAAAGGTTGCTTCGTACAAAGACTTGGCCAAATTTGTAGTAACTAACTGATTTATATTTATTGTTATATGTATTATGATTCCTATTCAATATACATAATCATCAAATTGTCAAAACAATTACAAATCCCATCCGAAAGTAGGTACCATTCTTTCAGATGGACCCCAGAAAAATGGAAAACCTTATAACTGATAATAATATAATTGATGCGTCGAAATTGCTCTGTGCATACCGTACCACAAAAATTTTGCAGCCTCATTTGATGTGAACTCATCAAAAATGCCAGCCACACTGCCAAAAACGTAAAAAAATGACCCGGAAACTGTGCCAAAAACATACTGCAATTAGTACTTTACGTATGAAATGCTCTTTAATTATTTATGCTAGAGCAATGCTCAGCGTTTATTCCACTTAACACGATTAAGCTTCGTTCAAACCGACGGACATTATGCAGATGAGGGTATAAGCATTTTGCTGAAATTTTGGATGGCAAGTTTTACCACTTGTGACGGGTTAACTTTATAACTGGACGTAGCGTTGTCATAGCTGCCTTTTGCAGTTTTGCAGTTACTAGTTATTGCTACATAGATACATAGTTGTTTAGGATTCTGTACTTTTCCTAACATTAACCGAATATACAAAACCGTTGAATGTGTATTGGAGAACAGTCATTGATGTATCATTCCTCTTAAATCCAGGACCAAAACACCCACGGTTTACCCAGGAACGCTTCTTAAAAATAATTTTTTTCTTAATTTTTTTATCTGTATCTTACAGCAAAACGTAGAAAGATGTATTCTATTAATTTAAATAACAAAATATTGCTACAAATTTCAAAATCATATACTTACATATAATGTTTGAGAAAAAATCATATAACGTTTCATCCTGTATGAATGAATGAATATAACAATAATTTTCATTCCCTCCTGGAGAGAACCTCTTTACTTTTCGGGATGAATAGTAAAAAAGATCCGTGTCAGGGATTCAGTGCCAAGTTTCATTAAAATCGGTTTGATAGTTTTTGATTCAATGGACATTAGTTATCGATTATCTTATAAGTGATAGTTATTTCCAAGTTTTTATTCAATATACAGACGCGGACTCGCTAAAGTTTTATTAAAACACAACATTCAACTTACACACAAGTTCACACAACGTGCAAGCAGATTAAGCAATTAATTTTTTTTTAAGATTCTCCACGATTAGGTCCGGAATTCATGTTTCAAATAAAGATTCCAAATTCAGATTAACAATGCAAGATCAAGGTGTAGGAAAACATAATGATAACAAAAAACTAACTCGATTAACATTTTAAATCTCACGATTACACAATTCATAGAACTTTTTTAATTCAGCCACAGAGGCTAAGGTAATATTCACATTCGGCCAGCATATACAAAAGGCGGGCGCCGCGGGGGGTCGACCCAATAACGCATGGCCCGGTCTAATGTACACGGTTTATCTTAAAAAATGAATACCAAAGAACAATGAGTATTTTTGTGGGATCGCGCCCTTTTTGTGAACGAGTGGGAGTTGATTTATATCGTTAGCGCGGCCTCTTTTCGAATTTCGAACTGACGATCTGCGTTTGAATTTTTGACGCGTGACGGCTTCATTTTGTGCATTCCATTGTTTGATGACATTGGTGACAAGGTGATGTGCGTTTTAGGCAAAGAAATTGGAGCGAACCTCAATTCCTTGGAACTCCAACCACCTCCAACTTTGGTTATCGACCTCCAAATTGTTTGGTTTTGAGCTAGGCGTTCGTTTGAAAACAAAACATTCGAGTGTGTGCTAAAGTTAGTATAATTCCACGCGAGCGAAGCTGCGGGCAGTCCACTAGTATTTTTATATAATTAAGAAATATTAATATCATATTCAACTGGCTTAAGCTAAAGTATAAAATTGTATCTATACTATAATAAATCTGAAGAGCAACTTTTTCTGTACATTGAATTTTTTTTCAAAATTTCAATTCAGGGGTATTTTAATAACGCTTTAGAACTCAGAAATGAGATTTTTGAAAATATTGTCTGTCTGTCTGTCTGTCTGTCTGTCCGGGCATCACAAGAAAACCCGTGAATGGATTAGGATATTACTTCGTAAAGTTATTACTTATAGTCCTGGTTAACATATAGGCTATTTAAATTTTCAGAAAATAAAGAGGTTCCCATGGGATATAGATCGAAAGTTTGTATGGATATTTTTTTAAATCTCAACCATTTCATTTCAAATTTGCAACAAACATTCTTTACAAAAATTAAAAGTGTTTACCAGTTTTTTTGTATAATGTAAATAAAAGAAAAAAAACATGAAATAATGTCAATATTTTCAATTTTACAAAACGCGCGTTTGGAATAATCATATGTGTTTTCGTATAGTATTTGATCATAATTAGATGAAGATATTATTTTCTCCAAAACAAATTCAGCATTTACTAATTTTCGCCCTAAAAATGTTAAAAAAACAGAATTATGACTTCAGTAAGGTTTGCACGGATTCTATACAGTCCTCACGTGAAAATAAAAACCTATCAACTGATTGATAAAAAATTAAAGTAACTTTAATTAATTAGTTAGTTAGTCTAATAAAATGCATAAAAACCGAAGAAAGTATTTTCAACCATCAAACTATTCACTGATTTATTACTAGATGGCACTTTGATTTTTCCTTACGATTTTGTCGATAACTGAATAGTATTTCATGTGATACACTCGATTGATACATGTTTGGAAACTAAAATAAGTTGAATTTATATATTCCGACATTCTTTTCAGTTTTAATTAGCTTTTATATAGAAAGCAAATAATTATGCCTTTACGAAAACAAACAAGCCTTTCTCGAAATTCCAGTCATGTTATACAGCTATCAGCTGCTATTAAATGCTGATTAATCTATATAATATAAAAGAAGCTGACTGACTCACTGACTGACTGACTGACTGACTGACTGACTGACATATCAACGCAGGGCAAGAAACATATCTATAAGGGTTAGAAACTTGAAATTTTGCACAGGGGTTCCTTTTATAACGTAGGGGAGCACTAAGAAAGGATTTTTGAAAATTCACCCCCTAATGGGGTAAAACGGGGGGCAAAGTTAGTATGAAACTTTGCCGTTTTTGAAGTTAGTGAATGTCTAAACCCACGCGAGCGAAGCTGCGGGCATCCCCTAGTTTATAATAAATACATACTTACATGTAAACTGTTTTGTTAATAAGTTACTCAAAACTTTCAGTGTACCCTACATATGGATTTACAAGTTGTCTATGGTTGTTTTCATTGGGAATGATGGTGAATTAATGAAACAAGGAAATGAAATATTGCTTTACCAAATCCAGAAAACTAGCCGGGTGATTATATACCTGTTAACAAAAAAAAACACTAAATTAGTTACTTATTAAAGTTACAAGAAGTCACAATGTTAGTGCTAACAGAGTAGACATTAAACGTGGATAGTTCAAGACCCTTGAATGGGCGAACAGGGAATGTTCTCAGTCTTGTTCAAAGTTAATCAGAGATGCCAAGGATGCGTTCTCGTTTGCTATCTTATATATATACAGAAAGCAAGCAAGGTACAGAAAGTATGTGGTTGCAAGTTGCAGTTCATTAGCGTCCCACTAGAGGGCACACTCACGACTGAGAAGGCCTCCGGATGTCCTCGGATAATAATAATAATAAATATCTTGGACATTCTCACACACGGCCATCTGACCTCAAAGTAGGCGCGAGCCTGGGTTATGGGTGTCAGAGACTGATATACATACATAGATATTTTTTTAAATACATACTTAAATAGATATTATTGACATCCAGACACAGAACAAATAAATACAAGTGTTCGTCACACGAATATTTGTCCTGAGTGGGATTCGAACCCACGACCTTTGACGCAACAGACAGGGTCACTACCGATTGCGCCAACGGGCCTGTCAATGATGACTTAAAATATTTTGTCAATTTTCCGGAATCCATGCAATTCCTAAAAAGTATGTTATATTTAGGTCACGTGTAATAGGTGGTGAGCCTATTGAGCTGCTACCGGGCATTTCAAAACCTGGTTGTTGCCCGACCCAGGGAACAAACCCAGGACTTCTAGCTTAGCACTCGCGTGTTACATAACACACGTATAGTTATTACGATGCCATAAACGCCGCAATGACTCGTGACGACTGTCAAACCGTCTGTCTCTCGTCTCCATTAATTTTCCCTCCGATTTACCTTTCGTGCCACTTGTGATTAGACCCTGTTCACACGGACTACATTTTATAGCTTTTGGCATTAAACGCATTTTATTGGCTCACTCTTGGGCAGTGGTCTCCTCTCGGAAGGGTTAAAGCCCGGTAATAAGCCAAATCTAGCAAAATTAGGGTTCTTATAAATAAATGAATAAAGGGTCTTATAAATCGATGAACGCCAACATATACGAAAAAGTGTGACTTCATCCCGTTATGCCTAAGTTACGCCAAGTGTTACGCCAAGCGTATTCATTCAATTTTAGTCTGTATTGTGGTGTACAATTCACGCTCGAAATTTCAATTACTTTACCTACTATTTGTTATAATCAGTAGAGACCGCTTGGTTCTTTATTTATTTAAATTACGCTTTTAATTATTATTACGCTACTGAGGAGCGCGGAACGGGCTCCACCGATCACCCATTACCTTATTATTTTAGACTTACAGCGCCTTAAGATATAGTACACCACCATCTCTCCGAGTAAATTATAATTGCATCTACACATCACACACATGGGAAATCAGCCTACAGTTTCAGGCATACACTCTCTATAACTTATACCAACTCTAAACGTTTTAAGTACGATTTCGGTCGTAATAACATGTATTTTTCTAAGCGCTTTAAAAGATTTGGTGGATGAATTGAATTGAATGTTTAGATGGAGTTAGGTATTCTCGCAATAATCGAATTATTAACACTCACGCTCACGACGCTGGACGTGTGACAGCGCCTTAACCAGTCATTAACAGATCCAATCGTTGGACACTAACGCGAGATTTAATCCGTTTTTAATTACTTACCAGACAGATTGACATTTTTCCATTTGTCCAGAATCGAGTTTTTATTCCAGTTCGAACGAACAATCCCCCTCGTCAAGTAATTGATCATTTCGAAATGTATTTTCAAGGAATCTTTCGATTTTCCAGAAACTTCGCTTCGAATTCTTTTTCGATTAATGTTTAAATAACTGTTTTGATAAATGTCGTTTAATTTTGTTTGTTTTAATTTTGAGTTGAGATAGCCTCTCCTTTGGGAAGACTTGGGTTCAATTTCCAAACTTACGAGTATTGTGTGTTTTAATCAGAGAATGAAAAATGCAGTATGTCGCCCTTTCATACAAATTATGATACGAAAACGATATTAGGGTAGTCAAAATCAATTTATACAAATCAATTTATGTACCTACTCTGACAAAACTATAATTAGCCAATGTCGCCAATCGCCAATGTGTGACTTTCTCGGACACGGCCATCTAATCTGACCCCAAACTAGGCGCTAGCCCGTACTGTGGGTGTCAGAGACTGATATATCTGACCCCAAACTAGGCGCGAGCCCGTACTGTGGGTGTCAGAGACTGATATACATACATAGATATTTTTAAAAACATACTTAAATAGACAATATAAACATCAAGACCCAGAAACAAACAAGTGTTCTACACACAAATGTTTGTCCTGAGTGGGATTCGCACCCACGACCCTGGCGCGGTGGCGGTCACTACCGATTGCGCCACCGATCCGTCATATTAAGTTTCTGCTTCCACGTTAAATATGTAAATCTTATACGTTCACAAACAAGTCCAGAATGGATGCACTTTGATTCCGAGTTTGCAGTAGCAAAATGCATAAATTTCAAGTTATTCGTAGGGACCGAATATCGATTTATTGGCGGGAAATATTTGCTATTTGCAACTAAAATCCTCTTGACTCAAACTATGGCGTCTCATGAAAAATGAATGATCACTTATTAATGAAATTTCCCGATTTTTCACAGTAGTTATGTCTTGTCGAAGACAATAATGGCTTGAGGACATTCAACACTGGATTGGCCACTTATCCCTCCACACATCCACAATGGAACAGCGTGGCTGTGTGATTATAATATGCCGAAAAAGTGCAGAAAGTTTTAGGTGATAGTTATGAGATTACGTCTGTGAGGCGATGAAAATATTATATTTATCTTGGTTCCGGCACACCCACCTACTCGTAACAATATTTAAAAAAAGAACTTTTATAAGTATAATATCAAAACATTTGATTTTGAAATGTACAATAATGCGCCATCGATGAGTGTTTCAGGTGACTGTTAAAAATTTATACACTTCTTTAGTTTTCCCATTGAGGAAGATTTAGTGATGTATCAAGTGGTTTTACTGAAGACTCAAAAACGTTCGAAGTTTAAATTTCTACCTCCTGGCTACAGTAGTTATTTTTAGTAGACCTATTTTTTTTTAAATAGTTTTTTCGAGCTTTTTTTTTTATTACATTTCTTTTTTATATTCTATCGCAAAACAATGTAGTCACACTTTAAAGAAAGGGCCGTCCCTAACTCCGGGTATGCCAATTATTTAATAAGACCGACAGTTACAAAAGGCCGGCCATCTCTCAGGGCAATAAGGGATAATTAAGAAGAATTGCAAGGAGGAAGGAAAAATTCCTGCCAAATACCTACCGAGCGCTGTTTGTTCTGCTTAACAACATTGTCATAATAATGGATGGCGAGATTACGTTTAGCTCTTTAGATGTTGAAAAAAAATTCACAAGATTTTCCTGAAATCCGCTTGAAGTCGGTGAGAAAACCTGTGACAAGAACACTAGTTTACTAGACGCACAGCTATGTGTACGTAGTGTTCTCACTATACACGCACATAGCTGTTGTAGTGTTCTCCCTGCAGCCTGCACGGCTTTAGTTAATACGAAGTTTGCATTCTGTTTGTCTTTATTCTTTGCTGTTGGTACTCGTATTCAATGACTTCTCTGACGAACAAGTTACTTCATAATGGTAATTTGTCTTAGTAGGTACAAACGTTTAGAAAACATTTCTATTTTTTTTTTTCAGGACCTAGAATTAAGCTTAAATGCTGTTTCTTTGTCAATTCTTTGAGTTTAAATTTCCATAGAAAGTCAAAAGTCCAAGTTCCAACGCAAAGTTCTGGAAAGTTCTGTTTTTATTACTTTTATTCGGAGAACGCGGAAAAATTTAAGTCCTATTCAATTTAAAGTCAGTCTCAGCAAGTTTAAAGAAAAAGTAGTGGTCATTAGAAGTTATTTCATTTCTAATGTGGCAGATCCTGTTAAACACATTCTCCTCTTCCACTTAAGTAATGTTGAATATGATATATTTGTAACAGCAGGCGCTGTGGAAATTTCATAAATCCCATTCATAACAAATTCCGTCTATCGTAAGATTAATTTATTAAATTACTACCAACGCGGTACAGCGGCTCCCGGTGATAAATTCCGTTTCTCGAAAAATTCTGTCCACAAAACTCCGCTAAAAGAGCGTGTAAACAACATTGCAATTCATTCTATCAGCGCAGACCACGCTAAGCCATATGAGCTACTCAGGTGTCTTTTGGACATTTCGGACTCTGAAACAAGCTCGTCCAATTAAAAGTGGATTACGATTTTGTATGGTTGTGATGAAAGTTGGAAGTTGAAAGCGGAATGCTGGTTGGATTTTTTATTTCAATATGTAGTATTTTCCTATTACAACCGATTATCTCCTGCTCTATGTCTAAAGTATTTAATTTTAAGTCATTTCGATAATATGTAACCGTATATTTAATACAACCTCATGCTCAGATTCCGTTTGTGGTAAATTCCATTCAACGCAAAATTCCGCGTATTATAATAACGTTACCTAATAATATTTCAACTAATAGCATAAGGCCAGAGTAATTATACATGACTCTGAAACAAACTAGTCCAATTAAAAGTGGATTTTGATTTGGTGCCTGTTAAAGCTAGCATGGTGGTAATAGAAACAAAAATAAATTACACGACATGTTATTAAATCATAGGTTTCAAACTTTCAAGCTGCCTAACAAAAAAATAATCATGCTAATCAGCCGTACGAGCTGCTTGAGCCGTGCGAGCTTTTGGACACAGTTCAGAACAGTTGCGCTGCGGCTCAGTTTTTCGAGTGCTTGAGCACTAAGCTGTATTGATTATTGTTCAGCTGCAGCTCGGCTCACGTTTGTATGAGCTGAATAGTTACAGAAGCTTAGAGCTGAGTTACACACCTTTGGTTGGAAGGCATGTTCGTGAGAGCTATATGAGCAATTAAGAATTTACACAACACAGTTCAATTAGTCCTATTAGTTAATTTTAGTAGTAAAGTAACCCAAATCAAAGTCGGTCGGATCGTTGGGTTAAACGACTGCTCGGTGGAGACCGCGAATAGGGATACTTAGTGGGACGACTTCCTACTAGGTGGCGCGACGACCTGCGCAGGGCGGCGGGGAGCAAGTGGATGAGGAGAGCTGAAGATAGGGCTCAGTGACGTGCCTTGAACAGGAAAGGTCAGAGTGGTGTAGTTTAGGAGAGGTGTATGTCCAGCAGTGGACCTCAAAAGGCTGATGGATGGATGGATGATGATGGCGTGCCTTGAGAGGCCCATGTCCAATAGGACAAATGGTGGAGAGGACAAGATAGTTCAGTAACTAGTGACGTTGACACAACCAGCCTCTATCATTATGCGTGTGGTTTTACACGCATAATGATAGAAGTTGGATGGAACGCTTTTTCCTATCGTGACAAATGATATTTTAAGAAAGATATAATTGTTTACATAACAATTAAACAACATAATTGTTCCACGACACATACATATGTAATAACATTGTATATCTACACACACACTATAAGTGCGACAGGAAATACTCGTACACAAAGCGTAAGAGTGAAAGAGACAGCTATTTATAATCAGTACAGGTAGCGCGCGCGCTCACAATGATAGCTCACAGCTCGACTGACTGCAATGGTCACAAGTAGCACCAATTCACGTCACGCGTTTCGTGCGTTGGTGGCCTATCTATCTACCTCTTGTAATGTATATAATATCATTGATCGTGACGATATCTACAAGCCGGCAAGCCTCGATAAAGGAAACAGATACGCCGCACGCTTTGAGCTTCTATTTGGACCCCACTCGCTCTAATTAAGTCCGCGTACAACAGACTGGATTTGTATTTGCAGCCTGGACCCGGATTTTTGTATGGCATCGGAATTGCATTGTGCCGGTAGAGTGGACTTGACCTCTCCAATTTTCAATGTAACATTGGCATCGAAATCTACTGTCACTCGAGTCCGGGTTCAAATACAAGCGGCGGTTCAATACCTTTTCTCGGTTATGTGCGATTTAAAACAGTAAATATGACCCGCTGTAACGGTGAAGGAAACATCCTGAGAACCTGCGTGCCTGAGAGTTCTCCATAGTTTTCTCGAAGGTATGTAAGGTCTGCCAATCCGCACTTGGCCAGTGTGGTGGGCTAAGGCCTAACCCCTCCCATTCCGAGAGACCCGTGCCCTACAGTGGGACAATGAAAAGGGTTGTGATGTTGATTCAACAAATTAAATATGACCTCGAATCGCTCATACCACTATGTATCGTGAAAATCGTTCATAATCGACCGATAAACAACGTCGGGCTTGGTATGTAGGTATGTAGAAATATAGATGGGTAACCGTAAGTGTCATGTCATGTGCCCTTCCGTGCTTAACGTGCACTCCAAAGCACGTTAAGCCGTTAAGCCTTGCCGAAGACCTTCGGATGGCTTGAGAACATTCGACACTATCTCTTAGCTTAACAAAACACTGCCTTTTAATATAATTTCGTTCGGAATCATTTGACTGTGGTAACTGGTCATATTATCCTCCAGCTAAATGGTTAATAACGGAAAATCGGGAACCATTACAGTAGGTATTATCTAATCTGTGCCAACAAACGCTTACAGCTAATTTTCCAGTTAGGCTTCTGAAATTATACCAAGATTTACCACAGAGCAATTCCAACCCTACGAGGGGACACAGGGGTCGTTTGGTCGTAAATAATATTCGAGCGAGCCTCGCGGTTATAACCGGGATTTTGGTGTTCACTAAATTCAAACTAGCTCTCGTTATGCCCAATATAAAAGCCAGAGCCAATTCTAATGATGGAGAAATTATCACAAAGGTTCCTCATTTGATCTTCTCTAAACTGACACATGTCATTAGAAAACAGAACAAACAATGAATCTTTGATAAATAAAGAGGCATAGATTCTAAAAAGAACTTAGCAAAATTATGTGACAATATAAAATATTAATTATTCTTGACATCAATTCCGACGTTATATGCAAACGATTTAATGCAAATAAATGATTACATGTTTCTGTTTCGTCATTGAAACATCAGCTCATTCAATTTTACTACAAATGTTCAATTTACTGGCGCTTTTTGTGATCGACTGCAACAAGACACAATTTTTTAACGACTCCGTGGGCGGAGTGTTCTGGACTGCCGTACTGCGGATCCCGGGTTCGATTCCCAGCTGGGGCAGATATTTTTAAGAATAAATTTTTAATGAATAATATTTTTTTAAGAAAATTTAAACCATTAATTATCCACTATTCCGTTAGCAAACCGATTTATAGTTACTTAATTTATATGAAAGATTTCCACAAACAATGCCTGGACAAGGAAACAAGGGGGTAGTTTGGTCATAAACAATATTCGAGCTCGGATATAACCGGGATTTTGGTGTTCACTAAATTCAGACTAGCTCTCGTAAAACTAGACCTCAGTATAAAGGCCAGAGCGTATTCTAGTGAAACTTTGTTGAATAATGAGGCATAGAACTAACGAGAAGGCAACAAAATAATGGTATGTTTCATAGCCGTTGGATCGTTAGAATAACTTAAGGGCCAACATAAGTGGCCATCGTTCAATACATGAAGTTATGAACGTGATACTTTAAATGGTGGTTTTATTTTGAATTGTATCTCTATTTAGCCTATCGATTAGCTAATATATAATGCAGTTTGCAATCAACTCGCCATTTAAGACATAACATCATATAATATCCACATGTTTATAATGTGGAATAATGTGGATACTCCTTAAGGAGCCATTTTGTATACTTACTGTATTTTATAAGATCAGAATACAAAATGGCGATTTATACTCGTATATAAAACACTTACTATCTACCTACACATTTCATCCATGGATGAATCTAATGTATCTAATGTACTTACTAAAATGATAAAACAATGCTTCCGAGTGTACAAATACTTCCAGAACCAAGAACCAACTCCACGGCGTAATTTTTCTTTCGTTAGTACACTAAAACCTTTATTTCTTAAAAGTCATTGTATATTTTGAATGTAGCCATTTTAAAAGCTTTTATTTAACTTCACTCGTATGTATGTGTAAGTATGTCCTGGAATCTTGCAATCAATATTTCACCCACTTCCACTAAAGCAATCGAGCTGAAATTTGGCACACATAACTATTTGGTTCCGATGACAATGCACGATTCAATAATTTCCGCCATTTTTAATCCAATATGGCGGACGTTACAAAATGGCGATTTATAATTTTTACAGCAAACCCTATGATATGGGTATCAAATGAAAGAGCTCGATAACACAATAAGTAAATAAAGTAATGTCGATTTGCGAAAAATGGCGATTTGCCAAACACCCAATGTTAAGGTGAGTACTGAAGTAAGGGCTGAATGGTGTGCGGAAGAAGTCATGCCGCTAACGTACAATTTCAGGACACCGGGGACCCTCCTGTTGTAACTACCCTTACCTCTCTACACGGGCCTCTGGGGAGGTGGACCACTCTTTGTCCGATACTCGTGGGATAAGCGTCCCAAGTGCCAAACACCCAATGTTAAATATCATATTTCTTCTAAGATTTTAGAAGGCTAAAAAGTAGAAAATAATATTATAAAGTAAAAAATATTTTTTATTAAAAAGCTTTTACTAAGCAATAAAAATGTACTAAAAAGTAAAAATCAAGTTTTTGCTAAAATTGACTTAGACTGAAAATAACTGAGCTATAAATTTTGGGTTATAAAGGTACGTAGGAATTTCTTCACGGTATTTCTATATTCACATTGCATCGACGCGAGCCATTGGGCTATGGACGCTACACACAGCACCATTATTTAGTCTTAGTCTATCTACTCGTTTTAAGCAAATGACCTAGAAACAAGTTCAAGCCTCATTTAGTTAAGGCAAAGGTGAATCTATGAAGCAGAAAATGGTGCTAACAATTAAGTAAAGTAACCGTTGTCTACTGTTACGATTCGGAAAGAGGAAGGATAAACAAAAAAGTGAGAGCAATGTGCTCAATTATAGACATCCTTGAGCTATGGCCGTGGGGGAAACCCCGCAACTAAGCTCAGGTATGTCTGTTAGTCCGTCTATACTATAAAAAAAATAAGCTTAGCTTAGGTTGTGCTTGTTCGATTTGCAAAATGCTCTGGTCCTTTCACATCCATACCGAATGTTCTTTTTAAAAAATATTTCTATGTTCCTTGCCCTTTTAAACAGAAAGGATAATTTCGATTAAATAGGCTTTAAATTTTATAGGTAAAATTAAATGTAAACATTTCTCTACGAAGAATAAAAGCTTGATTGATTGAAAACAGCTTACACCAGCGAAAAGTAATTGTCTAAGTAAAACCTGCCGCGGGGAGTCGTGATAGAACATTTTAATGCCCAGAAAGCTCGCAATAAAATACGGTATACTTATAGTCCGTCTTCAAGTTTCAAGTTTATTTCAATAAAATACAGTATACTTACAGTCCGTCTTCAAATTTCAATTTTATTAGTTTTGAATACATATACATGTATACATCAAGAGATCTAAGAATAATAAAGTAACAGTCATTTGCATTCAGCTAACTACATTAGCATACAAATATTGTAACATGTTATTAGGTAACATAATCAGGTAGGTACTTATATAACTTAGAAAGAAATTAACATCAATATAGAGTAAGACAAAATGTTTGTCCAGTAGGTAGCCAGTTTCTTCATATTTAAAAATATTACGCCCGCAGCCTCGCTCGTGTGGAATTAGACATAACAATAGTTTCGTTTACACCTAGTAATATTATATACTTATAGCCTATGTCACTCAGTGAAGATGCAGCTTTCTAATGGTGAAAGAATTTTTGAAATCGGTCCAGTAGTTTTTGTGTGAAACCATTACAAAAAAAAACATTCCTCTTTATAAAATTAGTAATAGATATGTTTGTTTGAACCGATATTTGTTATATTATATTGTATCTCCGTTAATGACTGGTGGAATTTCTTTTCCTTAAATGATATTTAATCACGCAAGCGATTATAAATCCCATTAAGCTGCGCACACCTGTTTGAAGCTACAATTTCGTATCAATTTTTCAGAACACTTCTAATACGACCCACTTCAGAGACCAACCAACGGCAACTTTTCTCTAAAATTCCCCGCTATAAATTCTCGTCCAGGAAAAGTAGTTTTTGATCTTATACCGTTTATTTTAGAAAATTATATTATGTAAGAAACGAACTTTTTGTTTCCGGGTTGTTCTGTTTCCGACCATCTTAGTCCTCAAGGGTAGCAACACAACTGTGACTAACTTAGAACGAGACTCCTACTAACTAGTACTAACTTGACTATTACTAACACCAACTAACAGGACTAACTATCACTAACAGTCCCCAGTCCTCATACCTACTAACCAACTGACCAACTAATGTTCTAATTAACTCTCTCTTGGACTAACCATCCCAGTCCCTAATTGAATCTTGTTCAAAGTAAGTCACAGTAATTGTAATGGGCGGCAGCGGATGGGTGGTGCTGCAAGCACGTTTGCTATCTTGTATCCATAAAAAAAAAACGTCAGTAGAGATAACTTTCATTTTTTATTAGAAGTAGTTCAGATACATTGAGTTTATAGTAAAATAAAATTATACCGTTAAAAAAATATTTTTTTAAAAAGGCTTTTTAAAACTTTTTTTCATTTTCATGCATTGTCATCGGAACCAAATATGTTTGCCAAATTTCAGCTCGATAGCTTCAGTGGAAGTGGGTGAAATATTGATTGCAAGATTCCAGGACATACTTACATACTTACATACGAGTGAAGTTAAATAAAAGCTTTTAATCATGTTAAATCTATTTAATTTAATTATTACTGCGCTACTGAGGGGCGCGGAAAGGGAGGACCCATAACTGCGCCCATACTTTATTATTTTAGAGACTTACAGCACCTTTAATGGTTGGTTTATGATACCTAAACATATATTTTATTACACGTCACAGCTCACAGCGCAATCCGCGGTTCGGCGGACCGAAAGGGTCGACTAGGTACCGACAGCCGTTATTAAAATTTCTCATTACGACCATGTCTATCAAAACCTTTGTGACGTCACCGCTTTTGTAGATATAATATAACTAACTTTGTTTTTAATAGGAACATTCCCTTGGAGATAATTTTGAACACAACCCTTTCTTTGTCCCACTGGTGTGACTGATTGAGAGGGGTTAGGCCATAGTCGACCACGCTGGCTAAGTGCGTATTAGCAGACTTCGCATGGCTTCGAGAACATTATTTTGATCTCTCAGGCATGCAAGTTTCCTCACGATGTTCCTTCACAGTTAAGTACAGACGATGACATTTCTTTAACCGCAAATTATTAAGATCGGTGCCACACTTTCTACAAACAAAACATTAAAGAAAAACAATACCCTTCTATACGTCTCACAATCGGGTGAAAAGTTCTGCACTCAGGACAAAGCTACTAGCGCGTATTGAGATTGGTTGATTTTCAGTGCAGACCTTAAAAAAACAGTTCCGTTCAGTTAACTAACCTTAATTTTAACAAACTGTTATACTTTTTTGATATAGGTACGTGGATTAGTATCTAGGCTACCAGCGCACCACTTTTTCGATGGATCGCTCTTGTTCCGCGTAATCCTATAATAGTAACTGCTTATCGTGATTGATTTTAAAATTAAAATGTGTCTATTTTAATTGTAGTGCATTTATTGTTTGTTTAAAACTGTAATTTAAAGTTATAGTGAAGTAAAGTGATTTTGTTATTGATTTTGGACTTTAATCTTGTGCTTCGCCTATACGCCCACGTAGATAAACATGGCCAATCCTGATGAGAGCAATCATGAGCCTTTATTACATAGAAAGTAATCGGGGAAATAAAAAATAAAATAAAAAACAAAATCAAACGCTCTCGAACGGCACAGTAACTTTATGTGAAAAAGTTTGGCTACAAGTGCTACGCGACGCTTTCCTAAGCGTCGAACTATTTACGTTGAGCGCTGGTATTTGAGTTATATTGTAACAGTGATCGCTTGTGATTTTATGGTACTTTTCGAATAATTCATTTCGATGAATAACTTTAGCTTTTTTATTTGCGCACGTACATATTATTTACTGAATTTCTAACATGTTATTTTAACGTTATGCCTAGATTTATTATTGAGAAAATAATACAATAAAAATATTTTTATAGATAGTTATAAGATAACAAAACGAGAATTCAGGATCACCCAACCGCTACCTTTCATGACAACTGTGACAAACATTGAACAAGACTCAAATAGGGACCAGGTTAGTCCATTTAGAAGTGTTAATAAGAACATTAGAAGAACACTCTGTTAGTAGTATCAGTACTGGTACAGGTTAGAGACTGTTAGTCCTGCTAATATCATTCTAAGTCAGTCACAGTCAGTATATGCGTTGCTTGCATCAAGGGAACTTGAACACTAGTATCTCTAGTGATCAAGCTTCAAATAAAACTAAAACAAAGGTACTGTACAACTTATAACCCCAATTATCTCTGAACTTAGTCGCGTAATTGGCTTCTCAACTCAACGCTCTCTTTTATTCTACTTGTAATGGGGTTATTACAAAGTGTTTAATGAACTGTAGAGTCCACCCAATAAGTTCGGCGTTAACACGACTTCAAACGGTTGGTAAGAACAAATTTAATTAATGAAATTCCTTTGTGCACGACTGTATTGCACAGAAAGGTCTGGAAGTGGACGAAATTGCATCAGTTTATTTTATTGAGTAATTCAATTTGAAATATGTAGACGCTGTTATGTCATTATGCCCCGTCTCTGTAGCTTGGGACCAGAATAGTGCTACGGTAGCCCCTGCCTGTCGTAAGTGGTGACTAAAAGGGGGCTTCAGGAAAAATTGGGGGCTCGAACCATCCAGTCGGTGCTAAAAGGGTGTTTCAAGGGTTGCGGACGGCAAGAAAAGGCAGCTCGACCCATCCAGCCAGTGACCCCGGGAGAGACGACGTTGTGTGTGGCTGCACAACGTCGTAGGTGGGTGAGAGACCTCCCGCGCCTGTGGCTGTGGGCCGTGCCCAACAGTGGGACATTTATGGGTAGCTCGTCTGCCTATTGCCATACACCGGGCACAAATCTAGACTCCGAGCTACTACTGGAAATTTCAAGTGAGAAAAACCCTATAATAATTTGCCCTGGGAATCGAAACCCTTCCTTAACTTTTTCGACCACATTGAATCGACGCGAGCCATTGGGCTATGGACGCTACAATGGATATATACAAGTAAGCAAACGAGCTTGCAGCTATGTATGTCAAATCAATATGAAAAAGGCGGGGACCAATATCATAAATTTTCACTCAACTTCTCAGGTCACGAAACCGATGAGTGGTTGTATGAAACAAAGGATATTAACATCATCAATTATATGAGATCACTGCGAGCAAGCACCACGGCTCCCGTACACTTGATAGTGTTCCATATATCCTTACTACGTCCGTCCTTATCACTCCCACGGTGGGAACTTGTGGTTAGAAAAAGATGGGTAAGGTTTTGGGATTCGACTGAATCGGCACTGTACTTTGTAATTCGATATCCGTGTGGGGTGTTACGTGTGAATGTAGTGATGTGCCTGATGTTCCTTACAAAATATCGATTATAAGTGTAAACGTATTTGATTCTGAAAAATGGATGTATGGATTTATGGTAGTTTGTTTCAAGTACAGGATTTTCAACTATAGTACCTACTTACTCTATTTAATTTACAGTGATATCTATATATCTATTAGTTACGCCGAGCAAACTTAGATGTTAGCGCCATCGCAAATGTTTAACACTTGAGATGACGTTATATCTTTCGCTATCTGATATCCTAATAAAAGACCAATCAATCCGTTGAGGACAAACCAACAAACACACTTATTATTATTTGTAAAGATATTTTTACGTTGCAGCAGCTGCACTTTAACTCCGATATTTTTAACTAAAAGTATGGAAAACTTAAACTGTTTTTCTGTGTGTCCGTTTCACAATACATGGAACCCTGGAGTGGTGTTGATTGGTGGCGAGTGTGTAAGCTCAATGGTGTAAGTTGTTAAATTTATTTATTAAACAAAAATGATTTCTGTTTCAACAGATAACCTACAAAAGCTCTGAATCATAATCAAAACTTTGTGTTGTTTACCCAAAGTCAACTAACAGCGAAAATTCAAGAAACTTACAAAACTTTAGCGAAAATTCAACAATATCTATCTAGCTTGTGAATTTCGTAACTAGTTTTAAGCTATTGTATATTCATAATGTTGTACTGGGTATACACTTTGCAGGGCAAAGAATTGCATCTACAACAAGTCGACTAGACTCTGTTATGGATCCCTAATTTAGTTCTCTTTGTTGATTAAATTTATATTTAACTAGTGGACGCCCGCAGCTTCGCTCGCGTGGAATTAGACATAATAATAGATACTTCTTAACGCGTTAACTTTAGCTCCACAACTGAAATGAATCCGTAACTTTTTACAAACTTTGAATGCCATATTTATTTATATGTATCTAATCAACAGCCAAAAATATAAATGTTATGCTTCTAGTACTGAAAATGACAATACTTTCATACAATCTTTCATCCCCCTTTTCAACTTTTTTCCATTTAAAAAGTTGCCTATGTCCTTTCTCAGGATCTAGACTATCTGTGTACCAAATTTCATTTAAATCAGTTCAGTAGTTTTGGCGTGAAAGCGAGACAGACAGACAAGGTACCTTCGCATTTTTAATATTAGTATGGATAAATTCCATGGAGCTCCACGATTTCTGAAGGTGATAAACACATATTGTCATGGTTACAACATCATAATAATCATCACTACATAATCACAAAATTCAACACTTAATACTTACCCCATTCAAAGCATAGCTCTCTTCAAGTAGAGAACATTTAGATTACAAATACCTAGTATGCAAGCCAATGGTATCTGCCGACTTCAGACAAACATAAGTACTGAATTTATATGCACAAATGTGGTTAGTGCATCATAATTAATTCAAGATTTGCCACTTTTTGCCATTTTGGAATGCGAAGTGGCTAAGCTTACAGCCAGCTAAATATCTAGATAATTTAAACGGGTTCCCGCTGCGTTTTGGCAATTCTCACATATCCGGCTGAACTGCAGAGAATAGCGGGATGCGTAAATGAATTTTCTAGCTAGAAAAACAGGTGGTGAGTCTATTACCATACCATACAAAGAGCACGTATCATTCCAAGCTACGAAGGACATTTCTAGTTCGGAAAACTGCTGTCCAACGCTTAGCTGTCACGCCTGTTAAGCAGCTATAGGCCATCATCACAACCCTTTCTTTGCCCCACTGTTGGGCTCGGGTCTCCTCTCAGAATGGGAGGGATTAGGCCTTAGTCACCACGCTGGCCAAGTGCGGGTTGGCAGACTTCGCATACCTTCGAGAACGTTAAGATGAACTCTCAGGCATGCAGGTTTCCTCACGATGTGAGTCATTGATTGAATCATCACCGTTATAGCAAGTGACATTTAATTGCTTAAATCGCACATAACTTAGAAAAGTCATTGGTGCGTGCCACTGGGGTTTGAACCCGGACCTCTCGAGTGAGAGGCGAGTTCGATAGCCACTGGGCTGTCACCGCTGCTATAGGCCAACGAGACAAAATACGAACAAAAAAAAATAAGTTAAACGAGTTTAACTACAATTATTCACGCTACGCAGATACAACAATCGAAATATTTCGCATTTACAGGCCAACTCACTCAGTCAACTCACTTTTAATACAATTTCAAAATTTGATCTACTAAATTGTACCATTATAACTTTCAGTAGAATTACGCCGCTGGGATTCCCGGGAGCAAGCAAGCGGTGCCATCTGAATCCAATTATTTAAATCGCATTAGGCCTGATCATTTTGACAAAAGGAGTGAAATAAATCTTTCAAAACATTTTGATGAAACACTAAATTTAATTGAAATCTATTTTATAAGTCCTTGTTAGAATGTTTTTGAAAAGAAAGATGTCAAAAATCAAAATGAGATAAATATTGAGAGCGGATTTCAGCCAATCATAATTCGAGATAGCCATCAATATTAAAAATTGATCGAGACTTAATAATTGACTAAAAATCGAACGATTATTTCAGTGTTTTGTCAATTTCACGGGAACTATGCAATTCTCCGGGATAAAGCCTATGGTACTCTCCAGGCCCTATTCTTCATCTGTGCAATAAATCACATCGATCCAGCATTTCCTTGAGTAGGAGAAGAAGGTCAAACCAACAAAAAAATCGGTTAAAAATCGAAAGATTATTACAGTTTTTTTTGTCCTATACTGCTCGTCCATGGTCGTCTATGGTGGAGGGAGGATCTCTATTGAGATCCAACGACTAGATGTGGACGGTCCGCCTCCTACTATATGGTATGTACTCGTACATCTCCTCTTCATTATAAAAAAAAATCATACCTTGTATTTCATCAAGTAAAATACTGGACAAGATCATCAACTAAAAAATATCGTAGTCATTCAATTTTACATTGATTTTATCGATAAAATGGAAAAGGTACATTCCCTATTAACAAATGAATGGAACTCGATGCCGATCAGTGTTCAACGAAAAATGTGGGTACAAGGCACAAAGTAATGCAACCAATAACTTTAAAGAGATTGCAACCCTTTCTTTGTCCCACTGTTGGGCTCAGATCTCCTCTAGGAATGGGAGAGGTTAGGCCGTAGTCCACCACGCTGGCCAACGTTGCCAGACTTCACATGCTTTCGACAACGTGATGGAGAATCTCAGGCATGCAGGTTTTTCTTCACCGCTACAATAGCTGACATTTTTAATTTCTTAAATCTATACTAATATAAATCTGAAGAATTTGTTTGTTTGGTTGTAAGAGCTTATCTCAGGAACTATAAAATTATTTTTGTGTTGGATAGTCCATTTATCGAGGAAGGCTCTCAGCTATTGTTATGTCTAATTCCACGCGAGCGATGCTGCGGGCGTCCACTAGTCTTATATTTAAGCTAGGGTTTGAGGAGACCCCTCGAGTGTAAGGCGAGTTTGATAGTCACTGGGCACTGCTGAAATACCCTACCACGCTGCTCTAGTACAGATTGGTAGAGGGCTAGCGGTTTACTGTCGAAAGCTTTCAAGCCAACCGAAGGTCTTTGAGAAGACTTAAAGATACAGTTTACGGGACCGATGGCGACGGCTAAACGTGCCCTCTGAAGCACGTAAGCGCCCATGACGTTGCCGCTCACTGTCCGCCAAGTGCCTCACCTACACAGGTAGGTACAGGTAATTGAATCACTTTAATGTTAGTTACGCGATTTCAGGATTAACTTTCCGAATTTGTACCTACGTTTGTTTGTTCCTAACTTCGGCGTTTAGTACATTTAAACTGAATGTTGAATAGTTATGTTGGAGTAGGTAAGCCACTTTTGAGTGAGTTAGAGAGGGTTAAAATTGGATTTTCTGTACATAATTCATATCATTTTAGTAGTTACTAGTGGACGCCCGCAGCTTCGCTCGCGTATAATTAGACCCATTATCGACGTCTGCCCACGTTCGAGCTGCCCACTTGACTTCAAAAACGGCAAAGTTTCATACTAACTTTGCAGCCCCGTTTTACCCCCTTAGGGGATGAATTTTCAAAAATCCTTTCTTAGTGATCCCCTACGTTATAAAAGGAACCCCTGTGCAAAATTTCAAGTTTCTAACCCTTATAGTTTAGGCCCTGCGTTGATATGTCAGTCAGTCAGTCAGTCAGTCAGCTTCTCCTTTTATATATATATATATATAATATATAGATTAGTGCGTAGGCTTTTTAAACCTCGAAGTAAAGAGGTTAACAGTTTAAGTAAAAGTCAAAGTTAAAGAATTAATTTCCCTATGAGGTGATTGGGGACACGCTTAACGAAATGTATCTAGGTAGCTACAAACTAGGTACTCAAAGAAACGAGGTATAATGGTATTCTAAATTGATCAAATACAAAGCAACAAAACATAAAAATCTATTAACCCATAAGATCATAATATTGGACTTTCCTTTGGACGTTGTTCCTAACCAGTCTTAAGGCTAATCTATATTATAAAAATGAATCGCAAAATGTGTTGGTAAGCGCATAACTCAACAACGCCTGGACCAATTTGGCCAATTCTTTTTTTTAAATGTTCGTTGAAGTTCAAGGATGGTTTTTACGGCGAGAAAAATTTGAAAATTCATCCCCTAAGGGGGTAAAACGGGGGTGCAAAGTTAGTATGAAGCTTTGCCGTTTTTGAAGTTAGTGAATGTGTAACGCGAGCGAAGCTGCGGGCGTCCACTAGTTTATAATATTTCCAACCACTAAGCTAAGCCCTAATGTCCCGATAGACAGTAACTACCTATATATCTGGTCATTGGCTTCAAGAAGAACTATTTACAATATTCTTATCCTGTACTAGTGTAGGCCGAGAATGAAAAATCGGAGGAAAATACTGTCGGTAAGTACTCTTTTAAAATTCAAATTCATTTATAGTTATACAGAAAAATGTACAGTATGACCATGACATGATCATGACAGACACGAGAGAGCCAATATACACTATACAAGCCACTATACAAGTGTACAACAACTTGAAAACGATGTCGCATTTGATGAGTTGAAAACTCCTTGAGATTACAATTTCATTCTTGTTCATTGAACAATGGAGGAATAATAAAAAATATACTTGAAAATATTGAAAGAGCATCCAATCAAACTGGAAAAAGAAGTATTATCAAATAAAAATGTCGGAAACAAGACCTAGGTAGCTGTTCGGTTGCAATTAAAAATAAATTAACCCAAAAAAAAACAATTCCCTGGTCATCACACCGACGGGTTAACGAAAAAAAAATTATAAATCTTTGCGATGTACAACCATTGTAAACATCGACAAAGCCTGCACAAAAGCAATATGGACACAAATCTATCTCTAGTTAACGAAGTCATTTTCAACCTTATTTCCAAGGCATACGACTCATTACGAATGTGTGTAACGCAAAGGCACCGAATTCCGACCGCTTATCGGCGTTTTATGTTTGAATCCCAAAAAGATAACAAAATTCAATTTATGAAGTTTAAAAATTAATACGTTTTTGTGGTCATATATTTTTTTTAACTAAAATATTAAGACAAAGTAGTCTAAGTGGTACATTTTATATCAAAATCTTGACTTTTCAATGCAGATCAAATGAAATACTAAGATCCCCGTTTTCCGACCGCCCAGTGGTGTTTTGCTTGAATCCGACCGCTTAGGCGCCGAATTCCGACCGGTCCATGACGTTTTGACTAAAATGAACTTAATTGTCTACCAATACGGTGTGAATTTGTTTAAAAATAACAAGATTTTATAGTTGTAATTTGTTTTTTGTTTAACGTTCTTAGATTACGTTTTTACATTTACATTTTAATTTTCCGATAATTATCGGATAACTATCAATGAACATCTTGATAATTTCCAACCCTGGGCAAGGGGATGTTATCTCCCCAAAGCATGCTAGGAGACCTGAACAGCGCCTCGCAACGGGTGGGTTTGAAAATGAACATGGACAAAACTAAGATCATGTGCATGTCAAACCTATACCGGTTGTTGTTGACGGCGCTGCTCTCAAAGTTGTTGACGAGTACGTTTACCTGGGACAAGTGGTCCAGTTGGGTTAGTCCAACTTCGAGAAAGAGGTCACTCGCAGAATCCAGCTCGGGTGGGCAGCGTTAGGGAAGCTACGACATATCTTCACATCCAAATTACCTCAGTGCCTGAAGACGAGAGTTTTCGAGCAATGTGTGTTGCCAGTGATGACATATGGATCCGAGACGTGGTCCTTTACCGTCGGTCTGATCCGCAAGCTCATAGTCGCTCAGCGCGCTATGGAGAGAGCTATGCTCGGTATTTCTCTACGGGACCGGATTCGCAACGATGAAATCCGTAGACGAACGAAGGTCACCGACATAGCTCGCAGGATTAGCGAACTGAAGTGGCAATGGGCAGGTCACGTCGCTCGACGGACTGATAACCGTTGGGTAGTAAAAGTCCTCGAGTGGAGACCGCGTCTCGGAAAACGAAGTATTGGCCGCCCCCCGACGAGGTGGACTGACGACCTGAAGAAGACAGCGGGAAACCGTTGGATTCAGAGGGCGCAGGACCGGGAGGAGTGGCGACGATTGAGGGAGGCCTATGTCCAGCAGTGGACCCAAAAAGGCTGATGAATGAATGGTCGCAATCAAGTACATTGAAAACGTGATTGCGACCGGCACGGACGGAAACAGGGAAGAGGCAAATAAAGTGTACCGTATTTCCGACCATTATTAAAGTTTGTCTATTATTCAACTAAAACAATGTATGTGGTTTGTGTTTAGTCAAAAAAATGTCATGTAAACCTTAAAACGCTGAATATCATCAAAGAACACCCCAAAAACTTGATATGTTAAGTAAAATATTTATTTATAACAACACAGATACTTTGTAAAAAATCAAGAAAGTCTTGAAAAATCTTTATGTTTCGAGTCAAATAACATTGAATGTAATGATTTTAGAGTAGGTCGTATACAGGTTCCCTAAAGTATCACAAAATTTACTTAAACAATCGAACGTGAAAAATAAGTTTTTAGTGAAAACAAAGCTAATAATTAACTTTCAGTGCGAAGTACAAAAATCTTGTTTCCGTCCAACCGGTCGGATTTCGGAACTTACGATTTTTAGAGAGACCTCATTCCGTCCAATCTTAATAACTTGATAAACCTATCAATTTATTAAAATTCGGAGTTTAAACTTTGTAATTAAGATCACTGCAAGTGTATTTATACGATAAAAACACAAAATACTTACTGGTAGGCTCACTTCCGCAAAAATCGAGATTAGTATGATTCTCTACTTTTAACTTTTTTTACATTACGAAACAATCAAAATGCACCCTTTCACAGTTTTGAACCAACTGACGTTTTGTTTGTTACGATTTTAAAACCGTTTTTTGTCAATTGACACACGAATATTGAATGAATAAAATGCGTTAAATTTCGTGAGTCTTAGGTGTGAAATTTAAAAGTTTTAACGACTTTTTCGAAACGGTCGGATAGAGGAGGCCGGTCGGAGACCGGTGCCGTTGCGTTACAGTTGCAGCCAATTTGGACAAATGGGTTTCTAGCAATTTTATTATGCAGCTACAAAAGTTAAAGTCTACTTTATGGTAAAGACATAAAGGTGGGTGACGACGCAAGGGTAAAAGGGCCAATTCGGACAAATGGCGGAAACGTCAGTCAGTTTTCGGTGGGATTCGGAATATTCGCATTTGAAGCCGTGCAATGGGATGAGGTAACAAAAGAGTATTTTTGGCACACATGCCCACGACTGCGGTCGACCGCTATTACGAGTACATTGGTTTCACAGTCACGCTTACGCCAACACAGTATCGAATATCATGGGTGGTATTCAACGCGGCAATTTCGAAATAAGTTTGCCACAATTTGTTTCATTCGTCATTTTCACTGTAAAAATAATAATAAGTAGTTAATTATTATGCTTACTTACATGTGATATGAGACGTAATTCAAACGTACGTAAAATGAGTAAATCCTGACTAGTTAATACATAAATGGGAAAGTGTTTGTTGGTTTGCCTGTACGGAACGATGGATCGACGTGATTTTTTACACAGGCACAAAAGTGCCTAGGCAAAGTTATCATACACTCCTTGCAAGAGTAAGAAAAATAACAAAATAATAATACACAATTGATCGTTCGCAGCCTCTATAGATGGAATATTCTGTTATGTAATATGAAATAAAATATTTCTTTGTGTCGGTTTCGATATGCGTAAAAAGTGTGAAGGCATGCGTTCCTTTGTAAGGGATTATGGATTTGGGACCGCTATAGAACTGATCGATTATATCATATGAATGCCAATATCACAGGTACCCACAGGTACCTAACCTACGCAACATTCCTGGCCGCATTGACGTAGTTATAAAAAAAGAAAAAAAAAGGTCGACTATACCGAAGAGAAGAATCCTACTGATAATTTTAGTGAGTATTTCGCATGTAAAACAATATCTGTACAGATGTTTAGCTACACATAGACGTCCCACTGTTGGGCACGGGTCTTCCCCACCCACGCATAGTCCACCACGCTGCTCCAATGCTTGTTGGAGGGGTTAGTGGCCAACCCAGTGTTGAATGTAGTAGTTTTGTAAATACATAATATAAACAATTATTCCATTTTAAAAAAAAAAAAAAAAGTTTTTATTAATTATTTTTTATATTCATGAATTGTCATCGGAACCAAATATGTGTGCCAAATTTCAGCTTGATAGCTTCAGTGAAAGTGGGTGAAATATTGATTGCAAGATTCCAGGACAAACATACATACATACATAGATACATATACGAGTGAAGTTAAATAAAAGCTTTTAAAAACTACAATATTCTCAAGCCACCCGAAGGTATTCGATAAGGCTTAACTATTGTTTTCATCATTAAAAACAACCGGGTCCGACTTAACGTGCCCCCCGAAGCACGGTAGCGCCCATAGATTTAATTAGCGCCCATGAGATTTTAATGCCACTAACGGTCACTCATCCACAAACCGACCGCGCCCGTCGTTGCTTAACTCTTTCGATCACATTAATTTGACGCGAGCCATAGGCCTATGGACGCTACACAGATTTTTACTGCTACTCTTTTGATTTTAAATGTTAGAATAGGTGTCGGTAATTATCTTTTATAAACAGCAGGCGGGAAAACCTAGTATTATATATAATATATGTATGTATATGACGGCGTATTCGAAGCCATTTGTGAAAATATGAAGGAACTAGATTTTGACAGTTGTCAAGGTCTAGCGAAACGTCGTGTTGATGGTCAGCGCAGCCATGTTGGCGGATTCGATCTGATACCGCAACGACGAGCGCACCACTTATTCGACGGATCGCTCTTGTTCCACGTAGATAAACATGGCCAATCCTGATGAGGGCAAGCATGAGCCTTTATATATATTAAACATTAAATATTTAAACACTTCCTACGTTATACAAAAGCGCTCATACCTAAAACGAAATCACAGGAGTGTCTTAAGACGGGGATTCGTAAGTTCAAACGATTCCCGGATTCCCGACATAGAATACTGAGCCATTCTAACAGGAGCTCAAACTCATTATGGGCTAACATCCCCGTCTTTATAACAGTCATAACCGCTGATAATATGAGCATTCTAAACTCTTAGCTTTATCACAAAGACGTAAGAGGTAAGACTTAATTTTTATGCGCAATTGAAAAAGAGGCCATCTAGTGAGGTACAAGTTTGAGATATTATTATATTCCCATAAGAATTACATTCAGTTACATGAGAATACTTATAATACTAATAATTTCTAATAGTTTACAAAACTGGGATCATTTTACAAAGTTTTTAAACAGAATTCTTAACACTTAAGCGAAAATCAAAATATAAACAATTTGAAGGTAGGTACAACAAAATAGTGTTCATTCCATACTCGGTCCCTACAAGTTAAATCTACCTACATAAGTTTAGGAAAGTTATTTTCATTGCAGAACTAAAAGTGTTTAGTTTTGGCATTAATTTACTAAATTTAAATTAATTTACATTGGAGCATAGCGCAATGCGTCGTCTTAAATTTTTCACCATCTTTTTGATAAGATTGTAGTCTATCTCTTTCTCTCTCTCTCTTTATACTTGTTGTAATCTTGTGAAACACATAGGTACGTACAAATAGAAAACGAAATTCGACTAAAAGAAGCCAAAGCGTAGGGTAGGACTTTGGTCCCAAAATCACACAACAATATTCCTAAAATATTGCCAAGGCTCTCACGTAAAAGTCCCGTCGTAATTTATCATCATAGGAAACGAAGAAATATTAAATTCTCCCGTTGGAAATATTAACCGTATCGCACATATCGTTTATCGTTGGCAATAATTTCTGTTTGACATCAACTTTTCTCATATCGTTGCAAAACTGGAATGCGTAGTTACGCTAGTATATTGCGGTCACTAATTGCTTCTATATTATGCATATTTCAATATTTGTATTTGATAATAATATGTCGCAGTGGTCGAAATACTAACCTTATTCAGTTTTTTAACTTTTAAGCATCTCTATAATCCAAACCAATGTTCTTATTATACTGTGGCTCAAAGTGACAAGGGACCAATAACATGCAATCATATCCAGGTAAACAACTACTAAATTTGTATTTATGTGTGTTTGTGTACATGTCAAACCAATTGAATTGTTTGTAATGTTTTCTTTTATTTATTTAATGTTATTTACTTATTTCCAAATTTCATATTAAAAATTAAGTATAAAAATACTAGCTTTTTGTCAGCTCCTATAATAGTATACTTTAACTGTACAAAATTTCATACACCTCCGTCCACGTAATTTTCGTATAACGGCTCGAAAGATTTTGCGTCACGTATTAATATTATGATACTTACCTAGCTAATGTAAAATTCTCACAATCACAATAGCCAGGGGGCTTATTATGAGCTCTTAGTTCCAGTCACTTTACGGCCGTAAACTGAACTGCCTGGCAATTACGTATTACGAACTCTTAATTCCAGCCAGTCAGCGGTCACGTGACACTTAGCTAGATTCTGACCGGCTTCTGGATGGATTTTGGCTGGCAATACCGTATTATGAGCTTCCTATTGACATTACTTTTCAAGTTTATCTGTCTTTAAACTGTCAAAAATAACAATTCAGTTTGAGGTGTCCGAGGATAGCTTTTATTGAATTGTTCTTAATTATTTCTCAGTTTTTGTATTTAATTTGGTAATTCTAAATGTGTGACTGGCTGGAAATTTTCGAATTTACCGAGGCTGACGCCGCTTGCGAAAAGGATGAAAAAAGAGTAGGGGAAAACGTGTCCGAGAAGAATGTAAGCCATTCGATAAGTTACATGACCGTGAATTTCAAGAAAGATACCGTTTATCAATGGTGGTACATCTGGTGGCCCGCCCCCCGTACGGTTGCTGGATGCCCGAATGGTTGCAACCCTTTTTTTCAGCTTATCCTTGTAATCTACTCAATACTGAAAAAATACGGGCTTAGGTATGGCGTACATATTTATCTACTATACATTTTCCTTTCTTCCTGTGTTGTTTCTAATATTAATTCCTGTTTTGAGTGTGTATGTACATAAATGATTAAATAAATAAATAAAATATTGGTTTTTCACTATCATTATTTTCCTATCATGATGATTTAGGAAGTCAGTAATTAAGATGTCTACGTCAGTCGTCTAAGTCAGTAATTAAGATGAATACAAATTAGTTTTTATTTACTACTTACACTAGACCAACCCTTCGAAGTTTTAAGTGCGCCTTCTCCTTGGGATTTTAGATTTTCAGCTTAACGACTGTTTTCACCATTGAAAACAACCGGGACCGACGGCATTACGTGCCCTCCGAAGCACGGTCGCGTTCATGAAATTTTACCACTAGCGGTCGCCCACCCGCAAACCAACCGCGCCCGTCGTTGCTTAACTCTTTCGATCACATTGAATCGACTCGAGCCATTGGGCTATGGATGCTACACAATACATTTCCAATTAACTATAAAACTACGGAAAGGTTTTAAATAGCTGTACTTAACGAAATATTAAACAATGAAAAAACCTACGCTATTCCAATTATTTCAAATGTGTAATTCTGTATTTATTACTCTAAGAGTAGAATCTAAGAATGCACCTAATCAATAAAATTCTAACTCGAAAACTTTAACGTAGAAGTAGTTGAATTGCCGCCGAGGATTCATGATCGTTCAGAAACATAATTTCATTAACAATGACTTAAAATCATAAAATTATTTTAATTTTTTTCTATATTTTTATAAGTTTCCATTATTTTTCATCACGAAATACGTATATTCACTACTCATTTAATATTTCACATGAAACATTTAAATTAATACCTAATTTGAGCATAAAATATATAAATAATAAGAAACCGTAAACTTACCGATTAATTTATAATGACGTTTTTGAACGTTTCGCTTGTTGACATAAAACCTTCCAGAGACAAACTATCCAGCCAAAAGCCGTCCAGAAGTAGGTACCTCATAATACGAAATAGAGCGATTCAGTTTAAGCCCGTAAACTGAATTGCCTGGAACTTGAATGGTTTTTTAAAAGTTCATAATAGGCCTACTGGTTGGCGTTTTAACGTGAAATAATATCAAAACGTTAAACACACGCTGCAGATATTATGTACGGGACGCTGCCCGGATTTAATAACGACAATTAACGCCTCGCCTGCGCTGGCCCAGTGGCGGAAATTCGAGAGGTCCCGGTTTTAAAGTCAAAGTCAAAGTCAAATAATTTATTTCGCTATGAGGTGATTGGGCACGCTTAACTAAAGTCTAGTTAACTAAGAAAAAAAATACTAAAAGAAAAGGAGATATTATAATGCTATTCTAAATTGATTAATATAAAGCAATAAATTATTAAAAGCTTTTAACTATTTAACTTCACTCGTATGTGTATGTATTTATGTCCTGGAATCTCGCAATCAATATTTAAATACATACTTAAATAGATAATAGTAACATCGGGACACAGAACAAACACATGTATTCGTCACGAATGTTTGTCCTGAGTGGGATTCGAACCCACGACCCATGGCTTAACAGGCAGGGTTACGGATTGCGACAGCGGGCCCGTCGAAATCATTATAGCCAGTAAAATTATCAATCCGGATATAATTTAGACTTTACCTCCGGATTATTACAATATAGTTAATGCAATGGTCTGGCTATCACTGGGGATATAATTGGACCTATTATAACTATTATTGTATAGAATCGAGATGCATTTTTTTTAAGTATAATTTTACTGCCTGTCTTCAAAATTTTTTACAGCTATAATTTATACGTCTACTCAATACCTGAATACTTTTTTCTGAAAAATTAAATTAAATTTAACCCATTTGCTACCATTGTTATATTTAAGCAAATAAATTATTTCTTTCTTGTTTTCTTTTTTTAAAAGCTTTTACTTAACTTCACTCGTATATGTATTCATTCATTCATGTATGTATGTCCTGGAATCTTGCAATCAATATTTCACCCACTTCCACTGAAGCTATCGAGCTGACATTTGGCAAACATATTAGGTTCCGATGACAATGCAATAATATGGTACTGTCAAACTGATCTGATGATGGAGCCGGAAGATATTAATAAGTGTTTGCACTTGTGGTAAAGTCTTGTAATGAACTTTGACCACGATTAGGTTTCAAGGTCAAGTTATAAAAGCTTTTTAAAAAATAATTTTTTTTACAGTATAGTTATCTTTATTTAAAATTTACGTCTACGCCACCTTCCACCATGACATGCGTATGCATTGATATGTATGTGTCAGTTCTAGGGTGTACCTTCTAATAAAATTAACTCACCCCAAAACAATACCAATTATTACGATAAACTACAACATCAGCATGACGCTTTAAAATGGTAATGGAAATAGGTATAACAATAATAGGTCCTTCTGTAATTAATTTAATTGAATATAGCACCATTGTCCTATTAATTAGGAAGTACCATGCGGGTTCACTAGTTTGTACAACTTCACTATTGTGTTTCGATATTAAGGTTCATTTTTGTTCAAATGTAAAGTGTCTCCCTTTTATTTGCTGATTTGAATATCCTGTTTCCAAGCAGATTACGTACTTACTAATATGAAAATAAAACTTATTTTACAAGGGTTTGAAATAACGAGATCCTGTTACTTGTAACTAACTATCGCAAACATAAAATATTAATTTTATCTTTGCGATAGTTTGAAGTTTCATTCTTTTTTTTTCTCGTGGCGCGACGCAAATGTTATTGTGGTTATCAGTCTATGAACCTATGTAGTCCTCTATGGCGGTTTAGAGAAGAAACGCGAAAGACGATTTTGATAATTCTTACGTTCATTCATACTGACCTTGCGAGTGTCAATCCTTAGTGAGCCTATTGCCATAGTTACACCGGGAACAAATCCATACTCCGTGCTATTAGTTACCTAGGAAAGTAAAAAACACCCAAAATAAAACTTTGCCCAAATCGGGGATCAAACCCAGGATATACAGCAAACTTGCAACCCCTAATTTATTAACCCATAATAATATCATGACGCAAAATATTAACTAGTAATACTCTTTTTCAGACACAGTTTAAAAAGGCAATAATTATTTTTTTAGTTTTATTCATCAACATTTCATCACAACCCTTTCTTTGTCCCACTGTTGGGCACGGGTCCCCTCTCAAGTTTAGTTTAGTTTGATTATCCTTTCAGAAACTGAATTCTAGAATTCGTTACTAATTAGTAGTAATCGTAATAATTTTTTCAGAATATCTACGAATAATGAGACATTTTATTCGGGGATTCCCTGTCCGTTATTTTTTAGTTAGTACAAGGTACAAGGTACATGACATTGAAGGTTGACAGTCAACTTCAGTCTATTGTAATTTTTTATGAGTCCGAGCGGCTTAATTATTTTTCGTTTCACAAACTTATTATCAGATTAGAAGGGCAGAGATACTAAATTAGATTTTAAACCCTCTTTCGGGGGAAGAGCAAATAAGTGAATGAGACAAGAAAAGGACCGAATAAAGGTAGGTACTAATAATATTAAATTTAATCAGTCTATACTAGCTTTCCCCGCGTTTTACGTGATGAAATATATACAATATAGTATAAATAATATATAATATAGCCTTTATCAACGGCAATTTCACCCGCAGTCCGGCCGATCATAATCAAAGATAGCCACCAAATCGATTAAAACTCGATCAGTAGATAACTATCGATTAAAAATCGAATGATTATTACAGGTTTTTGTCCATTTCCACGGGAAACGTGAAATTTTTCGGGATATAATATAGCCTATGTCACCCTCTAGAAAAGTGTTTCCCAACCAAGGTGGGGCACCTTAACATTTCTAAAATTTTTATGCCCCTCATACATGATTTTTAACCACGTGAATCCCCGGCTATATTTACTAGTGCCAAAGTTCATTGAAAATAAATCAACTATAATTTATCTCTCGTTGGTCTAATTGTCGTTAGCACGACTTCCAAGATGTAGGTCCTGGGTTCAATCCTCGGGTCGGGCAAAGTATTTTTTCAAAATTCAATAGGAGTTCGGAGTCTGGATTTATACCCTTTGTATGGCAATAGGTTCATTATTACGTGGCACCTGATGAAAAGTGGGTTTCAGTGTCACACTTCTGCCTACACCTACTGGAAAATACAGGCGTGATATTAAAAGGTTAGGATATTAAGAACCCACCTGATTCCTCAAGCAGAACCTCCTGCTGGCTCTGGACGCAGTAATGTAGAAGGAGATAGAAGAAAAAGCTCGACATAACGTGCGAGCGAGACGACAACATCGTTGAGCACATCTCTGTTACCGTTTTTCCACACTACGTCTGCACATCACTAGCACTTATCGATACATTACTCGCACTTAACTAATATTTTTGTCATCACTATGCACAGACACTTGGTAGCACATCACTAACTTCTCCGTGTATCGATCACGGTGTTTCACCTGAAACAAAAAAAGTTATTTTAATTTTAATTAAATATAAAAACTTACAAACTTTACATTACTTTACAACTCACGCAGGGTTAGTGGCCAACCCAGTGTCGAATGTTCTCAAGCCACCCGAAGGTCTTTGACAAGGCTTTCCGATTGTTTTTATAGCTGGAAACAACCAGGACAGAGGCCTAACGTGCCCTGCGAAGCACGGAAGCACCCTTGGACTTATGTCACAGTTGTCACCCATCCACAAACCGACCGCGCCCTTCGTTATTTTATTATGCTATTTCATGCCTAGACAGAATTCCAACAGAATTCGTACCTACGAAATCGAAATCGAATCATAAGTTGTTTATGGACATATCGAGAACAGACTGAATCATTAATGGAAACGGAAGACTTTGCAACAACTGATTTTGTTTACGTTTCGTAACCTCATTTCTTTCATATGAAGGTATAGACATTGATATTATATTGTACATTACAAGAGGGGTATAAAAATAAACCTATGTGGTACCAACTAGTACCAAGTCACTTCAATAGTCAATAATTTAGTCAAAGTAAATACCTAATAAGGTGATTTGAGGAATCTGTTCTGTTCCTGCCTACTATATCATAGACAAAAGCTCATCATGTGTGATCACACTCCTGTATTTCACAAAAGGGGTAGGTTAGTCAGGCAAAAATAACTAAGTAGCTACCGAGGTAATTCGTCTGGTAGTATAGGTATAGATACAACCCATAGACGTCCCACTGCTGAGCACGGGTCTCCCCCACACACAGGTCTAAAGCATACTCCACCACGCTGCTCCCGGTCCGGACTCACGGGCTACTCTGGTCTGGTCCCGAGCTACAGGGACATGAGAAGCATACCTAGTGTCTCGTCAATAGCCCAATAGGCTCGCGGCGTCGATTCAATGTGATCGAGCGTGTTAAGTAACGACGGGCGCGTTCGGTTTGTAGGTTACCACACTTACCACAAACTGACCGCGCCAGTTTTTTGACCAGCAAAATTTCATGGACGTTACCGTGCTTCGGAGGGCACGTTAAGCCGTCGGTGCTGGTTGTTTTCTATGGTGGAAACAGTCGCTAAGCCTAGTCGAAGTCATTCGGGTGGCTTGAGAACATTCGACACTGGGTTGGCCACTAACGCCTCCACCATTCCGCATTGGAGCAGCGTGGTGGAGTTTGCTCTAGACCTCCCGCAGCTATCTGTGGGGGAGACCCGTGCCCAGCAGTGGGTCGCAGCTTAACAAGTAGGTAGGTACTTACTTACTAGAACTAGAAATTAGTAGTTATTTGGTTTTCATTCGCTCAACCGGTACAATATTCAAAATTCATTTCATAGTTATTGACACAAGAATAAGTTAGGTATTGATCTGAGACCTACTCAGCCAAAGTTCGTAATTTTCACCATTGACTTCAAAAACTTATTTATCACATTTTTTATACGTACTTTATAATAATGCACTTTGTTTCAACTTTAGGTTAAGTACCTACCTTAACTTTTTACCGTATTTGGACAATTTTCCTAAAACTATAATCACATTAATTTTTTTAACCTTATCAAACATACTATGAACATAATTATGAACAAACAACCATTTGAGTTTTTTGAAATCACTGAAATTAACGTAAAAATTTTCGTCATAATACGAACAGCGCACTCAGAACGCATACACAAGCGCTACGCGCGAGCTTTGTAAACAAACTGGCGTTGGTTTGGTTTGGTTTGGTTGGTTTCTTCGTTCGTTCATTTCACTCTAGTTTCGTACACCTACGATGTGCGCGACCTTAGGCCGTATGTCCACGGGAAGAGTAAACGGTATAGTAGCATAGTAGAGTACTAACTTTCTTTAGTAACTATATCAATGTAAACAGTATTAGTAAAGTATGAGAGTATGAGCAGAGTATAAAATATTATAGGTCTAACATGAGTTTTGGTTTGCTTCTGTCAAGTAGTTCCTGTCCTCCTCAAGGAAATAACTGGAAAAAGTTTATTATTTGAAATTCAAATAGAAGAGGTATTAACGGGATAATAGTCCATCCATACATCATCTAATCCAAACTTACTATACGTATATCTACATTACATTCTCCTAAAATATATATGCCAACCCTTATCCTATTTTGTCTTGTCTTATATCTTTATGATATAAAAAGTGATTTAAATAAATTCTGCCTGGTTCGTTTTGTGATCTAGTGGCCGCAAGGGCTATTGGATAGCGGCCCTTGGTTCGATCCCGGGGTGGGCCCAATCTTATATATATAAAAGGAGAAGGTGACTGACTGACTGACTGACTGACTGACTGACTGACATATCAACGCAGGGCCTAAACTATAAGAGTTAGAAACTTCAAATTTTGCACAGGGGTTCCTTTTATAACGTAGGAGAGCACTAAGAAAGGATTTTTGAAAATTCACCCCCCAAGGGGGTAAAACGGGGGTGCAAATTTAGTATGAAATTTTGCCGTTTTTGAAGTCAAGTGGGCAACCTGAACGCGGGCAGACGTCGTTGATGGGTTTAATTCTACGCGGGCGAAGCTGCGGGCGTTCACTAGTGGGTAATATTCGAACTTCGTGCAGCTTATCTCGCGCGTTCAGCGACATCTTAATAAATATATTTCTTGTGTAGGTACGTGTGTATGACAGTGAACTCCTCCTAAACGGCTGGATAGATGTTGATAAAAAAATTTGTGTGTGTTCAACGGGAGTCGAGAATGGTTTATAATCACAATTTGGTCCACTGTAAAATGTTTTTAAACACTATTTTAATATTTTTATTTTTAACCGTCGTTCATTGACGTGAAGCGTCGCGTTACTTTGACATTGCATATGGCAGAACAACGTTTGCGGGGTCAGCTATATTTATGTATATTTTAACTTTCCACTATCTCGTAAACTGTAGATCAATTGACTGCTATACAGAACAAAGTTAATTTTCATAAGCTTTCCTTGATGCTGAAGTAACTTTCGTTTGTAAGGATTAATATGATATGCATAAACGTAAATCACTGTATGAATTTGGATTTTTTTTTTCAATAAGTAAGTACCTTATGTATAAGAGTTATGTATATGCTATCGTGGAGTTTTATTAGGATTAAGTAAGTCTATATTTTTGTAGAACATTGTAGTAACCTACGATATAGCAGACGGCGCATTATGAGGAGCGCTCGCTCTTCCGACTTGCTTAACAAATACATATTAATATTTACAGCAAGCTGAGAAGAAACGCCTACTTCTAGATGGCCATCTATTCCTCATAAGTGTTGCTATCTAGTACAAAAAGATTTTTTTAAATCGGTCTGGTACTTTTAGAGAATAGCGCGTTTAAACAAACAAATAAATTATCTCGCGCTTTATAATATGTATTTTTTTATTTAAGTAAGTAATTTATTTATTCAGAAAAACAGTAACAAATAAATGTATCCGTTGTTGGGACATCCTTGTTAGTAAGTATATTACCTGTGCCAGGATGTCCTGCTCTTCCGTAGATAGAATATGTATTAGTATAGATATGTATAGATAAAAACAAAAAACTTCATTTAAATGAGAACACACATTTGCATGGTTGGAAACCCAAGATAATCCGAAAATTGATTTTTTTATATTTTATTTTATTACAAAAACAAATAAAATGTGATACATATATTTTCTTCTCCTTGATTCTACCGTTTACTCGACCCGTGTACACGAGGCTTTACCGAATGAATGAATGGAATTTACTATTTCCGTTGCATTTCCCCAAGCTCCGCGTAATAGATAAAAACAGAACCACAATTTACACAACATTGTGGGTTGTGGTTGACTGCAAGGAATTTTAGTCTTTTAAAACAGTAGGGTATATTTCATTATATGGGTAGTTAGATGTGGTTTACTAAAATAGGGTTATAGACACGGTTATCGCGAAGTTAAAAGACTAAATATTATTGAAAAAAAAAAAAACCGACTGCGTAAACGGAAAAAATATTTTCAATCTAGTACCTACATAAGTTTGAAAATTTTATAAAGTTCATTTATAAAGTACCTACCTACTTATAATAAATGAACTGAAAAGACAGTTGCAAAATACAGTCGGAGGCATCATTCGATATCAAAATAGAAATAATAGTTACTGTATATCTTTAAGAAACCCTTTGTTTTTATACCCCACTCGGTAATACAGACATACACTCGAAAAACTTAACCCTCATTTTGTCGCAGTCGGGTAAAAAGTACCGGTGAAATGCGAGTCGGACTTGCACACGTGGCGTTGAATGATGAAAAGACTTTTCATTGACTTATTATAGTATTAATTATTCTTTGATTAGAGTAAATAATCAAAGTAATTATTATTGTATCTATAATATTATAGTAATAATAAGTCAATGTATATTTTTCCACCGGTTATGTTAATTTAACCACCGTTTACGATGCAATTTAGACGAAGAGACCGCGAAGATCTTGTCATCGACGCAGATAATACCTAGTCGGACGGGGAAAAAATTAAAAATGTTTTGTTGACTCCCATTAAAACTTACTTTATCACTTTTTTAGTAATATTTAAATGAAAATCATTTGTATTTGTCGTGATAGTGGCTACAGTAGGTAACACGCATTCTGTGAAAATTTAAAGGAATGAGTATAACTTGAAAATTTTTAATCCTATGTGTCCTATATTAATATTATAGTCTTTAGACTGTCACAACTTATAGTTATCATGGGCCGCAGCGGGTGGGTGGAGCTGCAAGCTTCAACCGCGTAAAATATTACGTAGTCTATGTGAAATTATTTTTAGAATCTAGGGTCCGTTTTTAGTCAGAGATTAGCTTCTGTACCTACTCATAAGTACCTACCATACGTATACAAAATAAAAAACTTTACCTCTTTATAATATACATAAATCAGGTATTAAAGATATAAACATAACGAATCAGAACAAGAGCAAATAGTTTTTTTATTATTATTTCTATTCAGTTCAGAATATTCTAGATTTTCTCTTTAAGCCCCACTTCAACAGGTTCACCCGGATCTCAACAACGCTGCAATGTAGTGAGAATTTTAAATTGAAACGGATGTTTCCGATATGACTTCCGCAGTTCCGGTTCCGCTGTCTCTCGGAAAATGTATTTTTCTATTTCACATTCTGATATAACACCTATTGTGTAAATAGGAAAATGTGTTTCTGTGGCAGTGATACAGTTAGGTCTGTGGTTAGGTTGACATTTTAACTCAAAAGAGTAGATAGTCTTCTTTCAGCTTAGACCATTCTATGTTTGAACCGCTCTCGTGACTTAATCACTCGAGTGTGACTTATATCTCGATCGACTGGGGAAATTCAGTATTTATAAATCACTACAATGTATCAAAGTTGTTCGGGAACATGCCTTCGAGCGGCCAGGCTCAGCGATTGTGCGTTTTGCTGAGCGAGCAATAACGCGCAATCGCTTTACTTAATTGAATGTAATTTAACATCAGTACGCAACCAGCAGCCGCTCGAGGCACCGCGTATTCATATACCATTTTACCATATCTATCAGTACGTGACCAGCAGCCGCTCGAGGCGCCGCGTATTAAACCATACCATTTATAAACCATTTAATATATGTAAAACCATTAATAACCAATAATAACCATTAAAGTATATAAATAATTATAATATCTAGTGTTACAAACAGTTGTGAAAGAAAACAATAGATAGTTATCCACATTCACATCTTTTCTTTCCTCCATCTAACCATAATAATCAAAGAGCTGTTGGTCAACCAGAAACAACCAACACTCTTTTCATGGTCCTTCGATCCTTAAAGTGATAAGCAACCAGTGCTTGTGGTGTTCAGTGCTGACCATTTTTTACCATTTAACCAGAACCATTATTTTTGGAAGATCGAGTTCTTTAGTGATCCAGGATTGCAGTGCTGGAGGAAGTAAGCAGTAAGGAGTACATAAGGTCAGATCCAACCATTTCTTATATTTATATTTCTTCAATTAATTTACCAAGATGGACAACTTATTCATTAACCAGACCGAGATATATGAATCTATAAATAAATTGTATGCTAATTTTAAAAAGGATGGAGTCGATAGGAAGACTATCGACTACTGCAAGCGTAGGATAGAATTACTGGAAACATACTGGCGAGACTACGTAAACAACCATAATAAACTGTGCGAATATGCTGACTTTGACCATGTATATTTTCGAAAACAGTGCTACGAAACCGCTGAAAAAACCTATCTCACGGTAAGGGAATCATTATTTTCATTCATGGAACGATTGGAGCAACAGGAACGGCAGCTGACGCGGGAAAGTAAGCCGATAGTTGAGTTACAGCAGCAACCCGGACCGTCTAGACCAGTGACATCTTCACAGCAACCAGGTACACCTCATGACGCAGTTCAACGACCATCCATTCCTGCCGCTGAGGAAGGAGACACCGGCAGACTATACCATTTGCTGAAAAAGCAATCTATCCAACTCAAGGCATTCATGAGGACGGTAGGTACCATAACGACCAGCCAGTTAGAGAAGAAATGGGAGTTCGAAGATGCGTTAAGGTCTTTAGAGTCTCGTTGGCGCAACATTGACGAATTGCATTGGCAGATAGAAGGAGAAGACGGTGAGGAAAATGTGACATACCAGCAGGAGTTTAGCAAACATGAGAGGGTTTACAACAACCTCAAAAAGACCATCAACACGAAAATGTTTTCAGAGTCCCATCGAGAAAAGTCTACACCACAGATGGATATCCCGGTTTTTAGTGGCAACTACCATCAATGGGTTTCCTTTAAGGACCTGTTCAATGAGACCATTCATAAGAACATCTCTATGTCTAGCGCGCAGAAAATGCAATTCCTGAAAAGTAGAGTAACAGGGGATGCAGAACGTCTTATTCATCACTTACAGATTAGCTCCGATAATTATGAAGTCTGTTGGGACATACTTAACCATCGATATGACAATAAGAAATTAATCTTCACCTCTCATATTAATACCATGCTGGGCATACCTACCCTAGCACACCAGTCAGCAGCCCTAATTAAAAGGTTGCACGACATAACCAAGGAGAGCCTGCACGCGATCCAAAACCTAGACGTGGATATTACTACGTGGGACCCGCTTCTGGTACACCTGTTAAGCCAAAAATTAGATAGCGAGTCATTTTCTGAGTATGTAGAATCTGTTAAAAACCCCCGGGAGCTACCAGTCCTTCAGGAATTTTTATCCTTCTTGGAGTGTAAATTCACGGCTTTAGAAGCATCTCGTCGAACTAACCAGCCAAACCAATCAAAAACTAACATTCCATACAATTCCACGCATCATAATTTACCACCGAACCATAAAAAGTCTTACCATTCTACCAATAATAATTATTCTAATTATCGTTACAACACCAGTAATACAAAACCTAACTTGAATACCTTCCACGTATCACGTTCAACCACTTGCGTATTGTGCAACGCTGACCATGGATTATGGCAATGTAGCAAATTCTTGCAAATGTCCAATGAACGAAAATTAAATACAGTAAACCAATTTAATTTATGTTGCAATTGTCTGACGAATCATTTCAATAAATCTTGTTTTTCGAATAAACGATGTCGTAAGTGTTTAGGTACACATAACACATTATTACACGAGGCTTTAATTAAACGGAAACCAGTTGCTGCATCATCCAAATGCATTGTTCCTAAGCCTTCACCAAATGTACATACCAATGAGCCCGTGCCGTCTTCTAGCCACGTATCCTGGAATGATATATCCGAAATATTGCTGACCACCGCTATGGTTAAAGTCACGGGGGTAGATGGTACTCAACACACCATGAGGGCTTTAATCGACCAGGGTTCTCAAATTTCTTTAATTAGTGAAACCACCGCTCAAACTTTGGGCTTGAAGATAAATCAATGCAGGGGTAAAATATTTGGGGTAGGAGAAAAGGAGAACCAGTGTAAGGGGACTATGAATGTTGAGGTTCGGTCGATACATAATGATTTTACGGTCAATACCAAGGTCTTTGTCATGAATAATTTAATTAAGAATTTACCAAATAAAACTTTTAGCAAACCAGTGTGGCCTCATATCCAAAATGTTAAGTTAGCAGATCCTAAGTTCAACGAGAGCCGACCAGTGGACTTGTTGTTCGGAGTAGACTTCTACAGTAAAATTCTGTTAGGAGGAATTTTGCGGGGAGATGAGGACGAACCGATAGCCCAGCAAACACAGCTAGGGTGGCTGCTCTGCGGCTCGGTAAAACCATTCAACCATTATAGATGTAACGTAGTCCTACACGATACTGACGAGTTACATAGATTCAGGGAGAACGAGGAAATTAGCCAGTCTGCTGAGATGTCGAAAGTGGAATACCATAATTTTATAAATAAATACCAGGAAATCGACGACATGACTGTATCGGTTACTAACACACCTCCGGAATTCCATTTACCTCACCATGCCGTCCATAAGGAGGGATATAAGGAGGGATATACTTCTAACCAGTTACAAATTACCTTGGCAAAGGGAAGACTTTCACCAATTAATAAAACCATAACGACACCCAGATTGGAATTAATGGGTGCCGGAAACAAAGTGTTGAGTTGTTTACCGGATTACCAGATAAAGGTGTACTGTTGGATAGATTATACCGCAGTGCTAGGATGGTTACAGGGCGATCCTGCGTGGTGGAAGCCATTTGTAGCCAATCGTGTGAAATCTATTACTTCTATAATACCATCTAACCATTGGAGTTGCGTAAAAACAGCGAAAACCCCGGCTGGTTGCGCTAGTCGTGATTTAACAACCAAGCAACTTCAAGACCATGGACTGTGGTGGCGAGGCCCAGCGTGGATGTCGTCATTCGTTAGAGAAAATACCAATAAACCAGTTTATAAAACTAATTTTAAGTTAAAACCTTCTTATTTAAAACAAACCAATGCTTTAGTCATAAATCATAACAATGATATCGTTTGTAACATAATAACTTACCTACTAAACAAATTCCATTCGTTAAACAAAATCGTTCGTTCAATCATAATTTCTTGGATATTACGAACATCTACTTACGGGAAATCAGTTCATCGACCGTACCTCACATTACACGAGTTGCGGTGCGCGAAAATGCTGATCGTCAAATGCGTTCAACAATCGGTATTCTCAGTTGACCTAAATTATAACAATAAACATTATAAAGTACATTGCTCAAGAAATGCTCAAATAAACCATAATACTCGTAGGAAACATTCTATTATCCTTCCATATAACCATCAAATAACCATTTTATTAATTCAGCAAGCTCATGAGTTAACATTCCACGGAGGAGCCCGGCTTACGTTAGCAAATTTGAGGCAAAACTACTGGATTATTAGTGGATATAGGGCAACCAAAAAATATATTAGACAGTGTGTTATATGTAGGAAACAGGAACCTATAAGGCAGTACCAGCTTATGGGTGATTTACCAGAAGCTAGGGTGAACCCTGAACGAGCTTTCCACCATTGTGGTGTGGATTACACGGGATTCATCGAAGTGAAGGCTAATAAGGGACGTGGAATAAAGACGTGTAAGGGCTATATTGCAATATTTATATGTATGGCAACCAAGGCTGTTCATATTGAGTTAGTATCAGATTTAACCAGTTCAGCATTCCTAGCAGCCCTTCAAAGGATGGCGGCTAGAAGAGGGGCACCTCGTCACTTGTACAGCGATAATGCAACCAATTTTCATGGAGCCAGCAGGATGTTACAGGAAGAATTTGACCAACTGCAGGAATTATTCTCCAATGCATGTTTTCTACCAGAAATTACAGAAATGGGTATTGAATGGCACTGGAATACCCCAGCGTGGCCCACTGGAGGAGGCCTATGGGAACGCGCCGTGCGCAGCCTGAAGCACCATCTCAAGCGTGTCGTGGGTCACCAGAAATTGACCTTTGAGGAGTATTCCACACTATTGGCGAAAGTGGAAGCGTGTTTAAACTCGCGCCCCCTGTGTGCATTGTCGGAACAACCTGATGATTTAGATTTCTTAACACCAGCTCATTTCTTATCAGCTCGTCCTGGACTGACCATAATAGAAACTGAACACGATGCTAGAACCAGATGGCACCTAACGTCTAAATTATTTCAAGATCTCTGGAAGAGATGGAAAGTGGAATATTTAACCATGCTATCGGCAAGAAATAAGTGGAAGGAGTCTAGAAGTACCATTGCTGTTGGGGACCTGGTAGTAATTCACGAGGATAACGTACCAGCTGGAAAATGGGCAATGGGGCGAGTTATAGAGACGCACCCAGGTGAAGATGGCTTAGTTAGAGTTGTCACGTTGAAGACCAAGAACGGTACCTTAAGAAGACCAATTATAAAGCTGTCCGTTTTACCAATAAATAATAACCAATCAATGAACCACACCGTACCTACACCAATACCAGAAGAAGAAGAAGAACATAAACCAGAAGAAGAGGTGGAGAAAAGAAGAAGGAGAGTACCAAAGAGGTACGGTTTCGCGACTGTGGCTACGGCTTTGCTTTATTTTAGGATTCTAGTTGCACCTACCAAGGCCATGTTACCCGTAAATTAATGGCCAGTTAACCAAACATTATGTATACATATTTTGATCCCATCACCAAAGTTCAGCTCATAAGAGACAAGTGGACTTTAGTTCTTTATTATGACATGGAACCCTACTGGGATAGCATACAATCTTATAGTAAGATATCAGCCTATCTGGAAAGAATATGTACTTCCATTGAAACTCGATCCCACTGCTAAATGATAACCATACAACAACGTATTGAATTCGAGGAACTCAAATACTATACCGAACTCCTACTGTCGCAGCATTTTAACGCTCACGACAGACGGCGTCGGCGCCGCCGAGGTCTCATCAATGGAATTGGATACCTCGCAAGTGAGCTCTTCGGAGTATTGGACTCCCGGTTTGCTGAACAATAATGAAATAATTAGGAAAAATGAAAAACATCCACCAATACGCCATTACGTATGGGTTGGTGGCCTTGGCTCTAGCCGCCGCGGGAGGGTGGTGCTGGAGGCGCGGGCGTCGCTGCCGGCGGCCGCCGCCCGGCGCTCCCGGCGCTCCCCGACCAACAGTTGGACATGTCGCATATTCAACCAGTGTATAGTGAAGTGCACCGTCGGCTCGGTGATAGTGAAGTAAAATCGGCTGAAAGTGTACGAGTGCGTGCCAAGCGATGGCCTAGCGTTAATCGTAGTGCAAGTGCGGGTAAAAAAGACACGCCGGCGGCGTACCATAACCAAAGACTTGAAGTTGAAGACACTTTAGTTTAATTAATTTTAAACCATAAGTATTGCATTATTAACATATTGTTTTACCATAATTATTGCATTATTAACATATTGTTTTTTACCATTTACCATGTTTACTTACCATGATTATTGCATTATTAACATATTGTTTTTTACCATTGACCATGTTTACTTACCATAATTATTGCATTATTTGTATTGTAACATATTATTTTTTATCTTCTACCATTTACCATGTTTTACTTTATTACCATCCATTCTCATCTAAGGCGCGGGAATATGTTCGGGAACATGCCTTCGAGCGGCCAGGCTCAGCGATTGTGCGTTTTGCTGAGCGAGCAATAACGCGCAATCGCTTTACTTAATTGAATGTAATTTAACATCAGTACGCAACCAGCAGCCGCTCGAGGCACCGCGTATTCATATACCATTTTACCATATCTATCAGTACGTGACCAGCAGCCGCTCGAGGCGCCGCGTATTAAACCATACCATTTATAAACCATTTAATATATGTAAAACCATTAATAACCAATAATAACCATTAAAGTATATAAATAATTATAATATCTAGTGTTACAAACAGTTGTGAAAGAAAACAATAGATAGTTATCCACATTCACATCTTTTCTTTCCTCCATCTAACCATAATAATCAAAGAGCTGTTGGTCAACCAGAAACAACCAACACTCTTTTCAAAAGTGGTATTAAACACTCGATTGGCGGCCAAGAGATAGACTAAACAGTATTGTTTCTATTTAACGAATATGAGTCGCAGTCGAGCGATTCAAAAATAGAGAGGAACCATATTATAGAATCGTTCGTCGCGCGTCGATCGAAAAACAACGAGTCATTTTTTAATCGATTTCGGCATGTCCGTATTTTTGAGTCAGTCGAATGAACGGAATCTATTCTAACGAACGAAAATGGATCGCAATGGAGCGGTTCAAAAATGTATCTACAGTTTGTGTGTACGATACGCGGTACCCATAATTGTAGTCACATGACCTTTCAGTTAAAAGTATACAGCGTTAGCCAAGGACGTATTTTATTTAAGTAGCTACTTGTAGTTTTCTGTTTAATTAGACAAATACACCTACATAGTGACAGATTTATTTTTAATCGTATTGATAATTGGACCATCTTTTAAAGTCTGTTTAATGTATTATTAACCTTAGAGTTAACAGGGACTTCGAAGGTAATGTCCAATAGGAAACTGTAAGTTTGATTAAGCCATACTAAGCTACAACCCAGAAACGTCCCACTATTGGGCACGGGTCTCGCCCACAGACAAAGCTGCGGGAGATCTAGGGCATACTCCACCACGCTGTTCGAGCAGCGAATGGGAAGCCGTACTGCTGCATATATTCTTACAGTGCGGAGCAACTAACACATGGGGCAAGACACAATGTCTCTTACATTTTCTATTCCAATATACAATCTCGGTTAACACAACCAACATCGGTGTAGTAATCGATAGTAACGTAATAGTAAACTAGTGGACACCTTCGCAGCAGTTTCGCTCGCGTGTAATTAGACATAATTATAGATTCTTCTTTAGCTACACAAATTTGTAATGAATCCGTAAATGTTTTATCCCCTATGTTTATTTCACACCCATAAAGGTAGGTAACATTTTTACAAACTTTGAATGCCATATTTATTTATATCTAATCAACAGCCTAATATATAAATTTTATGCGTCTAGTTCTGAAAATGACAATACATTCATACAACCTTTCATCCCCCTTTTCAACCCTTTACAACAGTTTTTTCCAATTAAAAAGTAGCCTATGTCCTTTCCGAGGCTCTAGAGTCTAGACTATCTGTGTAAGTACCAAATTTCAATTAAATCGGTTCAGGAGTATTGGCGTGAAAGCGAGACAAACAGACAGACAGAGTTACTTTCGCAATTATAATATTAGTATGGATTGGAATAGAAATGTGTAGGTACATAAAGAGATATTTTAAAATGTAAGTTATGCGCGTGTTTTAATTTTACGTACTACACCACCTCAAGTCTAAAATACTTCGCAATATCGCTGACAATATAAAATTCCGCTACACAATCGATCATATTCAACATCTTCTCAACTTTGGAGTCATCCCATAAATCTGACGAGGCCTGAAAAGAAACTGTCATTACGCACTGGCCGTCCCCATTCGACCGGGGAGTACCTACTTATATCAGCAAGCTAAGGTGACCACAATGAAATGAAACCATACCAGGAATGGTATCAGGTATATTTTGTTTAAATATATGAAGAAGACCAAGATATTTATTCTCACACAAAATATTCAAAGTCAGTCACAGTTGTCATGGGCGGCAGCGGATGGGTGGTGCTGCAAGCTCGTTTGCTATCTTTTTTCCATAAAAAAAAATATATACCAATCGACATTTTAGGTTAGAACCACAGAATAATAGTACAAGTAAGAACAATGAACTTATAATTACTTAAGATATGTAAATGTGACATGCTTGAAATACTATATGCATGAGGTGACGCCGCATTTACAGAATATTGGAACGAGACTCTTACTAACAATTACAAACTGGACCTATTAACAGGTTACTAACACCAACTAAAAGTATTAACTCTAACTTACAGTCCCCAGTCATCATAAACACTAACGTACTGACCAACTAATGTTCACAATAACTCTCTCAGCTAACCAGACTAACCATCCCAGTCCCTATTTGAGTCTTGTTCAAAAGTTAGTCATAGTTGTTATTAATAACTTTGAACAAGACTCAAATAACAGCGGTTGGGTGGTCCAGCAAGGTCGTTTGCTGTCTAATATCCACAAATATTAAATGTTTTGTTGACACGTTTGCCAGTTCAAATCTCAGGGTCACTAGATAAGTTTAAAACATTATTAATTTAATTTTTAAAACATTTATTTATTTATCGCTGTGACCCATAAACGTCCCACTACTGGGCACGGTTCTCCTCCACAGACGCAGCTGCCGGAGGTCTAGAGCATACTCCATATTTATTTAATTATCTATAGTGAACCACTAAAAGGTACAGGGTACAAATGGTGAGCTTAATCAATTTCACATGCCTTCGAGAACATTATTTTATTTCTAAGGCGTTCAGGCTTACTCACGATGTTTCGTTCACTGTTACATCAGGAGACATAAATTAATCTGTTTATGGGGGCGTTTACCAGCGTGTTGTTCATTCAGTCCTCGGTCTGATTAAGCCACTGGAATAGTATATTTAGTAGTTCGCTGGAATCGCGGACATGTCCCCGTTTATCAAGACGCGTGCCTACCCCACGTTAGCCGGACAACGGTATACGGCGTATTTGATAAATGCTTAAGTACGTCTTATTCGTGAGACTGTTATTAGACTTATTAGGACTACTCGCGTGTAAGAATATTTATTTTTTTTCCTCAATAACATTACAAAACATACAAATACACCAAAAAAAATACAGTAAATAACAATCATAAATAACACAGACGATGACGATAACCGGAGGTGGCTGAAAGGCGGTCTTATCGCTATAGTAGCGATTTCTTCCGGACCTTTGGATAGAGAAGAAATTAATTTAAATAAAGGAATAAGCAATAGGTGTACAAGGTAAGCGAAGAGGCAAACATTGTCGATATTATAACATACATAAAGATTAATATACATACATACACAATTTATAATGAATAATATGTATAAGAAAAAATAGAGCAATAATTAAATTCAGTCCACAAACTCAGGACTCAAGTAGCATATACGTAATAGATTTTTAAATTGAAACAACGTTTCTGCTTGAAGTAGAAAGAAATAGGCAATTGGTTCCATAGGCTAATAGACTGCAGTAAAATATCTGTAGAAGCACAGAATACTTAATAGTACAAGTAAGTATTAGAATAAGTAAATTTTATGGGTAGGAGTTTATAAAGCAAGGGTTAGTTGAACGGAGGTTCCGGTCATGCGCCGGATATTGTAACCGTTATTATAAGTAACATAATTAATACTTAGTCGTAGATCACAAAATTATAATTAAAACGGATAATACCTCATCGAAAAATTGTTAATATCGCGAACATTTGAACTGTATAAATTCGAATATTTGTACATAAGTACCTAAGTATATTATGAAACTTCAGTAGGTTCGTACACCTATTTAACGCGAATCAAGCTACTTTACCTTCGGAGTTTTCAGAGTTTTTGAGCACGCTAAGTAGGATCTAAAGGTCCATCCCCGGTTAGAAACCGATATTAGGTACCAATCCTCGTCTAATTTGGCGCTTGCCACACGGTGCGCGTGTCCAAATTACCGGCGGCAAGATTAATGGCACCTCCGACGAAGTGTCGACGTAGTAGTTAGGAATGATCCGTAAGATCCGTAAGACTCCCGAATTCCGCGCAGTCACGCCCGAATTAAGTTCCACAATGATTTTCGGCAAAAACGCCAAGTTATTTAGCCCTCGGTCTCATTAAAAATGGCGACCGCGGATGTTGGAAGTGTGAATGGATTTGTGATGTTTAATCTTCGGATGTCTCGTTTTATGGTTGCTAGCGTGACTGTTAAGCTAAGGATTGGGTCAGGTTTTTTTTTAACTTGAATTTATCGGAGCTTGGATCTGTGCCCAATGGCTCACAACCATTTAAATGGACCTAAACATCGCTGCGACCCATAGACGTCCACGGGTCTCCCCCACAGACACTGCTGCGGGAGGTCTGGAGAATACTCCACCACGCTGCTCCAATGCGGATTGGTGGAGTGGCCAACCAGTGTCGAATGTTCTCAAGCCACCCGAAAGCCATCGACAAGGCTTAACGACTGTTTCCAGCATTGAAAACTACCGGGACCGACGGCTTTACGTGCCCTCCGAAGCACGGTACAAGAAATTTTGCCACTAGCGGCGAAGCACGGTCTATTACTTCCATGCGTCAACTGAAGTTTTGGCACAGACCCAAAATAAACGCAATAACATCCACAGACAAAACTAGCAAACAAACAAACGCCGAAATGGAGCGCTGCCACGCTGGCACCATAACAAAATCACGAGTTATTCCCAACACACGTTCAAAAAAAGAAGAATGAATTCGAAATGTCCGTTGCGGCTTCGCGACATGGTGAAGCAATTAAAAAACCACAAGTGGACTTGTGGTTTTTTAATTGCTTCACCATGTCGTTTTCGAGATTCGCTTGCAAACGAGACATAATGGCATAATATGTTCTACCGTCGGTTATGAATGTAAGATAAAGATATGATTAAAATCATTTATTTCTTAACTAGAGTTAAGATACACACACATAAAACGTAAACATCGAAATTTAAAAAACACAGGATTAAACATAACAAAATTATATTAAACTGAGATTAAAAAAAAAGTAAAAACAAAATAAAAGAAAAATAAAAAAATACACACATAGGTACATTCATTACACAGATACACTCATCATACCTGCCATACACTATCGCTGCGACCCATAGACGTCCCACTGCTGGGCACGGGTCTCCCCCACAGACGCAGCTGCGGGAGGTCTAGAGCATTATATATATATACATACACTATACATCAAATAAAATAATATAGTATAATATAATATAAAGAACAGTGGACTTGAATGATAGACAACAAAATTTCGTAGATACATTTTAGATTTTCGTACACCAGATTCTTCCAGATGTTACTTGTTAAATAAATGTTATATTATTGACAGAAAAACTCAAACCACTTTCTCTTGTATGCGAGCGATGGTAATAGATAGTAGGTAGGTACCTACGTATAATTTGGAATGGTTTTATGTGGGAAGGAGACTTATGACTAAATTTAGTGCATTTCGACATTTATTTTGTGGCATTGATACCATAAATTGTGGTTTTAGTGGTCTTGTTCGGTATTGGGTGGTCTACATTTGGATATTTGAAATCGGTCTAATATAGTTGCTTGATCACGATTCGTTTGAAATGGAAAGGTGAAGGATTGATTTTATATTGTTTTTATTTCAAAAACTATTTCTACATAATAATAAATATCTTGGACATTCTCACACACGGCCATCTGACCCCAAAGTAGGCGCGAGCCTGTAATATGGGTGTCAGAGACTGATATACATACATACAAAGATATTTTTAAATACATACTTAAATAGATATTATTAACATCCAGACACAGAACAAATACAAGTGTGACACACGAATGTTTGTCCTGAGTGGGATTCGAATCCACGACCCCTGGGGCAACAGACAGGGTCACTACCGATTGCGCCAACGGGCCCAAAAGATCTATTATCGAAGACATAAGGATCGATTATCATAAATCAAATAGATACCTTCGCATTAACACCAGGACATTATAATTTCATAAAACACACATCTATACATATAGAGAGAGCTGCTATGCAGCTGGAACTGATGTTATCTACCTACTTAAATCAAGGAAATCTCTCGCAGTCCCCTGTTTCATCCTTGAAATCTGGACCGATTTCAACATATCGGCATTTCATCCGATTCGTATATGGTAGAATAGGGTCTATACATTCGTATATATAGGGTCTAAGCTAGGCCCGTACTTCCATTTTTGTTTAGTATCAACCAGTTTGCTGGATGCCTATAAAATTGCTCCATTTCGGTGATTTTAAAGGAATTTTTTTCTTCTATTAATCAAATAATGGAAAAAAAAAAATATTAAATACATTCATGACAGAGGTATGAATATATCGTATGGATATTTTATTTTTGCGAAAAAGTGTCGCGCTATATCCCCATAACACCGATCGGTTGTAAATATCTCGAGTGAACCGCACGATCACAAGCGCTTCAGAGAAGCAGGGTATCATGTCGTAACTCCAACACAGTTTATGTCCCGGGTAAGTTATCGGTTAAGTTGACCTAATTAACATAGATCCCAACAGGAAAGAAATTGCACGGAAATAATATGTTTCGCCTAATGGGGTGGACAAAAAGTTTAGTAGCACGGGAATCGTATATTACAATGCCTATGGGTGGGGAAGACTTGTAGAAAGTACCTACGTATTCATCAGTTTGTCTATATTTGTAAAAACTACGACTAACATATTATTTGTTTATATTTATTAAAAACTAGTGGACGCCCGCAGCTTCGCTCGCGTAGAATTAGACCCATTAACGACGTCTGCCCCCGTTCGGGTAGCACACTTGACTTCAAAAACGGCAGTTTCATACTAACTTTGCACACCGGTTTTTGCACACCTTAGGGGATGAATTTTCAAAAATCCTATCATAGTGCTCCCCTACGTTATAAAAGGAACCCCTGTGCAAAATTTCATTGTTCTAACCCTTATAGTTTAGGCCCTGCGTTGATATGCCAGTCAGTCAGTCAGTCAGTCAGTCAGCTTCTCCTTTTATTTTATTAAAAATAGTTATACGTATATGTAAAAAACATAAAAGGCGTCGCATATATTATTATAAGTATTTCATGGACGCTACCGTGCTAGGTTAAACCGTCGGTCCCGGTTGTTTTCAATGATGGAAACAGTCATTAAGCCCTGTCGAAGACCTTCGGGTGGCTTGAGAACATTCGACACTGGGTTGGCCTCCTCTGGTTGGGTTATTTCACTTTGACTTTGACTTGACATAACAGCATTAGGCATAAAGATCATTTTACAATTTACAATTGAAAACAAACGGGGCAACGGCAGCCTACCCTTCGAAGAATGGATGCGTTCATTTAATTTTACCTGTCCACATGCCGACCGCGCTCTTCGTTGCTTAATTCGATTGAACAGATACGATATATGCGAGCCATAGGGCTATGAGCGCTTCAATATGCTTCAATGCAATAATGCTTACCACGTGTTTAGTCAATAGAAAATTTAATAGGAAAAATCTCTGGACGGTTCGCTCCGATGTTTGTTTAGTTCACGCTGTGTCACGAGAGTGCCACATAAAAACCTAAGCGGTCATTAAATAGCACATTTGGCGTAATGTGCTGAGTTTTGGTTTACGTACCTACTGCAAATATGTCAATACAGGGTTCAGTACATAGATAATACTACTTACAATATATATTACTAGTGGACGCCCGCAGCTTCGCTCGCGTAGAATTAGACATTCACTAACTTCAAAAACGGCAAAGTTTCATACTAACTTTGCACCCCTTAGGGGGTGAATTTTCAAAAATCCTTTCTTAGTGCTCTCCTACGTTATAAAAGGAACCCCTGTGCAAAATTTCAAGTTTCTAACCCTTATAGTTTAGGCCCTGCGTTGATATATTATGTCAGTCAGTCAGTCAGCTTCTCCTTTTATTTAAATAGATTTGTTTATATCATCATCATCATATTTGTTTATATACTTTAACATAATTATAAGGTGTTACAAAATAAAGAAAGTGTACTTAGTAATGTCCCTTGTATGGTTGGGTTCAAAATTCATACATAATTAACTTAAGAGGGCTATTACAAAATTGAAGCGCTCAGATTTAAGATTATTGTACTTATATTTATTTGTAAAGGATGAAGACTGAATTAAGAATGAAGACATTAATTTAACAATTATTTTTGAATATAATTATTTCTGAATGTAATTACATTAGATCAGGGTTCCATATCAATGTGTGAACGATGTCAAATCTATCTCATTTAGCAACGATCCCAGGAATGCTGAAAAGAAAATTGTAAGATTAAACTGCTTGAAGTTTCGTTTAAAAACCCAAGTGGTCATTAGAGGGGACATTCAAGACTAATGTACTGAGTTCTGTTGAAGATATTAAACCAAGTTGTGGCGGTGGATATAAAACGGTTTTAATGCAGTTTGCTCAGTTTCTTAAGTTCATTATATATCTTTTTACCACCTACGTACTAAGCTTGCTTAACTATGCAATTATGTGTGTGTGGCGCTTATAATGTATCTTTTTAAATTTCACAAGCCCACATGTGGACCCGGTAATTTGGTAGGCTTGCGTGGGGACAGATCCGACACGTAAAGGCCCTTTTGAGTTGAGACACTGTATGTTCGTGTATGTAAGGGTTCATTTCATGTCAACAAAGTGGTTTTTTCCTATCATTTCGGTGGCCTTTTTTACTTTGATACACTGATAATAATTTAAATAGCGAATGTTTTATCATAATATTAAGACGTGAAGCATAAACTTCCGACTCATATTTACGAAAATTACGTGAAGGGAGGCGTATGAAAATGGGTACAGTTAAAGTTGTTTAGGTTAGGTTCACCACGCTAGCCAACTGCGTATTGGCAAACATGCCTTCAAGAATATAGAGAACTCTCAGGCATGAATGTTCCCTCACGATGTTGCCTTTACCATTACAGCAGGTGATATTTTAATTTCTCATATCGCCAATAACTTAGAAAAATCATTGATGTCGCTTGGATTTGAACCCACACCATTGAGGCGAGTTACACAGCCACTGGGCTGTCACCGCTCAACATAATAATACCATTTCTATTCTGAGATAATACGCCCTGTGCTTCATCAAGATGAAAAGCCGAGATCAAACGTAGGAAAGTATTATGCAAATGAATTATTCATAAAATCATATTAAACGTTTAAATATTAAATTGTTAAAATTGACCATTTCGTATTCATTAAATGCATTTCAGCTAGGAATATCTGCATGTACGTCACATTGTCGGTGGTCGCTACAAGTTTATATATTTCATTGAAATAAGGTATTGGTTTCACAACCAAACAGAGTTTTAAGCGACTCACGCCTTTTATTCCCTAATGGGGTGGCCAGAGGTGTGTACCTCATACTTTCCCATTTGTATCAGTTATGTTTAGGTCCATGTAAGTTAAAAATTACCGGCCAAGTGCGAGTCGGACTCGCGCACGAAGGGCTCCGTACCATTTTCTATAAAAATGGCAAAAAAATCAAGTCTGTTGTATAGGAGTCCCCCTTATTTTTTATTTTTTCTGTTCTTTAGTATTTGGTGTCTTGTTTAGTGTAGTAGTTGGTGTCGTCTTTTGGTGGTTCTTTAGTATTTAGTGTTATAGCGGCAACAGAAATACATCATCTGTGAAAATTTCAACTGTCTAACTATCACGGTTCATGATATACAGCCTGGTTACAAACGGGCAAACGGACGGATGGACAGACGGACAGCGAAGTCATAGTAATAGGGTCCCGTTTTACCCTTTGGGTACGGAACCCTAAAAACCGTAAATACTTAGCCCGACCCGGGTATCAAACCCAGGACCTCTGGCTTTGTCGAGCAACGAGCTCTCTTATAGTTTAGCTTATAAACTCGCTTACTCGCCAACCATAATGTGTGGAGCTCGACTTTCATAGACATACTAAATTTCAACAGCCGTTATTAGGACTGACATTTTGTGTGCTTCGTAAATACTTCTCTCTGCAGCAACCCGTATCTACGAAATTTTCGAGCAATTTGGAGTATGAGTGATATTTTATAGCAAAATTCTTCATCGTGGTAAGCGTTATCTATACTAATATTATAAAGAGGAAACATTTGTTTGTTATTCGCTCGCTGCGACCCATAGACGTCCCACTGCTGGGCACGGGTCTCCCCCACAGACACTTCTGCGGGAGGTCTAGAGCATTCTCCACCACGCTGCTCCAATGCGGATTGGTGGAGGGGTTAGTGGCCAACCCAGTGTCGAATGTTTTCAAGCCACCCGAACTGTTTCCAGCATTGAAAACAACCGGGACCGACGGCTTTACGTGCCCTCCGAAGCACGGTAGCGTCCATGAATTTTTTTGCCACTAGCGGTCACCCATCCACAAACCGACCGCGCCAGTCGTTGCTTAACATCTTGATCACATTGATTCGATGCGAGCCATTGGGCTATGGACGCTACTTGTATGTTATGTTTTCACACAAAAACTACTGGACCGATTTCAAAAATTCTTTCACCATTAGAAAGCTGCATCTTCACTGAGTGACATAGGCTATATAATATTACTAGGTGTAAACGAAACTATTGTTATGTTTAATTCCACGGGAACGAAGCTGCGGGCGTCCACTAGTATATTTATATTAATGGTGCCTCTACCTATGCATTAATATTTTGTCTCAAAGTTTGGGTTATCTTATCTTATCCCCACAAAAACCATAGCCATCAGCACAAACAACCCACAAACAGTTTCGCTAGCGAAGTCACTCTTGAGAACTGTTAGCACTGAACAGATACTTCGCACATTTATCAAAGTTCCCAGTTCCCGATCTGGTAAGTCGCTCGGTGCATTAAATCAAGTGTCGACGACAGTGCTACCGACGTTAAGAAACTAGCATTTCTACGATTAATTATTAAGTAACTGAAAATTCTTTGCAGTTTCAAAAACGTTTTCCCCTGAGTGGAGAGAACAGGAGGAAAAACAGGAATAATCCGTTTTGTCTACACTTCCATACCTTTTTCAACCATCTATGAGCAGGTTTCTTTGTGGTACGATTATGCAGTATCATCCATGACAACGGTGACAGACCCTGCACAAGATTCAAAAGAGTATCGTCACGGGTATCGTTCAATGTCGGTCATACATATAGATTCATTTATTTTTCATATATGGTATTTGTACTTGTACTACGCGCTTAATGAACGTAATATTTTAAAAGCTTTTATTTAACTTCACTCGTATGTATGTATGTATGTATGTATGTATGTATGTATGTATGTATGTATGTATGTCCTGGAATCTTGCAATCAATATTTCACCCACTTCCACTGAAGCTATCGAGCTGAAATTTGGCACACATATTAGGTTCCGATGACAATGCAATAATATGGTAGGTACTGTCGAACTGATCTGATGATGGAGCCGGAAGATATTAACTGGAACTTCATGATGGAATATCGTATCATAGTCGTGTTTGCACTTGTGGTAAAGTCTTGTAATGAACTTTGACCACGATTAGGTTTCAAGGTCAAGTTATAAAAGCTTTTTAAAAAAAAATTTTTTTACAGTATAATTATTTTACCTACCAACAACTTTTTTACCTATCACAAAGTTGATGCTACCGAGAAGAACACGGCAAGAAACTCTGTAGTAACTCTTTTCAAAATTTACAATTTTTTAATTTGATCAAGGTAAATTAATTTTGAACTGAAAGTGGAGCTGGAGATACATCGACCCTTACCTACCTTTGACGACTAATATGATCGCATAAAATAATAAGTAAATTAAAGAAGTAGGTAGATAGTCAGAAAGTAAGTAGGTAGGTAAAGAGCAAGTAGGTGTTTCGTTGATTGATTGCAGATTTGTACTCTGGTATACAACACAGCACGAAAGTTAAACTCCGACAAAAATCCGGAAGAATTTGCTACGTAGGGGTATCAGTGCGGGGGGGGGGGGGGGACATAATACCTGGCGAACCAATCAGCGCTTACGACTGACAACCCGCTCACCCCGCGCCTGACGATATCGTTATTTCGACTTCTGCGCATGCAAGGCCGGAGCTAGACTTTGATGCCGGTAAGTATACTGTTCTATAGATCTATAGAAATTTTGTCGTTTTATGTGTGTGCCTGCAACACATAAAACGACAACACAACAACACAACACAACCTGCAACACATACCTACCGCGGATTGTGTGTATATAAATATATAAATAATAATAAATAAATAAATACCATGGGAATTCACACACGGCTCCCAAATTAGGCGCGAGCCTGTACTATGGGTGCCAGAGACTGATATACATACATAGATATTTTGAATACATACTTAAATAGATAATATTGTCATCCAGACACAGAACAAACTCAAGTGTTCGTTACACAAATATTTGTCCTGAGTGGGATTCGAACCCACGACCCCTGACACAACAGGTAGGGTCACTACCGATTGCGCCAACGGGCCCGTCAAATATAATGAATATAATAAAAAATTTATATATATATTATATACATATATAATTTTTTTATATTATGATAAAAATATATGCCCTGTTGATTTGAACCAGGATTTGGTAATAACTGTAGCTCACCACCGCACCGCTGGAGTAAGCTCATTCAACGACCAACGAGCCGTCAGTTGTATTCCAGGTCCCAGTAATTAAACTAGGTATGACAAATGGCAATAAATGCAGGCTTTGTTTTCGCAGATGCCACCTGCAGGCACCGAGGTACCTCTGCGAGTTGTGACTAATTTAAACTTTCACGTGATGTTTTAAATTAATTCTTATTAGAACACAAGCGGTGACAGCCCAATGGCTATCGAACTCGCCTCTCACTCGAGCGTCCCGGGTTCAAACCCAAGCGGCACGCACCAATGACTTTTCTAAGTTATAATGTCACTTGATGTAACGGTGAAGGACACATCGTGAGGAAACCTGAACCTGAGAGTTCTTCATAATCTTCTCGGAGGCATGTGAAGTCTGGTATGTATGTGGCTAGGCGGTTTGGAACGCGTGGATGAGAAGAACCGAAGGGATCATTGGGCTGACCTTGGGCTGTGGTCTGAAGAAAGAAAGAGAGAGAACCATCCAACCTCCCACCGCGGTCTTCGCGTCTCCATCCGCACGAACCACTCTGGTTAAAACGTCTGCAGTTCAAAAGATACACACTTTTAAATTGAATTCTCTCAGTTGCTCCAGTTTCTGTGTAATCGAATTGCCCTCCGCGCCGCGGAGGGAAGCTCGCAAATGATTTCTAAATAGAAATTACTTGTATTTCAATTCGTTTTAATTTGATGCTAGGTCCTACATAGTAGTGTTGTAATATTTTTAGCATTTTTTTTCTAGAATTTACAATTATTAATTGTATCAGGCGTTGCTTTACATGAAATGCATGAATGTAACGAAACCTTTCCTCCTCTTTCGCGGCGCTGTGAGCGCTCCTGCGTGAGGGAATTCGTATGTAAGGATGGTCCTTCTATCCGGGCAATTGCTCCAGGGGTGAACCCCGTCGGTTAGAATGAATGTGAAACATCATCAGTAGGTACCATCACGCGCATTTGGCTTAATGAAAATACAAATATGTTAGTTAAGTTCAGGACCGATTTCAAAAATTCTTTCACCACTACAAAGCTGCATCTTCACTGATTTACATAGGCTATATAATATTACTTAGGTGTAAACGAAACTATTGTTATGTCTAATTTCACGTGAGCGAAGCTACGGGCATCCACTAGTTCATAATAAATTAACTAAATACAAATTTTATAAATAAATATCATGGAAATATCATGTCATCCTCGGTCACAAATAAATATACAAACCATCAAGCCTGTACAAAGGCCAAAGGGACAGGTAGGCGTACTACACACGCTTACACACGCAACAAGTTTAGTATCTACTGAGATACTAAACTTGTTACTATTCTTAGTATCTGTTATGATTTGTGTTGTTGTTAGTATCTGTTATGATTTTGTGTGTGATTGTGTTACACGTCCCATGTAAGCCTACTATGTCCCCGGTCAGCGGGACCCAGTGAGCAAATACACCAGGCACAAATGCGGGCTCAGTACTACTGGGAATTTGAATTTATTGCCCGACCCGGCCATCGAACTCAGGACCTCTTGCTCTGGTATTCTATGAAAGCAGACTTTGAAATAAAACGGAATAAATATTGGAAAAGTTTACGGCTGTGTATGCTATTGAAAAGCCACGATGCTCCAGTGCAATTGGCGGATACCAATCTAGTGAAGTATTTAGGTCAACCGAAGGGGCCCCGGGAAAAGAAAAAAAAAGGAAAAAAACTTAGATGGAATTAAAATTAGGAAAAATGTTAAGCTTTTAGTACAACCAACAACTAAGAAATATTGCCGTACATGATGCTTACGTAAGTTAGGTACCTACTCTTATGTAGTGTCTGGATCGCTACAAATTCCTATGAAACAGTCCAAATATCTGAACTAAATAAATGCATTATACACAATATTATACATAATATTATATACAATATTATGCAGATTTGTAATTAGATAGAAGCTAGTATGAACCATGCTTAATTAATTCCGTTAGAGTTGTTATACTAAATTATTCCATTCAAATAATGTTATTTCCCAACTGAAAGCTTTATCACACATTCATTCAATAGAATCTGCTTTGAACCATCAATAGCCAATCGTAGTCAATGAATTTACCGATTAATTAGAAATGCATGTTTTGCATGTTAATTTATCGTTTGAGTAGGTTTTTTTAATAATTTACTGCATTTTATATAACGACGTCATTATAACGAAATGGAACCAAAGAAAAAATAGTGTTTTAAAAAATGTTTGGTTTACTATATCAGGTATTAATCCATATTTTTATTAATAACTAGTGGACGCCCGCAGCTTCGCTCGCGTGGAATTAGACATAAAAAATAGTTTCGTTTACACCTAGTAATATTATATAGCCTATATCACTTAGTGAACATGCAGCTTTCTAATGATGAAAGAATTTTTGAAATCGGTCAAATGCTTAGTATTTAACTAACATAATAATGTTTTGTTTATCTCTTAGCTATAACTGCTTTATGTACATGCATCGGTCCTCTCTGGTCAAAGATTATTTGCACTCCGAAATAATATTGAAATGTGTACAAGGTACCCCTACAATTGCATTCTTGCCTAGTACTATCAAAACAGCTTTCTGTCTAAACTACTTAAAGCTTAACGTTCAAAGCTCAAAGCACTATCTGGCCCCTTATTTCTCCAGTGCTATGTCGTGACGTCATGTAGCCTGTATTTGCATGTAAATGCGAAACTATGCACAGTCCACAAAGGTGATTAGTGATGTCATTTCATTTTATCGACTGTCGATGTCCTGTTTATTTCTACCAAAACCCTTCTTCGTTCTGAGGCCTAGTCCACGCTGCTGAATCGCGGATTGGCTGTCATCAGATGTCTTCGAAAATAAATTGCACAACTTTCAGACATGCAGGGTTCCTCACGATAAATGTTCATTTGCAGTTAGTTCAGGTAATATTTAATTTAAGTTTAAGTTTAAGTCGCGTACTTAGAAGAGTCAATGGTACGAGTAGGTACGTGCAACTGCGATTTGAACCCAGACATTCTCGAATCACTGGCCTATCACCGCTTCAATTGCAAGTTAAGATTTAAAACGCAGTCTTTTTCAAATAGATAATAAAGTGATATCTACTAAAAAACATTATTAATTTAATTAGAGCCAAGTGATTATAAGAACAGCGTATACAGCCCAGTGGTAATCGAACTCCCTTCTCAATCGATCGGTCCGGGTTCAAATCCAAGCGGCACGCAGCAATTAATTTTCTAAGTTATTTATGAGATTAAATGTCACCTGCTGCAACGGTGAAGGAAACATCGTGAGGAAACCAATCCGCACTTGGCCAGCGTGGTGAACTAAGGCCTAATCCCTCCTATTACGAGAGGAGACCGGTGCCCAACAGTGGGACAAAGAAAGGGTTGTGGTGGTGGTGGATTATAAGATAATTATTATGAAAAAAACTTGTTTACCCTTTCACTCGATTTTCAATTCCGTGTTACTATCTCCATTAATCTGTTGTTAAATGGGGAAGTCAAAAACTATAGCTCGAGCTGTTGTTTTTCTTCAACATAATGCCTTCCGTGCCTTATCACAAGTATTTGCATGCAAATGTCCGTACGCAATCCGTTTAGTTGACTAGGGATGGCCTAACGACGGATATCGAATATCGGATATCGAATGGTTTTTATGTTTAGAGATACTTATGTTATCATTTTAGACAACATGTGTTATAAATGTACCTATTTATTCTTTGAATAATATAGGTAGTATGTTTA